>CM065639.1:29352692-29998049 GCA_033220585.1 Dipteronia sinensis | reverse complement strand
TAACCTGAAGGGGTCGATAAGACACTCAGGATTAAGATTACTCATATATAGCAACCTTTTATCGATATATATGAATCTCATCATGTAACGGATCTTATTGAGAGATTCATATAGATCATGGCCCAGTCCTATATGATCACATCATACAAGGTGCCTCCATTCTCATATCACCATGTGAATTATCCAGGATAAGATCACCGTACATTACAGAATGGACTGCAGCTGTAGATTAACCACAAATAAAGTACCTAGCTTTATTTGTATTTGTTATCTACGGACTCTTTAGATTGCTTGTTTCAAAATAAATCCATCTGTTTATGACAATCATATACTCAGTTTGAAATTACATCCGGCAATCTTGGATGTTAAGTACACATGTTATATAAAATGTATGAGACAATTTGAATGAATAAACTACTTCTTTTATTTATATTCAATTCACATTTACAAATTACAAGCTTTATGGGAAAAACCCCAACAATCATAAAATATAACGAAAGATTCGATCTCCCCCAATCGGCTCAGCTTTTTATGAGTGGGGATCATGCTATTTGGAATCCCCCTCAGGGGTTCTGTAGCCATATATGGTACCATGCTTACTTTAGGGGTCACGCTGCCCCTTCAACCTTTCTTTGCTCGGTTCTTAATAGAGGCTGGTATCGCCCCTGCTCAACTTTCCCCGAACTCATATCGGGTATTGATCAGTCTATGGCATCTGTGGAAATAAATTGGTGCCAAACACCCCCCCCCTCCCCTTGACCCTCCAAGAAATTGCAACTTTTACACCTTGGGACAATAGGACAACGGGGGTAATTTTCACCTTAAATCCAGTTCTACCAACCACTGGATTCCCAGTGGTTTTGACCAGCAGCCCACTCCCGCGTTCAGCAGAGATCACAAGGGTTTCATCTGGGGTATTCCTTCGTCAAACAAATATTGGAAGAATAGTTGGTTCTTTGTCAAAGGCGAATGGGGCGAGGTAGTGGTTGCTGACCCTCGCCAAGAACTGGTTAGAAACAGCGTTCCTAGGTATTTTTATAATCATGATCTATGGAACAAGACTCCAGCTTTGTTGAACGAAGAACAAGCTAGAAATGTGATAAAAGCTGCTCAGACTTATTGGGAAGTCAGAGATCGACGGGTATTGTTCGCTGAATCAGAACTTCAGAAACTAGGGTTGTTTCCTACTATATCTAACCGGCGTAAGCGATGTAAACATTACTTTCCTCAAACTTTAACTTAATTATATTTTCCTTGTCTAACATTCTTTGATTTAACTGTGCAGTATATGAAGTGGATATTGTAGTTGGTGAACCCGCTGAGAAAGCTAAGAATGTTGATTTGGTTAGCCGAGCGGAAGCTGCTTCCCAATTGGCTTAGGGTATTGCTCCTCCTCAACATGACTTGGTCGAGCATACCTATGAACCCGATCCCAGCACTGCCTCGGGTACTTCTGATCGGGAACGAGAGAGAAGATCCTCCGATTAGGATAGTGTGAAGAAAAGTCCTCTTAGGGGATCTAAGAGGAGGTTTACCAAAGAAATCGCTGCTCGTAAGGCGGCCACATCCTCCGAGAGGTCTCTGGTCAGCAAAGTGGCCAAGAAAACTGAAGGATCCTCTACCTCCGAAGTTTCTCATAGAAAGAGGGAGGTCAAAATAGCAGAGGGTGCAACGGCTTATCAGACTAGAGTCAAACCAGTCATTCCTGAAGAAGAAGATAATGACCAGGAAATAGTGACCCAACAAATCCTGAGGGAGTAGTGAACGAAGAAAAGATCTGACCTCATTTCAGCTGCATCTGCCGTCCCTCCGCATGTGCTATCCAAAGGGGACGTTAAGGACCCTGCTGGGATCAGTGAGCACACTATCTCTTAACAAACACAACCCTCATCTCCATCAAAATTGGCTCCTATTGAAGCTGATCACCTAATGGCTGAAGTCCCTCCTGAGCCTTCCGTTCAACATGTTGGCAAGGCTCCAATGCAATTTTCTATTAAACATCAGATAGTCTTCACCGACTCGGATTTTGATGAGGGGCAGACCATCCTTGAAGAAGCGTCAGCTAATTCTGCTCCTGATGCTGAAGATAATCTAGCGGACCAGAGCGTTGGTCACGTGGACAAGATTTTCATACGGTTGGGCTATCCTTCTGGGCCCTTACCCAATACCGTAGTGGCCCCCTTGGTAAACAGTGCTAAAGCAGGTCCATCGGGATACACCAATCAAAAACAAACTGCTGTTACGCCCACTGGTGACTGCTTCCGAGACCACTTTTCATGTTCCATGCTCAATCCCAACCGATCAGCAACCTCAAGGCCCAGAGGTGACGGTACTTCCTGCTACGGTTGGCAATCCTGGTTTGGGAGAAGTGTCGGTCGATCCCCTTGACATGTTGAAGACCATGTCTGCTGGAATGGGATATGTTGGGGATGGATATTGGACTGATTTTCGGAATGCCAACAACCCAGAGCGAGTCCGTACAATTTATAATAACGGCGTATATGTAAGTACTTCTCGCTTTCTGATCAATTCTTTCACTTGAGGTTTTGTTATCATAACTTGTCCATTTCATTCTCTCTTTTTTAGGCTATGGAGGAGATGACCAGGGTCATGATCGCTCAGGAGAAGCAGGCTGCTGAGATCTCTCAATTAAAAAAGGAGCTCGAAAAAGAGAAAAAAAGGTGATCAGTTCTGCCTCAGTCAGCGAATCAAAGCTAAAAGGCATCATTTTAAAAAAAGCTGAAGCAGCGCGACGTAACTGAAGCGGTCATGAGGAAAGCTGTGTCCACTGCTGAGAGATGAGCTGACAATGCCACAATCAGTTTAACTGAGCTTGCTATGAAGAGAACCCAGCTTGAAGCGAATTTGGCTAATGCTGAGCAGCGGTGTGCAGAATTAGAACATAAACTAACTCTAGTTGAACAAGCTGTTGGTAGTCAGGAGGCTGACACTCGAGCTGCCAAAGAGACTCTGGCTGCCTCCCAATAATCTATGCTTGAAGCCCAACAAGGATCTGAGGAGGCCAAGCTTTGCTATGAAAGGCTGGTTGAAGATCTGACATAACAAAAGGTCAGTGTGTAAGTGCTTTCCTAAGAAGCCAGGCTAGCTCTTGAAGTCTAGAGCGTTGATCGATACAAGAGGTCTCCTGCATTCGAAGCAGTCATGCTAAGAGAGCTTAAATGAGGGCTTGCCACTACTCGTATATTCTTCAGGGGTAAGGAGAGGTATTCCGGAAAGGCTCACCGAAAATGGGATCGGACAATCGAAAAGCACAAGGCTGAGTCTCTTGACGCAATAAGAAACCAGAGGATGAGATAGAGGGCTTATTGCAAATCTATCGGGAAAGATCCCTATGTGATGCATCTAGAGCTCCTCTCTAAGTCTTCGCTGGTGACCTTTCATGTAGGCGAAGAGGGAGGTATATCTGCCAAGGGCATTGACGTTGTGCCCTTACCTATGGCTAATTACTCCCCTTTCATGGCTGATGATCCAGAGGATGACATTTGCTGGCCGGATTTTGGAGATCTAACCAAAGGTTATGAAGATGAAAACAACCCCCCTGGCAACTCTGGTCCTGGTGGTCCATCGAGTACTCCTGGAGCCTGATCTTGTTTTTATAATTTTTTTCTTATCAATCACATATCTTGTAAATTTTTCTATATCAATATATAAATTATTAATTCATTTTTAATGACACAGATCTTTATTTACTTATGTGGATTTTAATCAATGATCTTTGTAAATCAATCGAACTCGACCTAACCAGTTTTGTATCTAACTAACCATTTTTTGATTTATTCAGTTAGTCTTCTTAACTGCTCAATACTGACCTAATCAGTTATCTTGTCAACTGACTGAACTTCATCTAGTCGGTTTCGATACTAGCTAGCCTTCAACTAACCTGATCAGTTTTTCATTCAACTGACCAAACTTGGTTTGTTGAGTGAATAATTTCACATCTTGTTTGTCTGGGTTGCTTGCTGTGTCTTTCTTGGAGGTTTTATCAAGTTGTGTTCATTTTATGGACCATTCGCATGGTATCTAATTTATAGACACTTGTCTTTTATCTGTCAACTAAGTCACTGGGACGTCTCCCAATAGTCTGTTGCTCAAGATTTATTGCAATGGCAATAGTCCTTGTCTCATTAGCTTGACTTATCTTAACTCGGTACCTAACTAGCCGGTGTTCAAGTATGAGGATGGGACTTTTCCATCCAACTTTTTGCACATGCCATCAGGTGTCTACGACCTGAAGGCGCTCTAACAGTGTTTATATACACCCAGTTAGTTTTGGTGATTGTGCTTTATCTTTAAGACACATGCATTTGGCCCCATCACCAGGCCCCCCGAGTGCCTATTTATCGTTAACGAATTTAAGAGCTATGAGTTGCTTTTGTAAACGAAAGCAATATTTGAACACTTTTTTCTTGAACTATTCTTCATTTAAAAGGCTTTTATTGATAACTTCAATCAAAACTACAAAAAGTAACAACTAATCAAGGATAAAAAAAACTATAGTAATTCTAATTCTAACAAAATATCTAAATGAGCTGAAAGGAAATAGTAAAAGGAGAGGAAACCCTTCAGCGGTAAAATATCTTCAAATATTAAGCGTTGCAAGGCTGGGGCAACTCTCCTCCTTCTGGTCGGGGTAGGCAATATGATCCATGTCCAGCTAGTCCGACCACCTGCTAAGGTCTTTCCCACGTATCTGTCATAGATCCAGCTTCCTTCTCCCTTGTGTTTGGGGATACCCTTCTGAGGACCAGGCCTCCGAGATGGAATTTTCTTATACGGACATACGAGTTGTAATATCTGGCAATTCGCTGTTGATAGGCTACATTTCTCACTCTCGCCATGTCTCTTTTCTCTTCCAACTTGTCCAGGTTTAGCTCTAGCGTCCCTAAATTTGTATCGGGCTGGTATAGCTGGACTCTATGGGAAGCGTGGGTTATCTCGATCGGGATAACTGCCTCAGTCCCGAATGCTAGAGAATAAGGTGTTTCTCATGTCGATGTTCATTGAGTTGTTCGATATGCCCAGAGCACCTCGTGCAACTTGTCTGCCCAATTTCCTTTCTTGTCATCGAGCTTGGCCTTCAGGGTGTGTTTGATGATCTTGTTGATAGCTTCGGTTTATCCATTGGTCTGGGGATGGGCTGGCATGGCTTAATAGTTCTTGATATGGTACTTTTGGCACATCTCTCTGAAGTTATCATTATCGAATTGGGTTTCATTATCAGTGATGATTGTATCTGGGATTCCAAATCGGTAAATGATATTCTTTTTCACGAAGCTGGTAGTATTAGCCTCGGTTATGTGTACCAATGCTTCTGTTTCTACCCATTTTGAAAAGTAGTCTACTGCTACTATGGCATGCTTTACACCTCATTTGGTCGCCGTTGACATTGGGCTGATCAGATCCAGTCCCCACATCGCGAACGGCCAGGGTGAGGTCAAATTCTTCAAGTGCTCATGTGGCTATTTGATATCGTTTGCAATTCTCTAACAAATACCGCACTTCTCAGCCACTGATTGCGCATCCTGGAACAGGGTTGGCCAATAAAACCTTGTCTAAGGGTTTTATGAGCCAAACTTTTTCCCCTGTATAATTCCCACACACACCTGTTAGGACTATGCTCAATGGCAAGAGTGTAATATTGTAATTGACAATCTTCTCATATTAATAAAGTGAATTCTGATTCTTACAATTACTTATAGCATTTATTATTATAATTGTCAAGGTAAATAATCATAAGGTCAAAAGACTATGAGACATGAAGAATTGTTCATACATCCGGATATGTATGAGGTAGACACAATTCTTTAGTTAGTCTTGAATAACGTTCACAACTTAAGTTAAAGGTTGGGCACCTCTATCTTGTTAAAGTTGTAGAATTCTTTTACTAGCATTTGAGTGGGATCAAATGAATATGATGAGTCTAAAATCATCGAAATGTTTTCGAGTAAAAGAATCTAGTGCACTAGGTGCATTGAACTAGGATCACAATGAAATACTTTATCTAGAACCGTCACTAGATATAAGTCTTTTCATTAAAGAGGACAATCGGAGAGTCTATCTTAATCCTGAGATAAATGATGGACTTATGGTTGCAAGTGTTATCATTAGAGCTATCAATGAGTACGATTATATAGCATAGTCTATCCTCGATAGTTTGGTGGTATACATTTGTTAATCGATAGAGGACTTCATTTATAGATATGGACATCGTGGCTCCATTTATTAAATGAGAGTATAATATCATCATATGGATGTTTTGAGGTATTGGATATTAAATCTCAACGTTTAGTTTTCAATAATGATTATTGAAAACATGGCTTCTGGACAAGTCAAAGTATCCAAGTTCGAAATGTGGTCATATGAGGAAATATGGTAACTTGGAGAGCTATAGGCGGTCTATGAGCTCTTGGCGATTACTGATATTATTCACGAGGATACACCATCTCCTATAAGATTGTCTAGGGTATGAATGAGAAACATCTCCTTATTCTATCTTTATTTAAGAGTTCAATTTTAGCTCTTTAGTGGAATGAGTTAAAATTAATAGATTAGACCTAAGTGAATCATTTGTTGATTGTGATTAGGTTGTGTCTATTGAAGCTTAAATTTAGATAGCCCGCCAAGATCCCTAATCCACACGTATTTGCATGGATCACTTGATATATTCTACCGGGCCAATTTAAGGGTCCATCTAGAATTGTTTTTAATATATCAAGAATATAATATGTCTATTATTTAATTAATGGGCTGCACTATTATATTAATATATTAAAAGGAGACATGTGGGCTTGTTTCTTTTAGTAAGAATGGGTCTGGTTCACATGTGGGCTTTTATTTAAAGTCCAATGGATTAAATGAAATAAGAAAATAATATATGGCTCATTTATATAAGTGGGGCGGACAAGGTGTATATATTAACCTAATATATTATTTTGTTTCATTGTTTTAATTAAATAAGAATTAGTTAATTTATTAATTAATTGTTTAATTAAGAAACAAATCTTTTTCTGATCAGGAAATATATTTTCTAAAGTTATACTATCGGTAGTAGTATATTAAAAGTAAAAGACTTGTTTGATAAGAAAATAAATAATTAATTTTATTTATTTAATCAAATAAGAAGTCTTTTTATTTAGTCAATAAAAGAATAAAAATATATATGAGTTGAATTAGGTTTTGAAGTCTAAAGGTTGATGGAAATTAGGGTGCAACACAAACTCTTTTTGTTATGTGATTTGCGGCAACCCTAGTCCATTTAGAGGAAGATTTAGGCAATCCTAAATAGAAGAGGAAGCAAAATTTCGGCCACCTATATAATACCACATATAGAATTCGGCCAATATAGTTGATTGAATGATTCAATTTTTCTTCTTCTTCTCAATTCATAGAAAAGGATAATTTTTATTCTACTAAACATAAAAGAGAGAAGAGATTATTCTTTGATAGTACACTGATTGTTTGTTCATCAATAAGCTTGTGTGTACAACATCGAATTAGGTTCACGCGAGTTTCGATCATTAGATTGAGAACTCAAAAGTGACCGGAATAATTTTTGTCTTCTTTTGATTGTTTTGTGACTAACAAAAGAAAAAGAAAACTTTGTTCATCCATTCTCAAGTTTGCAATTCAAAGAAAAAATGAGACCACGCTCCTAGGTGATTCACGTACATGTTCGGATTGGAAGATCTCGCGGTACTGTTCACGATCACTGTTCACGGAGGGGGGGGGGGGGGGGGGGGGGGGGGGGTGGTACTGTTCACGATCACTGTTCACGCGGGTACTGTTCACGGGCATCGGAAAAGATTTTACGGATTACCAATCGACGTAAGTCAATCGGATCACACGTCAAGAGGTATTTAACTCTAACCGTATATATTTGAGTTTAATTAATTAAAAGGTTAAGGTTCAACTTTGAGAAAAATTTTAAAACCATACGAAATCTATTTTTCGTTTCTTCCGCTGCGTTTTATATCGATTTTTCCCTACAACACCTCTATGTATGCTTACCAGGATCTTATCTCCCTCAGCCTGACTAACACATCTCTATAGGGCCTTTGAAAATCCCCTTCTATAGAGCTCTCCTCCCATTATTGAATATCGAGCCGCCATGTACCTGATACATTTTGCTTCTTCAGTATCTTCAGGAAGTTTGCCGTCTTCCAGGTAGTCTCTGATCGGGGTCATCCAGGTAATTTGTCATTCCTCAATCACTTCAACTGTTATTTTTTCCTCCTCTTTGATACTGGTTTTCTTGAGGTGAGCCACTGGGATCATTTTCGACCAGATATCAGTGGTTGCTGATGCCAATCTTGACAGAGCATCTGCTCTCTCATTCTTTTCACTTAGGATATGGGTGATTCTATAAGATTTGAACCTCCCAATGAGTGACTTAGCTATCTCGAGGTAAGCCGCCATGTTGTTGTCCTTTGTTTGGTACTCATCTAAAACATGGTTTACCACGACTTATGAGTCGCTGAATATTTCTATTTCGTCTGCTCCTAGTGCCGTGCAAACTCTGAGCCTTGCCAACAGTGCCTCATATTCACACATGTTGCTGGTAGCTTTGAAGTCAAATCACAGGGCACATTCTACTTTGGTCACCTTCTGGGGTGGACACCATTATGCCTTCCCCGCTACCATGCGTGTTTGATGACCCATCAACATGCAGCTTCCAGCTGAAAATCTTCATCTCTTTATCTTCGACCATTCTGATCACTTCACTGTTTGGCTCGATGAACTCAACAATCAGGTCTACTACTGCCTGACTTTTTATCGCGACCCTTGGTCAACCTTCCCGACACTTCAGGTTTAGATAAGATATGCTTTAGAGGACAATCCGTGTACACCTTGATCTTGTGGGCTTGAAAGTATGGTCTTAGTTTTCTTCCTGCTGTTACTAGTGCCAATGTCATCTGCTCAGCTGTCGAGTACCTTGTTTCTGCTAGAAGCAGAGCCTTGTTGGTATAGTACACGGGTTTTTGTACTCCTTCATTTAGCCTGACCAGTACTGATCCTGTAGCCACAGTTGTGACTTACAGGTACATATATAGTGTTTCTCCATCCAGAGGCTTCGACAAGATTGGAGCCTTGCCTAGATACTCTTTAATCTTCTAGAAGGCTTGTTCACACTCTTCCTTCCTTTCCACTTCTTTGCCCTTCTTTATTGCTCTGAAGAAAGGCAAGCACCTATCAGTTGATTTACTGATGAATCGGTTTAACGAGGCTAGGCAGCCTGTTAACCTTTGAATATCTTTTAGGGTAACTATGGACCTCATCTTCTCCAAGACCCTTATTTTCCCAGGATTCACTTCGATTCCTCTCTAATGTACTTGAAATCCAAGTAACTTTCCTGATGGTACCCCAAAAACACATTTGTTAGGGTTGAGCTTCATCCCATACCTTCTCAGTACCCCAAATATTTCTTCCAGATTGGCTGCATGCTTCTCTGCAGTGATACTCTTTGTTAGCATATCATCTATATATACCTCCATGTTTCTGCCGATCTGTCGGGTGAACATCTTGTTTACCAACCTTTGGTAAGTTGTCCAGGTATTTTTGAGACCAAAAGGCACTACTTTATAATAGTAAAGCCATTGATCCGTTGTGAATGCAATTTTTTCTTCATCCGGACCGAACATCCTGATTTGGTTATACCCCGAATAAGCATCCATGAAACTTAGCAGCTCGTGCCCCGCATTCGTATCCACCAACTGATCTATCTGAGGGAGAGGGAAGCTATCTTTTGGGCATGCTTTATTTAAGTCTATAAAATCTACACACATTCTCTATTGCCCGTTTTTCTTCTTTACGAGTACAACATTGGCTACCCACTCGGGATACTGCACTTCCCTCATTGATCATGCTGCCAATAGCTTATGGACTTCCTCTTTGATTGCTTGGCTCCTCTCAGGATTGAATCGTCGCCTCTTCTGGATAACCGGCTTAAGCTCGGGGTCGACTGCCAGAGCATGTGAAATTATTTTGGTGTTGATCCCTGGCATATCTTCATACTTCCAAGCGAACACATCTTTGTATTCTTGCAATAAGTTAACTAACTTGCTTCATACCCGTTCCGTCAATTGTGCCACTAGCTTTATAGTCTATTCAAGGTTCTTGTCATCTATTATCACCTGACTAATTGACTCACTTTCCTAGTTCTTCCTATCTTCCAGAAAAGTCTCCCTTGGGTCCAGGTCGAACCGAGTTAGTGTTTATGCCTTCACTTCTTCCCCATCTTCCTTCAAGCACTTTCTCTACTCAGGAAAATCTATTTGCATCATTTGCGGCTCTGTTTTCTATGTAGACAGCCAGATTGGCCTTCCTTGCCCACTCTTGTGAGCCTTTCATGACTCCAACTTCAGCTTCAGTCGGGAATTGGACTGTTAGGGCGTAGGTGGCCGTGACTGCATTAGTTTTGTTCTAGAATGGTCTCCCTAAAAGGGCATTGTATGGCCAATTCTCGGTGTCAACGACTACGAAATCAAGTAACACCATCTTCTGACATGGGAAGCAACATATTTCAACTGGCAGTTTGACCGTTCCTAATGATCTTATTTCAGCCCCACCAAACCCTCTGAGTGGAACCATCAGTGGCTGCAAATCCTTCTTTTACAGTCCTAACTGATCGAATACCCCAACATTTAGGATATATGACGAGCTTTCATTATCGATCAACACTCTTCTTACCTCCCGGTGTCCGATACGGACGAGCACTATGATTGCATCATTTGGTCTAACTTCAAATCTGTGAGAGTCAGCTTTGGAGAAGCTGATCGGGTCCCAACCTTGCTTGAGCTTCTTCTGGTCGGGACCCACTACATTTACTTCCAAATAACTCTGGCCATCTATCGCCTCACGGACTTCAGTCATTCCCTCCCTACTACTTTTCCCTGTGCATGGCCCACCAAAGATGGTGTTGATAGCTTCGACATCTGAATTTTCCCTTGGACTACCTTTTCTGTCTTTAGTGATCTTCTTGGAATCATTCTGCCGATCGTCACCTTCTTTGAAGACCACATCTTTCAGGTGCCCTTCTCTGATCAACTTTTCTACGTAATCTTTAAGTTGGTAACACTTGGAAGTCTCATGACCATTTTCACGGTGAAATCGGCAATATTTGGAAGTATCTCTTCTGGCAAAGTTTGATTGCTTTGGGGGTTTTTTATAAAGGTTTTTGTCTTCTATTACATTCAGAATTTCTTCCTGCCTTTGAGCCAGAGGGGTGTAATTAGTATACTGCCTGTTGAATGTCTTATTGCCTTTCTGATCATCATCCTTACGGCCTCCTTTCCCAGGGTTGCTCTTCTGGTCTCCCTTAGTATTTCCTTTCGAACCACTGTCTTTGGGTTTTTGACCTTCCTCTAGTCAGCCACCATGTGTAAGCTCTCCTTCGTGAGCTATCTGGTCTTATTCGGCCATGGCGTATCCTCATACATCATCCACCAGACTTGCTTATGTAGTTGGCCATTTCTGCCTTAGATTAATCAACATTTGGCTATATTGCAAGCTGTTAACAAATACAGCCATTATTGCATCATCGTTAGGGTCATGTACTTCCAAACCTTCCTGAGAGAATCTAGTAAGGTAGTCCTTTAATTTTTCATCCTTCATTTGTTTCAAGGTTGCTAGAACGAATATTGATTTCCTGCGCTGAATATTCCCCATGAACTGCCTTGTGAAAGCCTGTATTAACTCCTCAAAGTTCATGATAGATCCGCTAGCAAGAACACCGAACCATCTAGACCTCTGATCTCCTAGCGTTTAAAGGAACATTCTATACAGAAGTTCATCATCATAATCATATTGCGCCATGGAGCTTTGGTACCTTCTGGCGTGCTCTTGGGGGTCGGTGTTGGCCTTGAACTGTTCCACGTGTGGCATTCTAAACTTTTTCGAGAAATGAGCATGTCTTATGGAGGCAGTGAATGGACTACCAGAACTGCCAATCAGTAAATTCCCGCGTCCTTGTCTCCGCTCCAATGCCTCTATCCGTCTTAATAGAACTTCTCGCTCTCTTTCCGGTTCACCACGCTCATCAAACTTCTGGCGAATGATGAGGCCATAAGGGTCCTTCGAAGCTCGCTCTGTGACCTGGGTGTCACGAATGTTATATCTGGGTGTGGGGGTCACTTCCCTGCGCCTTCTAGGAGGCGCCTCCTCGTCAGTCGAAGTTGATCGAGACCTTCTCCTGTGACAGTCATACATGTCGCCTTAGTCGTAACTCGCTCCCCGTTCATGATTCCTTCCTGCATCATAATGCAAGCCAGGTTCCCTTCTTTCTCAGCTCCCTCTTTTCTCGGCTATTCGCCTTATCTTTACCAGTTTTCTTCGGCATGTTTGGAGTTGGAACCACTATTTCATACTGTATCTTGGGGTCTCGAGCCACCACATGCATAGATAACTGGTATGGTGAGGTCAAGTTGGCAGTAGCAATTATGTTGATTCCCTATCTAGCGGTGCTTCGATAACTCTCCGCAGGGAATCCTGGACTTACGGAAAGCGTCCAGGGAGATACCAAGAATGGTATCTGTAGGAGTGATTATGTCTTGACTGATGGAAGATGGAGTTCTAGAGAGCAAATATTCTCCGCTGTTTATTACACCAGTATCGTCGATACCACGTGGGGTATCAGTATCATGTGGGGATTGACTTCCGTCTCTACTATTCGCCATACGACTGTTACGCAAATCTCCTTAGATATATTGTTCAATGACAGCAACACCCCCTCCTTCTAGCGCCAATTGTTGACGGTGATTTTTGGGATTATGTAAACTTGATCACAGTCACACAAAATATATCGAACTGACAATTGTTTTATGAATCAAAAAGAAATAACCAAAATCATGCAAGCAAGAATTTACGTTGAAAACCCAGTAGGGAAAAAACCAAGGTTGCCGAGGACGGCGAGAAAACAATTCACTATGGAAAAAACGTTACAATCTCAACATTACTTTCCCACTTGAGTATCTAAATGATTCCTGAACCCTTTCTTAGGTATTTCTAGGGTCTATTTATACATGTATATAACCCTAATTCTTGGAGTACAAGTAGAAGAATAGGTGGTAGTAACTTGGTAAAATTTTGACTTGTTGGAGTCGTTTTAATCTTCTTTCCTGTTTTGTATCACTTAGTATTTCAAATATGTCAGATCTCTTGCCTATTCCGAATTCTGATATCTTTAAAGAAATTCGTTTCCTTATTAGAATTCGCTTCATGAAACCCTGTTTGAGGAGGATTCTTTCTCTGCTTATTTGAGTCGTGATTATAATGAATTTTATGATACTGGCTTGTCCACGTGTTGCTCAGCCGACCGTCTGTCAAACCCGACCATATTCCTTTACCCCGACCAGGGAACTAAACCTGACCGGGTAACCAAACCCCGACCAATTTGGGTTCCCCAGATCGTCGTTCTTATTTTGATTGTTGCAACTACTTTGGCCAAGTATTTTCAACCTAACCATCTGAGTAACCTTGACCAAATATTGTGGGAACAACTTTATGGTCATCTTAAGTTGGTTTAACACCTACTGACGTTCCATTGCTTAATTAAAATGCGGCGTTTATGCTGACGTGTCATCATTCCAGATTTTACCAATAACAACAACCTAAAGGGGGTGGAGGGTGAATGAGTTATTAAGCGATTAATTACCAACTTTTCGATTAGTCAGTATTAACAAAAATCAAGCCACCACAATCCACATACTATCAACGTAATAGGAATTGTGGAAAACAATAAAAACACTTTGAAATGATTTACATGAGAAACCCTCAAACTGGACAAAACTCATAGGCTGGCCACCTAGCCACTTTGGTCCTTAACCCCACTATATGTAATGTTGCTTACAACCTAGGTTGACCTCTAGTCACACCATTCTCGGAACACCGTCAGTTATCTACTTTGGGCCGTATTGGGCATTTTAAATGGGCCTTATCAAGCCCTATAATAACTCTGATTGTTTTTACTTAAAACACCCTTACACTTTCTTCACTGGGAACTAGAAGTAAATAGAGCACAAAATCAATGGCGATAATGAACAACAGAATATGTGGTTATCCAATGACGTACATGCACAATTAGTCGCCACCTCCCGTTCTTAAAACCAATTCGTGGATCAAAATGTGTGGCGGTGGTCGTTTACGATGTCGGTGTTTTCTGATAGAGATTCCACTGGTGACATGGGAACAACAGGTTCCTCCCTAGCAATCGGTGGCGCCAAGAGTTTCTGGGAGTACCCTTCTCTGCGTGGTACTTGCTTTCACTCTTAAATTTATTTAATTTCTTTATTTTTTACGAACACCAACACACTTTGAATGGTACAAATTTACATACTTGAAAGCATGGGAGGGGCATAAGGGCCATGGCCCCCCAACCAATGAAACTGCTACATATATTCATTATACATAAATTATGATATTATATTATGTAGGCAATAAATTATGATATTATTAATATAACTTAATTAATTAATATCTTCCCTATTTTATTGTCCATGAAATTAGGAGATAAAATCAATCTATTTACCTTCCGTAATTTTAATTTCCAATGCAAAAAAAAAAGCAAGAAATTTCATTAAAATACTTAACTTATGTTGACACAATTTTTTTACTCTAAATAGTTTGTTTATTAGTAATTATTCAATTTGACCTTTCACATTATCTTTATCACTCTTCAAGATTTTAGGTTGGGAATTGTAAATTAATAAAAAAAATTATGTTTTTCACTTAAGCAATTTTATTCCTAATATTGCAACTAAATTCTTCATATTCTCTATCTAAATAATTTCAGGTGCTAGATTACAAAATAATAAATTTTATAGGTTATTAATTTGATTTTGCTACATTTATTATGTAGTTTATTATTTAAATGTTTTTAACGGCAACTACATAGATATGGTTTCCAGCTATACTTATTGTCAAGATTAGGTTTCGTAACAAGATGGAAGATGAATTTCTTACAAACTCTTTGATCATGTATATTGAAAGGGAAATCACATAGCAACTTAGTATATATTCAATTATAAACGATTTTATAAATTTAAAGGAGCTTCGAGTTCCATTTTGATTCATAAAGCTGTGTCTATTTTATTTAATAATTGATTTGCTGTACTATTACAATTTACATATGAGACTATACATTATTACATTTGATTTTTTAAAATATTAGTATATTCGTTTTCCGTCAACTTCAATATTTGTTTTTGTCTTAGACCCCCCCCCCCCCCCCCCATCATTGTAGTGGAAAATGGTTGATATATTCATGCATTAAGCATTTAGATTGATTTCTAGGCTTGTTGCAACATTAGATTGTGTTGTATTCATTCACGACGTTCCATCGCAATTTTGTCATTATACTAACACACTCAAACATTTGATTTGTGTGATCATGCATTGCATTTTTATCATGTGATATCTTGTTGTTTGCATGTTGTTAGATATGGTTTGGTTGATTGGAGTAAAGTGTCTAATTTTGAAATATTGGTTTTTAAGTTGTTTAAATGTTTTTCAAAACTGACCTTTGTATGAATTTGCGACCATAACGTTTTATACAAAGATTCAAACTAAGTTTTGAAATATTCTTGATAAACTAGATACTCATATCTTTCCAACGGTATGTTATTCATAATATTTTATGACCGCTTGGATTGGTTTTGAAATCTCCAAAGAGACCACTGAAGCAGGGGAACTCTGTTTCATTCCAAATCTGACCATTGGCCACTCAATTGACCATATCTTTTTCTACAGAGAGCCAAATCTTGTTTTTTTTTATAAAAAGGAGTAGAAAGTAGATATCCATAACTTTCCAACGGTATATTATACGATATGTTTCGAAATCGTTTGGTCATGTTTCGATGTGCTCGAATATTGAGCTGTGAGTTGAGGCGAAATTTTGGGGGCCTAAACCGCCGATTTTGCCTGCCGAATTTCAGCTGCCAAGATTCCTCTATTACAGACCGCTGAATTATTCCAGTGGTTTCGGGTAACTTGATTTAGTGGGCTAGGCCACCGAATTGCCCATTTGTTGAGCAGATTCGCCAAAACGACGTAGTTTCGTCTATAGCTCTATAAATACATCTCTTTCTCACTACTACAAAAATGATGATTTATGACACAAAATAATGATGGATTTTAAAAAGCATCATAACTTATAACGCTTTTTAAAAACCATCACAACGTTATGATGGTTTTTAAAAAACCGTCCTAACGTTATAACACTTTTTTGAAATCTATCACCATATATTGATGGTTTTAAAAACCGTCATAACATCATGACGGTTTTTGAAACCATCATAACATTATGATGGTTTTTAAAAACCATCTTGACATTATAACGGTTTTTAAATAAGAAAAAACAAAATGTCAAGGGTGAATGACAGTTTTTAACCGTTATAACCCAATAATCAGTTAATTGTATAAAAATGTCTTATCCATTTATTTTTAATATATATATATATATATATATTATAATTAAAAATATTAACATTTAATTCATTATTTAATATTTCAAACTATATTAACTATAAATAATTGTATTATTCTTCCATAAATTTTGTAAATTCTGTAAGATATTATTAAATATTTTATTCGAATTTAAAGTCATGGCATTTTAGATATGCTATATTATATCATAGTTATAAGCCTTATTTTATAATTATATTATTGAATCAATTTTCAAAGTTATAATATAACAAAAAAATAAAATTAGTATTAAAAATTGATTATGTAGAGTTAAAGAATATTATAATAAGCGTTTAAAAAATGTTATATTAAAAAGTTAAAAAGTAACCTAAATTGAAGGAGGAAAAATAAAATGTTAAAAAGTAATTTAAAATTGAAGGAGTGAAGCTAAAAGGTTAAAAAGTAATTTAGAAATAAAAGAGGGAAAATAAAAAGTTAAAAAGTATAAGAGGGAAACAAAATAGGTCCCACAATTACTATTAGGTTTCTACAAGTCACCTAAGTCACAACCCGTAATTTATAATTTTTCAACATCTTGTGCTTTTAGAGTTGTTTGGCCGTGCACCCTCTTTCTCATTTCTATTTTTTTTTATTCTCTCACCTTCTTCTTCATCTTCTTAATTCTTTGTCCTCTTCTTCTTTGTCTTCTTCTTAATTCTTTGGTCCAGGTTTGTGTTTTTTTTTTCCTTTCTTTCTTTTACATTTGTGTTGTATTTAATCATTTTATTTTCTCTTTTCACTAATTCAATTTTATATTATTGTGTTAACTTTGATTCCGTAAGTTGTTAATTTGGTTAAAATCTTTTTTTTTAGTTATGTAATAATTTTTATTTTTATTTTTGTTTGATTGTCCTTGTTGAGGAATAAAAATAAGAGAATTTTATTTAAAAATTTCATGATTAAAGTTTGTCCACTCTCATTATTTCCAATTGGTGTAGTTCTTGTTTGTAGTAAATTAAATTTTAAGTTTGAAGTATGTAGATGTTTTATTGACCTTCTGAACATTTAATTTTTTTTTCTTTTTACTTTTATGTTTATGCTGCAGGACATTTGAAGTGAAGAAATTCTTGAAATTATTTTCTCTCCTATTTCTACTTTTTTTTCTTTTAGAGATGGTATATATAGTTAATTTTTGGGATACATATATATTATTGTAAATGGAGTATATACTTCATTGTATTTGATAATGTAATTATTTTGTATTCTTGTAATGTAAGTATATACTTCATTGTATTTGATAATGTAATTGTTTTATTTTATTAATAAATACGTTTATATTCAATTTTATTGATTTTGTGTAATTATGAAAGATTATTGAGTTGTATTTTTATATTTGATGATTTATTCAAATTTTAAAAATTAATTTTCAGTGGGATATATATATATATATATATATATATATATCCAATGAAAATTAATTTTTTGTTTAAACGTTTCAAGATTTATTATGGTTTTTAACCGACATAATTTAATGACTGGTAAAAACCGTCAAGAAGTTATAACATTAAAAATCATCATAAATATAAATCATCATAAATATAAACCATCATTAATTGGCTCTTGACGTTGGATTCATTAATGGTTTTAAACCGTCATAAAATAACATTTATGACGGTTTTTAACCATCATAAAACACCTTTTTTTCTAATAGGGTTCTCTTCTTTTTTAAGTTAGAACTTAAAAAAAAATCAAATCCTTGAGTAAGAGTGAAGTTTTCAAGAGTGGTTGGTTTCCAATAAACTTTCTTTAACACTCAAACCTCAAATCCTTGAGCATCTAAGCATTATTTAAGCATGGGTACTTAGTTTTCATCACTTGGTATGTTTGAACAAACACTCCTTTTGTTTTATTGTTCTTCTTAGTCAAGAAATCTCCTTTATTGCACCTTGTTTGCAAAGTATTCTTCTTTAATGAATATTTATTGAAGTCTTGAGATTTGATTGGGGCTATTTAATAGGTAACATGTTAGGGTTTCATTTACCTCTTTTAGTTAAGTCTACTTGTATGTGCATTTAGACATCTTAAAAACTAGGATTGTTAGATTTGCATCTTTAATCTGTAGTTAAGCATATAGTGTGTGGTCTTGCACTATATTGCATCTTGAATATTTCTACATATTCACTTAGACTTTGTCTCTTCATAGAGTCAAAATCTTGTGGCTTCTAGCTAAAGTTGCACAAGCAAGCAAGCCTTGCAATCAAAGGGTTGATTGGCAAGCAAAATGTTTAGAATCACTATTAAAAGCCCGCGAGTAAAATAACTTGTGTTACTTCTAGGAATAGTGTTACTAGGATATCAACTTAGGTTGTAAACAAGTATTTAAATAGTGGATTTAAGGACCAGAGTGACTAGATGGACTCACACACCCCCACAAAACACTTCCTACAAGAATTCTTTACCCTAAATAGTTTGTTTATTAGTAATTATTCAATTTGACATTTCACATTATCTTTATCACTCTTCAAGATTTTAGGTTGGGAATTGTAAATTAATAAAAAATTATGTTTTTCACTTAAGCGATTTTATTCCTAATGTTGCAACTAAATTCTTCTTATTCTCTATCCGAATAATTTCAGGTATTGTATTACAAAATAATAAAGATTAATATGATTTTGCTACATTTATTATATAGTTTATTATTTAAAACGTTATCAACTGCAATTACTTAGATGTTGTTTCCAGCTATACGTATTGTGAAGATTAGGTTTCGTAACAAGATGGAAGATGAATTTCTTACAAACTCTTTGATTATGTATATTGAAAGGGAAATGACATATCAACTTAGTATATATTCAATTATAGACGATTTTAAATATTTAAAAAAGTCTCAAATTCTATTTTAATTCATAAAGTTGTGTCTATTTTATTTATTAATTAATTTGTTGTACTTTTACAATTTACATATGAGACTATACACTATTACATTTGATTTATAAAAAATATTAGTATATTCATCTTCCGTCAACTTGAATATTCATTTTTGTCTTGGTCCTCCAAAATCAAAATCCTGACTTCATCACTGGTAGCATCATTGATGCTTTACTTTGAATGATACATAATTATTTTTATAAACGGTCATACTGTATATGATAAAAGCGGAATTAAAGTCTGAAGGAAGTCATCTGTACTTTATCAAAATGCTTTTAGCCGTACGAGATTTCTTAAGAGTTTTCATTGTCCCTCGCTTCAAATACTCTGTTTTATTTATAATTTTATCCTTTAAAATTTCGAAAGACGAAGGTGCTAGAAACAAAAGAGTTGTTTCTTTGGGTGGGAAGGTAAGAACTTCAAAAGCACACAGCTGGGAGAAAAGTCTTTTTCATTCCCCTTTGTAAGACTATTTATATTGTAATGCATTCGAATCTCTTAGGGTGCGTTTGGTACGTGGTATAAGACAGAACAACATGGGACAACTTCCTCTTGTTTCACGTTTGGTACGACATTAACATGGGACAACACGAGGTAAGGTGGGACAAAAATTAGAAAAAAACTGTCTCACCTCAGACTATGGGACTACTTGTCCCATAGTATAGGACAAATGTGAAAAAGATCAATTTACCCTTCATATGTTCAAAAAATTACAATCATGTCCAATGTATTATATATATAATATTATTTAATAATATATATCAAATATATATTATAATATTTAATATATTATAATATATATATATAATATACATAATATATCAAACATTATTATTATATATATGATGTATATATATATATATTAATACATAATATATATGATATATATTAATATATATATATATTATAATAATATGTATATATATTATAATAATATGTATATCGGTATATATATTATAATAATAAATATATATATATATATATTTATATAAAATATAAATATAAAATATATATATATATATTATATATAAGATATTATAATATTTTATTATTATATATAATAATATATAAAATATTAAATATTATTACCTATATATATTATTGTATATGTAATAATATGTAATATTATATATATATATATACACATCTTATATATACATAATAATAATAATAATTAATATATCAACATATTATTATATTATATATATTATTATTTAATATTATTATATATTAATATATAATATTATAATGTATATTATTATATATAAGGAGGGCACTCTGGTCATTTGAACCTCTTGTCTAGTTCTATCCCAGTCATACCAAACGTATAATAGTACAGTCTATAGTTCTGTCTCAGATATTCCAAACACAATACGGAACAACTGTCCAATCCAGTCCAGTTCAGTCTCACGTTGTCCTGTCCCGTCCCCGTACCAAACGCACCCTTATTGAACATTCATATGTGCATGCTGGACAGCCTCCAAAAGAACTGAGAGACTACTGCTAAGTGTAGCACGAATATCCATTCCCCTTTGGGTGATTTTTGTACGTTTCCTGAATTCAACTTGACAGTGAATGTCTTTGTTTTAATTAATTAATCAATTTTTTTGAAGTTTTACACTATATATTATATATTTTCGGGGTATCCTTTAAAAAAAACACAAACCTAAATTCAGGATTTTTGTTTGTGTATTTTTTGGGAGGGGGAATGACCCAAATCCGCTATCTCATGGTGAAATGTGAGGAGGTTTATCACCGGACATACTCCATCTCATCTGTTTTAATTTATTAGAAAAACAAAACAGATTAAAACATAAAAATGAATATGTATTGGTGTAAATATTACACCTTTTCCTTTAATCTACTTCTTGGTACGTCTTTATGAGATGACTTGCATTAAAGTTGTTAATATTACACCTTTTCCTTTTATCTACTTCTTGGTACGTCTTTATGAGATGACTTGCATTAAAGTTGTTAATAAACATAAAGAGGCGTTTAGTGTATGCATATATATAGAAGTGCATAGGCACATTTACATATATGTTCAAATTGATTACAATTTTTAATCGTCCAATGGTCAGTCTTGAAGATCTATCACTGATTGTCTGATTGTGTTTTACCTGGTGGTGTCAAAACAGGCTGGCCCGACACGACCTGGCACAGCACCGGCGTGCTGGGCCGCTTAACAGGCCGGACCAAAAAGGCATTGCACGTTATATTATTTTAACCAAAAATTATTTATTATTTTAACTTGTATTTTCAGTTTAAAATTGATTTCTTATATTATTTTTTAAGTTAAACATTTATTTCTTATTTTATTTTAAGTTAAAAATATATTTCTTATTTATTTTAGTGCAATGAAATAAAATGTAAGAAATAGATTAAATTATATTTTATTTATTTACTAAAATAATTCAAAGAATAGATAGAGTCATAAAGATGTAAGAATTAAGAAAATAAGAAAGAGATGAATTTTATTTACTTATTCACATTTTAGTTTATATGATTCATGATTGCCTCGTTAAAAACCTTACCAAGAAAAACCAAATGGGATAAAAACTTGGTAAGGGAAAAAGAGTGCAAAAAAAACTTTGAATTACTTCTTTATTCTCCGTTTGATGATGCATCCTTATATCAACATGCTCCCAATCATTTAGGCATGTTAATACATCCACCATATTAGGGGTCAAACAAGCTCTTATACGTCCACTGATGCTGAATGTCTGTTCTGAACAAACAGTGGACACAGGGATGACGAGTACGTCCCGTGCTAGTAGGGACAATATTGGATAACTGTTGTTATGGTTCTTCCACCATAACATCGGATTAAATTCTTGGAAGTCCCATCCCCGCCCCCCCCCCCCCCCCCCCCTCTCATGATGGACTGTTTCAAACTGAGTTTGAAAGAAAGTGTTCAGTTTTCAGTTTGGCATGTTGATTTTGAACAGGTCTAGAAGTTTGAGATGATGAAGATGAAGTCGCTTGGTTGCCGATTAGGTAGATTTTTCAACTTATCTTCATTGGGCGGGTATCCTGTTTTTCTGACTGTTGTGTGTTTATTCCGCCAAACCTGCGCTCATAAAGTCGATATACTTCGAACAACTTGGTTTGCAAATTAGCAAAATGAATGTTGAGTAGTAAGATCTAAATCCAAGTGACGACCAATAAAGTCAAGAAAAGTTTTTAAATCATTTAATTTAATCATAGGATCTACTATAAAACCTATGACATAGATGACTCGGTCGTTTTTGTCTTTAAAACACTCGTCAAAAATGAAGTTTTGTATCAATTTTTAAAACCGATTTTTCACATTTGCAACCACTAAAATATTAACTTAGTAAAGTGTTGAGCAAATGATCGTTCCACAGGGAAATAGATTTGACAATTGGATTGATTAATTACTCTTGATTAAAGCTAATCTAAATTGCATCAAAGTAAATGATAGGGTTGGAAAGATAGTGTCAGTTTGGGAAACCAACAAACATGCACACAAAGTAGCAAAATATCTAAGAGAGCAAATAAATTGAATGATAGGAAAAATAGAAGACTCAATTAGCTAGATAAGTAAAATGAATAAAAATCAATTAAGAGAGACTATGGAATTGATGGAGTCACAAATAGACATTAGGCATTGCATAAATGGCTTCTTGAATAAGCCTATTCTCACTATTACAGACCGATTGTATTCATAAGTGTGTATTGGCCGTCGAAACAAAACCAAAACACTTCCCACCAAAATACCTCACCTATGATATTTAGAGAGAGGGGATAATAGGGGATCGGTTAATTACATTCAAATGGTCTAAGCAATTGGGGTTGATATATCCTCCAATTAACCTATCTTATTCACTATGTGCTCTAAGTTGTCAATTCTCAATTAGTTTTATCACAAATAATCCTATCACTATTGCAATCAACAAGTGATATTCTCAATTAATCACATAACGAATGGAATCTAATTATAAAATGAATAGAACATAATAGGAGAAAATATTATTGAAAGCCAATACAAATGCCCAAAATCCACATGTTTCTCACATCAATCCCTAAAAAGGACTTAGTTACACATAGTTACAATCAAAGAGAAAAGGTAGAAGAATAGGAAATCACCCATAGGCCACCTTCTTTAAGCTATATCCATTTGAGCTCCTTGATGTACTTTGATGCAAAGAGTGGTAGATGAGGTTGTGTAGTGAGATGGGTGTCTAATGGAAAGTGACAAAGGGAGAGTGTGTAGAGAGTGGGTAGAGCGGAAGGATTAAGGGAAGGTAATCTAGATGTATTATGTTGAGTTTTTGGGTGGAAAAAGGTAGTTCAAGGTAGAGATGTCAGCTGGTACTAGTCGGGGATGAGTTTTCTATTACCATCCTCAATACCAATTTGTATGAGAAATACCATCCCGATGAATGTACACCTTAAAATAAACGGTTCGGGTACGGGGATCGATTTTTTTGCCGCATACCATCTGCATCCCATGAATGTATTTTTTTTATGACTTTTTGATAATGATCATATAAATATTATTGAATAATTTGAAAATAATAATGTGAAGGTTATATTATATATAATGATATGGAATGGAGTAGTGTTTCAATGGAGGGAAAAAAATAGGAAAAAAAAAGATGGAAAATTATGTTAGTGGGAGGGGAAAATATATGTTTATACATATAGTGGGTACGGGGACAGGGGCGGAGCGGGGCAGGGACTTAAAATCCTGTAACCATACCGAAATTAAATCAGGGATTGAAAAAAATACCGACCTCATACCAAAACTTAAATGGTACGGTTAAAACCGCCCCTAACGGGGTGAGTCCCCAGACCAATGGGTAATTTTGACATCTTTAGTTCAAGGTGAGAAAATAGAGAAAGTTGAGATTGGGATAAAATGGAAGTGAAAATGCTCTCAATACCTTTGCTGGTTCATTTTTGGTTCTTAACTCTATGTTGTTGTTCAAAATGAAGGAGAAAACTATTTATATGTGCTCAAGGTGATGTCTTGCAACTAGGGGTGGGCACTAAGTTCGGAACCGAACCGAACCGAATCGAACCGAACCAAAAAAAGGATGTTCAGTTCGGTTCATAAAATGAATTCGGTTTAAACCGGTTTAAAAAGTTGAAAACCGAAAAGTTTTTGGTTCAAACTAGTTTGGTTTCCCAAAAACCGGTTTGAACCGATTAAACCGCCTATATAAGTAAAAAAAAATCCCTAACCTACTTCTTTTCTTTTATTAAATATTATTATTTATTAGTTAGGTTTGATTTGGGTTTTTTTGGGTTTGGACTATTAAAATTTATGAAACTTTGTCACAAAATTAGAATCCAACAACCCATCAAATTTAAAAACATATTAAAAAGACTCATTAAACCCACCAAGCCCATAAGGCCCATTAGGCCCAAACCCAAAATGAACCGAACCGATTAAAATCAGTTCGGTTCAGTTCGGTTACCATTTTTTATTCGGTTTAATCCGGTTCAATTTTAGGTAAACCGAAATATTTTCGGTTCAGTTCGGTTTTGCCCAAAACCGAACCGAACCGAACCGTGCCCACCTCTACTTGCAACCGTCATATTCACTAACATGGCATGTGTCGCGATTTGATAGTCGTGGTTTAGACATCGCAAACTCGACTGCGACAGACGTTTATAAGATCTTCGATCTAGTTGTCACGGCCAAATTCGTCTTTTTTGCGGTGTATGAGACATCGACCTGTAGGTAGCGACAAATGGATCTGAGATCTTCATCTGCAGTCGCAGTTGGCTAACCAGCGACATGTAGGCAGTGACACTATACCTGATTGAATTTCTGAATCTTCTCCTCACTGCCGTGGTTGTCAGAACCGCGACACATAAGCCGCGATATCACAACTGATTGTATTATTGGATTTTCTCCTCTCTGTCATGGTGTCCAGATAGCGACACATAAACCGCAACACGACTTAGTGTTGGGTTGTTGTTGCTTCCACACTACTAAGGCAGCGACAATCACTTGTCTTCAATTCTCATTTTCCTCTTTTTTACACTTTTTGCACCATAATTCATCCATTTCTCACCAATGCCCCTGTGGACCTAATAAACCTGAAAACACTTGATTCATACCATTAATTCATGGGATATTGCCCAAGAACAAGCAAAAAGAGTTGGAAATGAGGGCTAAAATCATGTACATTTCTTGCTCGATCAATAGAGTAAAGGAATTTCATACTAGTATTTTTTTAAAATTTTTTCTCCATCACCGCAACTACAGTGCTGAAGATGGGATCCTCTCTATAAGAGTATAAAAATTCAGACATTTCTAAAATCTGATGCAATGCCAGACAAGATATGGGGTAATAAACCCCGGAAAGAAGTATAATTGAATCGTAAAATCATTTAAAACTTCACAATGAAATTTATGACGTGACATGCACACTGTTGGTAGAAGAGATGACCCCCAGCTTGAGGAACATTGTTGGCTAAAAACAAGTTAATGGATGCCATGTTTGATGATGCATTATCTAATGTGAGGGAAATGATGCATCCAGTTAGTCTAAAATCATTTAAAACTTCATAAATAACGTTATAAAAATTTTGAGCAGTATGTTAGAAATCCATGTGATGAAAACTAATAATTCTTTTTTGTATCCTCAATTAGAACCTAAATAGTGTCCCATGACATATAAATAGTCCTGTTTGGAACGTGCATTCTAAATATCGGACGTTAGTGCAAAAGAAACACTTAAACGCTCTAATTGAGCGATCAAGTTGACTCAGTTGGAGTAAAAACATTTTTGTAAATCACTTCTAGTGGTGTTTCTAGACGCAACTGTAAATTGGTGGTTGTATACTTTTTTGATAAAATTTTCAAAAAAAGGACTATCACCGAAATTAATCGGTAGACCGTTTGTGCAATATAGCATGCCATGCATTCCCTATCATAGGCATTGTTATATTTCCACGTCATAACTGACCCGTCTGGGCTCCGTTATAGTTGTGTCTGTCTAGTAGTATCTAACTCACCATATTTACACATGCATGATTCCCTATGCCTTTTCAAATGTCTCGTTCCGTGCTTAGAACCAGTCAATAAATTCTTACAAAATTTAAAACGAGCCATTGATATTACCAGACCGTTCGGGTTGGTTATCAGTTTTCCTGATTAAATCAATCCTATACTTGAGATGTCGTCTTTCTGGGTCTGGGTCTTGATGTGGTCGACCCCAGTGTGGAGGCGGAAGGACCGGGTAGTCCGTGACTATCTTGCCCTTGCCCGAGTTCAACTTCCGGTGGTAGTAACGAATTTTGATAGTTATCATTGTCCATATTCAATCCGTCGAGAAAATGACTAGGAATCCTAGTAGGATCCACTTCCTACAATACATAAATAGTAAATTAAAAACTAAGCCATAATTATTAAATATACTAAACATAAAATCATAAATATTAAATATAAACCTAAGAATAAAAATAGTAAGCATAAATTTTAAAATTAAAAAATAAGCCATAAATATTAAATATACTACACATAAAATCATAAATATTAAATATAAACCTAAGAATAAATATTATAAATAAAACCTAAACATAAATATTAATATTAAATTTATTAACTACTAAGTATAAATATTAAAATTAAAAACTAAGCATAAATATTATAAATAAACCTAAGCAATGCATAAATTAATATACTAAGCATAAATTATAAATATAAAATTAAAAATAAATAATAAATTACATTTGTTTGTAGTTTGTACTGAGAAATGGTGAATTGGTGGAGAGTAGAGAATGAGAGATTAGAGATTATAGAGATTAATATTATAGAGTGTAGAGAGAGAGAGAGAGAGAGAGAGAGAGAATGAGAGAAATTAGATATTAGAGAGTAGAGAGATGAAAAAAATTTAATTGGAGGGGGTATTTATAGTAAAGGGTTAATTGCACCAATGTCCCCTGAATTATACACGAGGTAACAATGTTCCCCCTGAGCTATTGTTTTTTGACATTAAACCCCTTGAACTTTCATTTATTTGTAGAAACTGACGGAATAATAACTGAACTTCATTTCCATCCTTTTTTTTGTCATGTGCTATTCACGTGGATTCATACCAAGGAGCAAATCTCGAATAACATAAAGGGTTAACTGCACCAATGCCTCCTGAATTAAACGCGAGGTAGCAATGTGCCCACTAAACTTTCTTCTTCTTCTTTTGCTGTAAACCCTTTGAATTAGCGAAAATTGGCAATAATGGAAGGAATGGAGATGGAACCCACTTTCCATCCATCTTCTCGTCACGTGCCTTGCATGTGTAAGGGGAAATTTTGAATAAAATTTTGAATTTTTTTAAGAAGATTTTATATTAACAAAAATTATTATATTAAAAACTAAAAAAAAAATAATAATTTCCAGATCCAATCATACAAACAAACCAGATTCCATCTTCTTCTCCATTTCTACCTCTATCTTTCTCTCTCATGGGTTTTAATCAAAATGAAAAGACCTTCAACAATACAATCAATCGTAATGATAGAAACCCAGTTTGAAATCCCATCCCACCCATCTCATTCTTCCATAACTCAGCCACTTCTTCCATGAATCTCTGCTAGAAATATCATCACAAACCTATATGATGAGATCAAGATCAAGATCAAGAGAGAGAGAGAGAGAGAGAGAGATTCAACCCCAAATCCAAAATAAAAAAAATCCAAGGATCTATCACCAATTTCTTCAACAACCCAGAAATTCGACGATTTGACCCATGAAGACCCAAAACTCAGCGGTTCACCTATGGATGGAAGCGATTCGCCAATGGATCCAAAACAGAAGTAGCAGATAAATGGAAGATTTGTCAAGATCCATTTGTTTTTAATTCAATTATTATTATTATTATTATTTGGAATTATATGAATGGTTTTTTGGTTGATTTTTTTATGTTGGATCCGGTGTGTGTTGAAAGTAGGTGTTTGATTGTATAAAAAAGTTGTGGGTTTTGAATTTAATTCAATTCCGGAGGCAGTGGTTAGGGTTTGAGTTAGTGATGATGAAGATGACGTTGGTGATTTCGATTTGGGTGGCCACCAGATGTCGGTTTAATTTTTTTTTTACCTTTTTTTATTAGGTGGAGATCTAGATTGGATCTCTACATTTAAATTTAATTTTTTTGAAAAACAAATTAAGAAAAAAAAAAGACAACTTCCAAAATACGAAAAACAAGAAGAAGGTTTGGAATATGGTATTTTTAAACGGGAAATATATTATTGCAAATTTTTTATGTTATTCCTGATTTGCCCCTTGGTATGACCCCACGTGAAGAGCACTGGACCAAAAATGAACAGAAATGAAGTTCTGTTACTATTCCGTCAGCTTCTGCCAATAAATGAAAGTTTAAGGGTTTATTGGCAAAAAAAAAAGTTAAGGGGCACATTGCTACTTCACGTATAATTCAGGAGGCATTGGTGCAATTAACTCTATAGAAAAAATGAAATCGGGATAAAATGGTAATTTTTGAGAATTTCTTAATCTTTTTTTACAATTTTTTGCCCTCCAACTGTTGGCCAACGGTCAAATTATAAAAAAAATTCAAAATTTTTGACAGACGGTCAAATTGCTTTTAAAATTTTTAAAATTAAAACGGTAGCGGGCCGACCGTTGGCCAATGGCACGCCAGGGAATGTGTCGTGACCTGCCGGCACGCGAGCCTCAAACCCGGGGCACAGCACAGTACGTGCCTCATGGTGGGCTTTGGCTTGGCTTGCCAAGCCCATCCTGTTTTTACACCACTGGTTTTACCGGCATTATTATTGATTCAATATCTTCATAATATATATATATATATATAATTGTTATTTCTCGAAGGTGCAAGAGTCAGTAGTCTTTTAGGGTTTTGCCGTTGGTCAGAAAGACGCTAGGCTGTGTACCCGCGTAGACAGGCTGTGAGTTAAAACCTTAGACTTTGCAGTTTAATTTTATCCTCTTTATCATGTCAAATAGTAGCTCTTGTCCTGGCATAGAACCTGATGATGACAACAGTACCACCGGACAATCTGTAGCTAATTATGAGACTAATTGGAATGATAAAGATTTGAATAATTGGCAACTCCCTGACATACAGAAGTCCAGTATTTATAAAAAGAAAAATATCTTAGACTTCAGAACTCTTTTGGGACAAAAGACTAAAGAGATAAACGTCAAATTCAACATAATACTTTTTCTGCCAACTTATTAAATAAAAATAGTCTTAATCATTATTGCAAAATTGGTTATAATGATTTACATATTGGAAGTGTTCAAATAGGGATAAAACCCTTATCAAAGATTGGACCCAATAATTCTTTACTTGTTGTTCTTAGAGATAAACGAATAACTGATTATAAAGATTCTATTCTTGGCATGGCTGAAACAACTTTGACTTATGGATCTATTTATTTTCAATGTTATCCCAATTTTACTATTGCTTTAAATACTGATGAACATAAAGAAAAATGTCTTGTTATTGACATCCAAACCCACAATTATAAATTCATTGAAAGATCAAGTCCTTATAAACTTGTTTATCGTGTCCATTACCGAGTCCTTACCTCCGGTTTAATACCCAGTTTTATTCCCCCAACTATTCCAGCAGGACAAACTATATGTTTTAGTGCCTCACCATCTGTTAATGTTATGGTTCCTACTCCAGTCAAATGGGATAAACATTGCTTTCCCAGATGAATGGATCAAAGAAAAGGTTGACCAACCTTCCTATCAACCACCATCTCGAAACTTACATGACTGTATAACCGACCATGATGGTACCCTCAAAATATCCTTCCGCCGTGACCACTCTCTCAGACTTCCCAGCATTTCCAATCCACCCAGTGAAAATAGCTTCCAAACAGCCAGACACTCTCTATCCAGTCTATCCAGAGAACATATAGCTAACCAAATACCTAGCCTAATCCTCAAAGACAAAGGAAAAACCCCATATGTTCCTATCCCTTATGATCAATACCATTATAAACCAGAATCCAGTGATACTGAAGACCAAGGCAACCTTATCCACCGCAGACGAAGAAAACCATACATTAATATTGATGTACCCACACATGTGACCAATATCCTTAAAACACCTAACCAAACTGCTCATCCTATCCACAAATATGATGAACCAACCTCACCAACACCTTCCCAAGCCCTGACTGACAGTGTCCCTTATGGACCTACTATCAGAACTATAGACGTTATAGACTCTGAAATTAACAGCCATCTTTTGGCAGAATACCATGCTCCTAATAATAAAAATTTAAGACAAAAGTATGAGACAAATTATTCTCCCAAGAAGAGACAACAATTTCATGTAAGATGGTTATCCACTATCACCAAACTTAATCAGGACATACCGTTCTTCGAATGGTATTCTAATCGGAAGTCTTTAGAAGAACAATGTTTAGTTTTAAATCAAAATCGAAACCGTACTTATAAAACCAAACATGGAGACCTAATTCAACTTCATCCTCCTCCTAGGAATTTTGATATTGACATCTTCAATGAAGATACCTACCCCGTTGCTTCTACCACAACTAGTTGTTCCCCTTTTGTTATCATAGACACAGATCTATCCAATAACATAGCATCTTCTTCAGCCCAAGTTGGAGCTGTTATAAAACAAAATAATTATACTAATATTTTTCTAAACACTCTAGGCGAACAACTTGACAAAATTGAACTCAATATGACAACATCTTCTTCTATTCACAAATCTTCCAAATCTGACAATCCCCAAGTTTTTGTCCTTGATTCTCCTACCTATATACCTATTACACCTAGTCAAAAGATTGATCCTTCCTCCTCAAATATTTTATTATTCCCTGATCCCACTGGGATTGAAAAATGTTTTGACCATTTTTTATATACAGTCTTTCTACTGTTAGTTCGAGCTGATATAAAATATATCAATTTCTTGCATGTAGGCTATTGGATTTAAAAGATGTTTTGACAAGTGTATGCAGCCAAGTCAAAGTATTTAAATCCAATGGCCCACATGCAAGGAACTGATATATCTTATAGCAGTTCGAACTGATATAAGATACTGATATATCTTATATCAGTTCGAACTGACAATAGAAAAACAATATATATATATATATATATACTTTTCCTATCAGCACCCCCTTATTTGAATACAATGAACACATTTAATGAAATTGCATGCAATTGAATGTTTTTCGATGAGATTTTTTGTATGCATACTAAGAAAATTAAAATACACATTTGGTAAAAATTACGAAATTTTTTGGATTTGAGAACTATTTTTTCTTATATTTCTCTATTTTTAAATGTTTTATTTTAAAAAAAGTTGGAAACAATTAGTTCTTGTACATGAAAAAATTTCAACTTTTTTCCATAAATGTATTTCAATGTTTTTATCATCCATACAAAAAATCACAGCAAGATTCAATATATTCCATTAAATTTCATTAAAGATTGTTAAAATGTGCATCGTAAAAAGTTTTTAGTGGAAAATTTATATATATATTTATGGGTCAGGCTATAGAACACGGGTGTACCGATACATCGTGTAGAAACTACTGTGATCGTAATTTAAAAAAGTGTGATCCAACCTTCAATCATAATATTTTCTACACAATGTATGGATATACCGATGTTCTATAGATTGTCCTTATATATATATATAATATATATATATATATATAAATAAAAAGCCAATCATATAAACACTTGGATGCAAGCAGAATATGACATTGAGTATTATACTTGAGGTTAATTATATCAAAAGTAGGGTCATGCTACGGTACGAACAACAAATTAGTTGGTACCATACGACCCGGTGAAATAAATAAAAATGTTACCCGTGACCGGTTACACCGGTTATCTCACTCAGACAAGTCTCCATTCATCTCTTCATTGGTTGTCTGAAGTCAAACAAAACTCTCTCACTTCATCTCCTCTCAATCGACACCGATCCATTCTCTGTCTCTACAATCTTCAATTTGTAGATCTGAAAATCTTTTCATGTTTGACGAAGGAGTTTGGGTGCCTAGACATGGTATCCCCGTGTATGCCCGCTGTATCCTAGCCGTATCCCACATTCAAACTTGATAAAAAGTCAACGGATACGTCAAATGGTGTATCGGATACGTATCCTAGTGTATTGGATGTGTCTCCGGACAGGATACGAGTTCGATACGAGTTTCCTCCTCAATATGGAGTATCCATGCAACATAGGTCTAACCTCTTTTTGATCTATCATCTGTTTTTTTTTTCTCATATCACTTATTGGCTTGTGTTTTAGAGGGTTGACTTTTTGAATTAAATACAATTTTATCATAATTATTATTCATCCTTTTCATTTTAATTGGAAAAGGAAAAAAATAGGGTAGATAAATGGAGCCCACAAAAATATAATACTAATTAGTGTAGGGATCACGCAACACAAATATATTGTGAAGTACTTAAAGCATTTCCGATGCAAATGTGGCTTGTGAAAAAAAAGATGCCATGTAGGATAAATATACGTTTTGTTAATAATTGTATCTCCAATGCAACCGTGTATATTCAACATCAAGATGACGTGGCAAAAAAAATAGATATTGTAAACATGACCTTCTACTTTCAGACGGCCTGTTGCACAGTCTTTTTTTAGGTTGACTCAGCAAACATTTAAAATTGACATTAATTTTTCATCTTTTTTTGGTAAGGAAATAAAATAAAAAAGAAAATAGGAAATAAATTTGCACACGTCATTAAAACAAAATGTGTTTTAAACATAAACATTGGAGATCAAATTCTAAAAGTTGATTGTCTATCAAGTCCATATTTATGCTACATAGGAAGCAAATCTCTTGACATTGTTGCCATGTCAACAATTATTAATATACAAGCCACTTTTGCATTCGAGATGTTTTTACAGCAACTCCAAAAGGCTTTACTATTTTCACTCTTCAAATGTCTATTTACTTATCTAAGTGACAATTTGAAGAGGGAAAAAAGAAAAGTCATTCCAAAAGGCTCTTCAATTAGAAATATGTTTATATTATTTTAATGATGTGATAATAATAATATTATTTAAAATCAGAAAGAGCGGTTCAAATACAATACATTTGGTAATAATACAGTCATTTTCTCCTCAGTGCGTACTGATATAACTTATATTAGTGCGTTGCATGTAGACCACTGATTATGGAGAAGTTTTGACCTGTGCATACACTTTGAGTCAAAGTATGTAAATATAATGGTCCACATCCAATGCACTGATGAAATTATATCAGTGCGTACTGACTTGAAAATTTCTGGGTAATAATAATGATATAATATAAAAAATAATAAAATATAAATTGAAGAGAGAGAAGTCAGTCGGTATTATTGAAGAGAGAGAAACAAGATTTCAATTGAAGAATCTCATCTAACGAGTCTGTAGATGTAGCTCATTTGACTTTCACACAAAACTCATTTAACGAGTCTGTTGCAGTTGCTCTTATGACTAAATAATTCATTCCAAGGCCTTGTGACATAAGAAAGAAGACAATACAAACAGATGACATTACATAGGCTATTTCTTTATCTTCTTAGCTCATGATTTTCAGATGGAGCCTCCATCTCTTATGAAGGCTCCATTGATGAAGGTGTAAAGAGATCTGAATTCCAAATCTCTTGAAGTTGTTCAATTTTTTTATATAATTATTTTTGAAGAGATTTGGAGTCTGTCTTCACGCTTTTTGATTTTTTTATTATTATTATTTTATTTAAAGAAATCCGGAAAAAAAAATTTCTAGATCTCTTCAGGCTTTTAAATTTTTTTAAATTTTTTGTTATTTGTTTGATGAAGATGCATACAGATATTTTCACTGATTTGGGTTGGGTTTGATTTTATAATTTTCTAAACGTTTGAGATTATTTTATAGTTTTTGTTTGGATATATCTATAATTGCAGAACTATCTAGGGTTACTTTGGTTTTTGATTATTTTTATATATCAAAAGGACAGTTTTACCCCCTGGATCGATGTATTCCTTCAATTAAACCATTAGTCAATGTTTTTTCAGAGGAGGTTTATACAACTAAAAGAAAAGTTGAATATGCGTACAATATCACCTAAACTCATTAGACGCTTATGCAATTAACTCTTTATTTTTAACATGATTTCCAAATATTTCCTGACTTCAGAATTGTGTCGTAGATTATTTGAAACTGAAAGGTCATAACAGTTCCACTTGATTGATCGTTTTATTTGTTTCTTGTGTTGATTCTTTTTATTTCTACTCATGAAGCTTTTTTTTTTCCGAACAAATTCATGAAACTTATTAAAAACACTTTACAATAAAATGGAAGATGAGTTTTACATAAACTGCATGATAATATATTTTGAAAAAGAACTTTCAAATACCATTGATTCAAATAAGATAATTGATGAATTTTGTGTTGTGAGCCCTCACAGAGTACAACTCAAATGCAATATTTATGCACTTGGATTCTTGTTGCCCTCACCCTTTACCAGCCCTGTTTTTCATGATGGATTCTTCTCGATCCATGGATCCCTCCCCTAAACACTTATCCCTTCCTTGCCTTGGTTCTCATCCACTCTTTCCGGAAACACTTTCTTCCTCCATTTCTAGTGTTCTTCCTCCCATCCCTTCCATGAAAGACTGCCCTCTTCCCTCTCCTCACAAAGTTTCCTCAGCTGATGTTATTTCCTTTTTAAAGGCTAATGACTCTATTAAGTGCAACAATATGGCTAGCAAAGGAGAGCACTGCCCAAACATACCCAAGATCATTTAAAATACAGCCATCAACGCAAGAAATGGTCATAGTGCTCTCAACAGAGCTGTTGTTGCTGAAGCTAAAGGGGTTCTATCAAGCTGCCCACAAACCTCAACTTTTGCAACCAATTTAGGCAACAATGGAGGTCTTGAAGATTTCAGCACTGTTGCACCTCTCAAGAACGTTTTGGGGAAGATGAAAGGGACCGAGAATCAATGCAATAGGTCTGAAAATCAGCTTTTGGTGCTCATAGCCCTGACCAGCTACAACTTGTCCTCTCTACCTCTTTTGGTAATGTTGAAAAGCCTGCCTTTAAAGGTGCAGCCTGCCCATCCACAAATGTTGAAGGTCAAATAGTCCAGCTAGAGGAGGTATCCTCTTTAAGGAATTCGGAGCTGCCCCATACAAAAGGTATCTTTGTCACTCCTTCTTTGGTAAATAAAGATGCTAACAATGTTATAGGTCACATGCCCCCTAAAATTTCCAAAAATAGTGCTGTTTCCTATAGTAATGTGCTAAAGGGTGCTCACCATGGTCCATTTATGGATACTCCCACAAGTAGACCTATGAACTTAAAATACTACTAGCCCTTTCAAAGTGGAAATATGAAGTGTGTCTCCCCTCTCATGGAAGTTGCAGAGGATGGTTCTAAAGCATGGAAGAACTGCTTGGTGGGTTATTTTATTGAGAAAAAGCTCTCATTTTCTCTAGTTAATAACATTGCAAATCGTTTGTGGGGCAATCGTGGCCTGCAAGAAGTCCTAGCTAATGATAAAGGGTTTTTCTTTTTCAAGTTTTCGGATGATGAAGCTTGTTCTAATGTGTTAGAATCCGGTCCATGGTTATTTGCTGGAAGGATGGTGATTCTCAAGAAATGGCATCCTAGGCTCATTTTAACTAAAGAAACCTATTCAAAAATCCCAATTTGGGTTAAGCTCTTCAATATTCCCCATGAATATTGGAATGAAGAGGTATTAAGCCACATTGCTAGTGCAGTTGGAAAGCCCTTATATGCTGATTCCTTAACTGAATCCATGAAGAGAATTTCATATGCTAGAGTTTGTATTGAAATTGATGCCACCTGTGAGCTGGTTGATTCCTTTGACCTATTTATGGGTGACAATTCGGGACCTAATCTTGGTGAAAGTGTTGAAATTTTGATTAAATACCAATGGAAACCGAAAATATGTACTGAATGCAAGTCCTTTGGCCACTCTATTACTACTGGCCCAAAACTAAAGGCTTTGCATCCTCCATCTGTTATGGATTTTGATCCCAAACCTAAGCAAAAATGAAGGAGAGTTACTAAGGGTGTTGCAACCTAGATTCCCTTACCTTGTATGAATTTGGAGCCTCTCCCTCTTGATGAAGTCATCTCTGCTGTTAATTCTGAAATTGAGCCTTATTTGCGTCCTACCAACTTGCCTATCAAGATTCAGTGCAATGACCTCTCTAAGGAGAGTATTGTTGATATCTCTAACAAGTTCTCTGGTCTTGATGAGAATGGATTCAATGCCCCCCCTCCCCCTAAAGAGAGTGTTATTGATTGTAGTGTTGATGACTCTCTTACCACTACCTCTCCGGATCATTCCCTATGGCTCTCAAGGATCAAGAACATTGATGGGGTTCCTATCATTGGGCTTTCCAGCCCTTCGGAGTCCTCTAGTAACAAGAAGAAGAAGAGGAAAAGGACTGCCAAGAAAGGCAAGGACAATAGCTCGCAAGCTAAGGTGAAGTCTTCTCAATCTCTTAATGATTAATTTAGCTTGCTGGAACATTATGGGCCTGAATGCTACCCCTAAACGATTAGAAGCAAGGAAAATGTTGCTTGATCATAAGCTTAGTCTAGTTTGTTTAATTGAGACAAGAGTGAGATTTAACAATAAGCCTCTTGTTGTCAATTCAGTTTTTTAAGGATTGGGATATGTTAGACAATTATAATAGTCATGGTCTCGGAAGAATTTGGATTGGTTGGGATCCTAGAATTCTCACAATCACTAAAATAAGTGAAACGGATCAGATTATTCATTGTAATACTTGTATCATGGATACTAATGACCAGTTTCGAATCTCCTTTGTTTATGGTTCTAACGAGGACAGATCAAGAATGGCTCTTTGGGAAAGTTTATGTTCAAATCAGCAAGGTTCCCCTTGGATTATCCTAGGAGATTTTAATGTTTGTCGGAGGGTTGATGAGTCAATTAGAGGCAGCTCTGTAGGGAAAAATCGATATAAAACGCAGCGGAAGAAACGAAAAATAGATTTCGTATGGTTTTAAAATTTTTCTCAAAGTTGAACCTTAACCTTTTAATTAATTAAACTCAAATATATACGGTTAGAGTTAAATACCTCTTGACGCGTGATCCGATTGACTTACGTCGATTGGTAATCCACAAAATCTTTTCCAATGCCCGTGAATAGTACCCGCGTGAACAGTACCCGCGTGAACAGTGATCGTGAACAGTACCCCCGCCGTGAACAGTGATCGTGAACAGTACCGCGAGATCTTCCAATCCGAACACGTACGTGAATCACCTAGGAGCGTGGTCTCCCTTTTTCTTTGAATTGCAAACCTGAGAATGGATGAACAAAGTTTTCTTTTTCTTTTGTTAGTCACAAAACAATCAAAAGAAGACAAAAATTATTCCGGTCACTTTTGAGTTCTCAATCTAATGATCGAAACTCGCGTGAACCTAATTCGATGTTGTACACACAAGCTTATTGATGAACAAGCAATCAGTGTACTATCAAAGAATAATCTCTTCTCTCTTTTATGTTTAGTAGAATAAAAATTATCCTTTTCTATGAATTGAGAAGAAGAAGAAAAATTGAATCATTCAATCAACTATTGTGGCCGAATTCTATATGTGGTATTATATAGGTGGCCAAAATTTTGCTTCCTCTTCTATTTAGGATTGCCGAAATCTTCCTCTAAATGGACTAGGGTTGCCGCAAATCACATACCAAAAAGAGTTTGTGTTGCACCCTAATTTCCATCAACCTTTAGACTTCAAAACCTAATCCAACTCATAGATATTTTTATTCTTTTATTGACTAAATAAAAAGACTTCTTATTTGATTAAATAAATAAAATTATTTATTTATTTTCTTATCAAACAAGTCTTTTACTTTTAATATACTACTACCAATAGTATAACTTTAGAAAATATATTTCCTGATCAGAAAAAGATTTGTTTCTTAATTAAACAATTAATTAATAAATTAACTAATTCTTATTTAATTAAAACAATGAAACAAAATAATATATTAGGTTAATATATACACCTTGCCATCCCCCCCCCCCCCCCCCCCCCCCCCCCCCCCCCCCCCCCCCCCACTTATATAAATGGGCCATATATTATTTTCTTATTTCATTTAATCCATTGGACTTTAAATAAAAGCCCACATGTGAACCAGACCCATTCTTACTAAAAGAAACAAGCCCACATGTCTCCTTTTAATATATTAATATAATAGTGCAGCCCATTAATTAAATAATAGACATATTATATTCTTGATATATTAAAAACAATTCTAGATGTACCCTTAAAATGACCCGGTAGAATATATCAAGTGATCCATGCAAATACGTGTGGATTGGGGATCTTGGCGGGCTATCTAAATTTAAGCTTCAATAGACACAAACTAATCACAATCAACAAATGATTCACTTAGGTCCAATCTATTAATTTTAACTCATTCCACTAAAGAGCTAAAGTTGAACTCTTAAATAAAGATAGAATAAGGAGATGTTTCTCATTCATACCCTAGACAATCTTATAGGAGATGGTGTATCCTCGTGAATAATATCAGTAATCTCCAAGAGCTCATAGACCGCCTATAGCCATCCAAGTTACCATATTTCCTCATATGACCACATTTCGAACTTGGATACTTTGACTTGTCCAGAAGCCATGTTTTCAATAATCATTATTGAAAACTCAACGTTGAGATTTAATATCCAATACCTCAAAATATCCATATGATGATATTATACTCTCATTTAATAAATGGAGCCACGATGTCCATATCTATAAATGAAGTCCTCTATCGATTAACAAATGTATACCACCAAACTATCGAGGATAGACTATGCTATATAATCGTACTCATTGATAGCTCTAATGATAACACTTGCAATCATAAGTCCATCATTTATCTCAGGATTAAGATAGACTCTCCGATTGTCCTCTTTAATGAAAAGACTTATATCTAGTGACGGTTCTAGATAAAGTATTTCATTGTGATCCAGTTCAATGCACCTAGTGCACTAGATTCTTTTACTCGAAAACCTTTCGATGATTTTAGACTCATCATATTCATTTGATCCCACTCAAATGCTAGTAAAAGAATTCTACAACTTTAACAAGATAGAGGTGCCCAACCTTTAACTTAAGTTGTGAACGTTATTCAAGACTAACTAAAGAATTGTGTCTACCTCATACATATCCGGATGTATGAACAATTCTTCATGTCTCATAGTGTTTTGACCTTATGATTATTTACCTTGACAATTATAATAATAAATGCTATAAGTAATTGTAAGAATCAGAATTCACTTTATTAATATGAGAAGATTGTCAATTACAATATTACACTCTTGCCATTGAGCATAATCCTAACAAGCTCCAGAATTACTGTTGCTATGGAAGATTTTGCTGAGTGTCTTCAAGCTTCAGAGCTTGATGATCTTCGTTTCTCGGGTTTTCTTCACACTTGGTGCAACAAGAGAAGCAATGGTTGCATCTCTAAAAAATTGGATAGAGTTCTTGTCAACAATGATTGGCTTGTCAAGTTTGAGCATTCAGAAGCAAGTTTCCTTCCTCCTAGCATTTCAGACCATTGCCTATCCGTGGTGAAGCTTGGGTTGCCATGTAATAAGAAAAACTGCCCTTGTAAGTTCTTCAATTTTCTAACGGATAGAGAGGACTTCCTCCCTTTGGTTGAGAGTGTTTGGCAGGAGCAAGTTCATGGCACTATGCAGTTCAAGCTTTGCTCTAAGCTTCGCAATTTGAAGAAGGCCTTAAAGACCCTTCACAATGACAATGTGAGGGATGTGGCAACAAAATCGATTGAAGCTAAAGCTGCCTTAGATGCTTGTCAACTCCTTCTTGATATTCAGCCCCTTGATACTAACCTTAGAATGCGAGAAAAAGAGCTTATAAATGAGTATACTTTGTCACTTCAAGCCGAGGAGGATCTCCTTAGGCAAAAATCTAGAATCCAATGGCTTAAGGCTGGTGACCGCAATTCCTCCTACTTTTTCAAAGCCATCAATGGTAGACGCAATAGAAGTAAGATCCACTTTATTACTGGTGATGATGGCTCAATAATTGAAGGTGACATTCCGGTAAAGAATGAATCTATCCGTCATTTTCAGAATATTCTTGGTTGCTCTATGCCCGTTAGACATGGTATTGGTACGTTGAGCAATATTATTGATAATGTCATCTCTAATGATCAAGCTGATTCAATGGATAAAGATAATACTAATGATGAGATTCGAGAGGTTTGCTTCTCTCTCCACCCTAACAAGGCACCTGGTCCGGATAGCTTCAACGCTCATTTTTTTCAAGAAAACTTGGGACATTATTGGTAAAGACGTGATTAATGCTATCCAATAATTCTTTAGGTCTGGCCATCTTCTTAAAGAGCTAAATTCTACGATTCTTGCTTTGGTCCCTAAAGTCCCTAATCCTTCTAAGATGAAAGACTTTAGACCTATATCTTGTTGCAACACTTTCTATAAGATCATTGCTAAGACCATTTCCAATAGGATCAAACCTTGTCTCCCAGATATTATTAGCTCTTCCCAATCGGCTTTTGTGGCTGGTAGGAGTATAGGGGACAACATCATTCTTGCGCAAGAACTTATGAGGAATGTTCATAAGGATATTGTCTGCCCTAGGTTGGCTCTAAAAGTAGATTTGATGAAGGCTTTTGACATGGTGGATTGGGGCTTCTTGCTTGAAACCCTCATTGCTTTTCACTTTCCTCCTAAGATTATTATGTGGATTAAAGCTTGCCTTACTACCCCCAAGTTCTCTATCTCCTTCAATGGTGAGCTAGCTGGTTTTTTCTTTGGAAAATGGGGTCTTCGGCAAGGGGATCATATGTCCCCATACCTCTTTGTAATAGATATGGAAGTCCTATCTAAAATTCTGACCAAGCGCATTGCAGACTCTCCTAGCTTCAAGTTTCATCGGAAGTGTGACAAGATAAAGCTTTCCCACCTTTGTTTTGCTGATGACCTTATTATGCTATGCCATGGCTCACCTTCTTCAGCTCTAGTCCTTAAGGCTGCCCTTGATGAGTTCTTCTTGCTTTCAGGCCTTCTTGCTAATCAAGCCAAGAGCAACATCTTTACTTCGGGTTTATCCCCTACAACTAATCAGCAGCTCATTAACCTTTTTGGTTACACGGTCGGTTCTCTCCCCATTCGCTATCTAGATATCCCTATCATCTCTACTGAAATTTGTCTTCGTGATTGCTCCCCTCTTATGGACAAAGTTTCAGGCAGACTTACTTTTTGGTTGAACCGTGGCCTTTCTTATGCTGGTCGCTTGCAGCTCATTATATCGGTTTTGTCGAGTTTACAAGTCTTTTGGGCTAGTTATCTTTGCCTTCCTATCAAGATTTTGAAGATTATAGAACAGAAATTTAGATGTTTCTTGTGGAAAAGGGTTGAAGGTGATAGTAAGGGTGCAGAAATTTCTTGGTCTGATATTTGTCTCCCTAAGAAAGAGGGTGGTCTTGGAATCAAGGGTCTCTCTTCTTGGAACAAGGCCCTGATGATTAGGCATCTTTGGATTCTGATTTGTGGTATAAATAACCTTTGGTCTTCTTGGATCAAAGCCTATCACCTCAAAGGCTCTAACCTTTGGGAGGCTAAAGCTCTTTATACCTGCTCTTGGAATTGGAGGAAACTCCTCCATCTTCGGCCAATTGCTCGTCCTTTAATTCAGCACTTCATTGTCAATGGTTCTAGTACTTCCTTATGGTTTGATAATTGGCATCTGGATGGTCCTCTCCTTTCAAAATAGAGCCCTCGCGTGGTTTATGACTCTGGCCTCCCTCTCAACGCAACAGTTAATGCCATTGTTCTTGGTGATTCTTGGAATTGGCCAGCTGCTATGTCCATTGATCTTGTCGAAATTAGAAGTCGGATGCCTTCTTACAATGCTAACTCCAATATAGAGGATAGTACTAGATGGCTCCCTTCTTCCAATGGTATTTACTTAGCCTCTTCTGCTTTGGCTTCTCTTAGAGCCCCTCACCCTCTTGTTCCTTGGTTCAAGCTGGTTTGGTTCCCTCAAAACATTCTAAAAATGAGTTTCATCCTTTGGATGGTTGTTAGAGGTAGGCTTTCCACTCGGGACCACATTCATAAGTATGACCCTAGGGCTGTTTCTACTTGTGTTCTTTGCAACTCCCATCTCGAGTCTCATGCTCACCTGTTCTTTGACTGTTTATTCAGTAGAGCCATTTGGACTCAACTTCTGAACTATTGTGGGTCTCATTGGAATGGTCTTTGCTGGAATGATTTAATTGCTTGGGCGTCCACCCATTGGAGAGGGAACACTCCTATTATTGTGGCTAAGAAGCTTTATATTGGGGCTACTGCTTATCACATTTAGAGAGAGCGTAATTGTCGTATTTTTGAAGGCATCCAAAGGACTAGCTCGGTTGTTGCGCGCTCCATTATTGACACCATTCGCTACCGGCTATCATTTATCAATCTCAAAGATCACCCTCTTATAGCTTTGAATTGGAATGTCAACGCTAATTGATTTTAAGCTTTGCTCTTGTTGTACTTGTTTTGAGCCCTTGTCTAGCTCTTGCTTTCTTGTTTGCTCGTGTGTTGAGCTTTTTTGAGCCTTTGTTAAGCTCTTGCTTTGCTTTATGGGGTATGCCCCTTATATTTGTACATTCTTTTTCTCTTTCTATGATACTATTTACTTATCCAAAAAAAAAAATTTCTTATTTTCTTGTTATCTATTTTAGAAATATATGTATTTTTTTATGCAGTATATGCATTTTGAAGGGTAATGCTCACACCCTCTTATTAGGTGTAACATTTTTTATACTAATTTAGGGCTTGTTCGAAAATGTTTTTAGTTTCCATTTTCTGTTTTATCAATTTTAATTGGAAAATAAGAAATTGATTTTCATATTTTTAGAATCTAAAAACTCATTCGGTGAAAGAACTGAAAACAATATTTTATATATATATATATAATGTAATAATAATAAAATATATGAGAAATTATACTGGACCCCTTGAGGTTTGACTTTCGTACACATAGATGAAGAAGTTTATGTATTACACAAATATCCCCTAGACTTAAATGGTTGTGAAACTTTCTTAACTTCATCCACGATGACTTGGAAATATCGAAATTACCTTTGAATTATATAAGAGAAAAAATCAAAATAAAATGCAATAAATGAAAATAAAGAGCATGAGAATAAATAAATGAAATATAGGCCACCTAAGAGTGGCCTCCAAGAATTAGACATAATCGTGGTTCGGTTCCAACCGAGGAATCGAACCGGAACCGGCCCTTCCAAAACCGGATTGGAATCGAAAATCATGTTCCGAAACCGAAATCAGACTGAAAACCTGAACCTATAAGGTTTTGATTCCAGTTCTCTAATTTCAAAAACCGGAGTGGAACCGACGGTTCCAAACCCATGGTTCCTACCCGGTTCTGGAACCAACGGTTACACCATATATATATATATATTATTATTTTTAATGGAAAACAACAACAACAAAACACCGGATGAGTGTGGATCTGTGGATGTAGATCTCCACCACTATCTATTAAAACCCTTCCAAACCAGTCAAGCACCCATAACCACAAATCCAAACCCAAAATCCACCACCACCTAAACTCAATCACACACATCCACCGACCACCACCATGGCACCACCCCCAATCTCATCTCTCTCTCTCTCTCTCTCTCTCTCTCTCTCTGTCGATCTTGATAGATCTCAGATCCTTTTTTTGAACTGCAAGTCTGCAACAATATGTTGAAATGGCCAAAAAACTGCCAAGCAAATCAAAAAGAAGTTGAGGTAGAAGAAACAGAAAGAAACAGAAACACACATCTCGATCTTTGTTTGATTTTGTTTTTTTTTTATTTGAATCTGGTTGTTGGTGTTGGTTTGGTGGTGATGATGGCCGATTTGGGTGGTGGTGTAGTGGTGATGATGGCCGATTCACAGGTGGTGGTGGGTGATTTTGGTGATTTAGGGTTGATTTGTGTGTGTGTGTGTGTGTGTGAGAGAGAGAGAGAGAGAGAGAGAGAGAGAGAGAGAGATGGTAATCAGATAATGTGATGAAAGTGATTTGGGATTTGTGATCAGGGTTGAGTAATGGCTAACAAATGGGTGACTGGGTTATTATTATTTTTTAAAAAAAGAATCAAACCGTCAGAACCGGATGAACCAGATCTGAATCGAAACTGGAACCTTCCTCCAGGCGGTTCCGATTCTGATTCTAGTTCCCCTGGAACCGGAATCAGTGGTTCCAAACCGAAAATCGAAACCAAACCAAACCAAACCGGTGGCATGACTACCACGAATCACAAATTCACAATGTAGGCCACTGAAGAGTGGGATCTGATGTTATTAGTGGATGAGGCACAACTTTGTTACAGAGGAAGAGTCATATACTTTGTTCACTCCACATAATTTAAATCCAAAATTCTTTCCATTTCTACCAAAATTCGCTCATTTCAAATCTAACACATCTACATGACTTCAATTCCGTCAAAGCCCATCAACACTTAAAAACATGTAAAAATCACATACCTACAAGGCTACAAATGCTCATAAACCATCCTAATTAGTTACAAGAAGAAGAAGGCAGATTGCAATGGAGCATGCCGCTTAGTAGGGTGGTTGTGATAAAGAAGGCCGACAACATCGACGAATGCAGGTCCCGATAAAGGCGGTGGCATTGTTAGATGGTTAGAGGTGGAATGTTGGGTCTTTTGGGTTCAACTACTGTACAGTCTCAGTATAGTATTGTTATTGAGTTGTTATTAATCATTGGATTTCAATCCAATAGTCTACAAAAATCAAATTTAAAATAAAAATAAATAAAAATTAAATAAAAATAATAACAGATAATAATCCTTTCTCACGTAACTGCCACATTAATTATGTAGTTCATGTATTATAGCTAAATCATTTATTCATGTCATAAAATTTAATGAATTACTTCTTATTATAAATAAAAAAAATTTGAAAGACTAAAATAGCCTTCTAGTGGTAGAGGATGACCGAGGGCTGTCAAGTGTTGGGGGGTGTTTGTGTAGAATACGTAAACTTCTCCATCTATGTGTATGAAGGCCAAACCTCAAGGGTTTAGTGTAATTTCCTCTAAAATATATCTTTAGTGTAATTGTTATGTAAATATTATAAGAGTAAAATGTATAGTTAACTAATTTAACTTGATTTTATTAATTAATATATTGTTATATTTTCAATTAATAAAATAAATTTATTTAAAAAAATTAATAAAATTAATTTTAATTAAGTTCAAATTAATTGATGTCTTTTTAAGTTTTTTTTTTTAAATATATATATCAAAATGTTGTTTCCGGTTTTTGATCAATAGAAATGAAACACACTTTCGTCTTCATTTTTTTAAAAATAGAACGTATTTATAAAATGTTAACAAAGAGGCCGTTAAAACCTCATAGGTTAATTTTGACAATTTTCCCTATTTAACTGATCGAGTGGGGACTTTTCAAATAAACTTATTTTTTGAAGTATTATATTATAAATTTAGGGTTTTTTAGGGAGAGAGATGACTCAAATCCACAACCCCATAGTACAGGTATAAGGGGTTTATTACCGAACCAATCTCTTCTCAAAATTACTTTTCAAATAAACATGAGCAAGAAAGAAAACAAGATATAAACACTTGCATATTTCACTTTCTTCACGTTACTTTTTATAGGTGCATGTGCAAAATGTTGTCAGCATTGTTGGATGAAAACTCGAAATAAAAAATTAATATGAACATTTTCAGCTTTGATGGTGAAGTTAATTAAGTTATTGAATACCACATGAGCATCTCGATGTGTACATTTTATTTTTTAAGTATTTATCTATTCACTTATCAGGTATTTTTTTAAAGCTTTTTGTTATTGATAGGATTCGAGCAGCTAATTTGGGAATTATTTGTCCAAATCCCAAACTCGAGCTTGTCCATCTACCATCTACCATCTACAAGCCCTTTTGTTTTTACGGTATCTATGGATGTGTGTATTTATGACTTAAATTAGCTGTCTAAAAATGATGTCTCAATTATATCTAACTAACCAAATTGGGACATGTGTCTACGTTTATGGACGAAGTTGAAAAAAATTATTAAATATTGACACATGTCCCAATTTAATTGGTTAGACACAAATTAAGATACCATTTTTGGATAATTGATTTGAGTCCATACATTTATCATGTTTCATTTATATGTACATTTATAATTTCTTTATTACTAAAATTGGGAATCTTGATGCATGTGTGCTTTAATGATAGGTTTATTTTTATGAACTACTGCTTATTATACAGGGTCGATCTTGACGTTTTTGGGGCCTGGGGCGAAGATGTAAACAAATAGGAAAATTTGGCCCCATAACATGTCAAATGAGAAATAGGGTGTTGTCAAAAAATGGGCTCCACGATTTTTTTTAATATATTCTATACATATAATTAATAAAAAATGAATTGAGGCCTTCAGAGTCAATTTTTTTTTCTATGAACTATAACAATTCACAACAGACCCAAACTTATGTATCTAAAACCCAATACTACACATTAGCTTTAATAAAAAAAATTTGAGACCTAGGGCGGTTGAACTTGGTGCACCATCCTAAGGCTGGCCATGCTAATTAATAGGCAGAGCCGGCCCTGAGGAGGGGCACTAGGGGCGCCCGCCCAAGGCCCAAGGAAAAATTGCTCAAAATGGGGCCATTTTTTTATGTTTCGTGTGTTTGTTTAGTGTTGAATAGATTCAGAAAAAAATGGTCCAAACATTTGTTTATTATTTAAAATCCCAAACATCTTAGCACTACCATTAGACTGAACTTCACATGACCAGATGTCCACATGTGACTTTTTATTTTCATTTATTTTTTTATTTTTATTTTTATCTTTGTTCTTATCATTTGTGCCACTTCTCTTATTTAATTTTTCTACACCCAACAATTCCCATTTCTTTTCAACCCACAAACACTGAAACTCTTTCTCTCTCTCCTTCTTCTCTCTTTCTCTCTCTCCATCTCTCTTCATCTTCTTCGTTTAATATATTTTGTTTCTCTCTCTCTTCATCTTCTTTATCAAATCTGGTTTCAAGCTCCAGGACAGACTATAAATGTCGAACATGGGGGCCTTGGACTGCAAACGGCAACCAAAAACGACCTTTTTTTCCAACGATTAATCGGACGATTTTTTCGATTAGCAGAACGATGGTTGCACTGCATGTCGTCACCTGCACATGGGGCCTATTTTTTACATTTTCGCTCTGGGTCTCAGATAAGTTAGGACTGGCTCTGTTAATAGGATATATATATATATATATATACATATATATATATATGCGTGCATAATAATTTTCACATAAGTGCGTACTGATAGAATTATATAAGGACATTGAATGTGAGCCACTCATTTTACATATTTTGACTTGGTATGTATGCACTTATCAAAACTCTTTTATAAATGAGTGGCTCACATTCAATGTCCTTATATAATTCTATCAGTGCGCACTGACAGGAAAAGGACTGTATGAGTGCAACATGCATTAGGCAAATATATGAATAAATAAATAGAATTTGAGAAACTCATATATCCAATCTAGATCATTTACTCAAAGAAAATGTGTATATATAAGTGATGAAACTGCATGGCTTGAATATAGTTGCAAGTAATGTAAAATACATGGGAGGGAATTAAATTTATTAAAGTTATTCAATGGAGGTGAAGAATGTGCTTTTCATGAACAAAGGAGAAGGAGAAAGTAGCTATATTAATAACTCTGCTTTTTCTCCCTTTCTGGTAGAAAAATCCAAGCGAGTATTAGAGAGAGCAGTTCAATCTATCTCGGAAGAAAATTCTGTGCCATTGCAAGTTTTGAGTGTAGCCGATTTGGGTTGTGCAACAAGTCTAAACACATTTTTGGTGATGGCAATGGCAATAGACACAGTGAAAAACAACCGAGTAGTGGCATCGAAATTTCAGTTTTTGTTGAATAATCCACCGTACTGATCAAGGCTTGTCGAAGCTTGTTAATGGTGGAAAATGCAAGGATGTTTCATGTTTTGCGAAGGTTGCTCCTGGTTTTTTCTATGGTAGGCCTTTCCCTATAAACACCTTGCATCTTGTTTATTCTTGCTACATTGTCTGTTTTCTCTCTAAGGCCCCATCATGCAGCTGTTTTTCAGCCCGTTTTCATTTTTGTTTTCCAAAAATGATTTCGAATTCACATTCGTTAACCGTTTTTCATTTTATTTTCAAAAAACGAAAAAACAAAACGAAAAACAAAACAAGTGTTAACAGTGAAATATTTGAAAAACACAAAATACTTGTTTTTGTTTTGGTTTTTTTTGAAAAAAAAAAATTTGAAATTTTTTTTACTAATTTTTTTCTTCTTTTCCTCTTTTCCAGACTGTCTTCTTCATCTCTTTCTTCATCTCATCTTCTCTTCATCATCGCTTATTCTCATCTTCTTCATATATTCTTCCTTTTGTCATCTCATCTTCTTCATCTTCTTCTCTTCATCTTCTCATTCTTCTTCTCTTCATCTTCTTTTCTTCTTAGAGTCGCCGATCTGCTCCTCCAAGAGCAGATTGGCTCCTATATATTTTTTTATTATTTTTTTTCCTTTTTTTCTTTTGAAAGATTTTATTTTTGTTTTTGCTTCAGATCACAAAGAGTTTATTAACAAATATATATATATATATAAATATATATTAACATAAAAATCTTGGATTTTGAAATTATTTTAAATTTAAAATCAGAATAATTCATCAAAGAGATTTTACCCGATCATTATGAGTTATTGAATAATTATTTGGAATGAATAATTGACCTATCTTTTATTCAAATTAAAAAATTACAATATAAAAAATAATAAAAAAATTATACAATTTTTGCTATTTTTCGGTTAACCTACGAGACACGTTTTTTCCATTTTCATTTTCAGAATATATGTTACCAGACGCGTTTTTGGATTTTGAAACTGAAACTAAAAACACTATTTTCATTTTCAATTTTCTTTTCGAAAAATAGTCAATGAAAAACGCTTACAGGACGGAGCATAAGGTATATACTAGTAGTACGTTTTTATTTTTAAATTTCAAAACCAATATTAATAATCAGTTTATTAAATCTGCAGGTACCGAGACTGAGGGATGAAGCGGGGTTTCCATTGAACAAGGGAAAGATTAACATATTCCTTTTGTTGTTTGACTTTGATTTGCCATTGCCATAGACGCACCATTTTCCAAAGACTCTTCCTCTGTATCCCGAAGGAGACTTGGATGCTGTCCTCTGAAAATATTCTTTTGCCTTGGACTGGTGGGGCAAATCGAAAGATTTTTCTCTTCTATTCTAGGATTTTTTGTCTGAAGCTCTTGAGTCTCAGGGCCCTTATTGAAGACAAGTCCTGGTGAGGTGAGGGAAGCATATCTCTGTCCAGGGGCGGAACTAGAATTGGGGGGGGGGGGGGGGGGGTGGCGCAAATGATAAAAATTTAAATATTATGGTGCTAAAATGTAAAATTCATTTTTGTAATAATTGTTTTTATAATTTTTTAACCGGGGGGGCGCAAATGATAAAAATTTAAATATTATGGTACTAAAATGTAAAATTCATTTTTGTAATAATTGTTTTTATAATTTTTTAACCGGGGGGGGGGGCGCAAATGATAAAAATTTAAATATTATGGTACTAAAATGTAAAATTCATTTTTGTAATAATTTTTTTTATAATTTTTTAACTATAAATTTTTTTTTAGTCTCCTCCCCCCGCGGGCTCCACGGGCTCCATGTTGGTCCGCCCCTGTCTTTGTCAATATCAACAAGACTTGACTGCGTTTTTGAAATCAAGGTCTCAGAAGATAGTGGCCAATGGCCGTGCTGTCTTGATAATACCAGGAAGGCAATCTGCAGAAGATATGACCATGTATGTGTGGGAGATTTTGGCGGAGGCCATAGCTAGCATGGTTTCGCAGCAATTGATTGATGAAGACAAGTTAGATTCGTTCGGTGTACCGTATTATGTTCCCTCGCTAGAGGAGATAAAACAAGTAGTAGACATGGAAGGATCATTTGAATCAGAGATGATGGAGACAATTGCAATTGGGGGAGGAGAAAATAATAATAAGGAGAATATCAGGGCAAAGGACCTTACTAATACTGTCAGATGCTTCACTGAATCAATGATTTCACACCACTTTGGAATTAATATTACTGACAAATTGTATTATAAGGTCACTCATTTACTGATCCAGAATTTGGCTACACAAGCTGTACCAATGAAAATGATAAGCATCGTTGTTGTGCTTCAGTAAAGCATGCATGTGCATATATGTTCACCATATATGGATGTCATTGCGCGCTTTCAACTTTATCAATAAGCGGAATCCAATCCTTCGAGATTTTGCTAGTGTATTTTGGATTCATTATGTTTTGATTTGTTTTGTTTTATTTTGTTTTTATTGCTCTTTAATTTGGATTCTTCATATCTAGGAGCATCGTAGCATCGTAGCCATTTGCAATCTTGAGTTGAATAATAAAAGTTTATGTTTTGTTCTTATATTAATTTGACTGAACTTTGTATGCTTTTTTTATTTCAAAAAGGGTTCATAATATTAAAGACCCTCATTTGAACTATTATTGGATGTCTAGATAAAAATGCTTTTATTTAGAAACATCCCATGTGGACTAACAGAGTAATAGTAGTTAGCATTCTGTTCGTATTGACTGAGTTTGACGGTTAGAAAGTCTAAAATGTTTCTATTTAAGTTTCAATTTTATGAATTGACCATTATACCCTCAAACTTTTACCAAATAAATTAATAAAATAATTCAAAAGGCGAGAATAATAACTGACACACATCTGTCGTATATGTAATATCAAAACAAAAATTTATAAAACCGCAACTATGCACTCAAATGTATTAAACAAGTAGTGTGACAAGTTAATGTATCGTCCATAAAGATCGAAATATAGTTATGATCAAATCTTTACTCTAGTAATAAATGCAATAAAAGTAAATTGAAATTATTGTTGATTGAAAATTAACTAATATGCAAAGAATGTTTAAATAAATTAAAATGCAACTAAGTTAGTAGATGAAAATGGACTAAGGAGTTGATGGATCCATGAAGGAGTTGATGGATCCATGAAGCAAACAATGGGCAAAGATGAACTCACAATAATGAACATTAACCAATTGTAACCAATCTAGAGCATATAGTATTGGTTGTATATCCCTTATGAGTTTCCAATCTAGAGTGTATAGTATTGGCCACCTATAAAGTGATTGTTCATGAATGTGCATCTATCAAGATAAATGATTAATCTCTTTATAAAATCACCAACCTAGAATGTATAGAATTGATGCTTAATCTCTCACAAGCAACCAACCTAGAGTGTATAGAATTGATTACCCATTTGAGATTAGATATAGATTGAGATTAATAAATCCGGATTTCACTCAAGGAGTGTACTCTTGTTCAATCCTTCCATTCAAATGAGCTTAAGAGAATCAAATAGAGTGTATACCCAATTCTTTACTCAAGTAATTTCTCAAACAATTTGCAGAGAGATGAGTGTACAATCTAAGACAAATTATCTTTGAAATTAATTAAAATAATGAATGAAACATATTTGATAGATTGATAGAAAAGATAGAGTTCATTACAATACTCATGGTTCACAAATGAATCATATCAACCCCTTCGTGGGGATTTAGCTACGCATGCTAATTACAAAAGATAAACTAAGAAATGAGAGTGAGGAAAAACCCATGAAGAGATTCTTCTTCCTTCAAGCTTCAATTCCAATCTCCTAGAGCACTTGTTGAGTAGAAAATCAAAGATTGAAGTGTGGGTTTTGGATGTGAAGGGAGAGAATGATTCCTAGAGCTAGAGAGAGAAAATGTGATGTAAAATGTTGTATGGGCGTATGGTTGAAGTCAGAAATGAATCTTTATATAGCCTTCCTAAAAATAGGTCTAAATGCTGATGTGGTGTCTTCAAAATGCACGTAGTGTGCGGGTAGGGTACCCGTGCACATACTCTCCAGCAACTTTCTTCTTTTGTTCGCTGGTAATTACACTGGTAAGGACCAACGCAGTACTAAAAAACTGGGCACTTGGTCAATTCTGGAGGATTTTTGATCTGCGGTTCGTGGGTAGATTCGCTAGTGTGGACCAGCAATGGTCTGCAGCTTGGATTGCTCGAGTGGTGCGCGGGTAGGGTACTTGCGCACACACCAGGGCACTACATTCTTTTTTCTTGCTTCATTTGGCTGGTTTTGCATCCGAATTCTCCACTTTCTTCTCCAAGACCGGGATTACATCTAATGCCTGTAAATATGATAAAAGAGCCTATAAAACATGAAAACACGCTCGAAAACAAGACAAGGGATAAGGAATGATGGCCAAAATATATAACAATTTTGGCACAATCAAATACCCCCAAACCAAACTTTTGCTCGTCCTTGAGCAAACTCAAAACAAAACAATAACATTTCATCAAAAATGACTCGATCTAAAATTTTCTTAGACTCGAAAACAAACAATTCAAAGTGTTGCATGTCCAACTGGTGATGAGATACAAGGATGTATGATAGAGAGAAGTAGTCATATGCAACATGTTCTAAAACAACTCGAAGGCACTAGAAAGAAACTCGCACTATCACGAATCTCACACCTAAGAGTGCTCTCATATCGGGAACTACTAACTCCCACACCTTGAGCATAACTCCCACACCTTGAGCATAATTCCCTTCAACTCCAATTTTCACTTGGATTCACTCTTATTTTTCCGCTTTGAGTCCTAAGTTCACGCTCATGCAAGGTATGCAAAGATTGAATTTATGCATAGGAATCTAATGCATTACATACATTCATCAGTGAAAGACCGCTAATTTGTTGGTGAACTAGCCTAAGAAAGATTCACTATGCCATGAACGTCGAAGATCAGGCATCAACAAACATTCCCATTCAAGACATATCATAGATCAAATAGGACTTTACCCTTAGGTTGTAATGGGGCCATGGGGTTAGATGTGGAGAACAAAGAAATAGGAAAATATGAGTTCAAAGATCACCAATCAAGCTTAAACATACTCACACACCCCATACAAAGCTCTATTAAACATCAATTACATTATAGCGACTAGGAATTTACTTACATACACATTTGTGCTACAATTTTTGTACTCCACATTGTGAGTATTTTACAATTAATTCACAAGGCTCATTCTCTCTTTTTTTTCCTTTTTTTTTTTCCTTTCTTTTTGCATTGATTTTCTTTATTTGCTTTTCTTTTGCACAACTTCATTTAACACTTTGACAATTCGGCTCCTAAGTGCAAATTTTTGGCACTTTTACATTTTGAATCGTTTCTTGTACATTTTACATAGTTGCCAAAATATATGTTATTTCAACATTAGAGCTTACACTTTCATACACCACACTCACAACACTCACACACCCCACATGATTGGCAATTTAAGGGTTGGTTTGTGTTTGGTTTATGGATATATGGATTAGTGTGGTTCCAAATGAAAGGTAAGTGTTTGGCTGCAAAATTGGCATTGGAGCACATAACTAGGGAGTAGGAATGTGTTAAATGCACAATATATGTATGATGAATGTCCTATGGCATGTGACACATTGTCTAAAATTGGCATTTAGTAGTTAAATGCACACATTGTCTAAAATCATTTCCACAATAAGTCTATTAAGGGAATAAATGCATCCGACAAGCAATCCACAATATATGTATGATGAATGTCCTATGGCATGTGACACATATGATGAGAAAAGTGTTTAAGAATATAACCATTTAAAACTCAATGCACTTTTTAATAGGTTTATGTTTGTGAACTCACGGGTGGTCTCCACTATTAGAACAAGGCGCAAAAGCACCGAGTCTTCTCAAATTAAGCACAAAAGGGATGGAACTAGCCCATGACAAGCAAGTAAGACCCAAGAGTGACAACAATTTGTTACATAAGCTCAAAATGCATTTATACACTCACCAAAAGCACAAGCTCAAGGTATCAGATCCAAGCCAGTTAAAACTCTAAAAATTTGGCAATTGCGACAAATTGAAAATTCTGGACCAAAATAACTAAAAATGATTCAAAACAACTTAAAAGACGACTCAACGAAGGCGTCTACACCCCCAAACCAAAACCAAATATTGGCCTCAAGGTTGAAGACAATAGAGTCTGGCCTAGCAGGGCGCACCAAACTTGACTCAAAACACAAAAACCTAGACACTAATTATGCACAATCAATGCCCAACAAAATAAAAGACTCAAAAATAGGCTCTTCTTAAAATAAATATAAATATGGCAATTAATTTTAAAGTTTAACCACATCAAGCATCCATTCACAAAATTGTCGGAATGGGGTCAATGACCCCCAAACCGCTTTTTACTATATGCTCATTCCTATACAAGTATATGCATGAATTCAAAAACCCCCAAATCGAGTTGGGCTGTATGAAAAGAAAACATGTAGATTCATATGCATTATCCACAAAAGCCTCCGGCTCATCAAATCAAAAATGAATGAATCAATAAATTCAAAACTTAGAAACCAAAATTCCATTCATTCACAACTATCCACACATTCAACCCAAAATTATATGCAATATGTATATCCACATTCACCAATTATCCACAAATGTCTATAAACACAAATAGAGAGAAATATAGTTCATGAGTTTGAGATGAAGAGATGAAACCGAGGTGGTTGCTTTCTTGTAATCTTAAATTGATTAGGTTCTCGCCCGTTTTATGAGCACTCTTGGCTTGCTTATCCCTCTGAGACGTGCAAGTTATTGGTGTGTCTACTTCAAGAGATAAAGAACCCATCATTAAAGCACAAATTCTAATAAAAAAGGTTAACAACCACGCAAATATATCTCAAACCAAATATCTCTCAAATCAAAAATCATCCACCACAAACTACCTAAATCATCCTCCAAATTATTTAAGTTAAATGAAATTTAAAGACAAAATAAAATATGCAGAAAAGTAAATAGTTCAACCCTACAAATTAACTAAAGCAAAAACTAAAATAGTTCAAATGGCATGGCAAGTAATGGCTCAAAAGGGATGTATGTCACTCGTCCTCCTTCGACTCTTCACTTTCATCAACAGCTGGTCCCTTTTGTTTTGGATCCACTTAGGCTCGTGCCCCCTCCTCAAACTCTCTCTTGGACCACTCCAATGCTGCCTAATACTCTGCACCAAAAGTATCAATCACTGGCCCTCCTGAAAGTGATGATGGTGGTTCATTTCTCTGCTTCTTCCTTGAGTATGGCATAATCTGAAGCTCTTCGCACATCTTTGTAATGTTTTTCCATAAGTCTTCTACATTTTCCACTGCTTCCCGAACTTCTTGTCTACTCTCCCATATCTGCTTGGTGAACTCTGTGCTCATCTGATTTATGGTGGTTTGGAGACTGGCCATTCCTATGATCAGTGTCATTCATGGCACTTGGTTGTCAGCTGCTTCCTATGGAGGTGATGGTCTATCAAGGTTTATATGGTCTTGTTCCTTAGAATGACTGCCCATTCCTTCCAGAGCCCTAATCTTCTTCTTCCCTGTCTTCTTTCTCTGGCTCATTGTGTCTCTCTCAATCAACAAACTTCTCCAGGTAGTCATTCCAGTGTCTAAAGGAGTCGGCTCAAAAGTGTCTTTCCCAAAATCAACCCCAACCCTTTTACAAAATTCAGTAATAAGACAAGGGAAGATAAGTGACTGGGAATCAGACCTCATTCTTCCTACTGTGATGATGTCAGACTTGATCGATAACCTTATATCAATCAACCGTCCCTGTTGAATACAATGCAAAATGGTTGCTAACTCATATGGAATAGTGGAATTATGATTTCGTGGCCTAAGCGAGTTGATGATGAAAAGATTCCAAAAACCCAATTCTGCTTTTAGGTTAGAGTGCTTGATCAGATACTTTGGGGTTACCCAAAAATTCATAGGCTCAATGACAAGTGTGTTGGCTAAGTTAATGCTCTGGCAGACATATAAATCATCCCACATCACTCCATCATATGTTTCTTTTAGCTCCTCAAGGTCCTCTGGGAATCCAATGTCAAAATAGCTATTGATGTGGACAACATTCAGCTTTACTTCTTTTCCTCTGACCATGACTCCTACTCAACATCGGTAATCATTTAGGTTCATTGCAGCATAAAATTCCTCCACTACTCTTCTACAATATTGGTTCGGAGTTTCAGGAATGTTTCCCACTTTAACCTTTCTATCATTCTAGGAATGAGAGTATCCTTGAGGGCCTTAATTGCAATTCCTATCTCGATTATCATATGACGACGACCTTTGAGGAACTCGAGCTTGGTATTAAAGTCCTTATGGAGAGTACACTTTGGCAACGGATCAGGAGTTTGACTTTTTGATGCATTTCCCAGTTTCTTTTTCTCCTTGCATGTTTCCTTACTAATTTTCTTCCCCACATGCTTGGATTTTCTAGTCATCTACACAAAAGGAAATAAGATAAATTAGGCAACGTCATAAAAACATGATAGAATGCATTCAAATCAAAGCTCAAATCATGCGAGGAGTGTGTAGTGCGCTGGTGCCTGTACGGGTATGTACCCACTCATAGACCTGTGCACTAACACATATTTGTCCCACCAAAAATGATCCATGAGCAAATCCCACTTCAATCATATTTAAGTCCGCTGAAAGTATGCAAATCAAGTGATGTACAACAATATGCTTCAATTAGTGGTTAAATTCTATTAACTCATAGTTTCCATCAAGATTCGAATATGCAAAAAGAATATTCAAAGAATACAAACCCTAGATTTCAAATATATAAGTAAATCCACAATCAACACATCCATATGATCATAATCACCTCCAATATCATGAATTTATCAAGACCCACTCATAGAATTAGGCAAACAATCCAATCATTCTAATTTCAAAATTAAGCATAATGTGGGTTGAAGACATTTTAAGAAAATCTGTTTCAATCCATTCAACATGCATCAATTTATGAAACCCAACTCCTATTTATAAGAATCAAACAAAAATTTGCAAGGGTTCATGGAAAGAATCAAAATTTCAGACTTCATGCTTATAGGAGGTGAATTTGGGGAGAAAAATGAAACCAAGGATTTAATACATAAGAATCAAGATGAAAGATTGAGAAATCATACCCTTGTTCTTGATATTGAAAACGTGGGTCACAAGTTATACCTTGGATTCAAAGGGAAAAGAGAACAAACACTGAAATTTCATTTTCTAAGTGTGGTGGAGCCGTACATGATGTATGTGTATATATATATAGGAATTGCCCAGTACGCGGGTAGTGAACGTGCAGGGACCCGTGCACATACCAACGAACTAGGGCCTTTGGTCAGCATTGCAACACATCAATTGCATGTGTGCGGGCAGTGCACCAGCGCACTAACCCGCGCATATAAGGTTGTTTCTCAATATTTGCTTCGAAATCTTTCCTTCAATAGTTGGTCCTCTTACATGGAAAACACTCACATTACTTATCCTACCATTATTAACTTAGATAATAGAAAAAGAAAACAACTTAAATCCTATCAACTAACATAACAAAGAATTCACAATGAATTTTCTCCACACTTAGATCTACCCATCCACAATAAGCACAAAGTTCCACTAAGAAAATGGTTATTCTAAGTTGTAAAAGAAAATAAGTTGTGAACTCTACTCTTCCCTAAAACTATTCAATTATATGCATGTAAAGTGGGACTTGGGTCAACCAAAGGTGGTTTGACCAGAAGGGGAAGTCCATTCTTCTTAATCACCCAAATGGGTGCCGATGACTATCCTAACTCCCATTTTCCTTTTGCCCTCACTTGGTCCCCTAGGTCTTTTCTAACCTATATTCTCCTAACTTTATTTGTGTTCTTCCTAGACCTATTTTGATTGTTCTTAAACTTTTGGAATTTATAACAGTGGGCCTTAATATGCCTTGTCTTTGAACAAAAGAAGCAAGTAGTAGGGTGATAGAGAAAACTCCCTCTTTGGACATTGCCATGAGGCCATTGATTTTGCCTCCCTTGAAAAGTATTCACCTCTTTCCACACTTTGTCAATCTGGACTATGAACTCACATTCCTTGACCTTGGTGATTTTTAACGCCCCATCCTTTTTGTTCAGTTGCTCATTGATCTCCTTCAAAGCATTTGCTTTTTGTTCCACCTCCATCATCAACATCCGAGTCTTCCTAGCATATTTTTCTTCAAATTCTTCTGAGAGTTTGGCTAGCTCTACTAGGTCATGTGAAGTGGACTTCCTTTCGTCCTCAATTTTCTCTAGTTGCTCCCCCAATTCCTTATTGAGAGTAGAGAATTATTGCACCTTCTTCTTTATAATTCCATTCTCCACCTTGAGAAGCTTCACCTCAAGTTGTAGCTTCTTGTTCACCCCTTCAAGCTCATATACTTTAGCTACCTCTTCGAGCATCTGGTCATCAAACACTACCTCTTCCATCTTCATCTCTTCTTTTTCTTGAACTTCGTCTTGATGCCCTTCTTCCATTTCTGAAGCTAGTTTGAATTCCTTCACTAGGTCACAAACCTTGTTTTTCTTCTTTCAGCTCCTTGGTACTTCCAAGATGAAACATCCTTTAAATCGTCTTTCCTCGGTTCAGTCAACAAAGAATTCAACACTATTTCCACCACAGCTGAAAGATAACCTTCTTGACATAACATCTACCACCATTCCGGCTGTGGCCATAAATGACCTCCAGAAAAGCAATTTCCAATCCCTCTCATGGAATTCATCATCCTTAACTTCCAATTTAACAAAATCCACTAGAACCTTAAGTCCATTGATATCCAGTTGTACATCCTCAACCACTCCATATGGAGTCTTTGGAGAATTGTTTGCCATCTTAAGTTTCATGGAAGTGGCCTTGATGGACTGTATCTTCAATTGCTTGTATACCTTCAAAGGCATCATATTGACATTAGACCCCATATCAAACACTGCTCTCATCTTTCCTGACTCTCCTATAGTGACTGGGATGATAAAATCACATGGATCCTCTAGTTTTATAGGACTAGTTTCCCTTGATTCATCGGACTCCTCATTCACAAGGTCTTCAACTACTTCCTTTATGTCCTGTGCTGTCTCATTTGGTACCAACTTCTCACACCCCTTCAGAGTTACCGCCATCATTTGTACATATTCGTTGTTGCTTTGAGATTTCCCTTTGTTCTGCTTGTGTAAAGCATCTGCAATCTAAGTGACTTGGGTCTCCAATCTTCTAAGATAGGCATCCATGCTATTGGCTCTTTGGTCATTTGACTGAATGTAGCTTTTCAACATCTGCTCATTTGAACTATGAGAATTTCTTATGGCTACGGAAGCCTCATCAGTTGCCTTTATGAAGTCTCTTAATTCATCCTCAAGTGACCTGACCTTTGCTTGGTAAGAGTTTGTCTGGGTGCTGAAGTTGCTTTGTGGGTTGTTGTTTAAGCTTCCTAACTGGTTGTTGTTACTTGATCCCCTTTGACTGTTGTATCTGTTTTATCCCTGGTTCTGGCAACCTTGGTTGTTACTTGCATTGTTGTTGTTGCTCAAGGAGAAATTAGGGTAATTTCTCCAACCATGATTATAATTGTTAGAGTAAGGGTCATTCCTCTGCCTTTGGAATCCTCATAGCACTGGAGCTTCTTTTTGCTCTATCTGTCTCTCAACTCTATTCACTGTATCATCTGAGATTTGACTGACTTTGACTGTTGGTTTGAACATGTTCTTCACTAAGTCTTTCACTAACTACATCTCATTGGCCATTCTAAACATTTCTATTGCTATGCCCGTGCTTCCATCGATCTCTAGCCTTCCACCACTCCTTGTATTCAATGTCTTTTGATGAGAGTTCAATGCCAACTTTTGCAAAGTCTCATAAGCTTCCGAAGCTCTCTTATCCGCTGTTGTCCCCCAACAAGCATTGTCAACCATCATTTGGGTGATAAGGGAGAGACCTCCATAGAACGAAGTGACCTTCAACTGATCCGGGTAAGTGTGTGGTGGAACTTATGCTAGCAAAATATGGAACCTTTCCCAAGCCTCATGGAAGGGCTCCCCATCTTCCTCACTAAAGGTAGCAATCTTTATCTTTAAGTCTCATGCCTTGGCAGCTGGAAAAAACTTGTTATAGAACATTTTACACACTTGGGCCCATATTGTTATTGACCCTAGCCTTAGTGCCATATACCATTGTTTCGCCCTGTCCTTCAAACAAAACTGGAAACATCAAAGATGCAACTGCTCCCTTGATAGTACCGCATTCCTAGTTACTATTGGAAAAGTCTCGAGTACGGCACTGTACTCCTTCATAAACTGCAAACAGTCCTCGGTCGGCAGTCTAAAAAATGAAGAAATGAGATTTATGTGCATACCCTTCAGTTCATATTGACTCGCCACATCATCCAAAATAATTGCTGTAGGCTGTTGGGTTCCTATGGATAGGAGAGTATATTCTCCGATAGTAAGCTCTAATTCTTCTTCAAGAGTGGTCTCATGTTCTTCAGATGGTACTGCTGGTGGTGTACCTTCTGCCATCTCTCCTTCAAAATGATTATCTTCAACTTGCCTAATCAACCTTCTTATCTGGTGAATGTTATCAATTGCTGGAACTATAATTCGCCTCTCAAAGAACGTCTTTTGTGCATGTCCTATGCACCTGAAATTTCAAAACCACAAATACAAACAACGTAAAAGAAACTAAAACAATAAATAACTAAATTAAAGCTAGACCTAATCATAATTATATACGCCGATCCCCGGTAGCGGCGCCATTTTGACACGCATCTATCGTATATACAATATCAAAACAAAAATTTATAAAACCCCAACTATGCACTCAAATGTATTAAACAAGTAGTGTGGCAAGTTAAGGTATTGTCCACAGAGATCGAGATATGGTTATGATCAAATCTTTACTCTAGTAATAAATGCAATAAAAGTAAATTGAAATTGTTGTTGATTGAAAATTAACTAATATGCAAACTATGTTTAAAATAATTAAAATGCAACCAAGTTAGTAGATGAAAATGGATGATAAATGGACTAAGGAGTTGAAGGATCCATGAAGCAAACAATGGGCAAAGATGAACTCACAATAATGAACATTAAACCAAATGTAACCAATCTATAGTGTATAATATTGGCCACCCATAAGTGATTGTTCATGAACATCTTGCATGAGCCTATTCCTCACTCTCATTCTATCCGGCTTATCTCCCAACAAGTTGGCTTTATAGCATATTTGTTTGAGTCTAGGAAACTTTTAGATAAAGTCATGTTTCGTTAAGCCATGTGTCCTTGTTTGTTTGTTTTAAGTTTGCTCAAGAACGAGCAAAGGTTTGGTTTAGGGGTATTTGATCGTGCCAAAATTGTGCTATTTTTTGGCCCTCAATTATTTATCCTTTAGCCTGTTTTTGAGTGTGTTTTATGACTAATGGCTCTACTCTAGTCCATTTCAAGCAATCGGTGTAATCCTGGTCTTGGAGAAGGAAATGGGAAATTTTGGGTGCGAAACCAGCCAACGGAAGCAAGAAAGAACATCAGTGTGCTGGTAGGTGCACGGGTACCTACCCACTCACCACCTGCACACTTCCAGCCCCAAAACTTCGCTGGTCCATACCATCTCAACAATCCGTGAACAGGGGACCAGAACTTCTCCAGAAATGACCAAAGTGCCCAGATCGCGGGTACTATGCGGGTCCCTAACCGCGCAGTTACTAAAGAACCGAAGATGGAGCGTACTGAAAATTGTCAGTGCATAGATCACTGCACGGGTTCCTACCTGCACACTACTCGTGCACTGCGTGTTCCAGACTCGCTACGTCAACACGTTTCAGACCTACTTTTGGAAACCCTATAAATATATCTTCTTCTTATTTTCTATGGGGGGCTTGACATGCCCAAAAGCATTCTTTCACTCTCTTTTGACATCACTAACCACTAACCACTAACCTAGATCTAGGAATCATTTCTCACCAAATCTAAACCATCTTACATCATCTTCATCCTTTCGTACTCAAGTAGGCTACTAGGAGAGTGGATTCAAGCTTCAAAAGGGGGATTCTCTACACGGGTTTTCTCTTACTCTTATCTCTTAGATTTTATTTTGTAATAAGCATGAGTAGTTAAACACTATGTGGGAGTTGATGTAATGAATTATGGATTGTGGGTTATCCACCATATTTAGATTTAATTAATATAGTTCCATCCATTGTGCTTAAATGTGTTTAATCTTCTCTTGAATTAAGTAGGCTCTCCAACTATTAATCCACTTAGAGGTTGAATTTGATCTTTAATGCATTTGACACTCTTCTTGGATCGGGTAGGCTTTCCAACTCCCAAATCATGCTAGATGTTAAATTGTGATGTCTTTGTTGGTAAAGTAGGCTCTTCAACTCTTAGTCTATATTTGATGTCAATTTATGCTTTTAACCATTTTCACTAAAGGTGTTTTAAAACAAGCTAACTTGAATTGGAAGGGATCTGCTCTCCAATTCAATAGATCATGTCTAGTGTGAAAGGGGTGGATTGTGAGCTCTCTGATCCAAACCATCCCGGCCACCTAACATCGATCCAAAGCGAGAGTGAAAGGGGTGGATTGTGAGCTCTCCAATCCAAGCCATCCCGACAACTCGAGTTAGGAAGATAAGCCATATATAGATAGAATCGGTCTTAAGAGACGGGTTGCCCACTATTCGTGTATGAATTGTATCAACTCCCATATTCACATCTCATTATCTTATCACTCAGCATTCTTGCTAATTGTTAAGTTTAACTTTAGATTAATTAACATAATTATAGTTTGCATTGTAGTTATTAACTTTCAAAACAACCATCTTTACCTTTTCATGATTTGTTTTAGTTTAATAGTAGCTAACTAGTTCTAGCCATTTAGTTTCCTTTTCCCTATGGATGATGCACGACTTACCATTATACTTGTTTGTTAACATTTGAGGCATTGTTGTGATTTTATAAATTTCTTTGACGGACATTTTCTAATGACAAAAACGTTCATGTCATCAACCTCGTGCCATGCCCGACATCCAGGTTTTCTGAGTCCGTAGGCCCAAACAAGAGTGTCATCTAGCCAAGTGTGAGTCAGCACGGCCCACAGGTTCGTTGGTGTGTCGACATCACCTAACATATTCACCCACTGGATGTACATAAATGTATATTTTGTAACAACAAAACAATTAACAACACAATTAACAATATAAACATCTGAGACTTTTGTAACCATATAACATTTAACAAAAAACTTACATAGAATTATGTATCAATGATCTCTACGTGCAGACTATAGACATCAAGATAAGCACGCTGGCGCTTTTACAGGATCTGCAAATATGGATCCATATGCCGACATAAGGAACCAAAATTAATGTTAAAATACATTCCGACAAAAAAATGAGCCAATGTATAAATACATACCGTGTCTTCCAACTCCGTATGGTTGGTTTTGAAATCTAAGAACCAAGAGACTCCGACCTCAGAATCCATATCTAGATCACACATGTATCATTGAAGAACATTTAAATTAAGAAGTCGTTATAAAAAATCTATGAAAATAATTCCAAAAAATTAGTAAGTTATACATTGTCATATTGTCCTTCTAGAACCGCATGTACGCATTCAGCTGATTCGAATCAGCTGGTTTAGTAAGGCAAAATTTATGGACCACAACCTTAGACCTCTTTTGCCTACATGGGTCAGTGTACGGGGTAGTCATTTGCCAACCATATTTGCAGACCCACAATGGTCAGTCAAGCTGCAAACTAAGGTCTGCTGGGCCTCAACTGCCTGAAGCCCCCTCTGACATGGGTGTAGTCTCTGAAATGACAACAGCATGAACAGGGACATGTGGAGCATCTGGACCAACTATGATCCAGCTTCCTAAACCCCCCCCCCCTCAGACATAGTTATAGATTCTGTAGGGGCTGTAGATAATGTAGGGACAGGGTCCTGCTGCTGAGCAGTACCTGACGATGTAGCAATTGGCACGGCTGTATGGTCAGGCCGAACATTATCTACAGCTGCAGTGTCCTACTGACTCTGTGCACCAACATCTGGCACGCCTGCATCAACATCTTACTGAGTAGTCTCAGTAACGGACAAAGCTGTAGCCTCCTGAAGAGATGTATTTGTGGTCTCCTGATCAGTTGTCTATGTGGTCTTCTGATCAGTTGCAGTGGCTCATTGTGTGGCTATCTCATGCTCAGCAACCCTCAGCTCATCCGGATACACCTCAATAGATGTCCACTAAATTTTACGTATCATATCGACCAACTCCTGGTGTTGCTCCAGTCTGTCATTGTCACTCTTGTGAACCTCCTCTCATAATGCGTTTACGGCACTGACGACTTTGGCAAACCGACGTTCCCAATGGTCAGGTACTGCTTGAAAGAGAAAATCAAGCGTCAGAGTTATAATTCAAATTCATATCTCAAATTGACCTCAATAACAATTTATATACCTCTCATTCAGGAAATTGTCGGTCCGTATGACCTACAGTGCCTCTACGTGCATCAGGACCTACCGTCTGAGTACCTCGCATAAATCTGACACGGGTCTTCCTGGCAGGTGCATCAGGCACAGTAGTCGGTGCAGCAACATTAGTACTCTGCTGCTTCGATGCAAGGGTTCTATATCCCATCGGCGTGACTATGTCTATGTCTGGCTCTCTCAACTCCCCAACATGTTTGGCAGACGGTGATAGATCCCACCCCACCCAACATAGTTGATGTATCAACAGGATCAGGGTACAGATTGCCTACCTCGTTTATCCCACTGGTAGTACCATAAACCCTTCTTCGCTTGTGTGTGGATCAGATATGCTTCCGGAAACATCTGAAATTTTATCATAAAAACAAACGTGACATCATAAACTTGGGATGAGAATTATATTCAGAATTTTACTAGCTAGATTATTACCTTTGTGTTGAAAACCTTATCTAGTTTATCTCCCCTCGGTCGCTGAGTCAAGTCCCACCTCAAAATACGAAGGAAGGGTTGATCAACTGCCCTGGGAGTTGCAAATTGCTTGGCAAGGCTTGGAATAACTTCATAGGCAAAACCTATAACAAATCCAACGAAAATATGATTGGTTAGTTGGAAAACATAACAACTTAATCATTAATTATTAGTGGTATTTAAGATTCAAAAGCTCACCATTAGCGCGTATGCCAACCCGAAAATGTTGTATCTCGGAGGCATTTTGAGAATTGCCTTTTTGAACCCGAGAATGGAGTATTTGTATACATGTGAACCCTATGGGAACACCTTGAACGCCTCCAAGTTATCATCAAGGCGCACTGCCATATAGGGATTAAAGCCATCTCTTCCGCTCCGATCAAAACATAATTCAACATGTATAAGAGACATAGCTTCACTGCATCGAACTGCTCTTGCCATTGACCCTGTTCAATCCTTGCTTCAAGTTCAGCAAAAGTGACCACATCTTGACTGAAAATACCTACAAGGTTATAATAAAAAACCTGGAGGGGGTGAATAGGTTGACACTCTATTTAAAAAAACTCTTTCGAGATTTTTGTCAAAACTTTGGTGAACATACAAATTAACCTTTAACAAGATTGTTATGAGAAAACAATTAAGACATGTATGCTCAATTCACCGCCCTTAGTCTACAAAACATATAACAAGAAACAATGTATCTTATAAACAAATATATTCAATGCAAAGCAAATTCCACAAGTTGTACTTTGAATATTACAATGTAAATTCACTAAGTGAAAACTTTACAACTTGATATAAAATATCATAAGATACAATGTTCAACCACTTACAAAGATACAAGAGACAAATATTGATTACAACAAATAATGTGTGCATCTCTTTCTCTACAAAAATCTTGTTTACAAGGATGTGAAAAAATGAAGATCTTAAACAAGATATATTGATCAAACATACAAATATAAAGAGATAAAGATAGAGACCTTTGACATATTATTTTTTACGTGGTAAAACCTCTGGAGAGGAAACATCCAGCGGGTTGAATACGACCATTGAAGTACTTTTATTATTGGAAAGTAGATAAGACATTCCTCAAAAGTGACCAACAAATGACACACTCTATATTGGACTCAACATCTACCCAATCCTTATTGGTAGAATGGAAATTCCTCAAAAGTGATCAACAAATGACACACTTTCTATTGGACTCCACTTCTACACAACAACATTGAGAAGTTGGAAACTCCTCAAGAGTGATCAATAAATGACACACTCTCTATTGGACTCCATCGCATCCCAATATCTCGGGTCTACCAATAATATAGTCTACTTTCTATCCAAGACACTCTTGCCTCTAGAAAGTCTCTCTTGCTTGATTATCCGGACCATAACCAAGACTCCTTGCTTGACTATCCGGAGCCTCACAATCCTAGCCAAGACTTCCACCTTTTGCAAGGCAAATGATCTAAGTGTAATGAAAATTATGCAAACACATGCAACATAGAATATATGATCAATACATCCTATGGAAACTAGAAATAATCAATGAGCACACAAAGTATATTTTTCTAGTTTATAATCCAAAAATAACACCACATAAAATAATGCATGAGCATATGAAATGTATGGATTAGGTACACTCCATGAAGATCTAGACATAGGCAATAAAGTTCACAAAACAAGATTGTCTAGATCTTATACATGAACGAAAACCTAGAGCATGCCGAATTTCCAAAAACACACTTTAATCCTAGATTTTATCCATGTAACTAAAGCTTGAAATAAACATGTTCATGAAGCACATATCCAAGACTTTAGAACTAAAACAAAAATGTTAGAAACATAAGAAATGATCAAACAAATCTCTAGCCATTATTTTGAGCATATATTCACAAAATAATCCATTAAATCCTAATAGGCTCTAAATATAAAATCAAATGTGCTAATCCTAGATATATTTAACTAAAGAGTCCTTGCACATGAAAAGGCTATTGATCATGAAAACAAAGTCAATCAAAGCACAAATAACCCTAGATAATAAGCTAGTCACAATACAACTCACAAACATGTGAAAAAACTAGATTTAAGAAAACCTAGATCACAATCAAGTCTCTAATTAGACAAATCTAGCTTATAATTGAAGTTCTATCACTCATAAACATTTATTCAAGTCACATCCACGAAAATAGGAAGAATACCTAAGGTAATTGAACATTTAAAAGTGCAAATCACAAAAGATAATCAACTACCTTATTAATTCACGTGCAGTCACGAAACTGGTGTAGAACCACCAAAATACTTGAACAAAAGCCTTCAAGGTTGCTTGGAGATGATAAAGGACTTCAAGATGAAACTTCTCCAACTTGAATCACTCAAATCGGATAAGAAATGAGAGAGATATGGTGATTCAAAGTTGAGAGAAAAATCTAGAAATTTTCTGCACTCAATCTTCTTCAAATTCGAAAATGAGAGGGAATGGGGTATTTAAATGAGAGGGAAAGTGAGGGAATGGGGCAGCCAATGGCCACTCGCCACCTCAGCTCCTCGAGGAGGTGCGTGGCCATCTCGAGGGTAGGAGGCCCTCCTCCCCGAGATGGCCACGCGCCTCCTTGGGGATGGGTGGCAAGTGGCCTTTGGCCATTTACTTCCTCCCCGCGTACCTTCGCGTTCTTCGACTATTCTCTGGCCTCCAAAATCCGAATTCGAATCTGTTTTCAGATTATGAACTAGAAATCTCTCACGTACATGGATGACTATGAAACTTAGACCAGAAATTATGAATTCGACTTGATACACGAAGACGAAGACAATGCATGGTTAGTGACCAGAAAGTTTCGTAACTTTTTACTAGAAACTTAAAAACTAATGAATGAGTAACTAAAATGACCGGAACTCAATAAGGAATAGTATAAGACCAAATTCAAGTCTAAAGTCCATAAAAAATAAACAAACAAACACATAAACACATAAGAATGCCATTTCCTAGATATAATCCTAGAACATGCAATTTACAAAACTTGTCAATTTAAAGCTAATGCATGAGCATTCAATATCAAGTGTGTGAATGTGTTACACAAATTGAGCACAACTATGCAGGGACACATATGGATGAATGTGTGTGTGTGTGTGTGTGTGTGTGTGTGTGCCTAAATGCCTTGCAAGAGGAAAGAGGTCTTAAAATACCTTTGTAGACAATAACGCTTTCTCCTCTTAAATGCTTCACTTTGCTTGAAGAGTTGTCCAACTTCCTTGAAGCTTGATAAACCGTGAATCTTAGACAACTAAACAATATAAAGAAATGTTGTTTTGATATAGAATAATACCAACAAAACTCAAAATCATAACATTGACCATTGAAGTACCTGTGGTGTATGCCATTCGGGACATCCTCGTATAGCTCCATGTTTGGGATGGCTCCGAACTTCAAACCGGTGATCAAACAAAACTCCATTCTGGAAAACCAGACGCTACGCGAACCCAACATAAACCTCATCTCATCACTAGGGTCCATCGTGGTGTAGCTCATGCAGTAGCAACCGATGCACAATACCACCGAAAAACGCCATTCCTCGCTACAATGCAATGAAAATGGCCAAAACATGACTAGTTATACACATCTCTCTCTGCAGCCGCATTTTCCAATACTCCATCAATTGCCTCATTGATTACTTGCAGGTTTTCCATGTGGTTGTGGTGAGTAATCTTAGCGACATACCAGTCAGCCTGGGGAGTTTTTAAACTATCCCTCAAATTCATTATCTGCAATTCACAATCATAAAAAATATAGGTCAGGAAATTATTCCCAGTAAGTCTCGGAACAATATAAGAAAGTCTCGGAAGAAATATAAAAGTCTCGGACAGTGTTATAAACGTCTCGGACAAAAGTCTCAGATAAAAGTCACAAAAGTCTCGGATAGAGTTACAAAAGTCTAGGACAATGTCACAGAAGTCTCGGACAGTGTCACAATAGTCTCGGACAAAAGTCTCAAACGGTGTCACAAAAGTCTCGGACAGTATAACAAAAGCTTTAATGATCCGAGACTTTTGTGACACTGTCCGAGACTTTTGTCTAAGACTTTTGTGTCACTATCTGAGACCTTTGTGACAATGTCCTAGACTTTTATGACACTGTCCGAGACTTTTATTTGAGACTTTTGTATTCTGTGACACTGGTCGAGACTTTTGTAAGTATATCCGAGACTTTTTCTACATGCTCCGAGACTTTTACTAACCTATTTGCTGTTCATTGTCTTCCCCAATCTAACCCTAGAAACCTGAAACCAAATCTAAAACTAAAACCCTAGAAACCACATTATACATACAAAACCGAATGAATAATCCAACAAAACACAATCAAATAGGTATTCAAAATCAAATCTTTCAAGTTACATACCTTTGACATCATCGAAATCGAAATGCTCAAGAAATCGTCACTGTCTACTATCGAAATCTGGTTGCTTGGATGCTCTGAACCGTCGCGTAACTTCTCTCTCTACTCTTTCTGGTAAATGAAAAGTAAAAAACTAAAAATGAAACATAATAAGTTTTCAAAATAGTTGACGTGGAAGTACTTTTGGGGGCATTTTTGTCCATTCATCATAATAGGTGTCTTTTAAACATGATTTATTAAAACAGAGACAGTGTTGAAAAGGAGTCCAAAAATTAAATGTCAACTACCCCATACACGAAGGAGGAAGTTGCATTTTTCTAGCAAAAGGGATGAATAAGGTCCTTAAACAAAGAAGGGTAAGCTTGGTGAAAAGAGCCTGACAGGTGCAGTGTGACAGACGCTGACGCTGTTTCCTGCTGAACCGAATAGTGAAAATGATAGGTTTCTCCAGCTAGGAGTGTCTCCAGCCAATCAGAACGATGCAGATCACCACCATAACGCCACGTTAACGCCACTGAAACACCTAAAACTCTGTACGGCATATGAGGAGCAATCACAGCCCTTTGGACGTGTGTCACCCACTAGCCCGGTACATAGGAATAGTGAGGATTCCCTTGCTGCTCTCAGTCTAGAAACTTAGTCTCCCACTTACTCACTGAAGCACCTAGTCAGTTGGGTGGTACAAGTGGAGCAATCACGACCCTCCAAAGTGTGCCACTTGTATGCCTGATTCAAAGGAACAATGAGGATCGAGCAGAGCCTTTCCCACCTAAAAGAATAGCCCTCGCCTACCAACACTATGTCTCCTTATAAATACCCCAACTCAAAATGAGCAAAGGATCCCCATTTTTTTTTGAAAGAAACCCCTTAAGAAAGAAGACCTAGTGCTAGAGAAAAGACTACTTTGCTACTACACTCATACAATCACCTCATACTTTGTCATACTACTTGGCTATTACACTCCTACAATCACCTCCTACTTGGTCATACTACTTAGCTACTACCCTCCTACAAACATCTCCTACTTGGCTACTAGCTCCTCATGCTACCCTCCCATTAGTAATTTTTAGCTAAGATCCTCTTAATATTTGCAAGCTATATGGAGCAATCAATGATGTAACTTGACACAAACAATTAATATGAAGATATATAGAACGTGATTACACTTGTTCATTCATCCAGGCCTGGTCACGGTCCATCCGATGTCAGTCTTTGATAACCCCGAAAGTCAAACTTGATTTTTCTGATAACACCATTAATATAAGGAATTTTTTTTTAAATATGTTTATGACACTTATTAAAAAATCTTTGTATTTAGTAAATAAATTTATTAAAGTTATGGAATTTCTTAAAAAATATCTCTATACTACCGTTAGGATATATTTTAATAATTAATTTAAAACAAATTCTAAATTAAAAACTTTAAAACTATTAATTGATTGTATCACTATATTCTAATCCTAACCCTAAAAGTAGTCGTCATCTACTTTCTTCTAATTATACTATCGATTCCTAGTAATTTTTAACGGTATGAATTTATTCAAAAGTTATCATTTATTCACAAATGTATTGAATTTATTAATGTACAGGTAATTCTTCTTTCCTCAACATCTAACATAAGCAATTTAACCTTTTATGCCTAATTGAGGATTTAGATTCTCAATCACAACATAATGAAGATTCAAAAGGAATATTTATGGAAGCCATGGAATATTTCATTTTCAAGTTGTTTATTTTGGATTACTGTTTTTCTTAAAATAAGATGTTTTTAATGTAATGTTGGTGCAAAGGGTCGGGTCGAGTTACCCATTAATTTAACAAATGGTTATGAGTTTTTATATTTAAACAATTAAGCTAACGGTTTGTGGTCGTGTGAGACAATTTTAACACGACACGAACATGAAACGATACAGATTCGTAACAACACGACCCGTTGTCATGTCTAGGGAGAAGAAATGGAAGAAATATAATTTTGTCTATTAAAGTCATTTAAAATCTAGATTGAATATAGCCTCCGAAGTTTATGTTGTTCCCTAAAACCAAAACCGACAAACAAACAAACCCAAACTGATTCAAGTTTATGTTGTTCCCAAAACCAAAACCGATAAACAAACAAACCCAAACTGATTCACAATTATAGCTACTTCATACCACAAACCCTCGAAGTGTACTGACCTTGTAAGTAGCTAAGTCGTTCGCTAGGTGGTCGGTGCACTGTTGTTTTCGTCGACGTCATCAACTTCATGGGTTGGAAAGCTTTTGATTAGAGTAGACGTTCATTGAGTAGTTGAGTCATTTGTCGAGTGGTCAATGTAGTGATGTTGTCGTCGCCGTTGACTACACTAAATTGTTGGTTTTTAGGTGTCTGACTTGTGTATGGTGGTGGGTTAGTGGAAGATAAGATGAAAAAATGGTGCGGTGAGAAATAGACATGACGCCGGTTCCGGTTCCACGGTTCCGGTCCGGTTCCACTGGTTCCATCGGTTCAGAACCGGTGGTTTTTTATTTATTTATTGTATAAAACAACTCAAAATCCCAAATCCTCCATCAAACCTTACACCTGAAAATCTGAAATACCCAATCAAAGTATCAAACCCGCCTGAAATACCTAAAATCCCAAAATCCCTACTCACCCACATCGCCACATGACCCAACACTAAATTTCCAATCCCTAATCAGTAATCACCTTCCAGTTCAAACACACACACACATACACAACCACCACACCACCGGTCAAAACTCAAAACTCAAACACACACACCACCATAAACCCAAAATCCACCACAACCTACACTCAATCACACATTCACATGCATCCAACAATTTATATTTGAACTTGCAAACCTGAAAGGCATCAAAGGGAAGAGATCGAAGAGAGAGAGAGAGAGAAAGAGAAAGAAAGAAGGTATCAGAGATCGAACTTCGAAGATGATGAAGAGGAGGTCGGCGTACCGGTGAAGGGATCAGCCGCCGGTGTTGGGAAGAAGAAGAAAGAGAGAGAGAGAGAGAGAGAGAGAGAGAGAGAGAGAGAGAAAGCTGATATGAGAAACTGGGAAAGAAGAAAGAAAATGAGGCTTTGGCCTGTGCGTGGGAGAGAGAAAGAAAATATGGGTGTGGCCCACGTGGAGGAAAAATAAAAATATATATATATTTATTGGAACCGCCGGTTCCAGTCCGGTTTGAACCGGACAGTTCCTCAAAATTTAGAACCTGAACCGGAACAGCCCGGTACCGGTTCTGGTTCGGTTCCGAAATCAGAACCGATTTTTCCGGTTTCGGTTCCGGTTTTTTTTGGACGGTTCCAGTTTGGTTCGCCTGTTCGAACCGAACCGGCGTCATGTCTAGTGAGAAAACGTTTTGCTTGCCTGGTTTGAATTCTTCATACGCTTTGGTGGGTGGCATTTTCGGGATATATTTGAGTTAAGTTAGAGTTAGGTTAATTAATTAAAATGAGTTAAATTGTTTTAATTTAAAAACCATTCATGTGTTAAAGTATAATTTTATCCCCGAACATTTAAAGTTGACTATTCAAAGTTAGGGGTCGTTTGTTTGTTTGTCTGAAGACTGAATAGTCCTGATTTTTCTGAAGACTAAATAGAGACTGAAATCTGAACTTGAATGACATGTTTGTTTTGTTTTTCCTCACATTTGAATGTATTGTCAACACATTTGTTTTTTAAAAGTAAAATTGTCTGAAACTAAGTAATTTTACATTTATACCCATGGTAAATAATTATACATATAGTATAGAATAAAATCAATCCAAAAATAATAATTATATATGAACACATATGATCATGATCTTCTTTTTCGATTACAAATAAACATCATTTTTACTAAGAAAAGAAAATGTTTTTTTTTACGAAAAATAAAAAGGGTTGTAGGAAAACTTACACAAAACAGTTAGAGGAACTAACTCGGCACTCGAGAAAAACGTTAGAATCAATTTTGTCACTTTTATAATAGTCGCAAACTAATTGAAAATTTAATAAAGTACTAGACTTATTTAATAATTGGCTAATTGCTATATTTTTTCATTATTATTTTTTAGATAAAATGATTAGGGTTAAAATTAACAACAGTACAACACTCTAGTCTCCTACCTTACAACTATTAGAGGTTTTTTGTTTTTTTGTCTGAAGACTGAACAGTCTTGAATTTTTCTAAAGACTGAATAGGGACTGAAATCTGAACTTGAATGACATGTTTGTTTTTTTTTCCTCACATCTGAATGTATTGTCAACACATTTGTTTTTAAAAAGTAAAATTGTCTGAAACTAAGTAAGTTTACATTTATACCCATGTTAAACAACTATACATATAAAATGAAATAAAAAAAATCCAAAAATAATAATTATATATGAACACATATGATTATGATCTTCTTTTTCGATTACAAATAAACTTCATTTTTACTAAGAAAAGAAATGTGTTTTTTTTCAAAAAATAAAAGAGATAGTAGGAAAACTCACACAAAACACTCTAAAAAAATAATATATAAATACATCATCCTAATACCATAATAAAATATTGATATTAAACATCATTATGAGTAATGATTATGGTTCTTTTTTATTCTTAAAGCTATTTAAAATAAGCAATATATTAAAATAAATATTTCTGCTACTATATATAATTATGATGAAATTGGAAATATGTTATATATGGGGATAGTATCGGAAGAAAAGATTTTGGATTGCATTTAATGCAATTCAGTGATTTGCATTTAAGTGAAAAGTCATGATTTTTTACTTTTTATTTTAAGTTGTTTTTTGGTATTTTTAAGTTGTGTTAATGGAAATTTTGCTCAAAGTGAGAAATCTCAGTTAACACCCTCAAGACCACTACCACGTAGGTGGTGGCCAAGATTGATCGTATATGTCAACAATGTGTTTGAAATGATAAAGAACAATGATACAATTTAACATAAAAATATTTTCTTTATTGAACGTGTACAATATACAAATTTCTTTCTAGGGTGAGGTTGAGTGTTTGTTGTATGCCTGTCGAATAGTAGTCTCCTCTTTTTCATTTCCTTTCTTTTCTATTTATACATAGTTTGTAGGTCAAACAGACTGATTCTCCCCTTGATTTTCTCAGTCTCTCCCCTTTTTATCGGGCGGGATTTCTCGTTTTAATGTCATTGACTTTGCCGAATTGAGAGTATCGTGGTGGAGATTAGCTTATTTCCTTTTTGGATTCTATTACTTGTTCTGCATATAGGTAATGTTTCCAGATATGATTCAGTGTATCCCTCGTATCCTTTCAGCATGATCCTTTATAGAGGTCGTTGAATATGGCATGGTGTGGTGTACCAACCAGTGAGGTTGATTAGTGTTCTGACCTTGATATCTGAGAAGTTTCATCCAGCTTGGAGCCAGATCTGGCTTCCCTTGACCCATTCGAAGCTAGGTATGGCTTCCCCTGACCTTTCGAAGCTAGGTGCGGCCTTCCTTCAACCTGCTTGGAGCCAGATCTGGCTTCCATTTACCCTTTCAAAGCTAGGTGTGGCTTCCCCTGACCTTTCGAAGCTAGGTGCGGCCTTCTAGGGATAGTCTTCTGTGTCAATCGATGTACAGGCGAGTCTCTGGAGCATTTGCGAGGTGACCTCGACTTCGGGGAGCTTCTAATTTTGGTGATGCGGGCTAGATCTGATCGTTCCGCGCTCTATCCCGGATGTTTCCGGAGCCCGTCCTTGTCCCTGGGGTGGTATCGTAGTTTGGCTCTGGATAGAGAGGTCTCCTGGTGGAAACTCTCAGGTATGGAACCAGGTCTGGGAGGTGGAAAATTTTCCTTTTGTCCTTAGCCAATTTTGGCTATTAACAGAAGTCCCCTCTGACTTGAACACCAGACGTCGAGCTCGAGGTTGGGGTCAGATTTTTACTTTATTTGGGAAATCTTCCTCTTTTTACCGTTACCGAAATATTGGGGAAATTTCTTCATTTGAGTGACGTGATGCGAACCGACTAATTTATCTTCGCATTAATCTGATTGCGTTACGGTAGTCCCCGAGATTTTTTACCGTTACCAGAATCTTGGGGAGATCTTCCTCTTAACTGCGTAAGTGATGTGGCGTGAGATGATTAGCCCGCTGTTGAGTTTAATCCGGTTACGTTACTGTAGTCGATTTTTTACCGTTACCAAACGAGTATCTCGGTAGGTCGTGCTGTTGCCCTCCTGCCTATATATATGTCTATTTTCCTCCTCATCTTCCTCACATCTCTTCGAGCTCAAAATTTTTTGCTGAGAAATATTTCCATAGCTTTTCCTCCAAGCTTGCTTCTTTCTTCATTCTTCGTCCTTTTTGGCTTTTACAATGTCGAAAAACAGTCGTGACTCAGCTGATTCCATTATCGTCGGCGAGGAGGTCATCAATTTTACTCTGGGGAAGCGGGCTAGGAGAAGTTCTGACGGCGACGATTCCCCGCCTACCTCGCAACGTTGGCAGTCGAGTAGGAATGTATCCATCGGGACTAGGTTCTCCAACCATCCTGACCACCCTTTGGATATCGTCGACTAAGATTCTGACAAAGAAGCGGACGGTGGCCCCGCGGGGGAGCGTCGGGTCTCGGCTCCTGGTCCTCTTGTGTAGAGGCTCTCTCCTTACGATTTTAGGGTTGTCCCAGATTCAACTGTTGACCCGGTGTCGATTGACCGCTTGAGGTCAAAGTTTGGCATCCCCGACAGCGTCTCCATCTCAGTGCCTCCCAAAAATTACGAGTTCTTCAACCCCCCCTAAAGGCGTGCTTCCGATTCATGTGGCCGCTCTTGAGAACGGGGTCAGGCTTCCCCTTCATCCGACTCTTCGACGGGCTCTCTACGCCATCCAGCTTGCTCCCCTCCAGTTGACGCCTGGCTTCTAGAGGCACCTGATTGGTTTCCTTGTATTATGGAGGGAACAATGCCAGATGAGTAAGGTGACGAGGGAGCCGAGGTGCAGAGGAGCTGGCCTATCTCTTCCAGATTGGGAGCCTGTCTGGGGCTCCTCGAGGCCAGTTCTATGTCAAGGCCAAGAACAAGCTCAACTTCATCGTTCATGGTGCCTCGAAGAAGGACCCCGCGTGGAAAGAAGAATGGATTCTGGCGGGGGATGACTGGGGGAGCTCGATTTTCATCGGAGGGCATGAATTCGAGGTTCCCAAGGCTTTCAGTGATAAGCCCTCATGGGACCGAGACTCCTTGCCATCTGAGTCCGAAGCCGTTTTAAAGGCTATTCTAGCCTGGAATTATTTGAATCCGAAGTTCCCTACTGCTGAAGCTTTTGATCCTCATAGGGTGAACAAATATTTGGGGATTTCAGACGCTATTCCTCGTAAGTGTCATTGAGTTGTTTCGCCTTATTACTCAGCTTGGTTCTAACATTCTCTTTTTTAATCTGCTTATTCATAGTTTTTGTCACGGAACCGGCCACCCGTCATGTCTCACGCTCTCCTCAAGGTGGTGTTTCTCTTCCCTCATCTGGGGTCGAACCTGCTCTGGCTTCGCCTATCTCTCCAGCTGGGTCTAAGATGGCCACTCTTGCCTCGCGGGCTTTCCGGGCTTTCCGGGCTTTGGGTAAAGCTCCCCAGGTGGTTGGCCCTGTCTGCATCTGTCCCTTCCGCCGTGGCCGCTAAAGTTGCTACCCCTTCGACTCAAACACCTGATTCCGCTATGCTTCCAACAACCAAAGCTTCGGAGGTTTCTGGGAAAGGCGTCGCTTCTGGGAAAGGTGTCGCGAAGGTTCCTTCCAGCCGCTCCCGGCGTCAGTTGACAGGGCGGGATGAGGTCCTGGAGAAATTCATAGAGTCCTGTCCGGGTGGCGGGATCTCTAAGATGGCTTCCATGCATGTGGACGTCCTTATAACCAAGGGGTCTGCTATTTTAGCTGAGGTAATTGTATTTCCTTCGTGCTACTCTTGTTAATTCGTTCAGTTTCTAACTCGGGTTCTGTATTTTGTAGGCCTTCAAGTTTAATATTGCGATGGGCCAGCAGGTAGCCCTCCTCCGCGATCGGGCTGCAAAAGCCGAAGCTGAAGCCGAGAAAGCCGAGGAACTGCTCAAGCAGGCTCGGTCTTTAGTGGAAGAGGTGACTTCCAGCCAGGGAAAGGTCGAGGTCGAGATGGCTGAACTTCGCTGCGATCATGAAAGGATGAAGCAATCTTATGATTATGAGCGTCTTCAATCTCTCCGGCGGGCTAGGCAGTGGGATTCCTGGAGATCTGAGGCTAAGAAGTTGGACCTCGAGAACCAGTCTCTGATTACTCAGGTGACCAAGCTGCAAGCTAATGTAGAGACCTCCTTCAGCGACGGGTATTTCTATGCTTCCTTTCAGGCCGCGGAAGCTCTTCCTCCTCCCTTTGATTTGTCATCCATTACTGGCTGGGATAGACAGGAAATAATGCTCAAGGTGGCCGAGCTATCTCGTCCTGAAGGCGACAAGGTGGTCCCTTCGAGCCAAGCAGGAGCTGGAAAGCAGCCCGCTCAGACAGATCCTCCATTCTTTCTTCCTACCTTTACCACCTCAAGTCCTGGGGAGTCTTCCAGTAAAGTGATGTCCTCTCGATCCGAGGAGGACCATTCGGGAGCTGGTGAAAAGGTTAGGAGCCCTTCTGAGGATCCCCTATTAACAGAGATGGAGGTCGATAGGAGCCAGACGGGGTCCATGGCTGCCCTTCTTGACGCGGCTATCCCGCCTGAGGTTATGGATGTGATAAATGAGGTTTTGGAGGAAGATCCTGCTGATCAACCGATGGAGCCTCTAAATGGAGGAGCGGTCGGTGAGGATAACCCAGATGGACAGCTATCTGTAGAGGGGGTTAATGGCGGAGATCAGCAAGAAGGAGGAGGGCCAGCGAAAGGGAGCCAAGAGAGTCCCAAGGCTTGAAGTAGTTCATCATGACTTGTTTTTGATCACCCGAAAAAAGGGGGTGAGCGCCCCGCTTTGTCCTTATCAGCTTTTTTTTATAGCCCGAGTTCGAGGGTTGGGCTCCCCATTTGGTGGATGTAGCCTTATCGGGGGATAGGCTACCCTTGTCCTTAATGAGAAATCGAATCGCTTTTGAGAACTTTTATTTTATTTCTGGTCTTGAATGGGATCTAGGGTAGCATCTGTAGCAACAATTAAGATTCGTGTAGGGAATTATGATGATTTTGATCCTGCACACGAAAGCAAACATTATATATATATATTTATATGGGGTGATAGCCCAACCAAGACATCAGGAGGGCTACTTAGCTATTTCCTAGTCTTTGAGATCTGGAGAGCAACTATGCTCTTACACTCAGATCCTTCTTGGGGGTGGTAGCCCAACCAAGGCATCAGGAGGGCTATCGAGCTATTTCCTGGTCTCGAGATCTGGAGGGCAACTATGCTCTTACACTCAGATCCTTCTTGGGGGTGGTAGCCTGACCAAGGCATCAGGAGGGCTGTCGAGCTATTTCCTGGTCTCGAGATCTGGAGGGCAACTATGCTCTTACACTCAGATCCTTCTTGGGGTGGTAGCCCGACCAAGGCATCAGGAGGGCTATCGAGCTATTTCATGGTCTCGAGATCTGGAGGGCAACTATGCTCCTACACTCAGATCCTTCTTGGGGGTGGTAGCCCGACCAAGACATCAGGAGGGCTATTCAGCTATTTCCTGGTCTCGAGATCTGGAGGGCAACTGTGCTCTTACACTCAGATCCTTCTTGGGGGTGGTAGCCCGACCAAGGCATCAGGAGGGCTGTCGAGCTATTTCCTGGTCTCGAGATCTGGAGGGCAACTATGCTTTTACACTCAGATCCTTCTTGGGGCATGGTAGCCCGACCAAGGCATCAGGAGGGCTATCGAGTTATTTCCTGGTCTCGAGATCTGGAGGGCAACTATGCTCTTACACTCAGATCCTTCTTGGGGGTGGTAGCCTGACCAAGGCATCAGGAGGGCTATCGAGTTATTTCCTGGTCTCGAGATCTGGAGGGCAACTATGCTCTTACACTCAGATCCTTCTTGGGGGTGGTAGCCCGACCAAGACATCAGGAGGGCTATCGAGCTATTTCCTGGTCTCGAAACGTTTATGTTGAGTTTCTCATGCAAGGGTGTAGTATAGTTGGAGACAAAGATGGAGGAGAAAAGAAAAATGACTTTATTGATGATCGAGATGTAGTACATCTTTATTAGGGTCGGTAATGAAAACTAAGTGGGGGTAATCTACTGGAGAACTCTTTTTAAGGGTAGAATTTCCTCAAATGATCTGCATTCCAAGTGTGGTCGATGGATCGTCCGTCCATGTCTTCAAGTTTATATGCTCCATTACGAACAACTAGCTTTATCAAATATGGCTCTTCCCAATTGGGACTTAAGACTCCATCCGACCTTTTCTGAGTGTTCATGGTCACCTTTCTAAGTATCAGATCCCCTTCTTTGAATTTTCGGGCTCTAACCTGGAGCGGTAGGAAGTGGCCCAATTAGGTCCTGGAGCGGTAGGAAGTGGCCCAATTAGGTCGATTCCCCACATGGCAAAGGGGTAAGGTGAACTGAAGGACGAGAGTCGATCGGGTGGCTGGTGGTTGAAGTTTGAAGTTCTTTGACAAGGTTCGCAAGATTGCATAAAACTCTTTGCATCTTGATGGATGGTCGGCCAATAATACCCCATACGAAGCACCTGATAGGCTAGAGCTTCCCCACTTATGTGGTTCCCACAGTCCCTAGAGTGGACCTCTCTCAATGCCCACTTAGCATCATCGAGATGCAATCACCTAAGTAAGGGGAGGATCTGCCCCTCCTGTAGAGGTATTCGTCCACCATACAGTATCAGACTGAGAGTCTCTTAATTCTTCGGGCTTGGTTGGGCCCTTCGGGAAGCTCTCATTCAAGGAGGTAGGCGACAATTGGGTCCATCCAGCAAGGCAGGCCATCCAGGGAACAAATTTCTCCATTTGTGGCTATGCTTGGCTGGGTGATTACTTGGAGGGGAATTCCCCTTGGTAGGGACTGGCCTCCGTTCACCGCTATTTTAGCCAGAACATCTGCGCGATGGTTTTGGTGTCGAGGCACCTGATCGATCTTGAGTCCCTTAAATTTGCTTTTTAGCAGCCGAGCTAGATTTAGGTAGGCAGCCATATTATCTCTCTTTGCCTGGTAGACCCCAGTCACCTGGTTTACAACAAGCAATATATCGCTCTTGATCTGTAGGTAGTCGGCCTTTAGTTCAATGGCTACCTTCATCCCGGCTAGGAGGGCTTCATATTCTGCTTCGTTGTTAGTAGCTTTAAACTCGAATCTGAAATAGTGACAGAATTCGGTCCCCTCCGGATCTATTAAAACTATGCCAGCTCCTCCCCCGGCTTGCCCGGATGCTCCATCTGAAAAGAGGATCCATGGCTTGCAGCCTTCCGCCCAATTTTCGACCTCGGATATCTTCTCAGGGACCTCATTTGATACTGAGGGATCATCTGGATCTGGGATCGCTGAGAATTCTGCCACGAAGTCGGCCAAAGCCTGTGCCTTAATCGTAGTCCGGGGCTTATACTTTAGGTCGAACTGAGTGAGCTCTAGTGCCCATAAGACTAGCCTTCCTGACACGTCTGGTCTTTGCAAGAATTGGCGGAGGGGTTGGTCTGTCACCACTGCTATTGTGTGAGCTTGAAAATAGGGACGGAGTTTCCTCGCTGAGATCACCAGAGCATAAGCGAGCTTTTCCAGGAGAATGTAATTCCTTTCTGATTTGGTCAAAGCATGACTCACATAGTATATGGGTCTTTGAAAACCGTCGCTACAATCCTTGGCCAAAGCCCCGCTTACTGCAGTTTTTGATACTGCCAGGTAGATCTGCAACTCATCTCCGAGAACCGGCTTGACTAACAATAGGGGGCTTGTTAGGTACTCTTTCAAAGCATGAAACACCTGCTCGCTCTCCTGGCTCCATTTCATGTTCTTCCCTTATTTGATGGCCTTGAAGAAAGGGAGACATTTATCGGTGGAGTGAGAGATAAACCTGTTAGTGCCGCCACCCTGTCCAGTCAGAATCTGTACTTGCTTGAGCGAGGTTGGGGATTCCAGGTCCAAGATAGCTTTGATTTTTTCTGGGTTGGCTTCTATACCTCTCTCATGAACCATGAAGCCCAGAAACTTCCCTGCCGTTACCCCAAAGGCACATTTGGAGGGGTTCAAACGCATCTGGTTTTCCCTCAATATGAGGAAGGTTTTGCGAAGGTCTTCCTGATGTCCCTTTGTGGTTGGGGATTTCGTGATCATGTCGACGATATACACTTCCATCGTCATTCCTATCTCGGGCTTGAACAGTTTGTTAACCAGCCGCTGGTATGTGGCCCCCGCATTCTTCAAACCAAACGGCATCACCTTGTAGCAGTATAAGCTCTGCCCAGTAATGAAACTGGTCTTATCTTGGTCAGCCGGGTGTATTTTAATTTGGTTGTATCCTGAGAATGCGTCCATAAAACTCAAAAGTTTATTTCCGAATGTGGAGTCAACCAGCTGGTCGATCTTTGGTAAAGGAAAACTGTCTTTCGGACAAGCCCGGTTGAGGTCGGTGTAATCGACACACATACGCCATTTCCCATTCGCCTTCGTGACCATGACCACGTTGGCGATCCATTCGGGGTAACACACTTCTCTGACTGAACCCTGCTTTGATCAATTTATCAACCTCTTCTTGCACCGCCGCGTTCCTATCAGCGTTGAAGTGACGCCTCTTCTGTTTGACGGGCTTGACTGTTGGATCTACTGCTAGTCGGTGGGTGGCCAACGATGCCAGGATTCTAGGCATTTCATCATGGTTCCAGGCGAAGATGTCGCTGAATTCCATGAGAAGGTCAATCAGTCCTCTTTTTACCTCTAGATCAAGGGTGGCTCCGACCTTGACAACCTTGGAGGGATCGTACATTCCTGATAGGTATCTCTTCTAGTTTATCTACGGGTTGCCCGCTGGCCCATTCTTTACTCCGTTCTTCCTCGTAGGGCATAATAGGTTCGCTCTCCGGATGCCCAAGATGTTTCGCTGGCTCCTTCTCCTCCTAGATTATCCGAGACGTATCCTTGTCTTCCTGGACTAATGTCACATGTACACACTATTTTGTTAGGGCTGTAGGATTAGCAGATACTGCGTAGCATTTCCTAGCTACCTGCTGGTCTACGCGTACCTCTCCTACTTTGGTTCCAACCGGGAATTTCAAGACGTTGTGGTATATGGACAAGACTCCCTTCAAGGAGGACAGGAAAGGTCTCCCTAGGATGGCGTTGTAGGCCGATGGGGTGTCTACCACAACAAAGTCGGTCATAATATTCTGTTGGAGCGGGGTGATCCCGATGATTACAGGGAGGATCATTGACCCCACTGGTATGATCGACTCCTAGTGAAACTGTAAAGCGGAGTGGTACAGCTGTTGTAACAACGTTGCTTTAGGTTCAATTTTTCCAGGGTATCCTTGAAGAGGATATCTACACTGCTACCTGTATCCACGAGCACGCAATGGACCAGACAGTTGGCGATCTGTATCGTGATTACCATAGGATCATCATGAGGTTGCACAGTGTTGAAGACATCTACTTCAGTAAATACGATCTGTGCTGATTAGGAGGGCTCTGTCGGGCTCTGGCTGACTTCGAAGATCCCTCGGCTTTCTCCGATGCGGGGAACCTTTCTTGCGTGGTTTTTCCGGGAGTTATTGGAAACGCCAGCCAGTGTAGGACCTCCGCTGATAGTGTGTATCACCTGGATCTATTGCATTAAGTCAGCCTGCTCCCCTTTCCTCTTTTCTGCGTCCTCACAGATTTTAGCTTGTACCTTCCTTCCAGTCCTGATATTATCTCTGACCTGTTGTAAGAACTCAATCAAGCATCCTCCCCTTATCAGGGCTTCAATCTAGTTGCGCAAATTATAGCACTCTGAGGTGTTGTGGCCCACATCTTCGTGGAAGTCGCAGTACTTGTACCGGTTTCTCCTGTCAGCTGGGGCCTTCATGGGAGCGGGCTTTTGGAGCAACCCTTTATCTCGTATGGCAAGGTAGACTGTTTCCCTGGAAGCATTCAAAGGGGTGTAGTAGTCATACCCTTTTTTCCCTTGCATTACTGGAGCCACGGTCCTGGGAGGCGGCGAAGCCAGGGGAAGGGTTCGTTTTGCTGGATATCTTTCTGGCCTATGCAGAGGAGCAGGGAGGCGATAAGTCGACCTGTTGGTAGGTTTATTCTGAGTTTTCTGTACTGGCTCAAATTTGGGGGCTTCTTTCTTCAGACGCTTCGCCGTTCTCATGTCGTCGTGTTCCATCTTGACCTTGAGTTGTTCGTCGATCTCGACCTGCTCAAGAGCCCGGTCGTAGGCCTCTTGGTAGGTCTCGGGAGGTCTCTTGGCGAAGGAACGGAAAAGCTTTCCTACCCATAGATTTCGCCTGAAGTTGGCGAGGGTTTCTTTTTCAGTGAAAACTCCCATTTGTATGACCTCCTTGTGAAATAGCTCCATGTACGATCGAAGAGTTTCACTCCTTTCCTGGATCACATATTGGAGGTGTATGGGATCTTTCGGGCGAGGTTTGACTCCTTGGAATTGTGAGCAAAAATCTGTTGATAATTTCGTGAAAGAATCCACGCTACCAATAGGGCAGTTTCCTGAACCAGGTTTTCGCGTAGTCGTTCAAGGTCATTGGAAACATTCTGCACATAGCTGCTCTGGTAGTGTTCTGGACCTCCATCTGTTGAACGAAGCTCTCTAGGTGGCTTAGAGGATCTTCCAGTTCTAGAGAACTTATCTGCTGGCATTTTGAATTTTGGGGGGAGCTCTGCTTCCCGGATCCTCCTAGTGAAGGGAGCGTTCATCTCGCTCAGGGGATCCTTTTTGTCCTCCTTATTCTTTCCCTTCCTTATCTGCTGGACCTCTTTTTGTAGCTTTGCCAGCTGATCCCTCAGTCGCTTATTCCCAGGTCTCTTCGAGTTAACCTCAAATTCCTCACTGTCGAGTATTTCCGATGAACTGGCAATTTCTATCTGGTCCTCCTCCTGGATAGGATCCGCTCGGGGAGTTTGTCTACTTTCCTCCTCTAGGGCCCGGGCAGTTCTCTTAGATGTAGTTGGATGAGATAACCCTCGTGGCTTACAGGTAAAAGCATCCACGGCAGACTTAACTAGCCTGGGTTGATATTGTGAAAGTCTTTTCGGAACTGGGGACATGGGTCCCAGCCTATCCCGGATCGAACGTTGGGGCCCTGATCTATCTCGAGCCGGCTCTGGAAGAGGAGGTCCTAGGAGATCGAAAGCAGGTGGCCTAGCTCCGAGCCTGCTCGGCTCTCCCTGATCATTCAGGTTGGTTGGCTGGATCGTGATGCCTTCAGCGAGGAGGCGGTCGCGGATGGATTCTACGAAGGCCGCCGCTTGTTGGTCGAGCGCTGCCTGGCTCACTATAGGGTGGCCAGTAGCCCACGTATTGGTTGTCTGGATCGGAGCTTGACTACTATATCCAGACTTTCTCCCCTTTCTTGGGGCTTTTCGTGTTAGCCTCGCCGGAGGTTGCTCCTGGACTCTATGTTGGCCTTGGGAGGAGCGGAGCCTCATAGTTGCTGTAAAACAACGAAAATGTAAATGCAAATAATTGGTTAATTGGGTGTAGGGTAAATTCCCCATAGACGGCGCCAGAAAGTGTTAACGGAAATTTTGCTCAAGGTGAGAAATCTCAGTTAACACCCTCAAGACCACTACCACGTAGGTGGTGGCCAAGATTGATCGTATATGTCAACAATGTGTTTCGAAATGATAAAGAACAATGATACAATTTAACATAAAAATATTTTCTTTATTGAACGTGTATAATATACAAATTTCTTTCTAGGGTGAGGTTGAGTGTTTGTTGTATGCCTGTCGAATAGTAGTCTCCTCTTTTTCATTTCCTTTCTTTTCTATTTATACATAGTTTGTAGGTCAAACAGACTGATTCTCCCCTTGATTTTCTCAGTCTCTCCCCTCCTTATCGGACGGGATTTCTCGTTTTAATGTCATTGACTTTGCCGAATTGAGAGTATTGTGGTGGAGATCAGCTTATTTCCTTTTTGGATTCTATTACTTGTTCTGCATATAGGTAACGTTTCCATATATGATTCAGTGTATCCCTCGTATCCTTTCAGCATGATCCTTTATAGATGTCGTTGAATATGGCATGGTGTGGTGCACCAACCAGTGAGGTTGATTAGTGTTCTGACCTTGATATCTGAGAAGTTTCATCCAGCTTGGAGCCAGATCTGACTTCCCTTGACCATTTCGAAGCTAGGTATGGCTTCCCCTGACCTTTCGAAGCTAGGTGTGGCTTTCCCTGACCTTTCGAAGCTAGGTGTGGCTTTCCCTGACCTTTCGAAGCTAGGTGCGGCCTTCCTTCATCCAGCTTGGAGCCAGATCTGGCTTCCCTTGACCCTTTCGAAGCTAGGTGTGGCTTCCCCTGACCTTTCGAAGCTAGGTGCGGCCTTCTAGGGACATTCTTCTGTGTCAATCGAGGTACAGGCGAGTCTCTGGAGCATTTGCGAGGTGACCTCGACTTCGGGGAGCTTCTAGTTTTGGTGATGCGGGCTAGATCTGATCGTTCTGGGCTCTATCCCGGATGTTTCCGGAGCCCGTCCTTGTTCCTGGGGTGGTATCGTAGTTCGGCTCTGGATAGATAGGTCTCCTGGTGGAAACTCTCGGGTATGGAACCAAGTCTGGGAGGTGGAAAATTTTCCTTTGGTCCTTAGCCAATTTTGGCTATTAACAAGTTGTTTGACCACTTATAAAAACAAACAAAACAACTTAATAATTATGATTCAGATCCATTAAGTTTTAAGTAGAAAAAACAAACGGCCCCTTAATGTATGTGTAGAAATATATGAGTTTACTCAACAGCATCCCTTAGGTTCTAAAAGCATTTGTTGACCACATAAAAAAACTATTATGCCTTTACCATTATTAATATTTTTGATTTTTTTAATTGATTAAAATAGATTGATATTTGTTTTGGGAAATTTTTTGAGAAAAAGATAAAATTCTGTGAGAAAATTATTTCAAAATAAAAAAAATGATAAAGATGGGGATCAGAGGATCTCCACCGTATGTTAGAGATCGCATGGTGGAGAATCTCCTGCAATGAAAATTGTGCGGATCTCAATTTCTTGATCGCACAGTGGAGATCGTGTGGTGGGGAATCTCTTATGGTGAAGATAAGTGCAATAGAGATCATCCAGATCTCTATTGAATGGTTAAGATCAGCACGATCTCCATCGAACATAGGAAATACGTGCGGTGGAGATCGTGTAGATCTCTACAATTCGATGGAGATCGCACGAATCTCCACTTCACCAACCTTTACCATCACCTAGGGGTAGACGTTTAATGTATCGGTTCAGTTTTCAATAAAGCCGATAAAGTTTGGTTTCAGAAAATATGAACCAATCCAATAAAATTTACAAATGTCAATCGATCAAAAACCAACTGAATTGGACCGGTTCAGCTTTTTCGGTTCTGGTCCTATTGTGCCAAATTCATGGGCTTTATTTATTACACATATTTTTATATTTTAATCCTTTTGGGCTTTGACCAAATTAAATTATGTGTAAACAAATTGAAAATACCAGTTTAAAATAATATTCGGCAAAAAGCAAAAAAATATATATATATATATGCTATGACACACTTTCATAGTTTTATAGTCTCATGGACTGTTGAATATTAAACTAGGGTTTTTTTTGTATATATATAAGTTGGATCTCGGTTCGGTTTTCTGGTTTGAGATAGCAACCCGGGAAAAAAACCGATCCAATCAATTTTCAAAATATGAACTGAACTGAACCAGCCAACATAAGAAAACCGATTGAATCGGTTCGGTTCAATTTAATGGTTTTTTGCCCACCCTTACCATCACCGGTCTTCATCATCGAAACCCTACCTCGTCATCAATCTCCATCACTGCCAAACCAACATGAAACCTCCAAAACTCCAACATCAAACATCAAACCTCCAACATCAAACCTCAAGCATAAAAAAAAAAATTCCAAATCCAACCACATGGAGAAGGGAGAAGGAAGAATGGAGAAGGAGAGAGAAGGCATATGAGGCATTGGTAAAATTTTGAGAGCGGGAAAGAATCGAGAATGATAGATAAAGGCATAGACGAAAGGTGAGAGCGAGTGAAGGGAGATTTAAAAAAATATGAATATAGGAATGTACAAATTCCCCCTTACTATCCTAACAGAACTACACAAGCACTTAAGGCAGTAAGGCCTTGGCAATCCAATGGATGTTTATGAATAAACGCATCTTTTTTCTACCCATCTAATAATAGATTAAAGTTTAGGGAGGTTTGTGATTTTAAACCAAATGATTAGTTTGACTATTTAAAATTTATACGATAATCATGAAATGAAGTGCTTGTTTGGTTGAAATTTCTACTCCTCAAAAGGTCTATAAATGCCTATTTGAATTTTTTTAGAATTGTTTGGTTGGGCTTTTAATATCGTATATTTTTTAATTGAATAGAGTCTAGTAGAGTTTAAACCTCTATTAGACAAATTTTTTTTTAATGCTCGTTCGGAAGAGCTTGTCTACTGGCTAAAAAAGATTTTTTTAATTAAAAAGCTCTTTTAAAAAAAAATTTGTCATTTAGTTGTCACTTAGTAGAGTTTTTGGATGATTAAAAAAGTTTTTTTACGTCTACTTGGAGAAGTTCAAATTTAGGTTTTCAAAATAGATCTTTTTGAGCTTTTTTATTAAAACTAAAATGTCTAATATAACCCTATCATTTAAATTAGTTTTTAAATATTTTAGTAATCCTACCATTTAAAAAAGCTTTTTCTAATTGACAACCAAACGACTAACATGTTCTCATTAAAAGCTTAGAAGATCTACTTTAAAAAATCTATTGCTAAAAGATCCACTTGAAGAAGCTCTTCCAAACGGAGCTAGTCCACTAAGGGTGCGTTTGGTATGCGGGATGTGAGGTACAACGTGAGACAATTTCTTCTTCTCCCACGTTTGGAGTGTCTTTAACATGGTACTAGACGGGATAAGGTGGAACAAAAATCACCAAATTTTGTCCCACCCAAGACCCTAGGACAAGATTGTCCCATGAGACAAGTACAAAAAAACTACTTTACCCTTTAAATTTTCAAAAAATTACAAACATGTTTAATAATAATATATAATTGTATATATTGTTATAATATATAAAATATATATTAAATATTATTACATATATAATAATTTATATTATAATAATATATATTATAATATATATATATATATTAAATTATATTATATTATTATATATAATAATACATAATATATTATATTATATCCTATATAAATATATAATAATTGATATATCATATATATATTATAATATATAATAACAATATATATATATATATATTGTATATATTATATTTATTTATAGGTCAAGCTAAATCAATTTAAATTTATGACTTCAACATCTCAACCAGTCATGTGCTCTTAATCCAATGGTTGAGATTTGAATGTATTTACAACAATTAGATTAAGAGCACATCGGTAGTTGAGATGTTGAAGTCAAAGTTTTAAGTAATAATTTTAAGTTGGTTTAGTGCCCGTTTGGAAGAGTTTGTCTACTTAAAAAAGCTATTTTCAATTTTTTTTTTGTATTGTTTAGTTGTCACTCGGTAGAAGTTTTTGGCTGATTAAAAAACTATTTTATGTCTACTTGGAGAAGCCTAAATTTAAAGCTTTTCCGAGTAGAACTTTTGGACGTTTTTATAATAACACTAAAATCTCCAATATAACCCTATAATTTAATATTTGCTAGAGTATTTTGGTAATTCAATCATTAAAAAAACTATTTTTTAATTGACAACCAAACGACTAACGATTAACGACTTTCACTTAAAAGCTCTACCTCTAAAAGATCTATTTCTAAAAGATATATTGCAAAAAGATCTACTTGAGAAGCTCTTCCAAACGTACTCTTAGCATGACCTTTTATTTATATATATTAATAATATATATTATGATATATATATATATTTTTAAAACAAACTATTAACAATACCGATTGTGTAGTCCGATATGTATCTGGTGCTTGGAATGACACCCAACTAAAATATTCCACTATTAAAAAAGAAATCCTTGCAATTGTTCTAACTATCCAAAAATTCCAGGATGATTTAATTAACCAACATTTTATTCTCCGAGTTGATTGTCAATCTACGAAATTTATTTTAAGTAGCGATGTTAAAAATCTTGCTTCTAAGCAAATATTTGCTAGATGGCAAGCCCTGTTATCAGCATTCGATTTCAATATTGAATATATTAAAAGTTCTGACAATAGTTTGCCTGATTTCTTGACTCGTGAATTTTTACAGGGACATGTCTAGCATTCGCGGTAACAGTCCTCGCGAACGTGGACGTAGTACTCGTGGTCGTGGCAATAGCCTTAGCCTTGGGCCACGCCGATCAGAATTATCCACCGACTTATCCCTATCTTTATCAAACAATCCTTCTTCATCAAGACCAAATCCAAAGACCAAGTATGCTCATATTATTGATTTAGACTGAGTTCTTGGAAAAAATTTGAGATATAATTAAGACAACCCAGAAATCTTTGCAACTGGTTCTTGTCTTTAATAATGTCAGGAAATTTGTTGGCAAACTCAAGACTTCTTTGAATAGGGAAAATGGTTCCTTTGGTAATGTTATGGCCAAGAAACCGGATTTTGGTTTGAAATAAAGAAATCTTTGGAGCTGAAATAACTAGACCATGGTGTTTAATGGTTTTAAGGAAGGTATGCAAATATTTCCAGTGTTTGTCAATATTATTGCTAAATAAAAGAACATCATCAATATAAGCAATATTAAATTCAGAGTATGGATTAAATATATCATTCATAATGCATTGGAATTCACAAAAGTCAACAAGATTAGCATTCATTTGGATAGATCGGGCTTTGGTTGGAATACCCTTTTCAGAAAATTCAGGATTATAAGGTAAAGTAACAACATGTTTTTTCCTATCCCAAAAGGCATTAGGAAAAGAAGAGCAGACTTCTTTTTCAATTTGGGATTGAAATTGTTTAATTTTTTCTTGCATATGGGGATCATTTAATCGGATGAGTTGAAGAACTTTGTCGGGTCATAGTCCTCATTATCCTCGCTGTCATCTTTGTCATGATGACTACTGGACCCAGTGTCCATTTGGGAAGAAATAGTATTCATGGCCTGTTCCATGTCTTTTGCGATTGTCTTAAGTTCTTCGGGTGTGCTGGCAATAGCTAATCGGGAGCTGGCAGCAGCAAGCTGTGCTCTGGATTGAGATTTGGCCATGAGGAAAGGGGTTTGATCAATAATTGTCTTGCAAAATGTAGGATTTTCATTAAACCATGCCGCCACGCGTTGGGTGCCAAAGTCCGCAATATTCATACCACTCCACCATTTAATTTTTGTCTATTCGGTCTATTCGGACCCAGTCCGTAAACATAATATTCAAGTTTACGGTTCTATTCGGTCTTTAGAAAATTTCTGAAGACAAAAAAAAACAAACGTCGCCCTTACTCGAAGCAGATCTTTTACCGACAACCAAACAAGCTCGAAGTTCCGGTAGCTCCACTTTCCAGTGTAAAACTCAACTAGGGTTTATCGAAACCAAACACGCGTCATGGACGGCGATAGCGGTAGCGGCAAGCGGAGACGAACCGGCTCTGTTTCGTCGAACGGCAATGACGAAAACAACTACAGCATCGACGCGTCACTCCTCGAAGCCCTGGAGAAGTCGTCGCAATCGAGCATCGAAGTCCTTGACCAGCGAACCCTAAAGAAGCTGGTCCTCTCCTTCGAGCGCCGTCTCAAGGAGAACATCGAGGCTCGACTCAAGTACCCCGATCACCCGGAGAAGTTCGCCGAGACGGAGGTCGACCTCCACGAGGAGCTCGAGAAGCTCAAAGTCCTCGCCGGCGGGCCCGACCTCTACCCGGACCTCGTCAACCTAAACACCATCCCGTCGATCCTCGGTCTCCTCTCGCACGACAACTCCGACATCGCGAACGACGTTGTACAGCTGCTCCAGGACTTGACCGACGAGGACGTTTTGGAGGACAGTGACGAGCCCGCGAGGGTTCTCGTCGATTCGTTGATTGAAAACAATGTCTTGGAGCTCCTGGTTCAGAATCTACAGAGGCTATCGGATTCGGACCCGGACGATATGACGGCGGTGTATAATACGCTAGCGACAATCGAGAATTTGATTGAAGTGAAGCCGTCTGTCGCTGAATTGGTCTGCGAGAAGACGAAACTGTTCAGGTGGTTGTTGGGGAAGATCAAAATCCGAGAGTTTGATAGTAATAAACAATATGCTTCCGAGATATTGGCAATTTTGTTGCAGAACAGTACCGCGAATCAGAAGCGGTTGGGGCAGATGAACGGGGTGGATGTGTTGCTGCAGGCAGTGGCAACGTACAAGTCGAAGGACCCGAAGAGTTCGGATGAGGAGGAGATGCTGGAGAACTTGTTTGACAGTTTGTGTTGTCTGTTGATGCCATTGGAGAACAAGGAGAGGTTCGTGAAGGCGGAGGGGGTCGAGTTGATGATTATTATCATGAAGCAGAAGAAATCTGCTTACGGTTCCGCCATAAGGGCGCTTGATTTTGCCATGACTAAGTACCCGCCTGCCTGCGAACGGTTTGTGGATGTTTTGGGGTTGAAGACAGCTTTCGCTGCTTTCATGGGTAAGGCAAGTTCTTCTTCCCCCACCAACCTCACCCCCCCCCCCCCCTTTTTGTCGTAGATTGTTTTTTATTATTTGATTTTAATGTTTTGCTGATTAATGAGCTACCATTGCTCTGTTTGCTTTTTATCTTTGTCGTAGATTGTTTTTTATTATTTGATTTTAATGTTTTGCTGATTAATGAGCTACCATTGCTCTGTTTGCTTTTTATCTTAGAAAAGCTATTTTGCTTTCAAATAGTAATGTGATTCTAGTTGCCTGATGTGGAGTATTGAAATGTTTAGGAATCCTCACATTAGGTTTAATAGAGTAAACAAAGTTTTCTTTGTAAAGTTTCGTCATTATTGATGATTGAACCTCTTCCCTCATAAATTCAAAATTCTGACAGAATCGATGTGCCTATAACATTATTTCCACCAACAATGATCAAAAGAAAGCAATGTGAAGTTAAGCTTCTTGTTTAATGCAATAGGAGGCCTATAAGGTGCGTGGAGATTGTAACACTACAACCTAAACTGTAACAATATTGTCTGTTTTTCACTAGGGCTCTTAGCTTCAAAACAAATATTTACTGGTAAAATATGAAAATTTAAATATATAAAGTTATAGTTATGGTTATTTTCTTGAATCTCTTCTCTCTTCTGCCCGATATTTCATCACAAAGCTTTTTATATTCTTCAAGAGCTTCTTTCTCTCCCATGTCCTGCTGAGTGCTGATACCTAAGCATTCTCTTTTCTAAAATTTTGTCCTAATGCTATTTATAGCAGAATTTGATTTTTTTTTACTTACGCACTTCCACTTGAATTAATTTCCTAGTGTAGTTTATCAGCAGTCTATTCCCACCACTTCTGCTGGCAAGACAGGCCCTTAAATCAAAGATACCTAGCCTGTCCTGCCTCAGAATAAATTTCATCAACCACTAAAAAAAAATTCAAAGAATTTTCTTCGCAGAAATCAGAATTGCAACCAACAAACTCACCGACTCCAGGCCATTAACACCCAAAATTATTTCACAAAGTCTGTCCCCTACTGAAACCCTATACTTTGTTATATAGTTTAGTATGAGAGATTCTAGATCAGTGCACCATTCTTGCTTTGCATCACTATCTAATCCTCTGCACATGAGTGCTTGTTTTTCTTGGTTCCTCCATAATGAGTAGGAAAAAAAACTTTAACATTTTCCTTTCTTGCATACTGCATAGGGCTATATTAGTAAAATTTCTGTAAAATCGTGATTGCTTAGACCACTTATGTGTAGCCAGTTACAAGATATAATAATAACATGTTTTATCTTTTTATCCCTTTTTTAGATTCCCATGAGCAAGAAGAACAAGAAAGAACGGTATCAGGAGGATTTAGAGGAGCGCGTTATATCCTTGATTGCGTCATTATTTGGTAAGCAGGCAAGTGAACACCTTTAAGATTTTTCATAGTGGGTTTTCTGCACTTAGTTTATGTGTTGGAGTACATATAATGAATATGTATAGTTTTTTTTTTTTGTTGGAGTATGTACAATGAAGTAATTGACTGCTTGTATTAGATATATTCCATGAAATTATCTTGAACCACATACATATTCTTGTCCATGATTGAGGAATTGAGATAATTTGGATACTTTTGGGTATTTATCCTGTGTCCACTTTATCTTGGTGTGGACCTTTGGCGCAATGGTCAAAAAATAAGGTCATTTTATAATAGCCACCCCAATGCTTTCAAAGGCAAAATTAGTTACAGATAGCCTTAAATCTCCATGTCCTGAATAAGCTCTGTCAATTTCTCATTTACATACTGAATTTTGTTTTCAGTGTTCCACACTCTCTAAAACTTTAGATACTTTAGATTTGACTGATCAATGATGCTTTATTATTTATTCTACTCGCATCATCTAACAATTTCATCCTCTTCTTTAAGGTATTTGTTAGTTGAGCCTTACTTTGAAATTATTGAAAAGCTTGTTTTGGCTTCATTATAAAATTCCTTGTTAGATTTTTGCCAAGCTGAAGATTGTAACTGTGGCTAATTTGATAAAGACATGCTTTATTAATTATGGACCTTAATAGAAATGTCATCACTTGTTTGATGGAAGTAGATGATTGATATTTAGGGTAATAAGGGCCAAATTTCAGAACTTGCAGGGATAATTGTTGTGTCTTGGGTAGGTAGAAATAGTCCCAGTCCAACCTGGTGAAAGTCCAATGTTGGGTTAAAGTTTATAAATTATGGGTTGAGAATTCCCAAACCTTGGTCTGCTGCCTGGAGTTTGATTGGTGTGCTATAAGGTACTACCATACTACTTTAATTGCAGAGTCTACTAAGTTAATCAAGTGTATGCACTATACTTAGAATGATGTAAAGCAGTTAATTAATTTCAATAAGATGCTTGTAGTGATAGCCTCTTGGACATGCCAAGATAGTTATAGACACTTGGCTGAAGATTTATAAATAAAACAAGATCTTCATTTTCGAGGTTAATGAGGTACCTAGAGGTGCAGAGATGTTCATTCAAGATTTCAGTTTTCTTAGGTTTTAGTGTACTGCTACTTACTCTATTCAAATTCTGTTTGTTTCTTATCTATCTATGTACATGCACAAACACTTACATATATTACGTCATGAAAGTATTTAGGTTTCAAGTTAAAATTGAGAAGAATTAGTTTGCAGCAATTGCATTCATAACTGCTATAAAGTTTTCAAAAGGATCTTCGAGTTAATACACAAACTTTTCATGGCAAAACTTGAATGTAAATTTCTATACCTGTTTTTTCAACATTGATACTGCACACACTTCATGATGAACTGGAAAAAAGGCATATAGTTTTGTAACAAGCTATTATGTTTTCTCTTGAAATAAAAGAAATTGTGTGATATGCTTATGCTCATCTAGTTTAATTAAACACTTTGCATTGAACAACTATTGAGATGCACAAATGACATATGAGATATTTTGCTAAGTGTTATTTTCCTCCTTATCATGATTGGGTGTCAACCTTTTTGTTTGATGATTTACAGGTGGAATTCTGAGGGGTTCTAGAAGAGAAAGATTGTTTAGTAAGTTTGTGGAAAACGAATGTGAAAAAATAGATCGCCTTATGGAGCTCTATATGAGGTAATGGTCAAGTAATTTGTGAACCTAGCCAAAAGGATTATTAATTCATATGTTACTTTTCTCCTCAAATATGCATGGCACAAGAACAGCCTTAACTTTCTTCTGTTGGAAGAATGAAGAGTGAATGCACCATTTTTCCTCTTTCATTACTTTATGCTACACCTCATCCACAATAAGGTGTTTTAGCCACACCTGGGGTGGGTTGTAATACATTTTCTTTTGGCCTTATGTCACTAATGAACACAAATTGTAATACAGATATTCTGACAGAGTTACAACAGAAACGGAACGAATGAATAATCTTGAACTTGATGATTTAGAGGTAATTTATTTTTTCTAGTTGGTTTTTCTGTTCCATAATCCAGTTTGAAATCTTTCTTTACAATATTTATCTGCTTTTGCAGATGGATGAAGAGGAAAAGTATAATAGGAAGCTAGAGTCTGGACTGTACACTCTTCAGGTCAGGACTCAGGATTGGTCATAGTGGCTTCCTTGTCAGTTATATTAGTGAAATCTTATATTAAATGCTCAAGTTGTAGGTACTTATTGTGTTATAGTTGATAAAGATCTTTATATGTAGCATTCACCTTTTGTCTGAATCTCCTCTTTTTTTGGAATCTGCAGTTAATTGCTGTTATTTTAGGTCATCTTTGGTGCTCTGAGTAAGTGTTTGCATCTAATCTATGAGAGAGCTTCATATGTAGACTTCATTTTTCATGGCCCTAATTTTAGCTTATTATTTTCTGTGCAGGCACTCTCAAATGAGAGCAAGAATTGAGCTATTACTCAAGCAGCAAAAGCTTACGAAGAAGGATGTTAAAGATATACTTCAGGTACATGCTTTACAACTGCATCTTGTTTTCACTTTTCAGGTTATGATATGTGACTTGACATAATTGTCATAATTCACTCGAGAAATGTGGTAACAGCATACAATGCCGAAAAATTCTAGTAGTCATATGGATGTTAAAGAACTATCAATGGTGAAATGTTTAAGTTTTATTGCCAAAATGCATTTCACTAAAGCTCATAATGACCTTCATAATGCTACAAACATTTATATATATAGATCCACTTATCACTTAACCGAGTATATGAAACTCAGACATGGGTGGACATGATACTTGTGTCATGTTATCAAGTGAACTTCTAGTTTCGGTAAGAAGGTGTTCTCAACGAACCATAGATTCCTTACTGATCTTCATTTATCTGTATGATTTTAAATACATTTTGGGCTATTTCATGCTATGAATTCTATTGATGATAGCCATGCTATTGAAAGTTGATAATGACTCGATTTGATTAGGAAGTGTAACACCGACATGCTTTCTATAATGCTCCTATCCTTTTGGATCTTGGAAAAACAAGTAAAAAGAAAAGCAAAATTGTTGAATTGCTTATGGATATATTAAACTTCCAGTAGTTTCTTTTTCTTCTTATTTGTTTTAATTTTCTTTTTTTATCCCATTGAGTTGTAAACATAAGGAAACTCTGTTGCTGTATAAAGAATCAAAATGATGTCTAAAATAGACTAGCGTTCTGCCAACTTCTAACAGCATATGCTTCAATCAGTTTTTCACGTGAAAATTTCTTATGTCAAAAACTGTTATCCCAATATACTGAATTTGTTGTAATCACAGGAGTATCACGGCAATATTGGTGACCTAGATGGACCGGATGAGAAGGAGCGCGCACAGGGAAGGATCCGGAAGTTTATCTCTGCGTTTTAATTGTAAGATGATCATTTAAGCTGCCAGGTTGTTGTGAGATTTACAGTTTAGGGTGTCGGAATCTTAAAGTAGTATTCTGGTGTTGTTGCAAAGTTCATTTAGGTTGTAATCAGCCAAAGCTTCTAGAGAGTAGAAATACTTATGTAAAATCGATTTCAAGAAATTTCAAGAAACCCACTTGTTTCATAATCCATTTTGTGCACAACTGAAGATTCATTTCGTTGAATTATAGGTCAACCACTTACAATTCTGAAAATCACAAATGTCGCCTAAAAAAGTGTCAAAGAAGCTACCCTTAGAGATTCATGAAATTCATAATAAACCTTCCTGTCAAGAGTTGACTATTACAAATTTGTATTTTGTAATACAAATTTGTGAGAGTTGGAGGTGAGGAATATGATCTGATCTACGATCTTATTGATCTAGGTGTAAGGGGCGCATAATTAGAGTACCCCGAATAAGAGAGTTAGATGCGTATTTATCAAAGTGCAAATGTCAAATTGCAAAGTATCCGAACTATGGTCATCTAGTTTAATATATATATATATATATATATATATATATATATATATGAACTGTGTAGGGAGTTTACCACCAGTCTAATCTCATCTATCATCTAGTTTAATATTTAACCTTTGATGTTTATTATACAAACATATCTTAACCTTTGATGTTTATTAATCAAACATACCTTGATGTCGGTACACAACCATTGGATTTAGCGTTTGACCAAATTTTGGGGTGAAAAGTCACAATTATCCTTGCGCAAAAAAAAACTAATAAGATTGAGTTGAACATTCTAGATTTGATGTTTAAAGATCAATGGTTATGCTTTTAGAAATATTAAAAAAAAAAAAAAAATGGAAAAATGTATTTCCAAAATGGAGGAGCTTTGTTCCAATGGATCCACCATCGCCTCATCTGTTGGAAGGATGACAGTCATGACACTCCTTTGATGGAGCAGATCGCTCTATCTGATGGAGGCTATTCATGTCAGATGCAGTAGATTGTTCCATCTTTGATGAAGTGCTTCCCCGCTCCATTTGATGGAGCAGATTTTAGTTTTTTTTTTTTTTTTTTTTCATTTTGTTTTAGGTTTTTTTAGAGATTGAGTTGATTTGTGTGTTTTTGAAATTGATTGAATCTGATGATGAATAGTAAGAGTTTTGTAGTTTTGTGTTTTGATTGAGTAAGAGGAGTTTTGTTTCCAGGGTTTTTTATCCTTTTGTCTTTCGTTTTTTTGTTCTTTTTTGAATAATATTTAATTTGTTATCAATCCAAAATAGTTCTCTTCACACCAATTTTAAAATTTTAAAATTTTCAATTTACTATTTAGTCTTTTAAAATACCACAACTGGTTTTTGAATGATATTAACGTGTTCAGTATGGTTTTTTAAGTATAACTTCTAGAGTAGATCTTTTTTACAATAGAGTTTTTAACAAGAAATTGTACGTTGTTTGGTACTCAATCAAAAAAAGTGTTTTTAAATTAGTAGATTGTTTTACGATGTGTCAGTTTTCAAAATATTTTTTTATTGTGATAAATTATAAATAAAGGTATAAACAAAGTATTAGTAAATTATGACTTCAATAAAATAAAAAAGATTACCAATAAATAGGTAAATTAATTCTTCTTCATTGATACTCAAATAAAATAAAAAATAAAAAGCAGCAGCAATTGGTACTAGCCCATAAAAAAAAAAAAGAGAACGAAAGGTTTGTTGCAGCGGTAGACGGGTAGTTTGTTCTCAAGTAGTCCAAGTGTGCTATCATGCTGATATTGCAGTGTTTCGAGGTAGGGATGGCCAACAAGAAAATGAGGGCGGATGTAGGTCCTCCCTATGAATGGCAAAAATGTCTTTTCACAAGTAATATTTGTTGGCCAATGGGGAAATGGGGGATGGGGGATGGGGGATGGGGGTGGAACAATGGGGAGGTCCCCCCATCCCCATCCCCATTTTCTCATTTTTTTCTATTTTTTTTCCGTTTTTCCTGTTTTTCCATTTCCTCAAGGTCCTCCAGTTTCCTCGTTTTTCCAGTATCAGTAAAAATTACATATTAAAAAAACGTGCAAATGCACAATCCATTAAATTCAAATACAAAATAACATCCCATACAATATTAAAAAAATGTTTTAGGGAATATAATTTAGGGTTACGTTTTAAGTTATAAAGATATATATATATAGTTAGTAAAATAGAAATAATAAAAATATTGAAAATATAAAAATAAATATATATTAATATATTATATATAATATTATAATATTTAGGGGAAATGACGAAATGGGGATGGGGGCACCTACCCCCATCCTCATCCCCATTTCCAAAATTTTGTGGGGGGAAATAGGAAACCCATCTCCATCCCCATTCCTATCCCCATTTTAATTTGAGGATAAAAATCATCCCCATCCATCTCCATTTCTCCATTTTTCTCCAAACAATTTTCTCCAAATGAGGATAGAGGAGCGGAAATTTGGGGGCCAGGGTAAAATGGCCATCCCTACTTTTAGGTTTTCATTTGGCAAAAGAAACTAGACTCCTCTCTCTAGCATATCAATTCTCTTGAAACCCGTTTAATATGTTTTTTTTTTAAATAAAAATAAAAAAACCAGTTCCTTGCCTCTTTTCTGAAGAATACTGGCCATAGATGAACTTTCTGATCTCTCTCTTTCTAATTACACAAAGCCACCATAAAAATATTTTCTTATCTTTCTTTCTTAAAACCTTAATTTTGATAATTTAAAATAAATAAGCTGTAACAATCAGTGAAATTGGCTTGCTTTGTAGTTCTTCTCATCATCGATTCTCTGGTATGAGAATGGGGTCCTCTATGCCAACATGACTCAGACTGTGAACGAGTGTGTATACCCAGTCCAGCAGTCCTTCACTCCTTCCACACCCGTGTGCCTTTCCGGTGTGTAAATGCAAACCAGACAAGTACCACCTGCAAATACTAGAAATGAACCCATGTTTAAAAAATCAATGATTTGTTAACTGTGTTTGCACATCAGCGTTTTTTATTAATAAAATTTTAATTTTTTTTTTCTTTTCTTTTTTTAAAGCTGTCTTGTTGACCAAATTTAATCATTAGCTCTAGCATATAGATAATGTTCTTGGAGCCATTCATGGTCTCAAATCTCAATATTGGGAGTAGATCAATAAGTTTTTTTTCTTTCGTTCTTGATTTAAAGATTTTTTTCTTTCTGCTCTTCCAAATTCCAACAATGGTATCCTATTATGTGATAATATCTTTCATTTTTAAATAAATAATTGTATCCTTGTAAGTAACTTTAATTATGGATATTTTAATCATAATTTATTTATTTATTTATCAAAATATGGGTGTGAGGAGAATTTTCTTGGATGGCAATAGAGACACCCATTTTTTTTATTGTTTTATCTACTTCACAACCAAAATGACCACTTTACCCTTGTTTGACAGGGCTGTTTTACACCGCTAAGAAGATATAATATATATTAGTTATGAAAACTGATTTTCAACCACTTGCAACACAATTAAATACAAAACTTAGTATAATGCAAGTAAGGGATCGAGAAGAATAGTCGAAATGCTTTCTAAACTACGTTAGACTAACTAAGTGCATAAAAAAATAAATCATAATAGATAGAGATTGAATGGTTGTTTTAATAACGAGAAAGTAAAATAACAAGTAAAATGAAATGAAAGAAATGGGTAAATAGAATCTCAACAATCTAGATAAGAGTACGATGTAAATGTTGGAAAAAATTGGTGTAAATTGCAATATAAATAAATTGAGACAAAATAAACGAGGAATAAAATTATGAACCCGGTAGTTTTAGTTTATAGAAAAACCTTCACACTTTTGCAGTATCTTTATCAATAATTCTCTTTTAAGTCGAGGCTAGTGTTTGACACTATGTCTTTAAGACGATTTACGCCCGTCCACCGTTGCTATATGTCAATCAGCGCTTGCCTTCTAGGATACAACGACTTTTCTGTCTTGTGGTAGTAGCACTTCAAAACCAGAAACGGCTAGCGAATTAAATATGCAGACTTCTCTCTCAACAACAGAAAACTCAATGCTTTATGCAGTAATTTATGTAATATGAAAATTTTCTAGATGTTTATTAAATGAATGACTTCTCATATTTATAGGTGCAAAGTGCCAGTAAGAAAAGTCATGATTTAAATGAAAAGATGCATCTGTTCAAGATAATGTCTTTTCCATTTCAAAAGACATGATCCTTGAAATTTGGTGTTTGTTCAAAAAAGACACATTTCTTTTCATTACATACTACACCTTTCAAATTCATTCTATATTCAGGTGGTTTTAATTGCTGGAAACAATTTTTCATTCATATCAAATATGATTTCTCAAACAAATAAACATTAAATATTTATTGTTTTAGTATCATATTTCCAACAATCCCTCACATGAATGAAAATTGGCACAACGCCATGCATATGAGAATGTAGACAGTTGAGAGAGTTTCTTAAAGAAAGGTTATTGCATCAAGATAAGTAGCTTTTGGCCTTGAACCTTCCCTAATGAAGTAATATCAGATTTACTTGGCTAATCAGTGAACGTGATGTCTTGAACTGTTTAGCCATTGGTGTAAACTAAGACAATAGTACTCACACAATAACATTCCAAACATATTCTAATTCATACGGTTGTGTTCATTTCTGCCCTAAACAAATCCTAGTATTCATGAGTGCTTTAGAGAATTCAGCCCTACGTACAATTCTCATAGAAACAGCCACATTTCACACTCATATAGGTGACCGCTCATAAAGAGTTTCCTACCATACCCCATTTGAATAAATCAAATTATGGGATCATTAAAAGCATAGCTTAGCCTAAATCCATTGTAGGCAGCACTGCTTCGTATCACAAGAATGGGAAGGAGATTTTATCTCTGCGGTGCTTAGTCAGAGTATACCATAATTTTGTTGTCCCTTTTGAACGTGGATATTGGGATCTCCAGTCAACCAGGTTAGGTTTCCATTATAGCTCATCTTTTACAAAGGCTGCAATCTCATTCCCTTTGTTAACCGGTAAACTTGCTCTCTACCCAAACCTTTTGTAAACGGATCCGCTAAATTATCTCTTGACTTCACATAGTCAATTGTAATAATACCACTAGAGAGAAGTTGTTTGACAATATTGAGTTTTCGACGTATGTGTCTAGACTTACAATTATACATATTACAATGCGCCCTTCCAATTGCAGATTGGCTATCACAATGTATACATACAACGGGCACAGGCTTAGGCCAACATGGAATATCTTCTAAAAAATTTAGAAGCCCTCAACTTCTTTTCCAGCCTTATCTAAGGCTATAAATTCTGATTCCATAGTTGATCTAGCAATACATGTTTACTTAGTAGATCTCCATGATACTGATGCGCTGCCAATTGTAAAGACATATCCATTGGTGGATTTCGAGTCTTTAGTATCAGATATCAAATTAGCATCACTATAGCCCTAAAGTACGACAAAATATCTTGTGTAATGTAGTCCAAAATCCTTTATGTATCTCAAATACTTAAGTACTCTAATTATAGCCTTCTAATGATCCTTTCCATGATTACTTGTGTATCTACTCAATTTGTTAACTGGGTACGCTGTATCAGGTCTCGTACAATTCATGAGATACATTAGACTGCCAATGATTCGAGCATATTCTACTTGTGAAATGCCTTGTCCATCATTTTTTCTAAGATGAAGATTTGGATCAGAAAGTGTTTTCACTGGACTTGTGTCATATTTACTGAACATATTTAATATTTTCTCAATGTAATGTGATTGAGATAAGACTAACCCATTAGATGTTCTAGAAATTTGTAGAAATTTTAATTCTCAGTATCACATCAACATCACCTAAATCTTTCATTTCAAAATTACTGGTCAACATCTTTTTGGTTGATTTAATCATACCAATATTGCTGCCTATAATCAACATGTCATCCACATAAAGGCAAACAATGACAAATCCATCTTGAGTGCTCTTAGTGTATACACATTTATCACACTCATTTATCTTGAACCCATTTAAAATCATAGCTTTGTAAAATTTCAAATGCCATTGTTTCAGTGGTTGCTTTAAGCCATATAGAGACTTAACTAGCTTACATACTTTGTGTTTTTGACCAGGAACTACAAACCCTTCAGGTTGTTCCATATAGATTTCCTCATCTAAATCGCCATTTAGAAATACTATTTTAACATCCATTTGATGTACCTCTAGACTGTGCAATGCCGCTATTACAATTAACATTCTAACGGATGTTATTCCCGTAACCGATGAATATGTGTCAAAGTAATCTAAGCCTTCCTTTTGCTTATATCTTTTGACATCCAATCTTGTTTTCTACTTATCAATCGTTCCATCAGCCTTCATCTTATTTTGGAAAATACATTTATAACCCAAAAGCATATTTCCAAGAGGAAGATCCACTAGTTCCCATTGATTTTGCATGATGGAATCAATTTCAGCATTAATAGCCTCTTTCCAAATTAATGCTTCAGGAGAAGACATTGCTTCCTTGAAAGTGAGAGGTTCATTTTCTAACAAATAAGTTAGAAAATCAGGACCAAAAGACTTAGATGTTTTAGACCTCTTGCTTCGTCTTGGTTCACTGTTGTGTTTTTTCCCACTAGATTCTTGGTAATACTTTCTTGATGATTGTCTTGATTATTACTAATAGCATCATAAGTTCTTTTAAGAGATCGTTTTTCTTGTGCCTCCTTATAAGGAAATACATTTTCAAAGAAAAATGCATTCCTGATACAATAACCGTGTTCACATGTACATTGGAAATATTAGATTTATGTACAAGGAACCGATATGCACTGTTGTTAATTACATAACCAATAAATATACAGTCATTGGTTTTGAGTCCTATTTTAACTGTTTTAGGGTCAGGGACCGCTACCTTTTCCAAGCATCCCCACACTTTGAAATATTTATATGAATGTGACAGAACGTTTTTCTTAGTGTCGTTTTAAAAAGATCAATCCGTCAACAATATTTGATAAAACCTCACAAGCCTAAATTAGTTTGAAAACATAAATATAGTGGCAAGTGGGTGTTGTCCACATGGAGCGGAGTTAGCTAAATTAGTTATTGCTAAAGTAATGATATGTATATATATAATATCGAAACATGAGTTGGTGAAAATGTAGGTGGTGAATTACACTAAAAATAACACTAAATTAATTATGCAAACTAAATGAAGGGGAAATGGAATGAGGGATATATATAGATGATGATGGAAACTAAGGAGTTAATGGATACGAAAGTAAATACTGGGCAATGCAACAAACTTGTCAATAGCACGGCTATTCAAGGTAACCGACCTAGGATGTATAGAGTCGGTTATTTATCCCTAGAAGGTGGCCAACCTAGGATGTATAGTGTGGACCACCTATTAGGGATTAATCCGTCATAAACTACCAACCTAGGATGTATAGAGTTGGTTGTTTATCGGATTCTAGAAATGAAGCTCGTCTACCTAACAATGACTCAACCGATTACAAATAGTCACCCTAGGATGTATAGTGATGACTTCTAACTCTCTCACGGGTTCCAACCTAGGATGTATAGTGCCGGAAACTCGATCGAGGTTAGATTAAAACCGCGGTTTAAGAGTCGGAATTCATGACTTTCCGTCCATTCTTTAGAGCATTAAACAACTAAATAGGATGTATATCTAGATGCAATACTCATACATAATACAAAGACATCTTGCAAAGAGGGTGTATCTACACAAGAAATCAATGATAAACATTCACAACAAGAATAGATCAATGAAAGATAGACATGAATATCAATATAATATCAAGTTTATGTACAAGCCTAATATTCAACTAACTACTCCATCAACCCCTTAGAGGGGATTTAGCTACTCATTACAACTAGGAAACTAAGAGAAAAGAAAGAGAAAGAACCCTTGGAGAACATCTCCTTCCTTGAAGTGGCTCCAATCTCCTAACTTCCTTGAAGGATGAGAGAGAGAGAGAGAGAGAGAGAGATTCTAGGTCTAAAAGTGTTTAACCTCTGCAAAACGGAGTCAAAGGCTCCCTAAAACGTTTCTATACTTTTCTATTTATACAAGATACAAAAATAGGTCACTTAAGCTTTGAAAATCAAACTGGCGCGCTCGGAGTGCGGGTGGAGTGCGGGTGAATTACCCGCACTGTACCCGCACTGTATGTGTTGCCTTTATCTTCAGATCTCGGATCAGGGCAATAGTGCGGGTGGAGTGCGGTTAAATTACCCGCATATGACCCGCACTTGGAATCGCACTGTGATCGCACTTGAATCACACTTCCCTGTCAGGTGCAAAATCTACCTTCTGTCTTGAGCAACAGTGCGGGTAGAGTGCGGTTGGATGACCAGCACAGTGCCCGCACTCTAATGTCAGGTACAACTCTGCTCTTCTGTTCTTGGTGACAGTGCAGGTGGAGTGCGGTTTGATGACCCGCACAGTACCCGCACTCTAACGTCAGGTGCATCTTCACCTTCTCTGGTTTGGCATTAGTGCTGGTATAGTGCGATTGGATGACCCGTATAGTACCCGCACTTTATCGTCAAGTGCAACATCAGCTTCTCTGGTTTGGCAATAGTGTGGGTAGAGTACGGTTGGATGACCCGCACAGTACCCACACTTTCTCGTCAGGTGCAACATCAGCTTGCATTAGTGCGGGTAGAGTGCGGTTGGAAGACCCGCACTGTACCCGCACTTTATCTCTTCACTTGCATCCTGTCTCGGCTATGAATATGAGTGCGGCTGGAGTGCGGTCAGAGTGCGGTTGCGACCCGCACTTGACCCGTACTGGACCAGCACTGTAGAGCTGTTTGTACTCCTTTACCTTTACTTTCGCCCCTTTTCTGCTGGAATCACTGCAACATGCTTCCAAATCTGTCTTTGCATCATTTCCTACAAATACGCACAAAACAACCCATAAAAGATACAAAAACGCATGAAAACAGAGTATAAGGTAAGGATCTGAGGGCCTAAATATACTACATATTTGGCCCGATCAAACACCCCCAAACCAAACCTTTGCTCGTCTTCGAGCAAATCTAATCGAAACAGTAAGACGCCAACTGATTGTAATTTCTAGATACCTAAACAAATCCTCAATAATGCCGCAAGTCCAATGAGTGATATGATACAAATAGGTGTGATAGAGAGGAGAAAAAACATATGCACAAGATCAAGAGCAATTTGGAGACACCCAAGGGAGGCTCGTACGAACACGAATCCCACGCCTAAAGGCATTCATGAATTAGGGACAACCTACTCCCATACCTTGAGCATAATTCGCTTCAATTCTAAAACTCACATGGATTCTCTCTTTTCTTTCCTCAAGAGTCCTAAGTTCCACACAAACAAGTATGCAAAGAAGATTCTGCATAAGATTTAAGCAATGAACTATCCTAGGAACGAGTCATCATGCCATGGATGTGAAAGATCGTGCTTCAACCGACATTCCCAAACTATACTTATATGGATCAAATAGGGTTTTTCAACCAGTTATAGTGTGGCTGTGGGGTTGAATGAGGTTACACAAAAAATATGGACATTTAGAGTTCAAACTCACCAATCATGCTAGAATATATCCCTACTACCACACCATGTTCTTTTATTGCTTAAATGCAACCCTCTAGGAAACCATTTAACCCACATTTGTGCCTTCAATGTTACATTCCGTTTGACCATTTTTAGCATAATACAATCCCCCTTATGGCACTTCAAGTACAATCATTCTTTTAATTTTTCTTTTAATAATTTCCCAATCACAATGTTGTACTCCATTTGAGTTGTTACAATTTTCCTTTCTTAGGCATTTAGGGCACATAACTAAGGTTCTTACCCCTTTCCTTGCATATTGTTCAACAATTATTTCATTTTACCCGCTGTAGGACCATTTTAACTCTTTTCATCACTACCATTTCCCATCCTAACATGATTAGTACAAGGGTAGGCGTGTGTTTAGGCTATTGGGTATATGGTTGAATGTGGTACCAAATGAAAGAGTAAGTGTTTGGCCTCAACTTGGCTTTGGAGCACATAATATGGTATGTGGTGTTTAGGCTATAGAGGTAATTCAATACACATACATTCCCTAATATCACTTCCACAACCATCTAAAAAGGGAATGAAAGCATCCATCACCCAATTCACAAAATGATATGCAATTCCTATGGCACATGACATAAATGACGAGAGGCGTGTTTAAGAATAATCAATAATGCACTCAGAAAACGCACTTTCATGCTTGTGTTTGTGATCTCACAGGTATCTCCACTATTAGAACAAGACATGGGAACAATGAGTCCCTAATACTTAACACCAACGGGTGGGACGAACCCATGATGGAGCAAGCGAAACCTCAAGTGGCCCCAAACTATATCACAAGGTCAAAGCATAAATAAGGAACTCGTCAAAATTACACTCTAGGAGCATCATACCCATACTGGATACAGTTTGAAAAATGGACAAGCGATAAAAATGAAAAAAATGGACACTAAACTGTACAAGGCGAAGGCGTAATGCACCCCGAAACCAAAACTCAACAATGTCCCCATTGTTGAAAATAATAAGCATAATTTCAATAAATGGCGGAATGAGGATTCAACACCCCCAAACCGACTCTAGACATACATTCGACCATGCTCATTTATAATAACAAAACTAAATCGCATTCATTGAAAGCTTAAGTACAAAACCGAAGGTAGAAAACTCCCTTTAGAAGGAAGATCGTTCGATGTCCATGCTTGTTGTTGTGTGCTTCCCAAAAGATGCACAACCTAGCTTAAAACCACACAACAACTCTACCAAACAAATATCAAATGCGAAAAGAAAAGAAAAATAAGTCTAAGCCGTTTAAAAGGAAAATACAAATACAAGCGATAATAGTAAGTAATCCTAGAATAATAACAAGAAACAAAAAAGGAATGGATGGTCAATCTTCGTCGGAAAACTCCCTCTCCGGTTCACTGGCGATCCCTTTTCCCTTGGGGTCGATCTCTGATCGGATCCGCTCTTCATGCTCCCTCATGGATCTCTCCATTGCAGCTTGGAGCTCTGCCCCATATGGGTCGATGTCTGGGCCCCCTGAAGGAGGTGAGAAAGCAGCTGGCCTCTTCTTCTTTTGCGGATAACTTGGAAGACTGAGTGCCTCCCTCATGTCAGTGAGGTTGCCCCAAAGGTCAGTAAAATACTCATTGGCTTCCGCCCTGCTCTCAGTAATCTGCCTCCTGTTTTCGACGACCTCGGTCCTGAGGTTCTCCAATCCTGTAAGCAAGGTCTGCCAAGGGACCTCTCCAAACGTCTCCTGCGTGGGTGGGGAAGCAGCGGGCCTATAATCACCATATTCGAGATAAACCGGCTCCAAATCTGGTTGTTCCGGGATGTCTTCAGCCTGTCTGTTCGTGCTGCCCCCTCGGGCAGGTTTCCTCCTCCATGTACGGACCCTGACACCAGAGGGGTCCCGTTCTCTGACCTGGTCATTCCATGTGAAACGCCCAACTGGCCCTAAACCACATTCGAAAGGGTCGGATCCAAAATCTACCCCGGCAGTCCTGCAAAATGCGGTGATGAGGCTAGGGAAGATGAGTGGCTGCTTGTCCACTCTGACACCTCCCAACTCAAGTATCTCCCTCTTGACTAGAAAGCCTATGTCGACCAACTGATTATGCAGTATATAGTACAGGATCATTGCTGCATTGAAGTTCACTGAAGTCCTGTGTTTTCTGGGGATCAGCGAATGAGAGATGAACACATGCCAGAAACCCAACTCACTCTTTAAGTTGGTGTGCTTCATGCGGTGATCAGGCGCCACCCAAAAATCCATTGGACGGATCACTAATTGATTTGCAAAATCCACATTTTGTGTCATAAAAAATTCGTTCCAAGTCACCCCCTGCTTAAGAAGTCCAACTGCTTCGGGATCAACTGGAAGCTCAGTCCTATAGTACCTGTTAATGTCCGCTATAGTCATCCGGACTTCTACCCCGCTGACCAGAACCGACGAAGTGCGCTAAAAAGTTTCAGGTACCATTCCAGCAAAGAATTCCTCGACCACACGTCGACAATACATCGGGGGGGGGCTAACAAAGGTTTCTCATCCCCTTGTTTCAACAATTAGAGGAATTGAGGTGCCCTCCAGTTCTTCAATTGCTATCCCCTTGTTTCAACCATTAGAGGAATTGAGGTGCCCTCCAGTTTTTCAACTGCTATCCCCCTTTCCACCATGACGTCCCGCTCCCTGAAATATTCTAAACGGTCCTCAAAATCTGGGTGTCTGATGCATGGTGGTGGAGCTTGGGGTCCCCTCCTCGGTCTTTGTTCGGAACCCTGAGTGCTTTGCCTAGTTGATTTCCTGGTTCTTCCTGACATCTGCACAATAAACAACAGTTTTTAAGCAATATCCGGATCAAAGAACCATGAGATTATGATGAAGGAATTTGAAAAGACACATTTTCTGCTAGAAGGATAAAGTGTGGGTGAAGTGAGGGTGAATGACCCGTACTGTACCGGCACTCTAACTCGTTCCCAGATACCAGCACATGCAGAATTGCCATCATGTATACATTTCATAATCCCAGCACATCATCGACCGAATTAACACCAATATGACTCTAACTCATGTATAAGATTCCATTCAACCCATATAAACCTAAATTCATAATTTGAATATCCAATTGCAATAGAAAATCAATGTAACAATGAACACATCACATGCATAAAGACAACACCCATCATTCCATCCTCTTAGACATTCAATAGGTAGTTAGACATTAGCAAAAGCAAAAACAAAAGTTCAAAACCTTGAATCATGAAGTGCATGCCTAAGAGGAAACATAATTTTGATAAAAAGGATTAGGGTTTTGGATTAGAGAGATATGTAATGAAATTAGAGGAAGAATTCATACCTTGGTTGCCGAAAAATTGAAAACGTGGCACACACGGAATACCTTTCAGTTTAGACGAGGGAAAAATTTGAACTTTGCTGTTTTGTTTTGCTTTTGTGGCAAACTGGAGCCCTAGAGAACGACAGGCAGTATATATACTGCGTGACCAAAGTTCGGGTGGAATGCGGGTGACTGACCCGCACCGTACCCGCACTTTATTACTTGATGCCTTCGAAGTGCGGGACGAGTGCGGGTGACTGACCCGCACTATAACCGCACTGTTCCCCTGGACTGACTCCTGGACTCTGCCCTGCAACTGTATCTGCACCAAAACTAAAACCTTTACACATTGTCAAGCATTATGTACCAAAAGTTTACAAAGACAAAAACTAACCATCCGAAGAAATAAAAATAAAAATACTAAAATTATTTCAAAAGTGAGTGCAATGCACTCAAAGTGGGACACGATCAACCAAATGAGGTTTGACCGGAATGGGGAGCACATTCAACTTGGCCACCCAAACCGGTGCCAAATGCCTATGCACTGCATCTCTCCCCACTTTCCTCATTTGTCCAACTAGGTCCTTTCGAACCCATATTTGTTTAACCCTTGGTGGGTTCATCCTAGATCCTACTCTACTTGCTTTGAACCTTTGGAAACTAAAGCAATAAGCCTTAGTGCGCCCTCTTTTGGCACAAAAGTAACAAGTAACAAGTAACAGGACGGTTAGGGAAACTTCATGTTCGATTGTTGGCGTGGGCTCCTTTTTGTTGTCCGTATCCGAGGGATTTGACATTGTTTTCTATCACAACTAGTTACTCAATCAAATCACACTCCTTGACCTTGGCCCGCTTCAACTCATCTTCTTTGGTGCTCAACCGTTCTTGCAATTCTCTTACCGCGTTTGAGGACTCCACCACTCATAGTTGAAGTTTTCTTGTCCTTCTCCCATTGTCTCCCTCAAATTCTTCTGAGAGTCTTGCCAAGTCTTCTAGGTTCTTGGAGACTAACTCCTCTTTAGTGGCAAGCTCCACTACTTGCTCCTGTAAACCCTTGTTCACTGTTGAGAGGTCATGCAATTTCTTCTTCAACTGTCCATTTTCGGTCTTAAGCAAATAAACCTCCAGTTTGAGCTTTGTGTTGTCTTGCTCAAGCTCACATAATTGTTCGAAGATTTCAGTACTGGATTCCTCCTCTTCAAATTCTGACTCTTGCCTTTCCTTAATGCAGTCTTGGTTTCCCAATTCCATCTCCTTAACTCCCTCAAAAGCTTGCACAAGGGTGAGCACCTGGCTTCTTTTCTTTTTGGAATTTGGTGCCTCCAAGACCAAACAATCACTGACTTGGCTTGTTCCGGGGATGTTACCTTGAAGCTAACACTTTTGCCTCCACAGCTGAAGGAAATGTCCCTAGAACAAATATCAACTACCATACCCGCTGTGGCCATGAATGACCTCCCTAAAAGTAGTTTCTTGTCCCTACCACTGGATTCTCCTCGTATGCAATTCAACACGAGAAATTCTACTGGCACCATCAAACCGTGCACATGCACATAAACTTCTTCCACAATACCAACTGGGGTGATGGAAGAATTGTCCGCCATAATGAGGGTCTGAGAGGTAGGCTTGATCGACTGAATCTTCAGCTGTTCGTATACCTCTAATGGCATCATATTGATGCTAGCCCCCATGTCAAGCACTGCTCCCATCTTTGATGAACTCTCAATTTGTACCTCTATGACGAAACTTCCGGGGTCCTCAAGTTTAATGGGTAAGTTCATGCCACTTCCCCTATCTTTATTAACTGTACCCTTTACCACGCTTCCCTCAGTTTCATCAACTCCCAACTGAACAACTTCTAACACGTTAACATGTTCATCGGAGCTTGATGCCTTCTCCTTGTTCTTGACCAATGCATCAAAAATCTGTGCCAACTGAGTTTCCATCTTCTTCAGTGACGCTCCATGACTATTTGCTCTCTGATCATTGGACTGCATGTAAGCTGACATTTGTTGCTCAGAGGCATGCAAGGTGTTCTTGAGAGCTTCTGACCCGATACCAACCGTTTTGATCACTGTGCTCACTATCTCCTCTAGAGACTTGTCCTTTAGTTGGCTAGCGGAAGCTTGGGAATTAAAGTTGGGTGGTGGGTTACTTCTTGAACTTCCCCATTGATTGTTATTGTTTGCCCCTCCTTGATTGTATCTATTGTACCCACGGTTTTGGTACCCTTGATTATTGTTTCCACCTTGGAAATTGTTGTTGCCACCTTGGTAAGTGTTGTTGCCACCTTGGTAAGTTGTTGCTCCTAGGTGGTTGTTGTTGGACCATGATAAGTTTGGGTGGTTTCTTAACCCTGGATTATATGTGTTTGAATATGGGTCATTCCTTGGCCTTGGGAATTCCCCAAGGGCTTGGGCTTGCTCTTCTTGCCCGAAATGCCCTTCTCCTCCTTCTATCTCCCCCTATGACTTGACTCACTCCTTGGGAGGATCCTAGTTTTCCGGTTATAAGCTCCTTGATCGATTGGAGTTCTTTGTTCATTCTAGACATTTGAATCTGAACTAGGGTATCCTGACCCACTTCTATTCTTCCACCCCTTCTCACATGTGATGTCCTCTGCTGGGAGTTCTGGGCAATCTTCTCCAAGATGTCATATGCCTCAACTGCCCTCTTGTCTGCTATTGTACCTCCTGCACGCATTGTCCACTAGCATTTGTGTTATTGGTGAAAGTCCACTACAGAAGGAATTAACCTTCAACTCATGGTGGTCTGTATGCGGTGGCATTTGTGCTAACAACAAGTTGAACCTCTCCCATGCCTCATGGAATGGTTCACCGTCCTCCTCAACAAATGATGCTATCTTCAACCTTAGGTCCTTTGCTTTCTACGACGGAAAATACTTGTTGAAAAAGACCTTGCACACCTGACTCCATGTCACCAGTGATCCTGGCCTTAAGTTCATGTACCATGTCATGGCGGCATCTTTTAGACAATACTGGAAACACCTGAGATGAAGCTGCTCTCTTGTCAATACTGCTTGGCGAGCCAATACCGGGAAGGTTTCTAGGGTGGCTCCATACTGCTTCATAAATTGGAGGCAATCCTCTGTAATCCGCCCACTAAACGATGGTAGGAGGCTAATGTGTATAGTCTTCAACTCATACTGCCTTATTACATCATCCAGTACTATAGCAGTGGGCACATTACCTACAAACGGGAGATTGTACTCGCCCATGGTGAGACCTAGTTGTTCATTCCCATGTACACTTCCCTCATGCTCTCGAGCCTGCTGCTCATTCTGATTCTGATCGTTCCTGTCTTCCCTATTCTGCCCAGGGTAATCCATAGGAACACCGGCATCCATGTTTCCCTCTAACTGACCAGTCCTTCTACCCTAGGATGTATAGTGATGACTTCTAACTCTCTCACGGGTTCCAACCTAGGATGTATAGTGCCGGAAACTCGATCGAGGTTAGATTAAAACCGCGGTTTAAGAGTCGGAATTCATGACTTTCCGTCCATTCTTTAGAGCATTAAACAACTAAATAGGATGTATATCTAGATGCAATACTCATACATAATACAAAGACATCTTGCAAAGAGGATGTATCTACACAAGAAATCAATGATAAACATTCACAACAAGAATAGATCAATGAAAGATAGACATGAATATCAATATAATATCAAGTTTATGTACAAGCCCAATATTCAACTAACTACTCTATCAACCCCTTAGAGGGGATTTAGCTACTCATTACAACTAGGAAACTAAGAGAAAAGAAAGAGAAAGAACCCTTGGAGAACATCTCCTTCCTTGAAGTGGCTCCAATCTCCTAACTTCCTTGAAGTTGAGTAGAGAATGTAAGGATGAGAGAGAGAGAGAGAGAGAGAGAGAGATTCTAGGTCTAAAAGTGTTTAACCTCTGCAAAACGGAGTCAAAGGCTCCCTAAAACGTTTCTATACTTTTCTATTTATACAAGATACAAAAATAGGTCACTTAAGCTTTGAAAATCAAACTGGCGCGCTCGGAGTGCGGGTGGAGTGCGGGTGAATTACCCGCACTGTACCCGTACTGTATGGGTTGCCTTCATCTTCAGATCTCGGATCAGGGCAATAGTGCGGGTGGAGTGCGGTTAAATTACCCGCACATGACCCGCACTTGGAATCGCACTGTGATCGTACTTCCCTGTCAGGTGCAAAATCTACCTTCTGTCTTGAGCAACAGTGCGGGTGGAGTGCGGTTGGATGACCCACACAGTGCCCGCACTCTAATGTCAGGTACAACTCTGCTCTTCTGTTCTTGGTGACAGTGCGGGTGGAGTGCAGATTGATGACCAGCACAGTACCCGCACTCTAACGTCAGGTGCATCTTCAACTTTTCTGGTTTGGCATTAGTGCTGGTATAGTGCGATTGGATGACCCGCACAGTACCCACACTTTATCGTCAGGTGCAACATCAGCTTCTCTGGTTTGGCAATAGTTCGGGTAGAGTGCGGTTGGATGACCCGTATAGTACCCGCACTTTCTCGTCAGGTGCAACATCAGCTTCTCTGGTTTGGCATTATTGCGGGTAGAGTGCGGTTGGAAGACCCGCACTGTACCCGCACTTTATCTCTTCACTTGCATCCTGTCCCGGCTATGAATATGAGTGCGGTTGGAGTGCGGTCAGAGTGCGGTTGCGACCCGCACTTGACCCGCACTGGACCCGCACTGTAGAGCTGTTTGTACTCCTTTGCCTTTACTTTCGCCCCTTTTCTGTTGGAATCACTGCAACATGCTTCCAAACCTGTCTTTGCATTATTTCCTACAAATATGCACAAAACAACCCATCAAAGATACAAAAATGCACGAAAACAGAGCATAAGGTAAGGATCTGAGGGCCTAAATATACTACATATTTGGCCCAATCAGAATGTCAATGACCTTTCCATAATTCATATAGGGTTTTGTCTAACTTTTTGTGAGGCAACTTCTTGAGAATATAATTTGCAGAGAGAGAGTAATGCTCCCCCCCCCCCCCCCCCCCCCCCCCCAAATTCTGGGGTGCCACAAAACTTATCAACATAGCATTCAACATCTATTTTAAAGTACAGTTTTTACGCTCATCAATACCATTTTGATGAGATGTATAGGGGGCAGTAGTTTGGTGAATAATCCCATGTTTAGCACAAAACTCACCAAAAGGGGATACATATTCACCACCCCTATCAATTCTTAACACTTTAATTTTCCTACTAGGTTGATTCTCAACTTTCCTTTTGTAAAATTTGAACATTTTAATTGCCTCATCCTTGCTTCTTAGCAAGTACACATGACAATATCTTGTACAATCATCAATAATGGTAATAAAATATATTTTCCCTCCTCTAGTCTCTATAAACTTTAAGTCACAGATATCACTATTAATTAAGTCTAGAGGTTTTGTACTTCTCTCAATAGAATGAAATGATGTTCTTGTTAGTTTTGCTTCAACACACGTTTCACATTTAACATTGGGATCAATGTGATATTTAGGAATTAATTCTATGTTAATTAATTTTCGTATAGAATCATAATTAACATGATCTAATCTACCATGCCAATTATCAGATGACTCAAGCATATAAGCAGAGCTAATTTTATTATTATTAATAATTTTTAGTACAACGGTCATTACATTCATCTTGAACAAACCATCACTCAAGTACTCGTTTCCCACATACATACCATTCTTAATAAGTACAAACTTGTCTGACTTAAACACCAATTTAAAACCATTCTTGCTCAAGAGAGATCCATAAACTAAATTCTTTCGGATGTCAGGAACATGGAGGTCATTGTTAAGGGTGAGTTCCTTGCTAGACGTCATCTTCAGGACAACCTCCCCTTGACCTTCAACCTTAGAGGTAGAAGAATTCCCCATGAACAATTGTTCTCCATCCAATTCTTGATAAGTAACAAACATTTTTCGATCAACACAAACGTGACGAGTAGCCCTAGTGTCCATCCAGCATTCTTTGGTATTTCCAACCAAATTTATCTTAGAAAGAGCTACAGACAGATTTATATCAGATAAATCATTTGAGATCATGTCTTCCTCTGTCATGTTTGCCTTATTTGCCTTGTCTTTCTTTTTTGAGTTGCTTTTACCCTTGCCACTCCTACAGTTCTTAGCACGGTGTCCTGTTTTGTTGCAATTGAAACACTTGCCTTTGAACTCCTTGGCTTTTTTAGATTTTCCTTGACTAGAGCCTTACCTAGAGTGTTTCCTCTTTTTGTTTGGCCTCTTCTCCACTATGTGTGCCTTGGCCTCCATGGAAGATCCTCTTTTCTCATACCGACGGTTATCCCCCTCGATCCTCAATCGCACGATCATATCTTCAAATCCCATCTCTTTGCGTTTGTGCTTGAGATAATTCTTGAATTCTTTCCAAGATGGTGGTAATTTCTTAATTACTGTAGCCACTTGGAATGATTCACTCAACACCATATTTTCAGCATGAATTTCATGAAGAATAAGTTGCAACTCTTGGACTTAACTGATAACGGTTTTGTTATCTACCATTTTGTAGTCAAGAAATTGACCAACAATTAATTTCTTCATTATGGCATCCCCAGTCTTATATTTCTTTTCCAATGACTCCCATAAAGCCTTAGCCATCTTTATTGGACTATACACATAGTAGAGTGCATCATTCAATCCATTGAGGATATGATTTTTGTAGATGTAGTCTGCATGGTGCCAGGCATCAACAACGGTTACTTTTTCATTTGAAGTTCCTGGCTTAGGAGCGTCTTCCTTCAATAATTTAGCCAAGTTTAATGTTGTCAAATAAAACAACATTTTCTGTTGCCACCTTTTGAAATCAGTTCCTTTGAACTTCTCAGGTTTTTCTTCATGGTGGGGAGTAGTTGCAACAGGCAAAGAAGTAACAAGGACAACATGGACAGTGCCAATCGCAGTGTTCTCGTTTTCGTTATTTGAGGAACTCATTTTTCCTTCACAGATATTGATAGAATTCTCAGATAAGAAAAAATAATATAATAACTATATGCAGAATAAATATATGAACAAACAACATAAAAGAATATCATGGGTATTGATATTATATATTACCAACAAAATAAAACAATGTATGAGTTCTAGTGGCTCTATAGCTCTAAGTCATTTTCCAGTAAGAGGTCTCTTAGTCATCTTACCTTCTAAACAGGATTCGCAGACAGGTAAAGTGCAACCTAACTCACTTAAAGGTCCGCTTTTTACTAGTCTGTCTATTCGGTCAAGGTTGATATGACCAAGCCTTAGATGCCAGAGATACGTGTCATTATCTGGAGAAATTTTATGTCGTTTAGTTTTTGGTTTTTTAACCTTAAACATTTCAGTGTTAAGCAGTGTAGTATGTATTAACAGTCTTAACATATACAAATTATTTTCATTAATTCCCTAACAAATATTCAGACCATTATTTCCAATAATAACAGACTTATTATTAAAAGAAACAGAATACGATAGTTCTAACAACTTAGAAAAGGAAATCAAATTCCGTGTAAATCCAGGAATATTAAAAACATTGTTTAATAATAAAAAAACTATTATTATTACAAAATTGCAATCTTATTGCTCCCACTGCTTTGGCCGACACGACATCTCCCTACCCCACACGCATTGAGAAGGCTCCTTTCTCTAGCTGTGTCCAAGAATCAGTCCACTGCAAAGAAAAACAAACATGGTTAGTGGCTCCCGAATCAATTATCCAGGGTGAAGAATCATATTCCACTAAACAAGATTCAAGAACAAGTAAATCATATTTACCTTTCTTCTTTTTGTTCTTGGCTACCTCCTCCAGGTACGAAGGATAGTTCCTCTTCTAGTGCCCGACCTTGTCGCAATGGAAACATTTTCCCTTGCCCTGGTCGGTAGAGGGGCTATTCTTTTTGTTCTGGGATTTCTTGGGTTTGGGCTTACCCTTCGGTTTATCAACAAACATCTTCCTCTTATTATTATTGGAGGAAGATGGTTCGACAACATTTGCTTCACCGGTCTTACCTTTGTTGTCCTTAGTCAAGGACTCAAAAGTAGCGAGCTCGTTGAGCAACTGTGTGAGACTGAACCTTAACTTGTTCATCCACTAATTACACTTAAACTGATCGAAACTCTTGGGAAGAGTCATCAGTATGATGCTCACTTGACTGGGTTCATCAATGGCCCCGCCATTGACTTCTGCCGTGTTGAAGTAGGACATCATGCTCAGGACATATTCCCGAACTGATGTACCTTCCTTCATACGAGCGAGCATAGCGGAACGAACTGCTTCGTGTCGCTTTTGCTCAGAGGGCTGCCCGAACATAGCTTGCAATGACTCTATAATTTTGAATGCTGTAGTCATTGCTTCGTGCTTTGTGACAAACACGTTTGTCATAGAAGCCAACAGATATGTTCGGGCCTTCTCATCAGATGAGACCCATCGCTGGTATCCCTCACGAACAGTTCGTGTGGCATTGTCAGTAGGCACCGAAGGACATTCCTCCGTAAGCACAAACTTGACTGGGTTCGTCAATGGCCCCGCCATTGACTTCTGCCGTGTTGAAGTAGGACATCATGCTCAGGACATGTGCCCGAACTGATGTACCTTCCTTCATACGAGTTAGCATTGCGGAACGAACTGCTTCGTATCGCTTTTGCTTGGAGGGCTGCCCAAACATAGCTTGCAATGACTCCATAATTTGAATGATGTAGTCATTGCTTCGTGCTTTGTGATAAGCACGTTTTTCATAGAAGCCAACAGATATGTTCGGGCCTTCTCATCAGATGAGACCCATCGCTGGTATGCCTCACGAACAGTTCGTGTGGCATTGACAGTAGGCACTGGAGGACATTCCTTCGTAAGCAAAAACTTGAGGTCTTTGGTGACCAATATTGCATTAATATTAAGTTTCCACTTAGTGTAGTTATCACCAGTTAATTTGTCGTTTGCGAGAATTTGAAGTATTGCAGAAGACATAATTGCTGAAATAAATAAAACATTCATTCAGTCATTTATTAAAAAACAAGTGCGAGTGCTTTGGCATAAATTTAAACAAGATGCATGAACATGTTTAACGAACTAGAAATACCAAAATAAATAGTTACTATACCACGACAATCCAACATACCACAAAGAAGTGCCGCCTTAGGGTCGGTCAAGTCTTTGCATGTTGGACCGAGACATTCTCAATCAAATGATATTCTAGAATAACTCTTATTCCATATCATTCAACCATCGTTTATTTAGTCAGGGTTTTAACTAACAAAACTTAATCAAAACCTTCGTGAGTATAACCCACCATTTCAGATCTCACGAGCTTAACTCGAGAATTGCCGCCTTAGGGTCGGTTAATCCCGAAATACCCTCAGAAATCCTATCAGTTAGGAAGTCAACCTTGATATTGATTTTTGTGGAAACCCTCCTTAGGGAGGACGAAAGCAAAGCCATCACGAGGCCCCACTCGGATCTCACGGTGTTGAACTAATGATGGAGACTGCGGGATATATGTCATATATCCCTCTCCCAATGATGGAGACTACAGGATAATTAACTAATAAATTATTAATGATTTTTATCTATTAAAAATCAAATCTATTAGTGAATAATCTAAGCTTTTGTAAACTATTTACTAAGCTCAGATTATTATGATAAGTTTACTAAGTTTTAACTATTAAAACTCTAATACTTTATTCGGTTCATTTATTATTAGGTTATTAATTATATTAATACTAATGACAATAAATGACCCTATTAATCTAACTTATTAAACACTTTAATAACTAGATTAATATTAATGAGAATTAATAAGTTTTCTAACTATTAAAAAACTAATCTCATTTTCATAGCCAATAATGTATTTACCTATTTTAATCATATTAAAAAAAATACATAAAATATTAGGCTATGATGCATGTATGACATATCAAATATATTTGTGTAGGCATATCTAATCTAAATGACATACGTATGCATGGCAATGCTTTTATCATCACATAATATAAAGCATACATGAATTGACCGAGTACTGTGGATTATTTAACCTAAAAAAATGAATCTAAAATTACAAAAATACCCCCAAGGCATTCCTTGGTCTTCTTGTAATTTCTGAGTCTTCCAGTCTCTTCAGGTCACTCTGATACATCTCATGAATCCGAAATAGGAAATCCGCACGAAACGCACTAGGCAACACTTGCCAGTGGAACCGTGCAAGACGATATGAACAGTGCCCGGCTGCCCGCATGAACAGTACCACATGAACAATGTTCATGAACAGTACCACCCGTCGCTCGTATTTCCGATTTCGCCCTTCCGTCTTCGCGATTTTTCCAGGTCTTCAATGTAGGTTACATTTTTTTTTATTTAAAATACAATAACAGAAAAAATAAAAAAATTAATACAAACCATGAACCCTAAATCCACAGTACCATATAATTAACGATCAATCATGTTTTTGTAAATTAACAAATTTAATATACATACAAAAACAACATACAGTCAATTAATCAGTGCCTACACAATCATACATACAGGAGCATTGAAAACAATTTATTGTTTAGAAAAAAAAATTGGCTCTGATACCAATTGTTGGAACCTTGTTCACTGGTAACACAACGAAAATAAGTTTTAAAATTTTTATACAGATTGTAAATTAATCTGGAACCAGTGAACTTAGGATCGTAATTATATTTCCGGAACTAATACATACAATATGTAAACATAGGAAATTGTAATCAATATATTAAAAAAAAAATTAGAACCTTACCAACGTTTGGAGGCTCCTTCACTTTACGATATGTTCCTATGAGATTAGTTAAGAGAATTCATTTACTATCCCATTAATTACGTGAATTTCATATATTTAGAAAAATAATCTATTGAATTGAATATAATAATTAATGTTTTTAATGTGTTACCATTAATATTTGATTAAAACTTAATATTTTAGTACATACAAAAACATTATTATCAATATATTACCATTGACATGTTTTTAAAATTTACCATTAATTCCATACAAAATGAATTACCATTATTTTGATATTACAATTGATAGTTAAAAAAAAAATAGATGAAATAGGTAATTTATTGACAATTGAAACATTTTAATTTGTAGTATTTAACTGATTATTAGTTAACTCTAACCATTTGAATAAGTTGACTAATAAGTTGAAATTTTTAAAAAAGTTTATTTTATCTTTAAATTTCACTTGTTAAAGTTTTTATTGCAATTCGATTTTTATTATAAAAAAGATATTGAATATGTTACTTTGTAGACTAAATAAGCCTAAAACAAAGCCACGGTATACTAATCAATCTATTTATTTATGACTTCAAAATTCAAATGCCTAATAATTCCACTTTTTTCTGAAAAAAAAACTTTTAAGAAGCTTAACAGTTTTAAAATATCAATTACCTTATATTAAAGGCTTTGTACTGATGATGTATATTAATTCTTTATTTTATCATAACTTGCATACTTAGGAAAATAATTAATTTAAAAAGTATACAAATTTACTGTTTTTGTCTTAAAGAATTGTAATAATTTTTAGTATATTTTGTTTTTTACTAAAGAGATAGAGAGCAGTCAAAATTCAATTAATGCAATAAATAATTTTCAATTCACCTATATTATAAATTAAACAGCCCTCTGTTTCTATATCTATATAATATACAAATAAAAATGCAATCAAGAGTCCTAAAAAAAGCAATCAATAGGCAATCAGTAAATCACAAAATCAATAGGTAATCAAGAGAAAATCTCGTAATTAATGTGATAATGAATAAATTATGTTAACCGATCCAATAATTGATTTTTAAACAATTAATAATAATTAATATTCATAATGACAATCAAATTGTCAATTCACATGCTTTGTTGAGATATTTAGGATTAGATTTAGATTATTCTACACACACACACACACACACACACACACACACACACACACACACATATATATATATATATATATTATAATTTATTTTGAAAAATATTTAGTTATTACCATTTATAAAAAAAATATTCTCGAGTAAATTGGGGTGTATTTAGAGGTTTTATAATTATGTTATATATATATATATAAACGTTTATTCAAGAAATAGTTGTAGAAGTATTCAATTTTAAAAAAAAAAACTCCATGGAGGTTATTGTAAAGCTTAATGATAGATTAATTTATTTTTCTACACTTATTTTGTAAGGACATTCCATTTTTTTTAATAAACTCACTTTTATTTATTTCAAGCGTCCTCTCATATATGATTCAATACAAAAATAAAATAGGTGAAAACTTTTTGTTAACGAAAATTTTGCTCAAGGCGAGAAATCTCAGTTAACACCCTCGAGACCACTACCACGTAGGTGGTGGCCAAAGTTGAATGTGTGTGTAACAGTGCCTAATGAAATGACAAGGAACAATGATACTATTCACCACCCAAAAGAATTAAAAAGAAAAATATTCTCTTTATTGATAATGTATGATATACAAATCTCTCTCAAATTGCTCTCAATTCTATCTAGGGTGTAGTCGGGTATTCGTCGTATGCCTGTCGAAAAGTAGTCTCTTCTTTCAGAAGGTTCAAGTCCTTCCTTTATACATTGTCTTCATAAGTCAAACTAATTGATTCCCCCTTGATTTTCTCCATGTCTTCCCTCCTTATCGGACGGGATTTTACATTTAAAATGTTATTGACTTTGAGTTAATTGCTGAATCGAGGATATCTTGGTGGAGATCAATTTGTTTCCTACTTGGACTCTATTACTTGTTCTGTACGTATGTAACGTCTTAAGATATGATCATGTGTGTCTTCAGGTCTAGCATGTTCTCCCATAGGGGTCGTCGAATATGGTATGTAATGTGGCGAGGTACATCAGATAGTGAAGTCGATCAGTGTTCAAGCCCCGATATAAAGGAATTTCGTCTAGCCAGAAGCTAGGTCTAGCCTCCCTTGACCTTTTGAAGCTAGATGCGGCCTCCTACGGACACCTCACTATGCCAGCGAGGTATAGGCGAGCTTCTGGAGAAATTGTGAGGTAATCCCGACTTCGAGGGGATTTCCTGGTTTCAGGTTTTGTGACGCGGGCTCGATCTGACCGTGCCGGGCTCTACTCCGGGTGTTTCTGGAGCCCATCCTTGTTCCTGTGGGGTGGTACCGTAGTTCGGCTTCGGGTAACATGGTCTCCTGGTGGATGACCTCGGGCATGGAGCTAGGTTTAGAGGGTGGAAAATTTCCCTTTGGTCCTTAGCCAAATTTGGCTATTAACAAAAGTCCCCTCTGACTTGAACACCAGTTGTCGAGCTTGGGGTTGGGGTCAGATTTTTTATTTTATTAGGGAAATCTTTCATTCTTTACCGTTACCAGAATATTGGGGAAATCTTCTCATTAACTGCGTAGGTGACGTGGCGTGAACTGACTGACTTATTTCTGAATTAATCTGGCTGCGTTACGGCAGTCCCCGAGATTCTTTGTGATCTTAACCGAAGATCTCGATAGCTCGTGCTGCTGCCCTCTTGCCTATATATACTTGTTTATCTCAACGTCTTCCTCATATCTCTCAAATTTCAAAATTTTCCCAAGATAAACTTTCTCTCATAGACTTTCTCTCAAGCCTATCTTTTTCTTCATTCCTCATCCTCACCGACTTCATCATGTCGAAAACCAGTCACAATTCCGTTGATTCCATGGTTGATGGCAAGGAGGTCTTTAGCCTTGCTTGTAGGAAACTGGCAAGGAGGAGCTTAGACAGCGATGATTCTCCGTTCAATCCGTAAAGTCGGCGGTCGAACAGGAATGTATCCATTGGGACCGGGTTTTCTAACCATCTTGACCATCCTTTGGATATAGCCGATGAAGACTCTGATAAAGAGGTTAGCGGCGACGCCACGGGGGAGCATCGAGTCCCGGTTTCCGGCCCCCCTTTGGAGAGGCTCCCTCCCTATGACTTCAGGGTTGTCCCAGATACCATCGTTGATCCGGTCGTGATTGATCGTTTGAGGTCGAAGTACGGCATTCCCGACAGCGTTTCCATCTCGTTACCCCCCAAGGGTTATGAGTTCTTCAACCCCCCTAAAGGCGTGCTTCAAATTCATATGGCGGCTCTCGAGAATGGGGTTAGGCTTCCCCTTCATCCTACTCTTCGGTGAGCTCTCAAGGCCATCTAGCTTGCTCCCCTCCAGTTGATGCCCTGCTTCTGGAGGCATTTGATTGGCTTCCTCGTGCTATGGAGGGAACAATGCCAGCTGAGCAAGGTGATGAGAGAGCCAGGAGCAGAGGAGCTGACCTATCTCTTCCAGATTGGGAGCCTATCTGGCGCTCCTCGAGGTCAGTTTTATGCTAAGGCCAGGAACAAGCTCAACTTTGTTATTCCCGGTGCTTCGAAGAAGGACCCCGCCTGGAAGAAAGAATGGATCCTTGCGTGGGATGATTCGGGGAGCTCGATTTTCATTGGGGGGCATGAGTTCGAGGTTCCCACAGCTTTCAGTGACAAACCATCGTGGGACCTGGACTCCCTGCCTTCTGAATCTGAAACTATTTTGAAGGCTATTCTAGCCAGGAACTACTTGAACCTGAAGTTCCCAACCGCTGAAGCCTTCGATCCTCGTAGGGTGAATCAATACCTACAGATCTCAGACGCTACTCCTGGTAAGTGTCATTGGATTGCCTTGCCTTGTCTTGTTGATTAGCTTGGTTCTGACGTTTTCCTTTTTGATTTGTTTACTCACAGTTTTTGTTGTTGAACTAGCTTCCCGCGGCGTCCAACGTTCTCCTCAAGCTAGTACTCATTTTCCCTTTGCTAGGGTCGCACCGGCTCTTGCTCAATCTACCTCCCCAGCTGGGTCTAAGATGGCCAACCTTGCATCGCGGGCTTTTCGGGCTCTGGGTAAAGCTCCCCAAGATATTGGTCCGACTGCTTCTGCCCCTTCTGTTGTAGTCGCTAAAGTTGTTACTCCCTCAATTCGCCCTCCTGATTCCGCTGCGCTACTAACCCCCCGAGCTTTAGAGGACTTTGAATGGGTGTCGTAAGGATTCCTCCTAGCCGTTCCCACCCTCAGTCGAGCTCGACGGGGTAGGACGAAGTCCTGGAACAATTTATCGTGTCCTGTCCGGGCGGTGGGATCTCCAAGATGGCTTCAATGCCCGTGGATGTCTTGCTCACCAAAGGGTCTGCTGTCTTAGCTGAGGTAATTGTATTTCCTTCGTACTGCTTCTGCCAACTTGTTCAATTTCTAACCCTGGCTTTGTATTTTATAGGCCTTCAAGTTTAATGTTGCCATGGGCCACCAGGTAACCCTCTTTCATGACCGGGCTGCTAAGGCCGAAGCTGAAGCCCAGAAAGCCATGGGATTGCTCCAGCAGGCTCATACCTTAGTTGAAGAGATGACCTCTAACCAAGGAAAAATAGAGATCGAGCTGGCCGAGCTTCGTTATGATCAAGAAAGGACGAAGCAGTCTTATGATCAAGAGCGTCTCCAATCTACCCGGTGGGCCAGGCAGAGGGATTCTTAGAAAGCTGAGGCTAAGAAGTTGGACCTTGAGAATCAGGCTTTGATTGCTCAGGTGACCAAGCTGCAAGCTGACGCAGAGACCTCCTTTAGCGATGGATACTTCTACGCTTCCTTTCAGGTCGCAGAGGCTCTCCCTCTTCCCTTTGATCTGTCATCCAATACGGGTTGGGATAGACAGGAGATAATGATCAAGGCTGCTGAGTTATCTCATCCTGATGATGACGAGGCGGTTCCTTCAAGCCAGGCAGGGGCTGGTAAACAGCCCGTTCAGGCATATCCTTCAATCCCTCCTCCTATCTTTACTGCTTTAGGTCTCGGGGAGTCTCGATCCGAGGGAGACCAGCCAGGAGTGGGGGAAAGAGCTAGGAGCCCGTCTGAGGAACCCCCTATAATGGAGATGGAGGTCGACCGGAGCCAGACGGGGTCCATGGCTTCCCTTCTCGATGTGGCTATCCCGCCAGAGGTTGTGGCAGTGATTAATGAAGTCGTGGAGGAAGAACCTGCAGATCAACAGGAGGAGCCTCTGAATGAAGGGATGGATGGCGAGGATAACCAAGGTGGGCAACTACCTGAACGGGGGGTTGATGGCGAGGATCAACGTGAGAGAGGAGGATCAGCAGAGGAAAACCAAGAGAGTTCCAAAGCTTGAAGCGGTCTTGTTTATGATTTGTCTTGATCGCCCGGAAAAAGGGGTGGGCACCCCATTTTGCTCTTGATTAGTTTAGCTGTTTTTTTTATATAGCCTGTGCTAGGGGGTTCCCCGCTGGATAGATGTAGTCTTATAGGGGGATAGGCTCCTCTTGTCTTTAATGAGAAACCGATTCGCTTTGAGAAACTCTTGTTTTACTCCTGGTCTTGACTAGGAACAAGAACTGCATCCATAATGATAATTTGTTCATACTTCATTCAAAATTTGGTAGGGAATTCTTATTATGATGATCTTGATCTTACACACAAAAACAAATATTTATATTTGAATCCGTCTTAGCAGAGGTAGCCCGATCGAGGCGTTAGGAGGGCTGTTTAGCTATTTCCTGGTCTCGAGGTCTGAATGGCAACCCTTCTTAGGGGTGGTAGCCCGACCAAGGCATCAGGAGGGCTGTTTAGCTATTTTCTGGTCTCGAGATCTGGATGGCAACTATGCTCCTACATTCAGACCCTTCTTGGGGGTGGTAGCTTGACTAAGACATTAGGAGGGTTGTTTAGCTATTTCCTGGTCTCGAGGTCCAGATGGCAACCCTTCTTGGGGGTGGTAGCCCGACCAAGGCATTAGGAGGGCTATTTAGCTATTTCCTGGTCTCGAGATCTGGATGGCAACTATGCTCTTACAGTCAGACCCTTCTTGGGGGTGGTAACTCGACCAAGGCATCAGGAGGGCTGTTAAGCTATTTCCTGGTCTCGAGATCTGGATGGCAACTATGCTCTTACACTCAGACCCTTCTTGGGGGTGGTAGCCCGACCAAGTCATTAGGAGGGCTGTTAAGCTATTTCCTGGTCTCGAGATCTGGATGGCAACTATGCTCTTACACTCAGACCCTTCTTAGGGGTGTTAGCCCGACCAAGGCATCATAAGGGCTGTTTAGCTATTTCCTGGTCTCGAGATCTGGATGACAACTATGCTCTTACACTCAGACCCTTCTTGGGGGTGGTAGCCCGACCAAGGCATCAGGAGGTAGCGAGGGGGCTTCCCCAGATAATCAATGGTCTTGAGGTGTTTATGTTGAATTACCCAATCGAGGATGTAAGAAAGTGTTAACATAGTCGGAGATAAAGAGGAAAAAGAAAAAATGACTTTATTGATGATCGAGATGTAGTACATCTTTATTAGGGATTCTAATGAAACCTAAACGGGGGTAATCTGCTTGAAAACTCCCTGCTCAAGGGTAGAATTTCCTCAAGTGATCTGCGTTCCAAGTGTGGTCGATGGGTCGTCCATCCATGTCTTCGAGTTTCTAGGCTCCATTGCTAGCAACTAGCTTTATCAAATATGGCCCTTCCCAATTGGGGCTTAGGACTCCATCCGACCTTCTCCGAGTATTCAGGGTCACTTTCCTAAGCACCAGATCCCCTTCTTTGAAATTTCGGGCTCTGACCTTTCGGTTGAAATATCTAGCGATCTTGCTCTGGTAGATTGCCACTTTCTCTCCTACCCGGTCTTGTTTATCTTCTAGGAGGTCCAGATTAGCCCTGGAGCTTAACCTCGTTACTTTCAGGTTCAAAGTGTTGCACCCTGAACGAGGTTAATTTATGCTCGATGGGGAGGACAGCTTCAACTCCGAAAGCCAGGGAGTAAGGTGTCTCCCCAGTAGCTGTTCTCTTTATAGTCCGGTATGCCCAGAGGACTTCTAGCAGCTCTTCGGCCCATTTGCCTTTTTTCTGCTGTAACTTCTTCTTTGGAAGTTTCTTGATAGTCTTGTTGGTGGATTCCACCAGCCCGTTAGTCTAGGGATGAGCTACTGAAGCGAGCCTGAGGTCGATCCTCAATCCTTTGCAGAAGTCCTTGAAACAGGCGTTATTGAACTGCTTACCCAGGTCGGCTATAATGATGAGAGGGGTCCCGAATCTGCATACCACGTTGGTTTTCATGAACTTGGTCGTATTCTTTTCTGATATCCGAGAAAGAGGCCCTACCTCGACCCATCTTGTGAAATAGTTGATAGCCACGATAACATATTTCATCTGTTCGGGAGCAGTAGGAAGCGGTCCAATTAGGTTGATTCCCCACATGGCAATGGGGTAAGGTGAACTGAGAGAGGACAGTCGCTCAGGTGGCTGGTGGTTCAAGTTTGAAGTCCTTGGACATGGCTCGCAAGATTGTAGAAAACTCCTTGCGTCTTGGTGGATGGTCGGCCAGTAGTACCCCATACGAAGAACTTGATATGCTAGAGCTTCCCCGCCGATGTGGTTCCCACAGTCCCCATAGTGGACCTCTCTTAGTGCCCATTTAGCATCATTAGGATGCAAACATCTAAGTAAGGGGAGGGATTTAGCCCTTCTGTAGAGGTACCCGTCTACCAAGCAATATCGGACCGAGAGTCTCTTAATTCTTCGGGCTTGATCGGGCTCCTCGGGGAGCTCTCCTTCTAGGAGGTAGGCAACGATCGGGTCCATCCAGCAAGGTTAACGATCTAGGGAGCAGATTTCTTTATGTGTGGTTATGCTTGGTTGGGAGATCATTTGGAGGGGAATTCCCCATGGTATAGACATGACGCTGGTTCGGTTCAAACCGGAGAACCGAACCTGAACCGCCATCGAAAAACCAAAACTGGAACCGAGTTTTCCGGTTTCGGTTCCAGAACCGGGGCGGTTCCGATTCCGTTTCCAAATTTTAAGGAACCCGCCGGTTCGAACTGGACTGAACTGGCAGTTCTGGTTTCGGTTCGAACAGGCCGGTTCCAACATATATATATATATATATTATTTTTTTAAACCCTAACTTACCACTATAAAAACCACGTCTTCTTCGTTCACTTTCCCTTCAGCGCAGCCCAACACTCTCTTCACCAAACACCTCTCTCTACAACCCAGCTTTGACTTCTCTCTACACCATCTCTGTTTCTATTCGAGAGAGAGAGTGAGAGACGAGATCGAGATGAGATCGAGACAATCGATCGAGAGAGGAGATCGAGACGATCGAGAGAGGAGATCGAGACGATCGATCGAGAAAGGAGATCGAGAGAGACGAGATCGAAAGAGAGGGAGTCTGGTTTAGATGAAGGGTGAGACTTGAGAGAGAACTGATGCCGGTGATTCCGTGATGAGCTGATGTCTGATGATGGCCGATTTGGGGTTGGGTGATTTGATTTTAGGGTTGATTTGTGTGTGAGAAGTTGTTTGGTTGATTTCTGTTTGTGATTTGGGTTTGTTCAGTTCGTTGGGTGACTGATGATTGATGACTGATGGTGATGAATGAGTTTTTTTTTGTGTTTGTGATATGGGTTTTGACTGATAACTGATGACATGATGAGTTTTAATTGTTGGTGTACTGTGATACTTTCTGATGAAAGTATGAAACCTGATGAAAACTGGTGGTTGGGTTGTTTTTTAAATAAAAAAATTAAAATATAAAAATCGGTTCCGAACCGTCGAAACTGGTAGAACCGGACCGGAACCGTGGAACCGGAACCGGAACCGAAACCAGCGTCATGTCTACCGTGGTAAGGATTAGCCTCCATTTGAGCTATTTTAGCCAGAACATTCCGCGCGGTGGTTTTGGTGTCGAGGCACCTGATCGATCTTGAACCCCTTAAACTTACTTTTTAGCAACTGAGCTAGCTTTAGGTAGGCAGCCATATTATCTCCCTTTGCCTAGTACACCCCAGTCACCTGATTAACAATAAGCAATGAGTCGCTCTTGATTTGTAGGTAATCGGCCTCTAGTTCGATGGCTGCCTTCATCCCGGCTAGGAGGGCTTCATACTCTACTTCATTATTGGTGGTTTTAAACTCGAATTTGAAACAATGACACAATTCAGTCCCCTCCGGGTCTATTAAAACTACGCCAGCTCCTCCCCCAGCTTGCTCGGATGCTCCATCTGTAAAGAGGGTCCAGGACTTGCAGCCTTCCGGCCAATTGTTGATCTCGGATGTCTTTTCAGGGATCTGATTTGGTGCTGCAGGATTCTTTTGATCTGGGAGCGCTGAAAATTCTGCCACGAAGTCAGCCAAAGCCTGTGCCTTAATCGTGGTCCATGGCTTGTATTTTAAATCGAACTGAGTGAGCTCTAGAGCACATAAGACTAGCCTTCCGGACACGTCTGGTCTTTGTAAGAATTGGCGGAGAGGTTGGTCCGTCACCACTGCTATTGAATGAGCTTGAAAATAGGGACGGAGCTTCCTCATTGAGATCACCAGAACATAAGCGAGCTTTTCCAGGAGAATGTAATTTCTCTCTGACTTGGTTAAAGCATGACTCACATAGTATATGGGTCTTTGAATCCCATCGCCACACTCCTTGGCCAAAGCTCCGCTTACTGCAGTTTCTGAGACGATCAGGTAGATCTGCAGCTCTTCTCTGGGAACTGCCTTGACTAATAACGGTGGGCTTGTTAGGTATTCTTTCAAGGCTGGAAGGCTTGCTCGCTGTCCTGGCTCCATTTCATGTTTTTCCCTTGTTTGATGGCTTTGAAGAAAGGGATGCATTTATCGGTGGATCGAGAGATAAACCTATTGAGTGCTGCTACACGTCCCGTCAGAATTTGTACCTGTTTGAGTGATATGGGGGATTCCAGGTCCAAGATAGCTTTGATTTTTTCTGGGTTGGCCTCTATGCCTCTCTCATGAACCATGAAACTAAGAAACTTCCCCGCTGTTACCCCGAAGGCACATTTGGAAGGGTTCAACCGCAGCTGGTTTTCTCTCAGTATGAGATAGGTCTTGCGAAGGTCTTCCCGATGTCCTTCTGCGGTTGGTGATTTTATGATCATGTAGTCGATGTATACCTCCATCGTCCTTCCTATCTCGGGCTTGAACAGCTTGTTAACCAGCCGCTGGTATGTAGCCCCTGCATTCTTCAAACCAAATGGCATCACCTTGTAGCAGTACAAGCCCTGCCCAGTAATGAAACAGGTCTTATCTTGGTCAGCTGGGTGCATCTTAATTTGGTTGTATCCTGAGAACAAGTCCATAAAACTTAAGAGTTTATTTTCGACGTGGAGTTAACCAGTTGGTCGATCTTTGGTAAAGGAAAACTGTCTTTTGGACAGGCCCTGTTGAGGTCGGTGTAATCGACACACATACGCCACTTCCCATTCCCCTTCGTAACCATGACCACATTGGCGATCCATTCGGGATAGTGCACTTCTCTGATAAACCCTGCCTTGATCAATTTATCCACCTCTTCTTGCACCACAACGTTCCTCTAAGCGTTGAAGTTACACCTCTTCTGTTTGACGGGCTTGACTGTTGGATCTACCGCTAGTCGATGGGCGGCCAATGATGCTGGGATCCCAGGCATTTCATCATGGCTCCAAGCGAAGATGTCGCTGAATTCTCTGAGAAGATTAATTAAACCTTCTTTCACTTCTAGCTCAAGGGTGGCCCCGACCTTGACAACCTTGGAGGGATCATCATTTCTTATGGGTATCTCCTTTGGTCTGTCTACGAGCTGCCCGCTGGCCCACTCCTCGCTTTGTTCCTCCTCATAAGGCATAATATGTTCGCTCTCTGGATGCTCAAGATGCTCTTTGGGCTCTATCTCTTCCTGGATTATCCAGGATGTTTCCATGTCCTCCTGGACTAATGCAACCTGTACGCACTATTTTGCTAAAGCTGAAGGATTGGTAGACACCGCGTAGCACTTCCTAGCTGCTTGTTGGTCTCCGCGTACCTCCCCCACCTTGGTTCCAACCGGGAACTTCAGGACATTGTGGTATACAGAAAAGACTCCTTTCAAGGAGGACATGAATGGTCTCCCTAGGATGGCGTTGTAGGCCGATAGGGTGTCAACCACAACAAAGTCGGTCATAACATTCTGTTGAAGAGGGGTGGTTCCAACAATTACTGAAGGATCATCGACCCCACTGGTATGTTCGAATCCCCAGTGAACCTATAAAGTGGAGTTGTACAACTATTGTAACACCATTGCTTCAGATTTATTTTTATCCAAAGTATCCTTGAAGAGGATATCTACACTGCTGCCCGTATCTACGAGCACGCGATGGACCAGACAGTTGGTAATCTGTATTGTGATTACCATGGGATCATCATGAGGTTGCACGGTGTTGAAGACATCTGCTTCAGTGAAAACGATCTGTGCCGACTGGGAGGGCTCTATCGGACTTTGGCTGACCTTGAAGACTCCATGGCTTTCTTCTATATGGGGAATCTTCCTTGCGTGGTTTTTTCATGAATTATTGGAAGTCCCAGCCAGTGTGGGCCCTCCGCTGATGGTGTGTATCACCTGGATTTGTTGCATTAAATTAGTCTGTTCCCCCTTTCTCTTCTCTGCATCCTCACGGATCTTGGCTTGTACCTCCCTCCAGTCCGAATGTTATCTCTGATCTGCTGTAAGAATTCAATCAAGCATCCCTCCCTTATCAGCGCTTCAATCTGGTTGCGCAAATTATAGTACTCTGAAGTGTTGTGGCCCTCGTCTTCATGGAAGTCGCAGTACTTGTAACCGGTTCCTCCTGGTAACTGGGGCTTTCATGGGAGCAGGCTTTTGGAGTATCCCCTTGTCTCGTATAGCAAGGTAGACCGTTTCCCTGGAAGCGTTCAAGGGAGTGTAGTAGTCATACCCTTTCTCCCCTCGCATTACGGGGGGCCACGGTCCTAGAAGGTGGTGAAGCCCGAGGTGGGGTTCGTCTTGTTGGATATTTTTCTTGCCTGTGCTGATGAGCGGGGATGCAATAGGTTGACCTATTGGGAGGTTTATTTTGAGTTTTTTGAGCTGGCTCAGATTTGGGGGCTTCTTTTTTCTGACGCTTCGCCGTTCTTATATCATCGTGTTCCATCTTGACTTTGAGTTGCTCGTCGATCTCGACCTGCTCAAGAGCCCGATCGTAGGCCTCCTGGTAAGTCTCGCGAGGTCTTTTGGCGAAGGAGCGGAAAAGCTTTCCTGCCCACAGGTTCCCCCTAAAATTGGTTAGAGTCTTTTTCTCGGTGAAAACTCCCATTTGTATGACCTCTTTGTGAAAACGTTCCACGTACGATCGAAGTGTCTCACTTTGTTCCTGAATCACATATTGGAGGTGTATGGGATCCTTCATACGAGGTTTGACCCCTTGGAACTGCGAGCAAAAATCTGTTGATAACTTTGTGAAAGAATCCACGCTACCAGCATTGCAGCTTCCTGAACCAAGTTTTCACGTAGTCGGTTAGGGTCGCTGGAAACATCCTACACATAGCTGCTCTGGTAGTGTTCTGGACCTCCATCTGTTGGATGAAGCTTTCCAGATGGCTTAGAGGATCTTCCGTACAGGAGAACTTATCTGCTGGCATTTTAAATTTTGGTGGGAGCTCCGCTTCCCGGATCCTCCTAGTGAAGGGAGCGTTCATCTCGCTCAATGGATCCTTTTTATCCTCCTTATTCTTTCCTTTTCTTATCTGCTGGACCTCCTTCTATAGCTTTGCCAACTGATCCCTCAGTCGCTTGTTCCCAGGTTTCTTTGAGTTGACCTCAGATTCTTCGCTGTCGAGTCCCTCGGATGAACTAGCGACCTCTATCCGGTCCCCTTCATGGACAGGATCCACTCGGGAAGTTTGTCGAGTCTCTTCCTCTTGGGCCCGGGCGTTCCTCCTTGATGCCGTTGGGCGAGGTACCTCTCGTTGTTCCTGGGTCAAGCCATCTGCGGCAGACTTAACTCGCCTGGGTTGATAATGTGAAGGTCTTTCCAGAACTGGGGGCATGGGTCCCAGCCTATCCCGAATCGAAAGTTGGGGCCTAGTCCTGTCTCGAGCTGGATCTGGAAGAGAAGGTCCCAGGTGGTCGAAGGCAGGCTGCCTAGCTCCGAACCTGCTCGGTTCTCCCTGATTATTCGGGTTTGTTGGCTGGACTGTGATGCCTTCGGCGAGCAGGCGGATGCGGACGGTTTCCACGAAGGCTGCTGCTTGTTGGTGGAGCGCGGCCTGACTCACTATAGGGTGGCCAGAAGCCTGCGCATTAGTTGTTTGGACCGGAGCTTGATTGCCATATCCAGACTTCCTCCCCTTTCTTGGGGCCTTTCGCGTAGGCCTCGCCGAAGGTTGTTCCGAAACTCCATGTTGTCCTTGGGAAGAGCGGAGCCTCATGGTTCCTATAAAACAACAAAATTGGAAATGCAAATAGTTGACTTGATTAACTGGGTGTAGGGTTCTTTCCCATAGACGGCACCAGAAAGTGTTAACTCAAATTTTGCTCAAGGTGAGAAACCTCAGTTAACACCCTTGAGACCACTACCACGTAGGTGGTGGCCAAAGTTGAATGTGTGTGTAACAGTGCTTAATGAAATGACAAGGAACAATGATACTATTTGTAAATAGCCAAAATTGGCTAAGGACCAAAGGAAAATTTTCCACCTCCTAGACCTGGTTCTATACCCGAGAGTCTCCACCAGGAGACCTTTCTATCCATAAATGAACTACGACACCTCCCTAGGAACAAGGACGGGCTCCGGAAACATCTGGGATAGAGCCCGAAACTGATCGGATCTAGCCCTGCATCACCAAAACTAGAAGCTCCCCGAAGTCGAGGTCACCTCGCAAATGCTCCAGAGACTCGCCTATACCTCGCTGACACAGAAGAATGTCCCTAGAAGGCCACTCCTAGCTTCGAAAGGTCAGGGGAGGCCACACATAGCTTCAAAAAGGTCAAGGGAAGCTGGATCCGGCTCCAAGCTAGATGAAACTTCTCAGATATCGAGGTCGGAACACTAATCAACCTCACTAGTTGATGCACCACACCATGCCATATTCAACGACCTCTATAAAGGATCATGCTGAAAAGATACGAAGATACACTGGATCATATCTGGAAACGTTACCTATATGCAGGACAAGTAATAGAGTCCAAAGAGGAAACAAACTGATCTCCACCACGATATTCTCAATTCGGCTGTTAACTCAAAGTCAATGACATTAAAGCGAGAAATCCCGCCCGATAAGGAGGGGAGAGACTAAGAAAATCAAGGGGAGAATCAGTTTGTTTAACCTACAAAACTATGTATAAATAGAAAGAAAGAAGAGGAAAAAGAGGAGACTACTATTCGATAGGCATACGACAAATACTCAACCACACCCTAGAGAGAGTTGAGAGCAAAAATAAAGAAACTTGTATTTGTATACCAGGCACGTTCAATAAAAATATTTTTGCTTTCTTTTGGGTGAATGGTATCACCATTCCTTGTCATTTTATAAATCATCGCTACACATACACTCAATCTTGGCCACCACCTACGTGGTAGTGGTCTCGAGGGTGTTAACTGAGGTTTCTCATCCTGAGCAAAATTTCCGTTAACACTATTCACCACCCAAAAGAATTAAAAAGAAAAATATTCTCTTTATTGATAATGTATGATATATAAATCTCTCTCAAATTGCTCTCAATTCTCTCTAGGGTGTAGTCGGGTATTCGTCGTATGCCTGTCGAAAAGTAGTCTCTTCTTTCAGAAGGTTCAAGTCATTTCTTTATACATTGTCTTCATAGGTCAAACTAATTGATTCCCCACCTTGATTTTCTCCATCTCTTCCCTCCTTATCGGACAGGATTTTACATTTAAAATGTTATTGACTTTGAGTTAATTGCTGAATCGAGGATATCTTGGTGGAGATCAATTTGTTTCCTACTTGGACTCTATTACTTGTTCTGTACGTATGTAACGTCTTAAGATATGATCCTGTGTGTCTTCAGGTCTAGCATGTTCTCCCATAGGGATCGTCGAATATGGTATGTAATGTGGCGAGGTACATCAGATAGTGAAGTCGATCAGTGTTCAAGCCCCGATATAAAGGAATTTTGTCTAGCCAGAAGCTAGGTCTAGCCTCCCTTGACCTTTTGAAGCTAGATGCGGCCTCCTACGGACACCTCACTATGCCAGCGAGGTATAGTCGAGCTTCTGGAGAAATTATGAGGTAATCCCGACTTCAGGGGGATTTCCTGGTTTCAGGTTTGGTGACGCGGGCTCGATCTGACCGTGCCGGGCTCTACTCCGGGTGTTTCTGGAGCCCGTCCTTGTTCTTGTGGGGCGGTACCGTAGCTCGGCTTCGGGTAACATGGTCTCCTGGTGGATGACCTCAGGCATGGAGCCAGGTTTAGAGGGTGAAGATTTTCCCTTTGGTCCTTAGCCAAATTTGGCTATTAACACTTTTATTGAGATGTAAATAGTAGTGGAGTTATTTTTATTTATTATTGTACAAAAAAATTTATTTATTACCATTTATAAAAAATAATATGAGTGAATTTCATATATTTAGGAAAAGAATCAATTGAATTGAATGCAATAGTTAATGTTTTTAATATCTTACCATTAATATTTGATTAAAAATTATTATTTTTAATTGTTGTTATGTGAAATTAAGATATTACTATTGATACCTTTTTTAAAATTTAGCATTAATTCCGTATCAAACGGATTACCAATGATTTGGTATTTACAATTGATATTTTAATTTGTTTTGAAAAATATGTATTAATTATCATTTGCTGTATAAGAATAATTAAAATTCAATTTTTTTTTGGAAATAATCATAGTATTTAATGCATATTTAATACATTCTAAAAAACAAAAAACAAAACAAAACAAAAAGGTTAAAAATAGAAGGAAAAAAAAACTATAAAATATGTGTAAATTTCCTTATAAAAAATCTTGGTAGATACAATTTTTTTTAAATTTTTTTTTGAAATAGGCAATACATTGTTAGATTTAGAACCAAAGACTATAACCCTAACATTTATCTATAGTAGTAGTTTGTCTATCGAATCATCCATCATCCGTAAGTACAGAGCACCTCACAAATCTCAACCGGTCCATAGATTTTCCAGCATAGGTGGTGATGAATGAGATGCTAACCTTACCTGAGGGTTGCATAGCAAACAACAGCTAATTGAAAATCCAAGTCTGCATAAGTTAAAATTCCTTGTTTTAAGTTTTGTTAATCAAAACAAACATGATAAAGATACCGAAATACGTCACAACAATAGTCAATCCAATATTACATTTTTGACTACTAAAGTGTTTCCTAAAAAAAAACAATAAACAAAAAGATAAGAGAACGATACATGAGAATGATGTAGGCTTTTTGCAAGAGGCATTTGACAATCATCATAACAAAAAAAAACTAATAGATTAAAAATATTCAACCAAATATTAAAAAAATCAGTAGAAATTACTCTCACCTCCCAATACCATCTAATACCCCACCGTTTGAGTGTTGAGAGTCAATAATATGAGTTAGAAAAAATGTGAGATTTTGGGTGGTTTTTATAGAGAAAATCGAGAAAGATGAAAGGACTTTTGGTTATTATGATTATGTGGTTTAATTGAATAAACTGAAAGTATATTCAAAAGAGGAATATGATGGGGTTTTTCTGTTTTTTTTTTTTTTGTAAGGATGCTGTGATTGTTTTTAAAAAAGGATATAGGAAGAGTTTAAATAATTGTTATCTTGTTTTATAATTGTAATCAAATTGTCTATTCATCTTATCTTATTAATATATCTATATATATATATATATATATATAAGAAATGATTACATTAATCGTAATCAAATTGTCTATTCATTTAGCTTTATTAATATATATATATATATATATTTATATATATAAATTAATACATTTATATTTTAAAAAAGAAAGAAACAAATGCATTTAATTCGAAAACTCCTTTCATGTTGCATTTTTAATATATATATAGAAATGAATACATTATATTTTAAAAAAGAAAGCAATGAATACATTTAAATCCAAAACTCCTTTCATTTTGCCTTATTAATATATAGGATATACATATATATATATATATATATATATATATATATTTATATCAGTCTTTCTATTGTCAGTTCGTCATGATATAAAATATATCAGGACGAAGAATGTGGACAATAGATTATTGAGAAGTTTTGACAAGTGCATACACTTTGAGTCAAAATACACTTTGAGTCAAAATACACTTTGAGTCAAAATATGTAAATCTAATAGTCTACATTCTTCGTCATGATATAAAATATATCAGGACGAACTGATAATAAAAAAATTGTATATATATATATAAATGAATACATTTATATATATATTTTTAAAAGAAATGAATGCATTTAAATTCAAAACTCCCTCACGGCGACACGTGGCGCTGTGAGGGTCAGCTTTTATATTTTTGCCTTATTAATAAATATAGAAATGATTACATTTATATTTTAAAAAATAAATAAATAAATACATTTAAATCCAAAACTCCTTTCATTTTGCCTTATTAATATATAGGATATATATATATATATATATATATATATATATGAATACATTTATATTTTTAAAAAGAAAAAAGGGAATGCATTTAAATCAAAGCTCCCTCACGGCGACACATGGCACTGTGAGGGTCAGCTTTTATATATTACTAGTTTGCATCCCGCACAATGTGCGGGAACCGTAAAACAATATAACGCAATCGTTATCAAATTTATTATTATTATTATTATATGATAAATTTTTTAAAAGAATGCCAAAATAAATTTAAATAGTTATTAATATTCTTAAATATATGCAAGTGTGAATAGAGTAATAATGTATGTATTATTGATGATGATAATATTAATAAGAATTTAAATTTAAAGCTACCTCACGTTAACATGTGGCATTAAATCTTCTCATACCAATAAAAATACTATCATTTAATTGAATTGACCAAAATTATATTTTTATATTTCTAATACATGATAAATGTATAATAATAATAATCATAACAATTTATTTATTTACATTGATTTTTAAATGGATTATGTTAACAGAAATCTTGCTCAAGACGAGAAGTCTCAGTTAACACCCTCGAGACCACTACCACGTAGGTGGTGGCCAAGATTGATCGTATGTGTAACAATGTTTTACAAAATGACAAGGAATAATAATACAATTTATCATCCAAAAGAAAGCAAAAAATATTTTCTTTATTTAACGTGTATGGTATACAAATTTCTCTCAAATTGCTCTCAATTCTCTCTAGGGTATGGTCGGGTCTTTGTCGTATACCTGTCGAATAGTAGTCTCCTCTTTCTGAAGGAGGAAGTCCCTCATTTATACAATGTCTTCATAGGTTTGAACTCATTCATTTCCCCTTGATTTTCTCATCCCCCTTTTATCGGACGGGATTTTTACATTTAAATGTAGTTGACTTTGAGTTAATTGCTCCGTTGAGGATATCTTGGAAATCAATTTGTTTCTCATTCAAACTCTATTACTTGTTCTGTACGTGTATAATATCTGTGGATGTGATACTGTGTATCTTCGGGTCTGGCATGATTTCCATAGGGGTCGTTGAATGTATCATGGTGTGGTGCATCAACTAATGAGGTGGATCAGTGTTTCGACCTTGATATCTGAGAAGTTTCGTTCAGCTAGGAGCCAGATCTGGCTTCCCTTGACCTTCCGAAGCTAGGTGCGGCTTCCCCTGACCTTTCGGAGCTAGGTGCGGCTTCCTAGGGACATCCCCCTGTATCAGCGAGGTATAAGTGAGTTTCTGGAGGAATTGTAAGGTGACCTCGACTTCGGGGAATTTCTTGTTTTCAGTTTTGGTGATGCGGGCTAGATCTGATCGTTCCGGGCTCTATCCCGGATGTTTCTGGAGCCCGTCCTTGTTCCTGCGGGGTGGTATCGTAGCTCGGCTTTGGGTAGAATGGTCTCCTGGCGGAAACTTTCGGGCATGGAGCCAGGTCTGGAAGGTGGAAAATTTTCCTTTGGTCCTTAGCCAGTTTTGGCTATTAACAGATTCAAATGATATTGAGTTCAATAATAAATCTAACTTCTTACAAAATTGTTAATTTTTTAATTCTTATACATTTTTAAATGTTACATTGAAAGATAAAAAAAAAAGAATACGAATAAATTTTAAAATATAAATAATGCATGCACATTATATGGGCTATAAACTATAATATGTAATAACATAGCTCTTGATGCCACGTGTCATCCATTGAGGCGGAATCCATTAATGTCCATAGCTATTATAGTGGTTCTATCTTCTTTTCATAATTCACCGTTTCATTTTATATCATAAATAATCTCACATTAATATATATATTTTTTAAAACCTGTGTTGCTCCAATTATCTTCCGTTAATATTTTTAAAAAAAATCTCTTTGTAAACAACTATTAAACTCCACATTTTTTGTTTTATTGCTTCAATTGCCTTTCATTAATATTCATTAAAAAAAATTCGTACTAATAAACTCTTCATTTTCAGTCCTATTAACTTTCTTTTGTTTGTATATAAAATAACACCATGTTGTGCTCATTTGGTTCGGGATTTTAATAACTTACCAAATATTATAATATAAATTACATAGATAACTAATTAACAATACTTTTTACTTGAAATATTACAACTGATTAACAATACTTTAAAATAAAATAATTAATATGGATTTATATCATGTTGGTACAGAATAAAATAAATTTATGTCTTATCTTTTAAAATTATCAATAATGTAATACTTCAAAAAATACTTAATAATTAAAAATCAATTATGATATTGGTTAAGATAATTTATTCATTATCCCATTAATTACGTGATTGCATCTTGATGATTATCAATTGATTTTTGATTTAGGAAAAAAAGTTATATTATTAAAAAATTATTACAATAAATAACTTACTAAATAATATAATGTAAATTATTTAGATAACTAATTAAAAATACTTTTTTTTTTGAAATATTACAACCAATTAACAATACTTAAAAACTGATCAATAAGAATTTATAGCATGTTGGGAAAAATATTTATGGCTTGTCTTTTAAATTTACCAAAATAATGTAATAATTAAAAAAACATAATAATTTAAAACTAATTATGAGATTGGTTAAGAGAACTCATTTACTATATCATTAATTACGTAATTGTCTCTTGATTACCAACAGTTATTTTATTATCTTACAAAAAAATATTTATTACCAAAAAAATGAGTGAATTTCATATATTTAGAAAAATAATCTAGTGAATTAAATGTAATAATTAATGTTTTTAATTTGTTACCATTAATATTTGATTAAAACTTATTATTTTAATACATACAAAAACATTATCATTAATACATTACCATTAACATGTTTTTAAAATTTACCATTAATTCATACAAAACGAATTACTATTATTTTGATATTACAATGGAAATTGATATTAAAAAATAATAGATAAAATAGGTAATTTATTGACAATTGGAACATTTTAATTTAAAGTATTTAACCGATCAGATCATTAGTTATCTCTAATCATTTGAATAAGTTGACTAATAAGTTGAAATTAAAAAAAAAAATCATTTTATCTTTAAATTTCACTTGTTGCAATTCGATTTTTATTATAAAAAAGATAGAATACTATTTGAATATGGTACTTTGTAGACTAAGAGCTTGTTTGGTTGGGCTTCTAAAAAATCTCTATTAGTAAAAGATCTATTTGTAGTAGAAATAGAGTTTTTGAAAAAAAAATATAGTTGTTTGGTTGGTAGACATTTAAAAAAAAATGTCTATTTGAAGAAGCACCTCCCCATGAGCTTTTGCATAGTAGATGTTTAAACTCTACTAGCTTCTACTCAATTTAAAATAGACATTCTTAAAAGCTCAACCAAACAACTTTAAAAAACTCAAATAGACGTTGGTAGACCTTTTGAGGCCGTAGAAAGCTAAACCAAACGAGAAATAAATAAGCTTAAAACAAAGTTATGTTGTACTAATCAATCAATTTATTTATGACTTCAAAATTCAAATGCCTATTAATTCCACTTTTTTTCCTAAAAAAAAAACCTTACAAGGGGTGTGCAGGATCCAATCCGATCCAATCCAATCCAATCTTATAGTATCCACTGGATCGAATCAAATCCATTGGATTGGACTGGATCCGGAGGGGTGATTGGATCGTATCGGATCCTAAATTCTAAAATCCATTGGATCGGATCGGATCTTGGATTCAAGTTTGAAAATCCGCCAAATCCGCCAATCTGCCTAAAATCTTAGGTCTTATTTTTATATTGGGCAATTTGCCTATTTATACAAGAACAAAACAATTTACAAAGCAATTTATAAAAGAGTATAAAAGACCAAAGCATGCCACAACAAACCCAAAATAAGAAGTCAAGAACACCAAATACATTAAAGACCAAAACAAAGCAAGACCCACACTACTAAAAAATAAAAATCTAGATTCAAGACAACAAAGATCACAATATTACTAGTTTAGCTGTTTAGGTTTCTACTTTTCTTTAGACAATAAAAACATGGGTGTTGTGTTGTTTCACATGTTTTTTAGAAGAAAATTCAGCAACTTGTGTTGATGTTGTTTGGATGATTTTATTTAATGTTGAACATTTAGATGATTTTAGTTGGAGCTATTGTTTAATGATTATAAACTTTTTGAACTATATAAGTTTACAAGTTATGTTATATATTTTTTTTACTGTTAATTTTATTTGAATTAATTAGTAATGTTTGAATTATTTATTTAATTTTATTTATTTCAAATAATAATTTTTTATATATTAAGAACAACTTTATATTAATTCGATCCATCGGATCGATCGGATCAGATCGGATCTTGGATCATGGCAAATCCATTGGATCCGATCCGCCGCACACCCCTACCCAAAATTAATTCAAGTTACTGAAAATAAAACATAAAAACCGCACATAGTTGTTGAACAAGATTCATGCCTAAAAGTGGGTGGTTTGATATTGATCGTAATTATATGAAGTCACGCTCATACGCGACTTTGATTATAGCATATTGACATGATTGAATAGTGGTTTTTGTCTTTTATTATTTTTAATTAACATAAATGAAGTTCGTTTGATTTGTTTCGTTGTTGTTTAGTTGCTTTGAAAATAGTGGTAAAAAAGAGAAAGAAATCTCTCGTCCTTAATTTCATAGCCTATAGAGAGTTGTTTTATATTATTTTTTAGTTAATTATTTTTTAGTTATAGATCGTTAATTTTTGTATTTTTTTATAATGTTTATTTATTTTATTTATTTGTAAAATTTGTTAAGAATGTGTGTTATTTTATTTGAAAATATAACATATGTTTGATGATTAATGTCTTTTAAAGAGTTTTATGTTTTTCTTCTAAAGTGAATTTTTTTAAAAAAATCATTCAAAGTCTTTGGTAGAACTGGAAGACAAATTGTGAGATTTGTTATAACTAAAAGTCATTAAAAGTCATTGATATTTAAAAGTCATTAAAAGTTATTGAGATTTTGAATACCTCATAACTTTCATATACTGTTAAAAAGTCTTGATTGAATACCACATGACTTTTAAAAACTTTTTTAAAGTCCATAAAAGTCTGTATTGAATATCCCATGACTTTTATAGAGTTTTTAAAAGTCTACATTGAATACACAAAAACTTTTTAATTCCATAAAAGTCATTAAAAGTCTTTTGAAATCCTAATTGAATACACCCCCTTTAGATTATTCTACATATATATATATATATATATATATATTAATTTGTTTTGAAAAATATTTAGTTAGTACCATTTAAAAAAAAGTATTTTCGAGTGAAAAATATTTAGTTAGTACCATTTATAAAAAAAAAAAGTATTTTCGAGTAAAAAAAATATAATTGTAGAAGTATTCAATTTTTTTTAAACTCCATGGAGGTTATTGTCAAGCCTAGTGATAAATTAATTTATTTTTCCATACTTATTTTCTGAAGACATTCCATTTTTTTTAATAAACTCACTTTCATTTATTTTTCACTCGTCCTCTCATATATGATTCAATACAAAAATAAAAAAGATGAAAACTTTTGTTGAGATGTAAATAGTAGTGGAGTTATTTTTATTTATTATTATAGAAAAAAAATATATTTATTACCATTTATAAAAAAATAATATGAGTGAATGTCATATATTTAGGAAAAGAACCAATTGAATTGAATGAAATAGTTAATATTTTTAATATCTTACCATTAATATTTGATTAAAAATTATTATTTTAAATTTTTGTTATGTTATATTAATATATTACTATTAATATCTTTTTTTAAATTTAGTTTTAATTCCGTATCAAACGGATTACCATTAATTTGGTATTTACAATTGATATTTTATTTGTTTTAAAAAATATGCATTAATTATCATTTACTATATAAGAATAATTAAAATTCAAATTTTTTTTGGAAATAATCATAGTGTATTTAATGCATATTTAATACACTATAAAAGATAACAAAAAGGTTAAAAATAGAAGGAAAAAAAAAACTATAAAAATATGTGTAAATTCCCTTATAAAAAATTTGGGTAGATACAATTTTTTTTATATTTTTTTTGAAAGAGGCAATACATTGTTAGATTTAGAACAAAAGACTACAACTCTAATTAGTACTGGCAATTTGGGCCGGGCCCCCATTTGAAAAATACCGGACCCGTACTGGTAAGGCCCGCAAAGTCTGCGGCCCAAAAAAAAATTTCAAATTTTAAAATTTCAAATTTTTTTTAAAATTTGAATTGATGGGTGGTTTTTGTAATTAACCAGGTTACCGTTGGTAACCGTTAGGGGGAAAATAAAACTTTTAAAAATTACATTTTTTAAAATCTTTTACAATTTTTTCCAATTATACCCTTACCTAACTTTTTCCTATAAATACCTCATCACCCTCACCTCATTCTCTACATTTTCTCTACTTCTCTACTCTCTTATTTTCTCTATTCTCTACAATCTCCAACATCTCTCACTCACTCTTTCAACTATTTTGAAATTTATTTTATTTATTTAATATATTATTTATATACTATATAGTATTTACATACCTCCCACTCTCTAGTCTCTACATATTCTAAGGCTCTTGCTCTAAGGTATTGTCTTGTTTATTTTTTTTAATTAACTTTCATTTGTTATTTAATTATTAAGTATTATTAATATGTTTACAACTAATGTTATTATTTCCTGGTAAGGTTTTAACGAGGCAATCATGATTTGTAATTTATACATTTCAGTATCTCACTGCAAATTTAATATGAAATTACAAAAATATTATTCATCGAACACTAATTAAGTGTTGTATTAAATGAATAATATTATATTTCATATTAAAATTATTACATTAATTACTCAAAATTATTAAAATGTATAAAAAATAATATTGAATTAAAAAAAATTCAAAACCCGACGGAGCTTTAAACGGGCACGCCCATTACAGGCCCGTTAGAGCCTTAACGGGTCGGCCCGTTACAGGCCCGGCCTGCCCCTACACAGGCCTTGGACCCAGGCCGGGCTCCTTTTTTTGTCTAACAGCCTGGCCCGGCCCGGCCCGTTTAACATACCGCCTAATAGGCCGGACCGGCCCAAATTGCCACCACTAACCCTAATTGAACAACAGCTAGCCTTACCGGAGGGTTTTATATCGAACAACAGTTAATTGAAAATCCAAGTTTGCAAAAGTTAAAATTTATTGTTTCAAGTTTTGTTAACCAAAATAAACATGATAAAGATACCAAAATACGTCGCAATAATAATCAATCCAAAATTACATTTTTAACTACTAAAGTGTTTCCTAAAAAAAATATATAAATAAGAAAATGATACCTGAGAATGATATAAGGCTTTTTGCAAGAGACATTTGACAATCATCATAACCAAAAAAAAAAACTAATAGATTAAAATATTCATTCAAATATTAAAAAAATTGATAGAAATTAGTCTTACCTCCAATATCATCCATTACCCTATCATTTTGGTGTAGAGAGTCAATGAAATGAGTTGGAAAAAATGTTCTCCCAATACCATATAATACCCCACCGTTTGGGTATTAAGAGTCAATGGAATGAGTTGGAAAAATGTGAGGTTTTAGATGGTTTTTATTTAGAAAATCGAGGAAGATGAGAAGGATCTTAGTTATTATGATTATGTGGTTTAATTGAATAAACTTAAAGCCTATTCAAAAGAAGAATATGATAGGGTTTTTGTGGGTTTTTTTTGGAAATGATGTTGTAAATGTTTAAAAAAAAAGGATATAGGAAGAGTTTAAATAATTATTTTCTTGTTTCATAATTGTAATCAAATTGTCTATTCATCTTACCTTATTAATATATATATATTTATATAAAAGAAATGAATACATTAATTGAAATCAAATTGTCTATTCATTATGCCTTATTAATATATATATATATATATATATATTAATTGTAATCATTGTCTATTCATTATGTTTTATTAATATATATATATATATATAAATGAATATATTTATATTTTTTAAAAAAGAAAGAAATGAATGTATTTAAATTCAAAACTCCCTCACGGCGACACATATCGCTGTGAGGGTCAGCTTTTATATATTATATAGATATATATTAGATTAACTTGACAGTTATAATTTTTTGTTTTAATTGCTTGAATAGGAAAACATTTTATTTTAATTTGTTTTTTTAACTAAATTGAATAACATGACTAAATTGAATATGAAGTTAAAAAAAATACACTTATAAAGGGCCACGTGCCACAACACAACAAAAGTAGCTATTATATTATATTAGATATTATATATATATATATATATATATATATATGTATGTGATTATTATTATATATATATGATTAAACAAATTTTTTTTTAAAAAGAACATTTGTAAGTGTCATGTGTTGATTCCACATCAAGAGCAGGAAACAAATATGTAATTATTATTATATATAATTAAAAAAATTAAAAAAAGAACATTATATATATAATTAAACAAATTAAAAAAAACATTTATAAGTACCACGTGTCGATCCTACATCAAAAGTAGGAAAAAACCTATTATTAGTATTATATATATATATATATATATATATTATTATTATTATTAAAGAGACAGAAAGCAATTCTCAATTTCTAAACAAATAAATAGGTAATCAAAAGACAATCCGAAAATCACAAAATCGATAAGTATTCATGAGAAAATCCTGTAATTAATACGATAATGAGTAAGTTATGTTAACCAATCTCATAATTGATTTTTAACACATTAATATCAAATCATATTATTAATTGCAATCAAAATTGAATAACATGACTAAATTGAATATGAAGTTAAAAAAAATACACTTATAAAGGACCACGTGCCACAACACAACAAAAGTAGCTATTATATTATATTAGATGTTATATATATATATATATATATATATATATATATATATATGTATGTGATTATTATTATATATATGATTAAACAAATTTAAAAAAAAAGAACATTTGTAAGTGTCATCTGTTGATTCCACATCAAGAGCAGGAAACAAATATGTAATTATTATTCTATATATAATTAAAAAAAATTAAAAAAAATAACATTATATATATAATTAAACAAATTAAAAAAAAACATTTATAAGTACTACGTGTCGATCCTACATCAAAAGTAGGAAAAAACCTATTATTAGTATTATATATATATATATATATATATATATATATATTATTATTATTATTAAAGAGACAGAAAGCAATTCTCAATTTCTAAACAAATAAATAGGTAATCAAAAGACAATCCGAAAACCACAAAATCGATAAGTATTCATGAGAAAATCCTGTAATTAATGCGATAATGAGTAAGTTATGTTAACCAATCTCATAATTGATTTTTAACACATTAATATCAAATCATATTATTAATTGCAATCAAAATGTAAATTCACATGCTTTATTGATATATACATAAATGAGTACATTTAAATCCAAAACTCCATCAAATTTAGAATTTTCAATACCTATAGATATTTTAATTTGTTTTGAAAATATTTATTTATTACCAATTAAAAAAAAAGTATTTTTTGAGTAAATTGAGGTGTATTTAGAGGTTTAAAATTATTATTATTATTATTTATAAAAACGCTTATTCTAAAAATACTTGTATAAGTATTCAATTGTTTTTTAAACTCTATGAAGGTTATAGTCAATCCTAGTTATAAATTAATTTAGTTTTCGACAACTTATTTTCTAAAGGCATTCAATATTTTTTTAATAAACTCATTTTAATATTTTTTTTTCATGTGTCCATCTCAAATATGATTCAATAAAATAAAAATGTGAAAACTTTTATAGAGATGCAAATAGTAGTGGAGTTATTTTTTTTATTATCGTACAAAAAAATTATTTATTACCATTTATAAAAAATATTATGAGTGAATTTCATATATATAAAAAAAGAATCAATTGAATTAAATGAAACAGTTAATGTTTTTAATGTGTTACCATTAATATTTGATTAAAAACATATTATCTTAAAGCATTTATTTTTTAAAATAATCATAGTGTATTTAATGCATATTTAATACCTTCTAAAAAACAAAAACCAAAAAACAATGTTACAAATAGAAAGAAAAAAACTATTAAAAAAATTTGTATAAATTTCCTTAAAAAAAATCCTGTATTTTTAGCAAAACCTAGATACAATGTTTTTTTTGAGAGAGGCAATACATTCTAACCTTAAACCAAAGACTGTAACCCCAATATCTATCTTTAGTAGTTTGTCTCTAGAATTCATCATCCATAAGTATAGAGTACCGTAGAATGATAGCCTTACCAAAGGGTTAGATAACAAACAACATCTATAATTGTAAATCCAAGTCTGTTATAGTTAAAATTCATTTTTTTCAAGTTTTGTTAACAAAAACAAACATGATAAAAATATCAAAGTACGCTACAACAATAATTCATCCCACTTTTTTTTAATTTAAAAACACAATAAACAAAAAGATAAGAAATCAACATAACATAAAAAAAAATTAAAAATTATTCCACCAAATATTAAAAAGAATATGTAAAAATTACTCTTACCTCCTAACACCATCCAATTCCCCACCGTTTGAGTGTTTTAAGTTTATAAATCAACAGAAAAAAATAAAGATTAAAATTATTCTACCGAATATTGAAAAAAATATATGTAAAAATTACTCTTATCTCCCAACACCATCCAATTCCCCACCGTTTGAGTATTTTTGAGTTTATCTATGAGGGAAAGCCACCGGAAGGGGATGAAAAATATATGAGATTTTTGACAGTTTTTATAGAGAAAATTGAGGAAGAGGAAACGACTTTTGAATAAAGGTTGTTCTTAATATATTATGATGGCTCAACTTTTAATAAGAGAAATATCAAAAGATAAATAATTATTAATAACATTAGAAAGCAATAAATATAGTAAATGGAATATAAAGAATATCAAGAGATAAATAATTATTAATAGCATGAACAAGAATAAATAAATCAATTATTAGATAGATGGTAAATTGTAATTTAAAGCTGAAGCTCTCTCACGGTGACACATGGCGCCATGTGGGTCAGCTTTTATATATTATATAGATATGTCGCTCTTGTAGCCGGACACTCAGACGCTAGTTAAAGTTAACGGTTTTTAAGGGTATTTTTGTCTTTAAATAAGAAACATGCCACATGTCAATATTCAAAATAATACAATAATTATAAAACACAAATAAAATTAGAAGGAATGGATTACAAAAGCACCTTTTCAACTTGGAATAGTGACAATAGCATTACTTTAATTAATTTTGTTTTATTGGCACATAAATAGGTGACCACAATGCCCCCACGTATTATTAATATATTTTTTAAACCTTTAATTTTCTGCATATTTCTCTCTCAAACGATTTCTCTCTTCCCATTCTCTCAAACAATCTCTCATCTCATTCATCCATCTTCTACCTCCGACTGAGAACTGCTGATTCCACCATGCACAAGCATCACCGCCTCCTGAATTTGGAACTTGGGAGATCCAATATATATCCAATTTTTTTAATCGTCTCTTTGAAAAAATCTAGGGTTTTAATTTGAGTTTTCAATTTAGTTTTTATTGTGAATTTGTTATCAAGATGATGTGAATGGTGAGTTTGTTGAATTTGAATGAGGGTTTGTTTGAATCTTAAATTGATAGGTTTATGTTTGGGTTTGGGTTTGGATTTGGGTTTGTCGAATCTGAGAAGATGAACAGTAGCCTATGTTGAGATTTTTACGCTTATTCGAGACTTATTACCTGTTTATTCAAGACTTAATTTATGAATACCCGAGACTTAATACAATTATTCGAGACTTATTTATATGTTTTCGAGACTTAATTCACAAATATTTGAGACTTATTTATGCGTTCTCTAGAAATTGTTCAATCTTCAAAGCAGAGGCATGAGTGAACTTAAATGAGCGAAAATGGTTTGGATAATTTGGGCGAGGAAGAAACGAGTATGAGAGGAGAGAGAGAGAGAGAGAGAGATCGTTTGGGAGAATGGGAATGGGAAGAAAGAGAAAAAAAGTTGATTTTTTTTTAAAAAAAATAGATAAAAAATACGTGGGAACATTTTGGTCTTACCACCTACTTTAGTGCTATTTAAACAAACGTTATTAATGTGACACTATTTGTGCAAGACCAACCCCAAAAAGTACTATTTAATTTTTGACCCCAATAAAATTAATTTAACAAACTTTAATATTCGGTCATAAGCATGCTTCTAGCTAGGAGTACTCGGAGTATCGAGAATTTACAACTTTTCAAGCATATGTATATTCTTAGCATCAATCGATAACACAAACTATAGTTGTTTTTGGATAAGAACAAAACTATGGTCGTTTGCTCTGGGTCAGTCAAGAGTCAAGACATGCATTTTTTAAAGGTTCAAGCAACTGCGATGAAGGGGAAATGAAAGATAAACAGCCGATGTTTATCCACAAACCTGCCTGATACCAAACGAAATTGTGCAAATCATAAGCCCTAATATAGCCAAGAACCCGAATTTTCTGCACAAGAAATAAATTTTGAAATTAGCACAACATTGCTTCATTCAACTTATTAAACACTTGCATTGTTTTTCATTGTGGTGACACATAACTAACCCCATCAATGCTAATGATTTAAAGATCACGGCAATACAATAATTCCCCTCACATTTGTTATCTTGGATCGATTTAGGCCCTATTGGTAGTCAATCTCGCTTATTGTTTTTCTTTAGTCAAAGTTTTAGTTTCAATATCAGCAAAACACACAAAAATGCTTGAAAGGACCGTGAATATTGTGACGTGATGACTATATTGCTAGATTTTATAATAGTAAAACAGAATCCATAATAATATGACTTTTCTAGTACTCTTTACAACAAAATGATTCCAAAACCTGGACATCTATAATGTCGTTTCTCATTTTCTTACTTCTACAAGAGGATCTCGATTCTTGGAAAGAAATACAAACTATTTGAAATAACTATTTCTATATGCATTTATAATCTAGTCAAAGCAAAATCTATACCAATGAAGTGGAACAATATGGATCAGCACCCTCTTTTTCAACACAGAATCTTAACACAATTTTAAGATCATCAAATCAATGCCCTATTAACGACTAAGACCAAATTTAACAAAAGAAACTGTCTTTGGTGGAGACTTTGTGAAGTTTTCACCAACTGCTATGATGAATTGAAGAGTGAAGACTTTGATTTGTCTTCATAAAGACTTGATGGGATGGCAAAATTAGGTGAGTAGTGGAGCACTTGATTTTCTACACTTGCATTAAATTTCCACCACGATGAAGAATTTTGAATCTTTACCTTGCCTATTAATACCTAGCCAAATTTGCTCTAAGAAACCATCCAATCTTAAGAGTGATTTCTTCTCCCTTAAATGTTCCTTCCCATAGATTACATTTTTCTCTCTCTTCACTACACTACGCACATCACTGTGTCGCCACTGGATATTAGTAAACCCAAATGCTCTCCTTCCCCCTTAATTTTCTTCGCAATTGCTTCAATTAAGAAATTGATTTTGGGCTGCATTATCTCGTTTTCATCTCAATTGAGAATGAGGACGACGAAAGCGAAGAAGAGAGGTCAAGTAAATGCAAATCAAAGATGACATTTTTGCTGGGCAATGGTGGTGAACATTTAAGGGAGAAGAAATAGCTCAAAGCTTCAATGGTTTGAGCAAATTTGGCTTGGTATTTATAGACAAGTTAAGGCTTCATAATTTATAATTGTTAATGGGAATTTAATGCAAGTGTAGAAGAAAATCAAGTGCCTCGCTGATCACCTAATTTTGCCAGCCCATCAAGTCTTTATGAATACAAAACAAAGTTTTCATGTCATCATAGCAGCTGATGACTTTTGTCAAATTTGTCATCTTGACTTGAATTCTGCCTATAATTGTCATTTAAGGTTATTTAGCCTAATTGTTTCTAGATGCTATGCCCTAATTTCCTACCACTAAAATTATGTTGTAAATAGAGTATAAAAAGTTATACTAGATAAATTCCATTCTCTACTCTATTTTTTTTTTCCTCTAGTCAAGCTTTTTTAGCACAAATATATCAGCAACACATGCAAAAATGCTTAAAAGGACCATGAATATTGTCTTGATAGTTATATTACTAGGTTTTATAATATAATAAACAGAATCCCAAAAAAAATTGTTTACAACAATATGTCTTTTGAAATCTTTTGTACCCTTAACTAAAAAATGATTCTACCACGTACAACTGCCGGTTTCCTACTACCGATTTGGCATGCATTGATCTATGGTCTATAAGTTGTGTTAGAATGTGTAAAAAGGCAAAGCTGATGTATATATCTGTGTTCATGTATAAAAATTATAACCTTATCTATTCACAAGCATGTACATTGACTATAAACCAACCAAAACTTGCCCACACATTGCATTCTAACAAGTATAAACAAAAAATTGAAGAAAACTAATATAATTAGAACAAGATTCTATAAGAAAAATGAGTAACAAACCCAATTGTGAGACGTTTTTGGGGATCGCCAGTAGCATAGCCTGAGAAATAGAAATAACGAGTGACAGTGAACAGAAGTCCAAGACCGGCAGAAATACAAGGATGCCCAATTCCTCCTAATATCATCAGCATGAAGAACACTGGCATCATTTCCAGAGAATTCTGATGGCCTCTCTGCACCCAAGAAAAAAAATAACACAAAAACAAGAATTGTTCAATAATCCAAACAGTCTGCACCTAAAAAAAAACCATTAATTTACAACCCCAAAACAAGAAATTTTCAATAATCCTAACAATCTTCTCCAAGGAAAGAAAAACCACAATTGATTTAAAACCCAAAAAAAAAAAAATAGAAATTTTCAATAAACCAAACAATCTGCACATAAACAAAACAATTGATTTACAACCCAATAATCCAAAAACAACAAATTTTCAATAAACCAACAAATGTGCACCAAAAAATAGCCAATTACTATACAACCAAACCCAAAAAACTAGAAATTGTGAAATAATCCAAACAAACTGCCCCAAAAACAAATTAATTTTACAACCTAATAACCCAAAAACAAGAAATTTTTAATAAATAAACTAATATGCAACAAAAAAGCCAATAAGCCGAAAACCAAGAATTTTCAATAATCCAAACAATCTGCACCCAGAAAACCCAACTTTTTTAAAATCAAGTGACATGAAAAAAAGAACTTTTTCAATAATCCAAACGAAAAACAAGAAGCCAAAATTACAATTTACCTGAATACAATTGAACAACTTTGCATTTTTATTTTCGGATTCTACAGCGTAAAGGGTCGGATAAAAAACCTTGTACCTGTTCAAAAAACAAAACAATAAAATTCACTAGACTGTTAGACTCATGATCAAATTTGTATGAAAAAAAAATGCTTAAATGGGGTATATGAAGAGTACTTGTTGCGGGCTTTGCCGACTTGGAAACCCATCCAGAAGTTGAGAAAGCAGTAGAGAACGATAACCAGAGCGACATATCCGTACTCTTTAGGCAGAAACTCAGCTACTGCGCTCATGGTGGTGTAGATTAGCTTCTCAAAACACTCAACAAGTCAACCGGTTAGGAATATATATGGAAGAAGTATAAGAAAATTAAATAAAAAATAAAAAAATCTAGTACTTACAAATTTCTCATATTTTACAAAATTCTAATATTTCAATAAATTTATCATTGGCAGAAAAAGAAATTAATTACCCATAAAATAAATCAGATAAAAATTCATAAAAAAAAAAAAAAAATCTAGCACTCACAAAATTCTCATATTTTACAAAATTCTTATATTTCAATAAATTTATCATTCACATAAAAAAAATATCATCCATAAAATAAAAATCAGATCAAATTTCATAAAAATAGAAATGATTTCATCGATGTTGATTGGTCTATTTCTATACATATTTTAGGTCTCCATTTCCTATTATTTATGCTTTGTTTTTGTGTGAAACTAGATATTTTATATGTTTGTTGAGCATTTGTAGGTCACAATCCATGGAAGAAGGTGTTAGAAGTTATTTTGGAGAAAATGAGTAAAAAACTGAATTTTGGGCTGTGCAGATCATTCATATTTCGGAGGCCATATCTCTCAGCTCCGATTGAATTGTGTGTCCTACCACCTATGAATGGAAAGCCCTGGAAGTCAAGTTTCTGGCGCACTTTTCGGATCGCAATTCCAATATTCCTAAAAGAAGTTATGCCTGTTTTAGTATCCAATTGTTAGATCAGTCATAATTCCGTAAATATTGACGAGATTTATTTTGCAAGTTGTCGGAACGGGAAATATTACCTTCTTAGACATGGGTGTGAGTCTTGGAAAGCAGGTTGACACCTAATCCTTATCATCCTTCAATAAGTAATCAATTTGAGTGGATTAGGAAAGAATTAAATCCCAAAAAGATAGAGTTCCAAAAGGGAACCAATTTCCTTGTTGTTTAAGGACTTGACTTATCATCTAAAGCCTATTTAAACCCCTGTGAACCCTAATTTCGGGATAGAGAAACCAAGGGAGGTCCCAAGCCACCAAGGGGGCCGTCCCCCATCACTCCATCACCACACATCACCTCAAGACCCATCCATCCATTGTAGAAGAAGACGAAGAAGAATTGGAGGAGCTCTTTGATGATCATTTCGGGTTTTCTCTACTCAATCTCTTTTCTTTCTTTTTCCATGATGTATAACTAATCCCATAACTAGGGAATCAATGTGAACCTTTTATGAATGCTCATATATGGATTAAATATTATTTCATCAATTCAATTCTTGATTTATTCATTGTTCTTAATTGCTTAATCCTCATTAGTTTTAATATTTATTCACACCATAGACCAAGGGTGGATAACTATTTGGCATGATTTTAGGGTTAAGACTATCTGAGAATTAGGGTTAGAGTATAGACCAAACCTAATCTTGATTAAAGCTCTTTTGAATGAATGAATTTTATTTTTAGCCTAGGCCAAGCAAAATATAGAATTTGGTTCTTAATTCTTGCGCTTAAAGGGTTTCCGATCACTGTTCACACCATAGACCAAAGGTGAATAGTGGTTTGGAGCACGTGACTCATCCCATGACTATACGGTAATAGTCACATTAAAGACAAAGAATGAACCCTAGAATTGATTGAATCTTGTTTACAAATTAATTCCATACATTGAGTGTTCATAATTGGGGATCATTGATGACTTAGTGTTTTCTTTCCATTGATCACAACCATATTCTCATTAATTGTTTTCTTTAGATTAATTTAATTTAGTTTTAGTTTAATCAATCAAACAACAAATCTTTTGGTTACTTTAATTTAACTTTAAGTAGAATTAGTTTTAATTAATAAATTACTTTTCCTCGTGGGAACGATCCTTACTTGGCACTGTACTTATCTTCACGATTCGTGCACTTACGAGTGAGTATTTTATAAGACAATTTTACACATCAGATGTCCTTATAGAAATTAAAATCAAAGAGTATTCACTTGATAATTAATATATATATATATATATATTATATACATAAATTTTCAAGTCAGTAAGCACTGATATAACTTCATCAGTGCTTTGGATGTGGACCATTAGATTTACATATTTTCACTCAAAGTGTATGTGTTAGGATTATGCTCAATGGCAAGAGTGTAATATTGTAATTGACAATCTTCTCATATTAATAAAGTGAATTCTGATTCTTACAATTACTTATAGCATTTATTATTATAATTGTCAAGGTAAATAATCATAAGGTCAAAAGACTATGAGACATGAAGAATTGTTCATACATCCGGATATGTATGAGGTAGACACAATTCTTTAGTTAGTCTTGAATAACATTCACAACTTAAGTTAAAGGTTGGGCACCTCTATCTTGTTAAAGTTGTAGAATTCTTTTACTAGCATTTGAGTGGGATCAAATGAATATGATGAGTCTAAAATCATCGAAAGGTTTTCGAGTAAAGAATCTAGTGCACTAGGTGCATTGAACTGGATCACAATGAAATACTTTATCTAGAACCGTCACTAGATATAAGTCTTTTCATTAAAGAGGACAATCGGAGAGTCTATCTTAATCCTGAGATAAATGATGGACTTATGGTTGCAAGTGTTATCATTAGAGCTATCAATGAGTACGATTATATAGCATAGTCTATCCTCGATAGTTTGGTGGTATACATTTGTTAATCGATAGAGGACTTCATTTATAGATATGGACATCGTGGCTCCATTTATTAAATGAGAGTATAATATCATCATATGGATGTTTTGATGTATTGGATATTAAATCTCAACGTTGAGTTTTCAATAATGATTATTGAAAACATGGCTTCTGGACAAGTCAAAGTATCCAAGTTCGAAATGTGGTCATATGAGGAAATATGGTAACTTGGAGAGCTATAGGCGGTCTATGAGCTCTTGGCGATTACTGATATTATTCACGAGGATACACCATCTCCTATAAGATTGTCTAGGGTATGAATGAGAAACATCTCCTTATTCTATCTTTATTTAAGAGTTCAATTTTAGCTCTTTAGTGGAATGAGTTAAAATTAATAGATTGGACCTAAGTGAATCATTTGTTGATTGTGATTAGGTTGTGTCTATTGAAGCTTAAATTTAGATAGCCCGCCAAGATCCCCAATCCACACGTATTTACATGGATCACTTGATATATTCTACCGGTCCGATTTAAGGGTCCATCTAGAATTGTTTTTAATATATCAAGAATATAATATGTCTATTATTTAGTTAATGGGCTGCACTATTATATTAATATATTAAAAGGAGACATGTGGGCTTGCTTCTTTTAGTAAGAATGGGTCTGGTTCACATGTGAGCTTTTATTTAAAGTCCAATGGATTAAATGAAATAAGAAAATAATATATGGCCCATTTATATAAGTGGGGCGGCAAGGTGTATATATTAACCTAATATATTATTTTGTTTCATTGTTTTAATTAAATAAGAATTAGTTAATTTATTAATTAATTGTTTAATTAAGAAACAAATCTTTTTCTGATCAGGAAATATATTTCCTAAAGTTATACTATTGGTAGTAGTATATTAAAAGTAAAAGACTTGTTTGATAAGAAAATAAATAATTAATTTTATTTATTTAATCAAATAAGAAGTCTTTTTATTTAGTCAATAAAAGAATAAAAATATCTATGAGTTGGATTAGGTTTTGAAGTCTAAAGGTTGATGGAAATTAGGGTGCAACACAAACTCTTTTTGGTATGTGATTTGCGGCAACCCTAGTCTATTTAGAGGAAGATTTCGGCAATCCTAAATAGAAGAGGAAGCAAAATTTCGGCCACCTATATAATACCACATATAGAATTCGGCCACCATGGTTGATTGAATGATTCAATTTTCCTTCTTCTTCTCAATTCATAGAAAAGGATAATTTTTATTCTACTAAACATAAAAGAGAGAAGAGATTATTCTTTGATAGTACACTGATTGCTTGTTCATCAATAAGCTTGTGTGTACAACATCGAATTAGGTTCACGCGAGTTTCGATCATTAGATTGAGAACTCAAAAGTGACCGGAATAATTTTTGTCTTCTTTTGATTATTTTGTGACTAACAAAAAAAAAAAGAAAACTTTGTTCATCCATTCTCAGGTTTGCAATTCAAAGAAAAAGGGAGACCACGCTCCTAGGTGATTCACGTACGTGTTCGGATTGGAAGATCTCGCGGTACTGTTCACGATCACTGTTCACGGGGGGGGGGGGGGGGGGGGGGGGGGGGGGGGGGGGGTTATACTGTTCACGATCACTGTTCACGCGGGTACTGTTCACGGGCATCGGAAAAGATTTTACGGATTACCAATCGACATAAGTCAATCGGATCACGCGTCAAGAGGTATTTAACTCTAACCGTATATATTTGAGTTTAATTAATTAAAAGGTTAAGGTTCAACTTTGAGAAAAATTTTAAAACCATACAAAATCTATTTTTCGTTTCTTCCGCTGCGTTTTATATCGATTTTTCCCAACAGTATGCACTTGTTAAAACTTCTCCATAATCAGTGGTCCACATACAACGCACTGATATAAGTTATATCAGTGCGCACTGAGGAGAAAAGGATTATATATATATATATATATATATATGTGTGTGTGTGTGTGTGTGTGTGTGTGTGTGTGTGTGTGTGTGTGTGTTGTGTGTGTTGTGTGTGTTTGAGCTAATTACATCCAAATCCCTAAGGTTTTTCCCTTTCACAGTCGAACATAACTTTATCATTAATTGACAATAATTTCTCATACCATTAATAAAAATTGTTCAAACTTAACGGTGGAATGAGTTTGATCGTCAAAAATACCAAAATGCCCTTAAAATTATGAATTAAATTTTTTTTAATGAAAAATAAATGGATCTAAAAATATTTGAAAACAAAAACAATTTTTTTTTAAAAACTGATCCTCACTAACGAGTTCGAAGTATAGTGGAGGTCCATTTTTTTTAAAGAGAAAATTTTACTTTTTGTTATTGGTAAAATTCGAAAAGATGACACATCAGTATAAATATCGTGTTTCGCGGAGATAATTAGTGACGTGCCAATGAATGTCGACTAGATTAAGCCAACCTAAGATGACTAGAAGATAACCCCATAATGCTAGACATGACGCTGGTTCCGGTTCCGGTTCCGGTTCCACGGTTCCGGTTCCGGTTCCACGGTTCCGACGGTTCCCACAGTTCGGAACCGGTTTTTTTTTAAACAAAAAAATCAACCCAAAATCACACAAAATCCACCACAAACCAGTGAACCATCGCAAACCCAAACACACAAATCCTATCAGTTAAAACAACCCAAAATCACACAAATAACACAAAATCCACCACAAATCTATCAGTTCAAAGTCTTCAAACACACACACACACACACACACACACAACCACCATAAACCCAAAATCCAAAATCCAAAATCACACAAAATCGCACAAACCCAAAATCACACACACACACACCAGTGACCAGACACCATCACAGTATCACACCAGTACAATCAGAGAGAGAGAGAGAGAGAGAAAAGAAATCGGCGACGGATAAAGAAGGGATCGGCGCACCGACGAAGGGATCAGCGGCCATCGGACTGTTGGAGACGGGAAGAAAAGAAGAAAAGAAAGAGAGAGAGAGAAAGAAATAGAGAGAGGGAGAGAGATAGAGAGAGAGAAAGAGAGATTGAGAGTCTGGGAGTTTGAGAGAGAGAGAGAGAGAAAGAAAGTGGCGACTTGCGTCATGGCGTGGAGGCTGGAGGGTGTGGGTTTAATATATATATATATATATATATATGTTGGAACCACCGGTTCGAACCAGAACCAGAACCGCCGGTTCCAGTCCGGTTCGAACTGGGCGGTTCCTTAAAATTTAGAACCGGAACCGAAACTGCCAGGTACCGGTTCCGTTCCGGTTCCGGTTCGATTCGCTGGTTCGAACCGAACCAGTGTCATGTCTACATAATGCTGGTTAGGGTTACTTAGATGGTCGAGTGGAAAACATTCAACCAAGGTAATTAGATTGATCGAGTAAAGAAAATGGTCGGGTTTAGTTATCTGCTCCGGGTGTAGATCCCTAGTCGGGGGATGAAAGAGGTTCGGTTGGGTTTGGTGGACGGTCGGCTAAGCGACATGCGGACAACTTTAAGATACCCTCGGATGCTTGACATGTCGACAACGTAGAATTCAATGTAATCACGACTCAAATACACAAAAAAAGAATTGTACTTTGTAAGGACCTCTATTTTTGATTGACTTATTTCATGACAAACCACATTGGGATCACTTTCTAATGGGTAGCTTAAGTCTCCATTTGTGTCTCATTTTCAACAAGATTCCAAGATCCCAAAGTGCTTCAAGAGAGGTAGTTTACTAGACTTGACTTTCTTGAAGAGATTTAGTTGCACACACACACTTCTCATGTTGCCTAGTTTTCTTATTCTTGTGCTTAATTTTGTGTGCATTTCACTCACTTCACACTTGCACATCATTCATGTAAGATAGGCATTTTTCTTTATTTCTCATTAGTGATTCACTTAAATCACTCACACCACATGTCTAGATCTAAGTGTGCTTGTTTTTTGAGTGTGTTGTGACCTTATATGTGGGTCCTAGTGTGCGGGTCTCTACCTGCGCAGCCACCAGCGCAGTTGGCCTGGTGTGATTCTTAGGCCATGGTTCGCTAGTCGGTTCATTGGTCTGGAACCAGCAAAGTGTCTATACGCGCGTATGTGCGCGGGTCTAGACCAGCGCAATAGACCCGCGCAGTTGGTCTTGGTGGTTGATGTTCCCCAGTTCACAGGTGTGTTCGCTGGTCATGAACCAGCAAAACCCATGTGCGTGGGTTAGTGTGCGGGTAGGGACCCGCGCACATGGATCCACGCACTGTGTCAGTTTTATTTGTCTTTTTGCAAAATTTTCCAAAACAACGTAGTTTCTTTTAGGGTTGTTATATATACATCTCGTCATCACCATTTCATGTCAAGAGCATCAAAAATTGATTTTTATAGAGATGAAGTGTTTCCGTAGTGAGAGAAGCTCCAAGAGTGTTTCTTTAACTATCCAAAACCAAAACCCATCATCCTTCATACATCATTAAGCATCATTAAGGCATGGGTCTTCGTCTTGAGTTAACTTGGTAAGTTGAACAAAAATCCCTCTTTGTTATTTGTTCATACATTCCAAGATGATGTTTTTAATGCATTTATTAGTTGATTAAATGCTAGGGCTCTACTTTATTACATATATTTGTGAGTCTTGATCACATGATTGGGTTTGTATTGTGATAGCTTGCATTTAGGACATATTTGCCCTCTAGCTAATTAGGACTCATTTATTGCATTTGTTAATTGCATTTATTGTCCTTGCCATTTTACGTGATAACATGTGTCGATATGGCTTTGTTTGATGACTAGATTTTAGACTTGCATATCTATATCTAGTTAGGTCTTTATGAGCATTCATATAGACATTGATATCTAGGATTTGTACTTAGTGTCATCTTTAATTTCTAAATAAGCATTTAGTGTTGCCTAGCATTATTTGCATTTTGAATATTCATATATTCACTTAGGTTGTTAATCTCTTCTTTGAGAGTTAAGTCTTGTGACTACAAGGTGTAGTGCACAAGCAAGTGAAGTCTTGCAACCAAGGTGTGGTTGGCAAGCAAAGTGATCAAGGATTCACTATAAAGGCCCGTTGGGTAGTAGTGGTGGGTTAGTGACCGAGAATAGTATGACTAGAGGTCAGCCTAGGTTGTAAATATTATTACAATAGTGGATTTGAGGATCGGTATGGCTAGAAGGATAGCCCGTGGTTTTTCCCTTGTTGATGGGTTTCCACGTAAAAATCAAGTGTTATTTATATTTCCGCACTTTACACTTGATTTTTTATGTTTGTTTATGGGGTAAATTTTTATATTGATTAATCAAGAAAAGTTGGTAATTAACTTGATTAAAACCTATTCACCACCCCCTCTAGGTTATTAGACACATGTTTAGTATTATTTTCATACTCAAATAAGGTGATATGAAGCATACTCAGATAAAGAAACAAACTTTCTTAGAGTTATCAAGTCAAGAATAGGCAAAATACCTGATGTGTTTAAAACACAAACAATGCAAAACATGAAAAAAGAAGAAGATAAAAACGACTCCAACAAGTCAAAGTTTTATTAAGTTACTACCACATTTTCTTTTACTTGTACTTCAAGAATTAGAGTTTTATACATGTATAAATAGACCCTAAAAACACCCAAAAGGGGATTAACGAAATCTAAGATACAAGAGTGTAAGAGAGATCGAGTTTGTAACAAGATTCATCATAGTGAAGCTTTTCCCTCGCAGTCACCGGCAACTAGAGGTGTCCACGGAAGTTAAATCGACGGTTAAAAACCGAAACCGAAATTGGAAAACTGAAACCGAAACCGGCGGTTACAAAACCGGTTGGAAACCGGTTAAAGCCGGTTATGTTTCGGTTAAGCCCATGGAAAAACCGCCTAAAACCGGCAGTTTAACCGTCGGTTTTAACCGCCGGTTTACATATATTAAAAAAAACCAATCAGAAGTTGCCAAGTGTCACTTAATTTGAAAAATAAAACCGGAACCGAATCGAAACCGGCCGGTTTTGTAACCGAAACCGAACGAAACCGCCAAACCGGCGGTTAAAAACCGACCCAAAACAGAAATTTTCCGGTTCTGTTTCAGTTTGAGCTGTCCATGGCACCGAAACCGACCCGAACCGGAACCGTGGACAGCACTACCGGCAACCACGGTTTTTTCCCTTCTCGGGTTTTTCCACGTAAAATTGTGTTTGCATGCTCTCTTTCTCTTTTTTGTTCATAATATTATTGTCATCTTATCATAACTTGTTAGACAAGTGATCGAGTTTGCATAATCCCAAAAATCACCGTCAATAATTGGCGCTAGAAGAAGGGGGAGAGCAATAAAATCTAAGGGAATTTGTATGACAGTAACATGGCAAATAGTAGAGGTGGAAGTCAGTCCCCACGTGAAACTGACACCCCGTGTGGTGTCAATGATGCTGGTCTAACAAACACCATCGCTGCCGGATGAGATTTACCTTCTAAAACTTCGACTTCCATTGACAAGATGTGATAACTTCTACAGATGCCATCCATAGTATCTTCTCGGATGCTTTCTAGCAAATCCAGGAATCCCTACGGAGAGTCATCGAAGACTCCACCAGACAGGGAATCAACATAACTGCTACCACCAACTTGACCTCACCATACCAGTTATCTCCGCCGATGGTAGCTCGAGACCCCAGGGTACGTTCTGCAATAGTGGTTACGACCCTAGGCGTACCGCAGAATCTGGTAGAGATAGGGCGAATCGTTGTGAAAGGAAGGAACCTTCTTAAAAGAGAAATGATCGCCAAGGTGACCAAGACCACAGAGAGCGTAGGGGTCGGGGAAACCAAGAAAGAAGGGAACAAAGGGAGCCTAGTTTGCAAGAGGATGCTGGAACGTACCATGGACAGGGAACGAGTTACGATTAGGATTACAAGTAAGACGGTCACAGGAGGAGACCCCGATCAGCTTCAACTGATGAGGAAGCGTCGTCTAGGAGGCGTAAAGAGACAACCCCAATACCTAAGTACAATATTCGTGATGCCCAGATCATAGGGCGAGTTTCAAGGGACCCCTATTGTCTCACCATAAGTCAAAAGTTTGACAAGCACAGTCGAACCAGAAAGAGAGCAGGAAGTTCTGTTAAGAAGGATAGAGGTATTAGAGCGAAGACAAGGTCATGGGAATCTGCTAATTGGTAACTCGGGGAGTCCATTCGCTACTTCCGTAAGGCAAGCTCATTTTTAGAAAAGTTCAAGATCTCACACGTGGATCAATTCAAGGCCAACACTGACCCCTAAGAGCACGTCGGAAGATACCAAAGCACGATGGCACAATATGACTATGATGATGCACTCATATGTAGGATGTTCCCTCAAACATTAGGGGATCAAGGGTCTAGATGGTTTGATGGCCTCACTAGTGGATCAATCAGGAATTTTGAAGAATTGATACAGGCTTTCACCAGGCAATTCATGGGGAGTATTCAGTGTAGAAAGTCAATATTTGTCATTTCAACCTTGAAACAAAGAAATGACGAGAAGTTAAAGGACTACCTCACCAGGTTTGCGCAGGAAGTCTCAGAAGTGCATGACCCCAACGACGAGGCGGTAGTGTCTGCATTTGTCAACAGTTTGCAGCACAACCAGTTGTCATTCAGCCTAAGGCAGAGGGGGCCAACCACCTGTACAAATCCGGTGGATGATATGAGAGGATACATCATGGCCGAAGAAGATCAGATAGCCCACGGAGGAGAACTTATACATGGCGGCCGACCGTGAGAAGGCCAAAAACCCAAAGATAATGGTTCGAAGGGAAATACTAAAGGAGACCAAAAGAACAATTCTGGGAAAGGCAAGGAATGTCACAAAGACGATGATCAAAAAGGTAATAGGACCTTTAGAAGGCAATACACTAACTATACCCCACTGGCCTAGAAGTAGGAAGAAATTCTGAACATAATAGAAGATAAGAACCTGTACAAAAAGCCCCCAAAATAATCCATTTTTGCAAGGAGAGACACGTCTAAGTACTGCTGATTCTATCGGGAGAATGGTCAAAACTTCTAAATGCTACCAACTAAGGGATTATATTGAAAAGTTGATCAGAGAGGGGCACCTGAAAGATGTGGTTCTCAAAGGAGGTGATGATCAGCATTGTGACCCCGCGAAGAATGACAAAGACAATAAAGGCAGTCCAAGGGGAAATTCATATGTTGGAGCTATCAACACCATCTTTGGTGGGCCATGCACATGCAGAAGTAGTAGGGAGAGAATGACTGAAGTCTGTGAGGCAATAGATGGCCAGAAGAACTTAGAAGTAAACTCAGTAGGTCCCAACCAAAAGAAGCTCAAGCAAGGTTATGACACGATCGTGTTTTCCGAAGACGATGCCCACGGACTTGAAATCATACCAAACGATGCAATCGTGGTCTCAGTGTTGGGTTTTTTTGCCCTAAAGCTTGTAATTTGTAAATGTGAATTGAACATAAATAAAAGAAATACTTTATTCATTCAAATTGTTTCATACTTTTATATAACATGTGTATTTAAAATCCAAGATTACCAGGATGTAATTTCCAACTGAGTATATGAATATCATATACATATGGATTTAGTTTGAAACGAGCAATCTAAAGAGTCCGTAGATAGCAAATAAAGCTAGGTTCTTTATTTGTGGTTAATCTACAGCTACGGTCCATTCTGTAATGTACGGTGATCTTATACTGGATCATTCTTATTGCGATATGAGAATGGAGGCACCTTGTATGATGTGATCATATAGGACTGGGCCACGATTTAATGAATCTCTTACTAAGATCCGTTTATGTTGAGATTTATATATATATATATATATCGACAAATGATGACTATAAAAGGGTGATCTTAATCCTGAGTGTCTTATCGACTCCTTCAGGTTAGATCGTGATTTTTGATGTACCATAGGTGAGGTCGGAGTTGCATTCCCGATCAATATGCTTCGTATATTTGGGATCGTTGTTTGGCTTGTGGCTGGGAAGGTTTGTACACAATAGTGGAATCTACTCCTTCTTGCGAAAAGTAGATAGTGGTTCCCTTAAGGGTTGATTCGGGGCTTGAACAATATGAACTCTCTCCTAATTTCGTGAGGAATGTAGGATTTATTGTTCATTAGAGAATCAATGGTACTTAATGGAAAAGATGTAATTAGAAGGGTATAACGGACATTATGACTCATCTCTAATTATGAACTACTTGTGGAGGATTATACCATATGTAATAGCTATATCAATGGACACCGAAAGTTATTGGTTTGTATAAAAATATCTACAGTTGAGAGAATGCAGCTTCGTGTTTTTAGTTGAATAACATCGAAGTTAATAATCATGAAATATTAATTAAAGAGTTTAACTAATTATTTCTAAGGATGATTGGAGCTCGAAATATTGTGGGTTCATTAGGTTCCCTGCTATCCCGATTGATTAAAGGTAACAAGGGTCTCAGTTGATTAATTGGATTGTCCAATTAATTGTGTTACGAAAGTGACACGTATCTATTTGGGAATTAATTAAATAATGAGATTATTTAATTAAAGAATATTAGTGGTTAAATTGATTACATAATAAGATTATTTAATTATGCGATTAATCATTAGTTGGAGGGTATTGATTGATATTTGTGTTTGAATGAAGATAAGATAATTTGATTATTTTATTTTTATTAAATTAAATATCAAATTTGAATTTCAAAAGTTTAAATTCAAAGTTATTAATTATCCTTATAGATATTAGATATTTTAAAGGATTAATTAATGAAAGTTATCAGTTAAAAAAAGAAGAAGAAGATAGATATAAGATATTTATTGTTTTTGAAAACTGATACACGCAGAGAAGAGAATATATCTGTTCTCTCAATTGCATTGCAGGCAATTGTTGCGTGAAACTAAAAGAAGAAAAACGAGAGGTGTGCGGCCAGGTAAAAAAAAAACATATATATTTGTCTTTGATTCATGGTGGCCGAATTCCACGCATAGAAAACAAGAGTTGTTTTTCGTAAGTTTCTTCTACCTCCATTCAAGCTTCCTGAAACCCGTGATGCGCTAAGATCTTGTGGTTCAAATAAGGAAGCAGACCGGAAAAGAAAAAAGAAGTCTTCAAACGCTGGTATGAAATCGTTTCACCTTCTTTGTTGTTTTCGATTATTACTGTACAATTAGGTTTACTTGATGATTGCATAAAAAATATTAAAACCCCATTCCGCTGCGCAATCCAAAACCTGGCACCTACAGTCAGTTCGTATTGGTCACATGGAAGTAAGGAGAGTGCTGATCGATAATGGGAGCTCGGCGGATATCCTAAGTGTCGGGGTATTTGATCAGTTGAGGCTACAAAGGAAGGATCCGCAGCCGCTGATGATTCCGCTCAGAGGATTCGGAGTAGAGATGCACATTTTTCCCAAGATCCCCAAATCCCCATGTTCCCATCCTCATTTGGGGAAATGTTTTTGGGGAGAAATGGGGAATGGGGTGGGGATGGGGATGATTTTCATCCCCAAATTGAAATGGGGATGGGGATGGGGTGACCTTCCCCATCCTCATTTCCCCACTTCCCCCAAAACATATATTTATATATTTAAATTTTTTTATTCTTCAAAATCCCTATCTATATAAACTCATTTACTTTTTTATTCTGTATTTGTAATGCACTAACATATTTTAGTTTGTATTTGTAATGGATTATTATTTTTGTTTAATTTTTATTTTTTAGTCTAACGGGGGAATGGGGTAACGGGGGAATGAGGGAAACGGGGAAAAATGGGAAAAAATGGGGAAAATAGGGAACTGGGGTTGGGGATGGATATACCTTCCCCTAAAAATCCCTATCCCCATTTTCCCCAAATGGGGAAATGGGTGGGGATGAGGTAAGAGTCTGGGAAGTGGGGATGGGGATGGGGGGACCTATATCCATCCTCATTTCCCCAATATGCATCTCTAATTCGGAGGAGCGGAAGTGAGATCACTAGGGACGGTCAAACTGCCAGTTGAGATATGGAGCTTCCCATGTTAGAAGACGGTGCTACTCGATTTCGTAATTGTTGACACCGAGAATTGGTCCTAGAATGCCTTGTTAGGAAGACCATTCTTAAACAAGTCAAAGGCTGTCACGACAACCTATGCCCTGACTGTCAAATTCCTGACTGAGGCAGGTCGGTGTCATGAAGGGCTCCCATGAATGGGCAAGGAAAGCCAATCTAGATATTTATAGAGAAATATCAGAGCCGGATGTAATGCAGATAGACCTCCTTGAATGGGAAAAGTGCCTGAAGGTAGACGAAGAAGAGGAAAAAGTAGAGACACTGACCCACTTCGACTTGGACCCAAATGAGTCATCTCCAGAAGATGGGAAAGACCAGGAAGGGGAACCAACTAATGAAGTTGTGATAGATGATAAAAACTCCAAGCAGACAGTGAAGCCAGGGGCGCAGTTGACAGAACAAGTACAAAATAAGTCGGTCAACTTGTTAAAAAAATACAATGACGTGTTCGCTAGGAAGCATTAAGATATGGCGGGGGATCGACGCCAAAATAATTTCCCATGCCCTGGCAGTTAACCCCGAGTGAAAACCGGTTATCCAGAAGAGGCGACGATTCAACCTTGAGAAAAGCCAAGCAATCAAAGAAGAAGTCCATAAGCTACTGGCAGCATGTTCAATCAGGGAGGTGTAATACCCGTAGTAGGTCGCCAATGTCGTACTCGTAAAAGGAAGAATGGGCAATAGAGAATGTGTATGGATTTCACGGACCTAAACAAGGCATGCCCGAAAGGCAGTTTTCCTTTGCCGCGAATAGACTAGTTGGTCGATGCAACGGCGGGGCATGAGCTACTAAGTTTTATAGACGCCTATTCGGGCTATAACCAGATAAGAATGTTCGGACCAGATGAGGAAAATAGTGCTTTCACAACTGACCAGGGGTTTTACTACTACAAAGTAATGACTTTTGGCCTCAAGAATGCTGGGGCAACTTACAAAAGATTGGTAAACAAGATGTCACCCGTTAGATTGACAGAAACATAGAGGTGTATATAGATGAAATGCTGACAAAAAGCATCACAGCAAAAAAGCATGCAACCGATCTGGAAGAAACATTTGGGGTGCTGAGAAGGTATGGGATGAAGCTCAACCCAAACAAATGTGTTTTTGAGGTACCATCGGGAAAGTTCCTTGGGTTTCAAGTGCACCAGAGGGGGATCGAGGTGAATCCTGAGAAGATAAGGGCCTTAGAGAAAAGGAGGTATCCGGTTACCCTAAAGACATTCAAAGGTTAACTGGTTGCTTGGCCTCGTTAAACCGATTTATTAGCAAATCAACAGACAGTTGCTTGCCTTTCTTCAAAGTCATAAGAAAGGGCAAATAAGTGGAATGGAATGAAGACTGTGAACAAGCCTTCCAGAAAATTAAGGAATATTTAGGCAATGCCCCAATCTTATCGAAGCCTCTAGATGGAGAAGTGTTGTATTTATACCTGTCAGTCACAGCTGTGGCCACGGGGTCGGTACTGGTTAGGCTAGACGAAGGAGTACAAAAACTGGTATATTACACTAGCAAGGCCTTGCTGCCAGTGGAAACGAGGTACTCGGCAGCCGAGCAAATGACATTAGCATTGGTGACATCAGCAAGAAAACTGAGACCCTATTTTTTAGGCTCACAGGATCGAGGTTTATACGGACTATCTGTTAAAGCAGATCTTATCTAAATCGGTAGTGTCAGAAAGATTGACCAATGGGCGGTTGAGCTAAGTTAATTCGATATCACTTATTTGCCAAGGGCAGCGATAAAGGGTCAGGCAATGGCAGATTTGATCGCTGAATTCACTAAACCAAACAGTGAAGTGATGAGAATGCTCGAAGACAAAGAGAGGAAGATTTTTAACTGGAATTTGCACGTCGATGGATCGTCAAATGACATACGTTTTGCCGTGGTATGCAATATCAAAACAAATTTATAAAATCCCACAATGCACTAAACACAATTAAACATAGTATATGGAAAATATGGGTATCAGTCCGCAGGGATCGATCAATAACTATGATTAGACTACTACTTTAATAAGAAAAATGCGAGAAAAGTAAGTTGGCATGGATTTTGAGGAGAAATTAAACTAAAATTAAACTAAGCTTAAACTAACTAAAGTGCACGAATTTAAAAGATAGAAATGCATGATATGTGAATTAAGAAATTGATGGATTCAATTAGCAATTATGGGCAAAGAATGAACTCACATTAATGATCATAAACTATTGTAACCACCCTAGGATGTATATGATTGATTATCTACCACTCATGTGTGTCCAACCCATCATGTATAGTATTGGCCACCCACAAGTGGTTGTACAATGAATGAACATCTACCTAATAAGAGACTAATCTCTTTGTTAAAATTCATCAACCTAGGATGTATAGTGTTGATTCTTAACTCATCACAAGTACCCAATCCTATCATGTATAGTTTTAGTTACCGGTTAAGGATTAAATATATATGAGATTAATGAGTCCATATTTTACTTGAGTCATGTACTTTTGTAAAATCCTTATATTCAAGGGAGCTAAAAAGAACTAAGCATCATGTATTCCAATTCTCTACACTTATAATTTCTTAAACAACTTGTAAAAAGAGTCATGTATAATCTAATACAAATTGCTCTTGAAATCAATTAAGACCAATGAATAGAACAAATAAGATAGAATTACTAAAAGAAATTAAGTTCATTACAAATACTCATATTTACATGTGAATCATATCAATCCATTAATGGGATTTAGCTACTTATGACAAATGAAATAAAAAGATAAAAATGAGAAAGATAGAAGGAACTCATGTAGAACCTTCTTTCTTCAAGCTTGATTCCACCTCCAATGTCCTATTGAGTAGCTAATTGGTGAAGCAAATGGATGGGTTTTGACAGGTTTTTGGGAGAGAATGGGTTTTGAGATTTAGAGAGAGAAAATGTGATATGAATAGGTGTATGGTCGTTTTTGAAACATCAGATATGATGCCTTATATAGCTCCTCCAAAAATATGTCAGAATGTTGATGTGGACGTGTCTGATGCACGTATAGCACGAGTATAGCACGGGTAAGGTACCCGTGCAATCTTCATTTTCCTTCCTGATTTGTGCAATGTGCACGGGTTATGCTCGGGTAAGTGATTGGGAACCAATTCAATCTTAAGGTTGTTGTGCTTGATTGGGAATGTTGGATTCACCCAGAAGTCTATTGGGTTGATGACCAGATCATTTGCGAGGTCCAGGTTTTTCTTGACAAAGTAGTCATTCCAAGTAACTCCTTCTCTCATCCTACTTAGAACTTGTGGGTCGTCAGGAAACTCTGTTTTGAGGTATCTCTGAATGTTGTCTATGTTCATCTGAACTTCTACTCCTCTCACCATAACAGCGATTCCTCGCATGAAGTCATCCGGAACCATCCCAGCGTAAAATGCTTGCATTATCCTTATGCAAAACCGGGGAAGTGAGCTACCAAAAGCCTTCCATCCTCTCTCATTCACTCTAGTAGGGATTGAAGTGTCTACAATTTCTGATAGAGCTATTCCCCTCTCTTCTAGATGTCCTTCTGGCTAAAATACTCCAATCGTCTCTCGAAGTCTCTGTTCAAAGTGCATGGATGTAGATGAGGTAGCTTTTTCTTCTTACTCTCTCTTGTTCCTTGCTTATTTGTAGTAGCTTTTGTTCTACCTGACATCTGCAAAAGAAAACCCTTAATTAAAGCTATATCATGGCGGGAAATATGCATTTGATCAATCGAAAGAAGCAAAATTTTAAAGGTCAATTTCAGGCCTAATTGCCCCAATGCACAGGTATAGCATGGGTAGGTTACTCGTGCAGTACCCGTGCAATTTCTCAAAATAGCAAGCAACCTCTCAGTGCACGGGTATAGCACGGGTAGGTTACCCGTGCATTACCCGTGCAATTAGCGATATTTGCACTTTTACCTTCGAAAATTTTCACTTTCATGCATTCAACACATTCTAATCAAGCCAATGATTTACTAGGGTTCATTCATACTCTAACAACACATATAATGGCATCACATTCATGCTTCTACGGCTTCAATAAATCCAAAATAAACAAACCCTAGAGTGTTCAATTATATGCAAAAAGTGGTCATATTACATTTCGAAATTATTCACAACACTCCTACATGCAATAATCACACAAAGACCCATCATCCATCATCAAGGAACATGAATTAAACATGAAAATTCTCATGGGTTGTTCATAACTTATATTTCATGCCTATTTAGAGTGTTGGGAGAAGAGGGGAATAATACACTCTATATTAAATCAATGAAAATCAAGTTAATTGAGAGAAAATCCATACCTTATCTTGTAGAAATCGAAAATGTGGGACACACGGAATACCTTTAGGTTTTGCAAGAGAAAAAAAAGGGGCAAGATTGTGTGCTTTTGAAATTGTGAGCCCTACCACGAAACGAACAACTTATATATATAGTCGCGATAGCACGGGTATAGCACGGGTAGGTTACCTGTGCAGTTACTAGTGTAAATTCCCTCAATTAGCCCGTTTCCTTTCTTTTTCATGGGCATAGCACGGGTAGGTTATGTTAGGATTATGCTCAATAGCAAGAGTGTAATAATGTACTTGACAATCTTTTCATATTAATAAAGTGATTTCTACTTTAACAAATCTTATGGCATTTATAGTTTAATTATTATAATTGTCAAAAGTAAATAATCATAAGGTCAAAACACTATGAGAAAAGAAGAATTGTTCGTACATCTGGATATGTATGAGGTAGACACAATTCTTTAGTTAGTTTTGAATAATATTCACAACTTAAGATAAAGGTTCGGCGCCTTTATCTTATTAAAGTTGTAGATTCTTTTGCTAGCATTTGAGTGGGATCAAATGTGTTATGATGAGTCTAAAATCATCAAAGTGTGATGTTTTTGGGCAAAAGAATCTAGTGCGCTGGGTGCATTGAATAGGATCAATAGTGAAATTCTTTATCCAGAATCGTCAATGAAGACAATCGGAGAGTCTATCTCAATCCTGAGATAAATGATGGACTTATGGTTGCGAGTGTTATCATTCGAGCTATCAATGAGTATGATTATATAGCATAATCTATCCTCGATAGTTTGGCGGTATTCGTTTGTTAATCGATAGAAGACTTCATTTATAGATATGGACATCGTGGCTCCATTTATTAAATGAGAGTAGAATATCATCATATGGATGTTTTGAGGTATTGGATATTAAATTTTAACATTAAGTTTTCAATAGTGTCTATTGAAATATGACTTCTGGACAAGTCAAAATATCCAAGTTCAAAATGTGGTCATATGGGTAAATATAGTAACTTGGAGAGCTATATGCGGTCTATGAGCTCTTGGCGATTACTGGTATTCTTCACGAGGATACACTATCTCCATTAAGATTGTCTAGGGTAAGAATGAGCAATATTAACTTATTCTATCTTTATTTAAGAGTTCAATTTTAGTTCTTTAGTGGAATGAACTAAAATTAATAGATCGAACCTAAGTGAATCAATTGATGATTGTGATTAGATTATGTCTATTGAAGCTTAAATTTAGATAGTCCGCCAAGATCCCCAATTCACACGAACTTGCATGAATCACTTGATATATTCTACCGGACAAATTTATGGGTCCATCTAGAATTGTATTAAGGCATGTGGACTTGTTTCTTTTAGTAAGAATGAGTCTAGTTCACATGTGGACTTTTTATTAAAGTCCAATGGATTTAATAAAATAGAAAAAACAATATTATATATTGGCTTGGGCGGCAAGGGACTATTTATTAGTCTTATATATTGTTTTTATTTTATTATTTAATTAAATAGAAATTAATTAATTAAAAGTCAAAATCTTTTTCTAACTAGGAGAAGGATTCCTAGTGTCATACTATTATTGGTAGTATGATAAGTATCAAAGACTGTATTTGATAAGTAGATAAATAAAAGTAGTCAAATTAGGAAGTTTTTGATATAGTCACAATTTTTATATTCAATAATTTATTATTGGATAATACACTCATGAGTTGGAATAAGGTTAAAACTCAAAGTTGATAGGAGACTTGGAGAAGAAGTAATCCTACTTGTGTGAGGATTTGGCTACTCATGAGTTGGAATAAGGTTAAAACTCAAAGTTGATAGGAGACTTGGAGAAGAAGTAATCCTACTTGTGTGAGGATTTGGCTACAAGGTAGAAATCCTACTTGTGTGAGGATTTGACTACAAGGTAGAAATCCTACTTGAGTGAGGATTAGGCCTTCACATATATATATATATTATCATTATTAAATTCATTTTTGAATAGTAGTTGAAAAAAAAAACGGTTTTTTTTAGAGAAAGAATTTTTTATTCTCTTGCTTTTGAATAATAAAAAAAAAACTTCCAACTCAAGAAATGAGTGTATTGAATTCGGCCAAAGAAAAGAGAAAAGGGAAACATTTTTGTTTTCGATAGTACACAAGTATCCTTTACATCAAAAATAATTTTGTGTACATAATCGAATCGGGTTCACGCGAGTTTCAATCAAATAGATTGATAATTCACAAGTGACCGGACGTTCTTGGGTTTTCTCTTGGAGGATTATTGTGACTAACAAAGAAGAAGATTTTGTTTGTTTCATCCACAGGTATACAATTAAAGAAAGGGAGCCCACACTCCTAGGTGATTCACGTTCGTGATTGGATTGGAAGATCACGCGGATTCAATTCGACGCTAGTTCAATTGTCACGAGAAAAATGTACGATACTTTTACTATATCTTAATTAATCAAGGGTTAAGGTTCTTTCTTTTAAAGGAAATTTTTTTAAAATATACCACCCAATGTTTCGCTTCCGCCGGGTTTTGAACTGTTTTTTCCCTACAATTGGTATCAGAGCCTGGTTGAACCCTTGATTAACTGATATATATATATATACATGAATCTTTTCCTTTTTATTGTATATATGCATGTTTTAGAAAGAGATGACACTCTAGGTATTCGCATATATATTTACATTGGAATGTATGGATATATATATATATATATATATATATGTTTTATATGTGGATTGTTATTGCTCAATTTTGTTCCTAGAATTTTAATGTATTTTTTTTGTGTTGGGATTGTAACAAGAAGGGTGGCCTATCATCGCCATAATTTCCTTCTTGGTAGTTGCTAAGTTTTTTATTTATTTTGCTATTGTAATAAAAATACTGCAGAAAAATATTGTATTAAAAAAAAACTGCAGTATTTTATTATTTAAAATTCTTCTGTAATACATTCAAGTATCGAAGACTCGAAGGTTTGAAGAATTGAAAACAACCGGAACAAGTTTGGGACTGTGCGAGCCATAGCAACAAACGTGCATGCGAATGAGCACGCTGGCCACAATTGTTGTGGCATGGGCTGCGCACGGCAGCCTTATGGAAGCCATGGGCTGCGCATGGCAGCCCTTTATGGGGTTGTGGGGTGAGCACACCCATGGGAGGCAGCCAAAGGGTGCGCAAACGATGGACGCATGAAGGCTTTTTTGTCAAGAAATAAGTTTTTTTTTTGTATTCCAAATATTGTAATTTACTTGTTTTTCTAGGATGGACCAAAATTGTAGCTATTTATATTTTCGTAAATATTGCAATGTTTGTCATTGTTTGATAACATATCATATAGAATAGGAGTGCCACTCATATATCTCTTTTGGTATGAACATGCATTGAATGGTTTATGTATCTAATTGGCATCTAGATAACTTGGTAAATCATTCTATGGAATTCTATCACACGCCTTAAACAATTGAGTGGGAGAAGGTGTTTTTGAACACCTATGGCCTCCAAGATAAGTTGAGTTTTATGTTTTGTGTGATAACCCCTCAAGGGGTATCCATGAATGGAATTTAGCAAGATACTTCCTTATAAGGATAGACTAGACAATTGACTCAAACGATATCTACTCTCAAAGGAGGGATTTTCGTGAGGGAAAATATTGAAGGTAGATAACTTGGTAATACACGCAATGTGGTTTTATTGATATCCTCCCAAGAGTTCTTGTCAATATAAATCGCAAGGCTAAATTGAAAACGTTGGTTGTTATGTTAACAATTAGGTGGGACCTAGTCCAACTAGTAAATGGTGCGAACTCCCAAATGAGGCGTGACATTTATGGATGTTGGATCACCGTTGAATTTTACGATTGAATTATTTTATTTAATTCAAGATAAATATTTAAAAGTGCTTTATCATGATTGTTTACTTATATAATTTTTGTTTTATTAAGAAATCATGATCCCATCTCTAATCAACATCCTAAAAGATAATACTTTAATTGGAGATAATTATGTCACATGGAAAAGGAAAATTCGGCTATTGTTGCAATCTCAAAAGCATAAGTTCATTTTTTCTACTCCTAAATCCCATGCTCATACTAATCAATCTCCTGAGCAGCTAGTGGGAGACCTCAAATGAGATGGCCAAATGTTACATTATGGCCACCATCTCCGACGTGTTGCAACTGCAACATGAAGGAATGAGTTCTGCTGCCGATATAATGATGTTTCTAGAGGAAATGTTTACTATGAGGTCTAGGACGATTAAGAGAGAGACAATGATTGCTTTCATGAATCTTAGAATGAAACCTGGACAGGCTGTGAAAGATCATATGATGAAGGTCATAACACATCTCAACATTGATGAACTCAATGGTGTTGAGATAGACGGTGAGACGAAAATTGATATGATTGTCAACTCACTGTCAGATTCCTTTGATCAGTTCAAGTTGGATTACACCTTGAACAATAAGGAATACACCTTACAGGGCCTAATGCAAGATGTTCAAAGTGCTGAAAAGATCCTTATGAAAAGCAAGGGTCAAGAGATTTATACTGTAGGTAAAATTGCTACTGTTAAGATCCGTAAGAAGGTCAAGAAACAACAGAAGAAAAAGCAACTAGTACCTACTAAAAAGGAGACAAAGAAAGTAACCAAGATCAAATGGAAGTGTTTCCTTTCTGGTGAAAAGAGACATTGGAAAAGAAATTGCCCAAAGTCTCAGGATAAGAAGGAACAAGGTAATATTATGTAGGGAAAAATTAACTAAAACCGCAGCGGAAGGTGAAAAGTAGATTTTCGTATAGTTTAAAATTTTTTCTAAAGATTTGAACCTTAACCCTTTAATTAATTAAACACAAATATACGGTTAAAGTTAAATACCTCTTGTCGCGTGATCCAATTGACTTACCTCAAGGGTAATCCGCAAGATCTTCAATCCTAGCACGTACGTGAATCACCTAGGAGCGTGGTCTCCCTTTTTTCTTTGAATTGCTTACCTGAGAATGGATGTATGGAACTTCTGATCCTGATCTTCAATCCCAAAACACCAAGAGCCTAGAAAAATAGTTCCGGTCACTTTTGAATTCACAATCGATATGATTGGAACTCGCGTAACCCTAAATCGAAAGTGTGCACAAAACCTTTTGATGTTAAAGGCTTGCAAGTGCACTATCGAATGAGAACTTATTTTTCTTTTTCTCTCTTGGTCGAAATTCTATGTGTATTGAGTAAGATTTTTATTTTTCAAAGCAAACAAAAATCTCTCTCACTCAAGCTTCAAGGTGGCCGAAATTTATCACCTTATATTTATAAGGTGACCGAAATTTCTCCTTCTCAAAATAGGGTTGGCCGAATTCTTTGTGTAGGAAATCTAGGGTTGGCCAATTTCCTTACTTGAAAAGGAATTGTGCTTTTCCCTAATTCCTATCAATTCAAGAATCCTAACCCTTGTAGGACTAGTGGTGGCCGAATTCTTTGTATAATAAGGAGTGTATGTGGACTTAATTCTTACCACATTAGGACTCCTATCACTTAAAAGAATTTCAACCCTAATCCAACACATAGTATCTAATTTACTGATCAGGAAAAGATTTTGATTTAAACTATTAATTAATTATATAATTAATTAATTCCCATTTAATCAAAACAATAAAATAAAATAATATCTTGGGCTATTTTATTAGCCTTGCCGCCCACACCATATATATATATATATATATATATATGTGCCTAATATTATTTTTCTTATTTTATTTAATCCATTAGACTTTAAATAAAAGCCCACATGTGAACCAGACTTATTCTTACTAAAAGAAACAAGCCCACATGTCTCCTTTTAATATATTAATATAATAGAGCAGCCCATTAAATAAATAATAGACATATTATATTCTTAATATATTAAATGCAATTCTAGATGGACCCATAAATTGGTCCGGTAGAATATATCAAGTGATCCATGCAAGTACGTGTGGATTGTGGATCTTGGCGGGCTATCTAAATTTAAGCTTCAATAGACATAACCTAATCACAATCAACAAATGATTCACTTAGGTCCGATCTATTAATTTTAACTCATTCCACTAAAGAGCTAAAATTGAACTCTTAAATAAAGATAGAATAAGGAGATGTTTCTCATTCATACCCTAGACAATCTTATAGGAGATGGTGTATCCTCATGAATAATATCAGTAATCGCCAAGAGCTCATAGACCGCCTATAGCTCTCCAAGTTACCATATTTCCTCATATGACCACATTTTGAACTTGGATATTTTGACTTGTCCAGAAGCCATGTCTTCAATAATCATTATTGAAAACTCAACGTTGAGATTTAATATCCAGTACCTCAAAACATCCATATGATGATATTATACTCTCATTTAATAAATGAAGCCACGATGTCCATATCTATAAATAAAGTCCTCTATCGATTAACAAATGAATACCACCAAACTATCGAGGATAGACTATGCTATATAATCGTACTCATTGATAGCTCAAATGATAACACTTGCAACCATAAGTCCATCATTTATCTCAGGATTAAGATCGACTCTCCGATTGTCCTAATAATGAAAAGACTTATATCTAGTGACGGTTCTAGATAAAGTATTTCATTGTGATCCAGTTCAATGCACCCAGTGCACTAGATTCTTTTACTCGAAAACCTTTCGATGATTTTAGACTCATCATAACTCATTTGATCCCACTCAAATGCTAGTAAAAGAATTCTACAACTTTATCAAGATAGAGGTGCCCAACCTTTAACTTAAGTTGTGAACGTTATTCAAGACTAACTAAAGAATTGTGTCTACCTCACACATATCCGGATGTATGAAAAATTCTTCATATCTCATAGTCTTTTGACCTTACGATTATTAACCTTGACAATTATAATAATAAATGCTATAAGTATTTGTAAGAATCAGAAAACACTTTATTAATATGAAAAGATTGTCAATTACAATATTACACTCTTGCTATTGAGCATAATCCTAACATATTAATTATCTTGAACATGTTTTTTGGCGGATTCTATGGATTCTTGGATCATAGACTCCGGAGCCACTAATCATGTTTGTTTTTCTTTACAGGGGTTCAAGAAAAGGAGAAGGCTTAATGAGAATGAATTCAACTTGCGTTTAGGAAATGGAGCGTTGGTGTCTGCTAGTGCAGTGGAAGATATTAGAGTTAGTTTAGATTCTTATAGGCATTTAGATTTAATAGATGTTTATTATGTACCTCAATTCAAGAGGAATTTAATTTCATTTTCTTGTTTAAATAAATTTGGATATTCGGTTACTTTTAATAAAGCTTTTATTATTAGTAGGAATAACAAATTTGTTTGCAAAGGTACATTGGGAAACGGTTTATTCTATTTGCATAGCAATATCTCTCACTTATTAGACACGGAATCAACGCAACATAATCATAAAAGAGTAAAATTATCAAAAGATGAAACCTACCTATGGCATTTGCGCCTAGGTCATATTAACCTTGATAGGATCAAAAGATTGGCTAGTGATGGACCTTTAATTGACTTTAAGGGTGATGTTCTACCAACTTGTGAATCTTGTTTGGAAGGTAAGATGACCAAAAGGTCGTTCACGACCAAAGGCACAAGAGCCACTGAATGTTTAGGATTGATACACACTGATGTGTGTGGACCTATGAGCATTCAAGCTAGAGGTGGATATGAGTACTTCTTCACTTTCATGGATGATTACTCAAGATTTGACTATGTGTATCTCATGAGACATAAGTCGGATGCTTTTGACATATTCAAAGCATTTAAAGCTAAATTAGAAAATCAGCTTGAGAAACACATAAAAATCTTGAGGTCTGATCGTGGTGGAGAATATCTATCTGGTGAGTTTAGCAATATCTTATTGATAATGAGATAATTTCTCAGTTTTCTGCACCAGGTACGCCTCAACAAAATGGGGTGGCAAAAAGGAGAAATAGAACTCTTTTGGACATGGTTAGGTCTATGTTGAGTTATTCAATGCTCCCTAATTCTTTTTTGGGGTATGCTTTACAAGCCGCTATGTACATTCTAAACGATGTACCATCTAAGTCAGTTCCTAAAACACCGCATGAGTTGTGGACTGGGTGAAAGCCTAGTTTACAACACTTAAGGATATTTGGATTTCCTACGTACGTGTTAAAAGGAAAGACAGAAAAGATGGAGTCCTGTTCAGAAACATCATATTTGTAGGGTATCAAAAAGGAACCAAATGATATTATTTCTATAGCCCTTCAGATCTTAAAGTATTTGTTTCGACAAATGCTAAATTTCTGGAAGATGGCTATATGAATAATTTTGTGCCTAAAAGTAGAATTGTTCTGAATGAGCTTTCAGGAGATACAATTCCAGAAGAGGTTTCACAACCTAGCCCAATTGTAAGTTCCGCACCAACACAAGATCAACAATCTATCATACCTCATCGTAGTGGAAGGGTTAATAAACAACCTGAGGGATACATCGGTCTAAGAGAATCTGTGGAGAATCTCCCGGATGTTGATGATCGCTACACGTACAAGGAAGCCATGAAAGATGTTGATTGTCGCCATTGGCAAAAGGCAATGCAATCCGAAATTGAATCTATGATAAAAAATAAAGTCTGGTCTCTTGTGGATAAAACTCATTGGGTGCAAGTGGGTATACAAGAGGAAGAGAGGAATGGATGGAAAGGTGGAAACCTTTAAAGCTAGATTGGTAGCTAAAGGTTACACACAGAAGGAAGGTATCGATTATGAGGAAACCTTCTCTCCTGTGGCCATGCTTAAATCCAATAGGATACTCTTATCCATTGCGGCATCTCTAGACCTAGAGATTTGGACAAATGGACGTCAAGACAACTTTCCTTAGTGGAAGCTTTGATGAAAGCATCTATATGATGCAACCAGAAGGATTCATTGAAAAGGGATAAGAGGAAAGGGTATGCAAGTTGCAAAGATCCATATATGGATTGAAGCAAGCATCCAGATCCTGGAACATAAGGCTAGATCAAGCCGTGAAAAGTTTTGGATTTATTCAAAACCTTGACGAACCCTGTGTATACAAAAGGATTAAAGGCGACAAGTTGGTTTTCCTAGTTCTTTATGTTGATGATATACTACTCATCGGAAATGATGTAGGTGTATTGACATCAATAAAAGAATGGTTAGCAAAACAATTTGATATGAAGGACTTAGGAGAAACAAGTTATATTCTTGGTATCCAAGTCATAAGGGATAGAAAGAATAGAACGATTGCATTATCCCAAGCTTCATACATAGATAAAATCTTGTCTAGATTTTCCATGCAAGATTCCAAGAAAGGTATGTTACCTTTCAGACATGGAATCAAACTTTCTAATGAACAAGTTCCTAAGAATGAGCATGAAGAGCAAATCATGAGTCGAGTTCCATATGCCTCGACAGTTGGAAGTCTCATGTATGCAATGCTTTGCACTAGACCAGATATTTGTTTGCTGTTGGCATAGTTAGCAGATTTCAATTGAAACCTGGTCCTGATCATTAGATGGCAGTCAAGCATATTTTCAAGTATCTCAGGAGAATGAGAGATTATATGCTTGTATATTCTGGAGGGGATTTAATTCCCGTTGGGTATACAGATTTCGATTTCCAATCGGATTCTGACTCTAGATGATCAACATCAGGATCTATGTTTACACTTGGAGGAGGGGCAGTCATATGGAGGAGTATCAAGCAATCTTGTATTGCTGATTTCATAAAGGAAGCTGAGTATGTGGTCACATGCGAAGCTGCTAAAGAGGCTGTTTGGCTCCGCCAATTCTTGATTGACTTGGAAATGGTTCCTGATGCAAATAAGTAGTTCACTGTCTATTGTGACAGTAGTGGAGCAGTGGCTACTTTGAGAGAACCAAGAAGTCAAAAGAGAGGCAAACACATTGAAAGAAAGTATCATCTTCTGAGGGAAATTGTGCATATGGGTGACGTGATGATTACCAAGATCGCGTTAGCTGAAAATCTAGCAGATCCCTTCACAAAGGCTCTTCCACAGAAGAGTTTTGATGGGCATTTAGAGAACATGAAGATAAGAGATATAACATATTTGCTATAGAGAAAGTGGGAGATTATTAGGATTATGCTCAATAGCAAGAGTGTAATAATGTATTTGACAATCTTTTCATATTAATAAAGTGATTTCTAGTTTAACAAATCTTATAGCATTTATAGTTTAATTATTATAGTTGTCAAAAGTAAATAATCATAAGGTCAAAAGACTATGAGAAAAGAATAATTGTTTGTACATCTGGATATGTATAAGGTAGACACAATTCTTTACTTAGTCTTGAATAATAATCACAACTTAAGATAAAGGTTGGGCATCTTTATCTTGTTAAAGTTGTAGATTCTTTTGCTAGCATTTGAGTGGGATCAAATGTGTTATGATGAGTCTAAAATCATCAAAGTGTGGTGTCTTTGGGCAAAAGAATCTAGTGCACTAGGTGCATTGAATAGGATCAATAGTGAAATACTTTATCCAGAACCGTCAATGGATAAAAGTTTTCACTTGAAGACAATCGGAGAGTCTATCTCAATCCTGAGATAAATGATGGACTTATAGGTTGCGAGTGTCATCATTTGAGCTATCAATGAGTATGATTATATAGCATAATCTATCCTCGATAGTTTGGTGGTATTCATTTGTTAATTGATGGAGGACTTCATTTATAGATATGGACATCGTGGCTCCATTTATTAAATGAGAGTAGAATATCATCATATGGATGTTTTGAGGTATTGGATATTAAATCTTAACGTTAAGTTTTCAATAGTGTCTATTGAAATATGGCTTCTGGACAAGTCAAAATATCCAAGTTCAAAATGTGGTCATATGGGTAAATATGGTAACTTGGAGAGCTTTAGGCGGTCTATGAGCTCTTGGCGATTACTGGTATTCTTCACGAGGATACACTATCTCTATTAAGATTGTCTAGGGTAAGAATAAGCAATATTAACTTATTCTATCTTTATTTAAAAGTTCAATTTTAGTTCTTTAGTGGAATGAACTAAAATTAATAGATCGAACCTAAGTGAATCATTTGTTGATTGTGATTAGATTATGTCTATTGAAGCTTAAATTTAGATAGTCCGCCAAGATCACCAATTCACACGAACTTGTATGGATCACTTGATATATTCTACCGGACAAATTTATGGGTCCATCTAGAATTGTATTAAGGCATGTGGACTTGTTTATTTTAGTAAGAGTGGTCTAGTTCACATGTGAACTTTTTATTCAGGTCCAATGGATTTAATAAAATAGAAAAAACAATATTGGCCCTTATATATTGGCTTGGGCGGCAATGGACTATTTATTAGTCTTATATATTGTTTTTATTTTGTTATTTAATTAAATAGAAATTAATTAATTAAAAGTCAAAATCTTTTTCTAACTATGAGAAGGATTCCAAGTGTCATACTATTGTTGGTAGTATGATAAGTATCAAAGACTATATTTGATAAGTAGATAAATAAAAGTATTTTATTTATCTAGTCAAATTAAGAAGTTTTTGATACAGTCACAATTTTTATATTCAATAATTTATTATTGGATAATACACTCATGAGTTGGAATAAGGTTAAAACTCAAAGTTGATAGGAGACTTGAAGAAGAAGTAATCCTACTTGTGTGAGGATTTGGCTACAAGGTAGAAATCCTACTTGTGTGAGGATTTGGCTACAAGGTAGAAATCCTACTTGTGTGAGGATTTAACTACAAGGTAGAAATCCTACTTGAGTGAGGATTAGGCCTTCACCTATATATATATATATATATATATATATATATTATCATTATTAATTCATTTTTGAATAGTAGTTGAAAAAAAACGGTTTTTTTAGAGAAAGAATTTTTTATTCTCTTGCTTTTGAATAATAAAAAAAAACTTCCAACTCAAGAAATAAGTGTATTGAATTCGGCCAAAGAAAAGAGAAAAGGGGAACATTTTTGTTTTCGATAGTACACAAGTATCCTTTACATCAAAAATAATTTTGTGTACATAATCGAATCGGGTTCATGCGAGTTTCAATCAAATAGATTGATAATTCACAAGTGACCGGACGTTCTTGGGTTTTCTCTTGGAGGATTATTGTGACTAACAAAGAAGAAGATTTTGTTTGTTTCATCCTCAGGTATACAATTAAAGAAAGGGAGCCCACTCTCCTAGGTGATTCATGTTCGTGATTGGATTGTAAGATCTTGCGGATTCAATTCGACGCTAGTTCAATCGTCACGAGAAAAAGGTACGATACTTTTACTATATGTTAATTAATCAAGGGTTAAAGTTCTTTCTTTTAAAGGAAAAATATTATAAATATACCACCCAATTTTTTGCTTCCGCGGCGTTTTGAACCGTTTTTTCCCTACAGGTTACCCGTATAGTGACATGTGCATATGCAATCCATGCTCAGCCCTTTCCCCGTGCACGGGTAGTGCACTGGTTATGCACTAGTAAGGTACCCTTGCACTGGCCCTTTTGCCACCCATTTACACATTTACTTGCACTCTTGAATTTCCGTGCCCTGATTGGATTCCCTGCACATGAAAAATATTTGCATAACTACACTTGCCTTATTCATCAACTAACTATTTTAATCACTAACACTCAAACAATCAAATTTCATTAACTAAAATTTCACAATAAATTTTCTCTAGACTAAAAACTACCTACACCTTAAAAAGCTCATGAGATTAATTCGAAATAACGGTAACTCAAAATACATGAGAAAATGAATTGTGACATCCCACAATACTTAAGAATGAATCAATGTAATGCATGTGAGGTAGGATTTGGGTCAACAGAAGGTGGTTTGACCGGGTGAAGAGGTCCATTTCTCTTGATCACCCATATGGGTGTCAAAGTCTTTCCTAGAAATCCCTTCCCCTTAGTCCTCACTTGGTCCACTAGGTCCTTTCTAACCCATATCTTCCTAATTTTACTTGGGGTTCCTCCTAGACCTATCTTGATTGTTCTTAACCCTTTGAAACTTGTAACAATGGGCCTTAATGTGCCCCGGCTTTGAACAAAAGTAACAAGTTGGAAGGGTATAAGGAAACTCCCTCTTTGTTTGAAGCTTTGAGGTCCCCTTGAGTGTTGCACCTTAAGTGACTTGACTTCCTTCTCCACTTTGTCTAACTACACTATGTAGTCACACTCCTTTACTTTTGTGATCTTCAAGGCCTCTTCATTTTTCTTGAGCACTTCATTCACCTCCTCAAAGTATTTGACTTTTTTACAACCTCCATCAATAGCCTTATAGTTTTTCTTGCATACTCTTCTTCAAACTCTTCCGAGAGCTTAGGTAGCTCAACTAGGTCTCGCGAAATGGCCTTTTTTCACCCTCAACCTTTACTATTTTTTTCTCAAACTTGTTGTTCAGGTTGGAGAGTTCTTGCACTTTCTTCTTCAAAGTCTTATTCTCCTCCTTAAGAAGTTTGATTTCTTGATGAAGCTTTTTGTTCTCATCTTTCAACTCCTTTTCTTTTTCTTACTCAAAATCTCTAGATATTTCTTCAAACATTTTTTCATTAAAAATTGCTTCTTTCATTTTTAAGGCTTCTTTCTCTTCAATGTCGTCTTGATGTCCTTCTTCCATCTATATAGCTAACTCGAATGCCTTTACAATGTCACAAACTCTGCTTTTCTTCTTTCTGCCCTTCGGCAGTACCAAAACAAAGCATCCTTCAAAGAGTCTTTCATCAAGTCAGTCCACATAGAATTCAACCCTGCTCCCACCACAGCTGAAAGATAAATGCCTAGAAACTACATTCACCTCCATTCCAGCTGTGGCCATAAAAGACCTTCCTAGAAGCAGCTTCCAATCCCTCTCATGGGATTCATCATCCTTCACTTACAGCACAACAAAGTCCACTAGGACCTTGAGTCCATGGTGTCCAGCTGTACATCCTCAACTACTCCACAAGGAGTCTTTGTAGAGTTATCTGCCATCTTGAGTTCAATTGGAGTGGTCTTTATGGACAATGGCTTTAACTACTTGTATACCTTCAAAGGCATCATGTTAACACTAGATCCCATGTCGAGCAATCCTCTCATTTTTTCTGACTCTCCTATGGTGACTGGAATGATGAAATCGCCTGGATCCTCCAACTTCAATGGACTAGCTTCTTTTGACTCATCCGACTTCTCTTTTGCAAAATCTTCAATGGTAGCTTGGGTTTCTTGTGTTGTCTCACTCTGTGCCAACTTCTCACTCTTCTTTTGAAGTACCTCCATCACCTTAATGTGCTCATTATTACTCTGAGATTTTCCTTTGTCCTGCCTATGCAAAGCCTCTACAATTTGAGTGACTTAAGTCTCTAATATCCTAATAGAGGCATCCATGCTATTCGCCATTTAGTTATTTGATTGTATGTAGTTCTTCAACATTTGCTCATTTGCACTCTGGGAATTTCTGATGGCTATAGAAGCCTCATCAGTTGCCTTGATAAAGTCCTTCAATTCTTTCTCTAGTGATCTGACCTTTGGTTGTTAAGCATTTGCTTGAGTGTTGAAGTTGCCTTATGGGTTGTTACTTGAGCTCCCCCACTGGTTGTTGCTTGATCCTCCTTGATTGTTGTACCTATTGTATCCCTGGTTCTGATAACCTTAGTTGTTTGCACTGTTGTTGTTGTTGCTCCACGAGAAGTTAAGGTGATTCCTCCACCCAAGATTGTATTGGTTTGAGTAGGGATCATTCCTCTGCCTTTGGAATCCTCCAAACATTTGGGCTTCTTCATGCTCCAACTGTCCCCCAACTCCATTCAATGTATCCTCCATGATTTGGCTCACTTGAGCTATTGGCTTGAACATATTCTTCATCAAATCTTTCACTGACTGCATTTCCTTAGTCATTCTAGACATTTCTATGGCTATTCCTGTGTTCCCATCAATTTCTAGCTTTTCACCCCTTCTTATGTTCGAGGACCTTTGTTATGAATTTTGGGCTTGCTTCTCTATGATCTCATATGCCTCTTGAGCTCTCTTGTCAGCAATTGTACCTCCACAAGCATTGTCCACCATCATCTGAGTGATAGTGGAGAGACCTTGGTAGAAGGAAGTGACTTCAATTCTTCAGGATAGGTATGTGGCGGTGATAGCTCACTTTTTGTGTCGTTACCAAATCGCGAGTTCAAAAGATATTTACATTAAAAGTTCCTACGCAATGTGCTCTAAACTAGCAAAAGACTAGTAAAGTGGTAAGCGAGGGTATCGTTCCGCAGAGATGTGTTTGTTAACCGTATCAAGTTTTAGTGTTTATAGAAAGCTTATAAAGAGAAATGTAGATGGGGTGAGAATGGTGTGTGTGTGTGTGTGTGTGTGTGTGTGTGTGTGTGTGTGTGTGTGTGTGTGTGTGTGTGTGTATGTGTGTGTGTGTGTGGTGTTGTGTGTGTGCAAAGAAAATGAAAATGAAAATATAAAAATAAACAAGAGAATATGGAGGGGTGAGAATGGTGATTAAATGAGAAGTAATAAAATGGTGGATAAGAGAGATGCATGATAATGGACACATATGGGGCAATAAGTTCACCAAACACAAAGGCATATCTATTAGATGGTTAAGCAATCAAGCACATTCAATTAAGTTAAGGGCTCGTTCTTGCCTCAATCAGATTTATACCCATTCATAGAGCTAACAGTTGAAGAGTGTGTTGAGAGCCTCTCAAACATGAAACCACAACCAACATATGTGAACCGATTCTACAAACCAATGCTAGATTGAGCCCCAATATTAACATGGTAATATAAAATGGCAACGTTAAGTCTAATGAATGTGGAAAGAGTAATTGTTCCTCCAATCATAACTCACCTAGAGCCCCTAGTGTGAGAAGTAGCCACAATCATAACTCACCTAGAGCCCCTAGTGTGAGAAGTAGCCACAATCATAACTCACCTAGAGCCCTCTAGTGTGAGAAATAACTAAAGACCAATGTATAACAAAAACAATGAACCAAAACTCTTCTAATATGACAATTATTAGTTTCATCCATTCTTCCTAGCTAATTAGCTAAGACAATGCCTGGAGAGCCCCTCCTAAAGCACAATCCTAACTCTAATTCACTCAAATCCATCCATACACATGCAATTTTGACCTTCCATCAACATACATACATACATAAATGGGATATTTGATTACAACTACTCCTACAATTACATTAATCTACTCCTAATCCCATCCATGAACACATATTAATTTCCAATCTCCATACACAAGCATTTCAAGATAAGAGATATAATCAATCATGGCAAGAATGAAACAAAACTCAAATGAACATAAAAATCATCATATATAATTAGCCAAAGTGTAGGATTACAAATATTCCCAAATAGGGATTACACAAATAGAAAACAAGATATACATGGAGAATCAGTTTAGATACAACCCTTGAAGAAACCCCTCCAAGAGCTTCATCCTTTGCTTGCCCGAAATTGGTCCAAAGACCTCTCTTATTTCCATGAAATCTACTCACAAATGTGGGGAAAGATGGGTAGAAATGGTGGTGGTGAGCTTTCCATGGAGAAAAACCTCCATGGAAGCTTAAAAACTTCTCTCTCTCTTGATTTGATGAAGAAAAATAAAGAAGATGAGGTTTGGGCTGTGTATATTGTGAAAAGAAGAGAGGAAAAGATGTTTATATAGTGTTGGGAGGTTAGGGTATGAAATGGTAGTGAAGGGACGAAATTGCCCTTTAATTTTGGGCAAAAACTAGGTCTCCAGGTCCCGATAGGAGGTCAAAACGGCTGCCATAGTGCCAGCTGAATTGACAGCCAAAATGGTGATGAAACTTACTGTCTTATTTCGGCTGCTCATTCGGCTATTGGTTGACAGCAGAATGGCCCGCCGAATTGCATTTATGCTCTGCGCACCAGTTACTCAAGTGAGCATTACTTCCTCAAGATATGCCAGAATCGCAATCCGTAAAAAGTTATGAAATCTAGACTTCCGTACCTTTCCGAATACATTAAGATCTCAACGTGGTTCGATCTAAGGAGGGAGTTATGACACCCACAAGTCAAATGTTCTCCACATGCCTATTCAATTTCAGCCCCATAAACTGTCGGAAACTGCAAAGGGGTTCATGCACGCGGTCTCGGTGTTACATTCTAGTTTGACGACGGATCAACCATGGAAACATTTGGATTTTCTTGGCCATGATTGGGCTTAGATCACATCACAGTCTGTATCAACGGTGAGGCACGGCAACTCTACATACTTTCCATTTATTCTAGTTTTTGGCTCTTTTTGCCTCCCAAACTACTTTTCAAGCTCAAAACCATATTGTAGGGAATATGTACCTACACAAGGCTCAACAAACACATTATATACAAAATACGCTTGAACATGAGAACAAACGATGGGAAATGGGGACCCTAAAATAGGTATAAAATGGTCTGATCAAGTGGAACCTGTGCAAGCAAAAGGTGAAATCTCTCCCATGCTTCATGAAATGGTTCCCCGTCCTCTTCACTAAAGGTGGCAATCTTGATCTTCAATTCTCTTGCTTCTGCAGTTGGAAAGAACTTGTTGTAAAACACCTTACAAACATGAGGCCATGATGTGAGCGTCTCCGGCCTCAATGTCGTGCCATTGCTTGGCACAGATCTGCAGCTGTGCCCTAGTCAATACTCTGTCCCAGACTACTATAGGAAATGTCTCCAACACTGCGCTATACTCCTTCATGAATTGAAGACAATCCTCAGTTGGAAGCTCATGAAAGGTTGGCAACAAGTTTACATGCATCCCTTCAACTCATATAGCCTAGCAGTGTCATCCAAGATAATAGTTGTTGGTTGCTCATCTCCTACTGATAGAAGAGTATACATACCAATTGTGAGTCCCAAATCTTCATTATTTGTTCCTTGTTCCTCAACTTGTATATTCTATGGATTTCCTTCAGCCGTCTCTTCTTTAAGATTGTTGTTCTCAAACTGTTAATCATTCTTCCAATCCGATGAATATTGTTAACTGCCAGTACTAATTCGCCTCTCAAAGAACATCTCCCGTGCATGTACCTATGCACATGTAAATTCAAAACAACAAATACAAGAAAGTAAATAAAAAAACTCAAATAATAAATAACTAGATTAAACTAAACAAATACAAGCACATGTACGCCGATCCCCGGCAGGGACGCCATTTTTGACACGCATTTTGCCGTGATATGCAATATCAAAACCAATTTATAAAATCCCACAATGCACTAAACACAATTAAACCTATTATATGGTAAAATAGGGGTATCGTTCCATAGGGATCGATCAATAGCTATGATTAGACTACTACTTTAATAAGAAAAATGTGAGAAAAGTAAATTGGCATGGATTTTGAGGAGAAATTAAACTAAAATTAAACTAAGCTTAAACTAACTAAAGTGCACGAAATTAAAAGATAGAAATGGATTATATGTGAATTAAGCAATTGATGGATTCAATTAGCAACTATGGGCAAATAATGAACTCACATTAATGATCATAAACTATTGTAACCACCCTATGATGTATAGAATTGATTATCTACCGCTCATGTGTGTCCAACCCATCATGTATAGTATTGACCACCCACAAGTGGTTGTACAATGAATGAACATCTACCTAATAAGGGACTAATCTCTTTGTTAAAATTCACCAACCTAGGATGTATAGTGTTGATGCTTAACCCATCACAAGCAACCAATCCTATCATGTATAGTTTTAGTTACCCTTTAAGGATTAGATATATATGAGATTAATGAGTCCGGATTTTACTTGAGTCATGTACTCTTGTAAAATCCTTCTATTCAAGGGAGCTAAAGAGAACTAAGCATCATGTATACCAATTCTCTACATATAATTTCTTAAATAACTTGTAAAGAGAGTCATGTACAATCAAATACAAACTGCTCTTGAAATCAATTAAGACCAATGAATAGAACAAATAGGATATAACTACTAAAAGAAATTGAGTTCATTACAAATACCCATATTTACATGTGAATCACATCAATCCCTTAATGGGATTTAGCTACTCATGACAAATGAAATAAAAAGATACAAATGAGAGAGATAGAAGGAACTCACGTAGAACCTTCTTTCTTCAAGCTTGATTCCACCTCCAATGTCCTCTTGAGTAGCAAATTGATGAAGTAAATGGATGGGTTTTGATGGGTTTTTGGGAGAGAATGGGTTTTGAGATTTAGGGAGAGAAAATGTGATGTGAATGGGTGTATGTTCATTTTTTTAAAATCAGATATGATGCCTTATACAGCTCATCCAAATATAGGCCAAAATGCTGATGTGGACGTGTCTGATGCACGTATAGCTCTGGTATAGCACGGGTAACGTACCCGTGTAGTACCCTATGCAATCTTCATTTTCCTTCCTGATTTGTACAATGTGCATGGGTAAGTGACCCGTGCTGTACTCGTGCAGTTGGCTCTTGTCCGAGGCTCTGCTCCCTGGTCTGGTGGATTGCACGGGTAGTGCACAGGTAATACCCGTGCAGTTACCCGTGCACTGATGTCTTCTCCAATTTCATCTTCTGTTGCACAGGTAGATGCATGGGTAGTACACGAGTGTGCTACCCGTGCACTATGGCATTCTTCACCACATTTTTGTACCATTTGACCTTTTTGTCCCTCTTCATACCTTTTCACCAAATACCTACAATATCAACCAAAAGAGCCATAAATATTCATAAAAACAGCCAAGAACTAGACAAAGGGAAAGGATATGAGGGCCAACATGTAAGACATTTTTGGCTCGATCATTAAATACGCATGGCAGTGGGGCAAGCTTAGTGGTATCCACCCCTAGAAGGTGATCAGGTAGAATGTGCCTTACGATTTGACTTCAAAGCTACCAACAATATGACAGAGTATGACGCATTGTTAGCAGGACTCAGGGTTTGCATGGCACTGGGAGCAGACGAATTAGAAATATTTAGTAACTCACAGGTCGTGGTCAACTAGGTCTTAGATGAGTACCAGACGAAGGACAACAATATGGCGGCTTACCTAGAAATAGCTAAGACGCTTCTCGGGAGATTCAAAACTTATAGAATCACCCAGATCCAGAGAGAGAGAAATGAGAAAGCCGACGCTCTATCAAGATTGGCATCAACGACCACTGGTATCTGGTCCAAAACGATCTCAGTGGCTCATCCCAAGAGATCTAGCAGCAAAGAATATGAAAAGTTAATAGTCGAAGTAGTTGAGGAAGGGTAGATCACCTGGATGACCCCGATTAGGGAGTACCTAGAAAATGGCACACTTCTTAAAGATACGGTTGAAGCAAAACGTATCAGGTACAGGGCGGCCCGGTATTCAGTAATAGGATGAGAGCTCTACATAAGGGGGTTTTCAATGGCCTTGCAGAGGTGTATCAGTTAGGCTGAAGGAGATAAGATTATGGCAATTATACACAAATGTGTATGTAGAAACCATACTAGGGGAAAAAGTTTGGCTCATAAAACCCTCAAACAAGGTTTCTATTGGCCCAGTTTGTTCCAGGATGCCCAATCAGTGGCTGAGACGTGTAATACTTGTCAAAGGATTGCAAATGACATTAAGCAGCTACCTGAGCGCTTGAAGAGTCTGACCTCGTCTTGGCAGTAAGCAATGTAGGGGTTAGATCTGATCGTCCTAATGCCAACAACGACTAAAGGAGGTGCAAAGCATGCCATAGTAGCAGTAGACTATTTTACAAAGTGCGCATGAGTGGAGGCATTGGTACACATAACCGAGGCTAATACCACTAGCTTCGTGAAGAAAATATTATTTACCGATTTGGAATCTCAGATACAATCGTCACTGATAATGGGATCCAATTCGATAAGGATAACTTCAGGGAAATATGCCAAAAGTACCACATTAAGAACTAATATGGCACACCAGCCCACCCTCGGACCAATGGACAAATTGAAGCTGTCAACAAGATCATCAAGCACACATTGAAGGCTAAACTTTATGACAGAAAAGGAAATTGGGCTGACAAGTTGCACGAGGTACTCTGGGCATACCAGACGACTCAAAGAATGTCAACAGGAGAAACACCCTATTTCTTAACGTTCGGGACTGAGGTAGTGATCCCGGTCTAAATAACTCACACTTCCCCCATAGTCCAGCTATACCAACCTGGTGCAAATGTAAGGACTCTAGAACAGAATCTTGATGAATTGGAAGAAAAAAGGGACATTGTGAGAGTGAGAAATGCTACCTATCAGCAAATGGTCGCTAAATATTACAACTTGCACAGTTCAGATAAGAAAATTCCAGCTCAAAGATCTGGTCCTCAGAAGGGTATCCACAAACACAAAAGAAAAAAGCACCTGGACCTTTGGCAGATAAGTGGGAGGGGCTTTCTCAAATGGTTGGATTAGCTGGGCATTGAGCATATCGCCTTACCCGACTAGAGGGGGGAGAGTTGGCCCTACCTTGCAACTCTTAATATTTGAAGACATTCTACCCTTAAATGAGTTTTTTCTTTTAGTTTATTTAGATGCTCTGTTAAATTTAGAATTATTGCAGATTTTATTTATTCCTGATCAGTTGTCGCTTTTTTCTAGTTTTTTTTATTGAACTTATCAATAAAAGCCCCTCGAGAGAAGAATAGTTCAAGAAAAGTGTTCTAATATTGCTTTCGTTTACAAAGGCAATCTCGCAACACCTAAAGTCGTCAACACCGAATGGGTGCTCGGGGGGTCGAGTGATGGGGCTAAAAGTATATGTCATAAAGACAATGCACATTCACTGAAACTAACTGGGTGTATATAAACACTATTAGAGCGCCTTCAGGTTAAAGATATCTGATGGGATGCGCAGAAAGTTGGATGGGGCAGTCCAATTCTCATACTTAAACACCAGTTAGCCGGATACTCGGTTGAGATAAGTTAAGTTAATGAGATACAGATCATCCCCATTGCAACGAATCTTTAGCAACAGACTACTGGGAGACTTCCCAGTGACTTAGTTAACAGATAAAATACAAGGGTCTATAAATTAGATACCATGCAAATGTTTCATGAAAAGAACACTACTTGACAAAATATACAAAAATGATTGTGAACAGCCAGGGCAAACAAGGTCAAAAAACTGTTCTTGCAGCAATCCAAAAAAGGGCCAGTTAGTAATAAAACTGGCCAGACCAAGTTCGGTCAGTTAATAAGATAACTGATCGGGTTAGTAGTGATCAGTTAAAAAGATAGCTGAACAATTCAAAAAAAGGTCAGTTAATAACGAAACTGGCCAGACCAAGTTCGGTCAGCTGACATGATAACTGACTGGGAAATAGCAATCCATTAATAAGTTAACTGATCAAATCAAAACTAATGACCAGTAAAGATTATCAACTAAAGTATAGAAATCCACATGAGTAAATAAATATCTATATAATAAAAAATGGAATAGTCTTTCATACAATGGTATAGAAAATTTACAAGATGTGTGACGATAATGAATGAATGATAAAAGTAATGCTACCAATAGTCAAAGTGGCCAAATTAGGCTCCAGATGTGCTCGAGGGACCACTAGATCTAGAATTCCCAGTGGGGTTGCTTTCATCCTCATAGCCCTTGGCCAGGTCCCCAAAATCCAGCCACCAGATGTTATCCTTTGGATCATCAGTCATAAAAGATGAATAGTCGGTGTCAGGTAAGGGTCCAGCATCAATTCCTTTGGCCGATGAACCACTCTCCCCGCCCAAGTGGAGAGTCGCTAGGGAAGATTTGAAGGGGAGTTCTAGATACATGATGTGAGGGTCCTTCCCGATCGACCTGCAGTAAGCCCTTCATCTTATCCTTTGATTTTTTTATTGCATCTAGAGACTCGACTTTGTGTTTTTGGATCGTCCGATCCCATTTTTGGAAAGCCTCCCCGGAAGACCTCTTCTTGGTCCTAAAGAACATTCGAATGGTAACGAGCCCTCGCTCTAGCTCCCTCAGCATAACTGCTTTGAATGCAAGAGACCTCTTGTACTGATCGACACTTTAGACCTCAAAAGCCAGTTTGGCTTTGTACGAAAGCACCTCCACTCCGACCTTCTGCTGCTTCAGGTCTTCAACCAGCCTCTCATAACGAAGCTTGGCCTCCTCAGATTTCTGTTAGGCCACGAGCATGGATTGTTGGGAAGCAGCTAGAGTTTCTTTAGCAGCACAAGCTTCCGCTTCTTAATTAGTAGCTGTTTGCTCTGCCTGAATGATCTTTTGCTCCAACTTAGCACACTGCTGCTCGGCTTTAGACAGGCTCGCTTCAAGCTAGGTACCCTTCTTAGTAAGTTTTTGATACTTATCATACTGCTAATAATAGTATGACATTAAGAGTCCTACTCCTAGTTAGAAAAAGATTTTGACTTTTAATCAAATAATTAATTTCCATTTAATTAAATAATAAAATAAAACAACATATTAGGCTAATAATTTTAGCCCTTCCCACCCAAGCCTATACATGGGCAATATATTGTTTTTTTTTTCATTTTGTTAAATCCATTGGACTTTAATAAAAAAGTCCACATGTGAACTAGACTCATTCTTAATTACTAAAAATAGTCCACATGCCTTAAATTAATACATTAATATAATTTAACAGCCCATTTATTTAAAATGTGCAAATTATATTCTTAATGTATTAATGGAATGCTAGATGCACCCCATTAGGGCCGCCCAAGAATTCCTACATCCTTGGCCACCCAATCCAGGCTTTTGAAGAGTTACTGCGTGTCTTAATCACACATGACCGCATCTCTCGAAAACTTTTGGATTCCGAAATCCAAAAACAATTCTAGATGGATTCAGAAATTAGTCCGGTAGAATATATCAAGTGATCTATTCAAGTTCGTGCGGATTGGGGATCTTGGTGGGCTATCTAAATTTAAGCTTCAGTAGACATAACCTAATTACAATCAACAAATGATTTACTTAGGTTCAATATATTAATTTTAGCTCATTCCACTAAAGAGCTAAAATTGAACTCTTCAATAAAGATAGAATAAGTTAATATTTTTCATTCGTACCCTAGACAACCTTATTAGAGATAGTGTATCATCGTGAAAAATATCAGTAATTGCCAAAAGCTCATAGACCGCCTATAGCTCTGCTAGTTGCCATATTTACTCATATGACCATATTTTGAACTTGGATATTTTTACTTGTCCAGAAGTCATGTTTCAATAGACACTATCGAAAACTTAACGTTAGGATTTAATATCCAATACCTCAAAATATCCATATGATTCCTCGACTCATGAATTGCTCTTCATGCTCATTCTTAGGAACTTGTTCCTTAGAAAGTTTGATTCCATGTCTGAAAGGTAACATACCTTTCTTGGAATCTTGCATGGAAAATCTAGACAAGATTTCATCTATGTATGAAGCTTAGGATAATGCAATCGTTCTATTCTTTCTATCCCTTATGACTTGGATACCAAGAATATAACTTGCTTCTCTAAGTCCTTCTTGCTAACCATTCTTTTATTGATGTCAATACACCTACATCGTTTCCGATGAGTAGTATATCATCAATGTAAAGAACCAGGAAAACTAACTTGTGGCCTTTAATCCTTTTGTATACACAGGGTTCGTCAAGGTTTTGAATAAATCCAAAACTTTTCACAGCTTGATCGAACCTTATGTTCCAGGATATGGATGCTTGTTTCAGTCCATATATGGATCTTTGCAACTTGCATACCCTTTCCTCTTGGCCTTTTTTAATGAATCTTTCTGGTTGCATTATATAGATGTTTTCGCCAAGACTTCCATTAAGGATAGCTGTCTTGACATCCATTTGCCAAATCTCTAGGTCTAGAGATGTTGCAATGGATAAGAGTATACTTATGGATTTAAGCATGGCCACATGAGAGAAGGTTTCCTCGTAATCGATACCTTCCTTTTGTGTGTAACCTTTTGCTACCAATCAAGCTTTAAAGGTTTCCACCTTTCCATCCATACCTCTTTTCCTCTTGTATACCCACTTGCACCTAATGGGTTTTATCCATTTAGGCAAGTCTACAAGAGACCAGACTTTGCTTATAGACTCAATTTCAGATTGCATTGCCTTTTGCCAATGGCGACAATCAACATCCTCCATAGCTTCCTTGTACATGTAGGGATCATCGTCGTCCGAGAGATTCTCCACTAATTCTCCTAGATCGATGTATCTCTCGGGTTGTCTACTAACCCTCCAACTACAACGAGGAATGGTAGGTTGTTGATCTTGTGATGGTGCAGAACTTACAATTGGGCTAGGTTGTGAATCATTTTATGGACTTGTATCTCCTGAAAGCTCATTCAGGACGATTCTACTTTTAGGCACAAAATTATTCATATAGTCATTTTCCCGAAATTTAGCATTTGTCGAAACAAATACTTTAAGATCTGAATAACTATAGAAATAATATCCTTTAGTTCCTTTTGGATACCCCACAAATATGCATGTTTCTGAACGGGACTCCATCTTTTCTGTCTTTCCTTTTAACAAGTGCGCAAGACATCCAAATATCCCTAAGTGTTGTAAACTAGGCTTTCGCCCAATCCACAACTCATGCGGTGTTTGAGGAACCCACTTGGATGACACATCGTTTAGAATGTACATAACAGTTTATAAAGCATATCCCCCCAAAAAAATCAGGAAGTGTTGAATACCTCAACATAGACCTTACCATGTCCAAAAGAGTCATATTTCTCCTTTCTGCCACCCCATTTTGTTGAGGTGTTCCTGGCGCAGAAAACCGAGAAATTATCCCATTATCAATAAGAAATTGCTGAAACTCACCATATAGATATTCTCCACCACGATCAGATCTCAAGATTTTATGTGTTTCTCAAGCTGATTTTCTACTTCAGCTTTAAATGCTTTGAACATGTCAAAAGCATCCAACTTACGTCTCATGAGATACACATAGCCAAATCTTGAGTAATCATCCGTGAAAGTGATGAAGTATTCATATCCACCTCTAGCTTGCATGGTCATATGAACACACACATCATTGTGTATTAATCCTAAACATTCAATGGCTCTTGTGCCTTTGGTCGTGAAGGATCTTTTGGTCATCTTACCTTCCAAACAAGATTCACATGTTGGTAGATCATCGACCTTTAAGTCACTTAAAGGTCCATCACTAACCAATCTTTTAATCCTATCAAGGTTAATATGACCTAGGCACAAATGCCATAGGTAGGTTTCATCTTTTGATAATTTCACTCTTTTATGATTAGGTTCCGTAGATTTCGTGTCTAACAAGTGAGAGATATTCTCTATACAAATGGAATAAACTATTTTTCAATGTACCTTTGCAAACAAATTTATCATTCCTACTAATAATAAAACATTTATTAAAAGTAACCGAATATCCAAATTTATTTAAACAAAAAATTGAAATTAAATTCCTCTTGAATTGAGGTACATAATAAACGTTTATTAAATCCAAACGCCTACTAGAATCTAGATTAACTCTAATATCTCCCACTGCATAGGCAGACACCAACGCTCTGTTGCCTAAACGCAAGTTGAATTCATTTTCATTTAGTCATTTCCTTACTTGGAACCCCTGCAAGGAATAAAAAAACATGATTAGTGGCTCCAGAGTCTATGATCCAAGAATCTGCCAGAAAACATGTTTCAAGATAATTAATATTACCTTCTTCCTTCTTTTTCTAAGACTTTGGGCAATTTCTTTTCCAATGTCCATTTTCACCACAAAGGAAACACTTTCCTTTGATCTTGGTTACTTTCTTGGTCTCCTTCTTGGTAGGCCCAAGTTGTTTTTTCTTCTGTTGTTTCTTGACCTTCTTACGGGTCTTAACAATAGCAATTTTACCAACCATATGAATCTCTTGACCCTCACCTTTCACCAGGATCTTCTCAACGCTTTGAACTATTTTGCATCAGGCCCTGCAAGGTGTATTCCTTATTGTTCAAGATGTAGTCCAACTTGAACTGATCAAAGGAATCTGACAGTGAGTTGACAATCACGTACAATTTTCGTTTCACCGTCTATCTTAGCACCATTGAGTTCAGCAATGTTGAGATGTGCTATGACTTTCATCGTGATCTTTCATAGCCTGTCCAAGTTTCATCCTAAGATTCATAAAAGCAATCACTGCCTCTCTCTTAGTCGTCCTGGACCTCATAGCAAACATCTCTTCTAGAGACATCATTATATCACCAGCAGTACTCATTCCTTCATGTTGCTGTTGCAACACGTCGGAGATGGTGGCCATGATGTAACATTTGGCCATCTCATCTAAGGTCTCCCACTGCTTATACTAGTCTCTTTGAACCTCAGTAGATTCATCAGTAGGAGCAGGTGGTTTAGGAGTAGACAAAACAAACTTATGTTTTTCAGATTGCAACAACAACCCAATTTTCCTTTTCCATGTAACATAAGTATCACCAGTTAAAGTATTATCTTTCAGGATGTTGATTAGGGATGGGGTCATGATTTTTGAATAAAACAAAAATTATATAAGTAAACAATCATGATAAAGCACTCCTAGTTGGACTAGGTAAAATATAAATTATTTTATTTATCTTGAGTTAAATAAAATAATTCAATCGTAAAATTCAACGGTGATCCAACACCCATAAATGTCACGCCTCATTTAGGAGTTCGCACCATTTACTAGTTGGACTAGGTCCCATCTAATTGTTAACATAACAACCAGCATTTTCAATTTAGCCTTGCGATTTATATTGACAATAACTCATGGGAGGATATCAATAAAACAACAATGAGTGTGTTACCAAGTTATCGACCTTCAATGTATTCCTTCACTGAAAATCCCTCATTTGAGAGTAGATATCGCTTGAGTCATTTGTCTAGTCTTTCTTTGTAAGGAAGTATCTTGCTAAATTTCATTCATGGATACCTCTTGTGGGGTTATCACATGAAACATAAAGCTCAACTAACCTTGGAGGCCATAGGTGTTCAAAACACCTTCTCCCACTCAATTGTTTAAGGCGTGTGATGGAATTCCATAGAATGATTTACCAAGTTATCTAGATGCCAATTAGATACCTAAACCATTCAATGCATGTTCATACCAAAAGAGATATATGAGTGGCACTCCTATTCTATATGACATGTTATCAAACAATGATAAACATTGCAATATTTACGGTAAAAATAAATAGCCACAATTTTGGTCAATTCTAGAAAAGCAAGTAAATTACATCTGTTTGAAAGAACAAAACCCTAATTCTAACTTGGGGAATAAGTCATCAAGTTGACGTCCGTCCAAAGGTTATGTGCCCCCGAAGCCTTGCACAGCTGCCCTATGCACAGCACCGCACGCTCGAAGCCATGCGCAGCTACAGTACATCTGCTGCCATGTGCGGCTACATCACATCTGCTGCCATCCATGAGCGCTCGCTTGCGTCTAGCTCCTTGGAGGGCCGCACACTGCTGCACCGCAACAAGCGCAGCTACGAGCTAGGTCGCGACCGCGCTTGCTGCTTGGTGCGCACTGCCTGCCAAGGGCTGCTACCTTGCTCCTTTTTCTGCTCCCAATTCTTCAACTGTTCGATTCTTAAAAACTTGAAGATATTGTAATAGATTTTTATTTTACAACAATAAAATAAAAAAGAACTTAGCAACTATCAAGAAGGAAATTATGGCGATAACAGACCACCCTTCTTTTTACAACTTCAAAACAAAATTACATTGAAATTCTAGGACCAAAATTGAGCAATAACAAATCATATTATAATATATATATGCACATATATACACACATATATATATATATATATCCTTACATTCCATTGTAATTATATATGTGAATACCTAGAGTGCCATCTCTTTCTAAAACATGCATATTTACAATAAATGAATTAGATCCATGTATATATACATCAATTAATCATGGGTACAACCAAACTCTGATACCAATTGAAGGAAAAACACGTGGCGGAAGCAAAATATTAGATTGGTATATTTCAAAAAAAAATTATTTTTGAAAGAAAGAATCTTAACCCTTGATTAATTAACATATAATTAAAAGTATCATACCTTTTCACATGACGATCGATATTGCGTCGATTTGAATCCGTAAGATCTTCCAATCCAATCATGAACTGTGAATCACCTAGGAGTGTGGGCTCCATTTCTTTGAATTGTATACCTGAGGATGGAAAATAAAAAAAAATTCTTTTGTTAATCACAATAACCCTTCTAGAGAAAATAAATAACATTTGGTCACTTGTGAATTATCAATCTTTTAACCGAAAACTCGCATAAACCACAATTCGATGTTGTGCACAAAACTCTTTGATATAAAAGCTACCATTGTACTATCGAAAATAAAAACGCTTTCTATTTCTTTTTCTCTTGGCCGAATTTTCACACCGTGATTCTATGAGTTGGATGAAATTTTTTTTAAGCAAAAGAATAAAATTCTTTCTCTAAAAAACTCTCTCTTGGCCGAACTCCCTTGATTGGGTTATATGGTGGCCGAAAATTCTCCTATCATGTGGAGGATTTTTGTTTCACCAAAACTCTTATCAACTTAGTAGTTCAAACCTATTCCAACTCATGAATGTAATATCCAACAATTGAATATCAATTTAAAATTATGACTTTATCAATAACTTCTTAATTTGACTACATAAATAAAACCTTTTTATTTATTTACTTATCAAATAAAGGTTTTGATACTTATCATACTACTAACAGTAGTATGACACTAAGAGTCCTACTCCTAGTTAGAAATATTTTTTGACTTTTAATCAAATAATTAATTAATTAATTTCCATTTAATTAAATAATAAAATAAAACAATATATTAGGCTAATAATTTCAGCCCTTTCCACCCAAGCCTATACATGGGCAATATATATATTTTTCATTTTGTTTAATCCATTGGACTTTAATAAAAAAGTCCACATGTGAACTAGACCCATTCTTAATTGCTAAAAATAGTCCACATGCGTTAAATTAATACATTAATATAATTTAACAACCCATTTATTTAAAATGTGCAAATTATATTCATAATATATTAATGGAATGCTAGACGCACCCCATTAGGGCCGCCCAAGAATTCCTACATCATTGGCCACCCAATCCATGCTTTTGAAGAGTTACTGTGTGTCTTGATCACACGTGACCGCATCTCTCGAAAACTTTTGGATTCCGAAATCTAAAAACAATTCTAGATGGACTCAGAAATTAGTCCGGTAGAATATATCAAGTGATCTATTCAAGTTCGTACAGATTGGGAATCTTGGTGGGCTATCTAAATTTAAGCTTCAGTAGACTTAACTTAATTACAATCAACAAATGATTTACTTAGGTTCGATATATTAATTTTAGCTCATTCCACTAAAGAGCTAAAATTGAACTCTTAAAATAAAGATAGAATAAGTTAATATTTTTCATTCGTACCCTAGAGAACCTTATTAGAGATAGTGTATCATCGTGAAAAATATCAGTAATTGCCAAGTGCTCATACACCGCCTATAGCTCTCCTAGTTTCCATATTTACTCATATGACCATATTTTGAACTTGGATATTTTGACTTGTCCAGAAGTCATGTTTCAATAGACACTATCAAAAACTTAACGTTCAGATTTAATATCCAATACCTCAAAATATCCATATGATGATATTCTACTCACATTTAATAAATGGAGCCACGATGTCCATATCTATAAATGAAGTCCTCTATCGATTAACAAATGAATACCACCAAACCATCGAGGATAGACTATGCTATATAATAGTACTTATTGACAGCTCAAATGATAACACTTGTAACCATAAGTCCATCATTTATCTGAGGATTGAGATCGACTCTCCGATTGTCCTCAAGTGAAAACTTTTTTCCACTGATGGTTATGGATAAAGTATTTCACTGTGATCATATTCACTGCACCTAGTGCACTAGATTATTTTGCCCAAAGACACTTCACTTTGACGATTTTAGATTCATCATAACACATTTGATCCCACTCAAATTCTAGCAAAATAATCTACAACTTTAACAAGGTAAAGGAACCCAACCTTTATCTTAAGTTGTGAATATAGTTCAAGACTAACTAAAGAATTGTGTCTACCTAATACATATCAAGATGCACGAACAATTCTTCATCTCTCATAGTCTTTTGACCTTATGATTATTTAATTTTGACAATTATAATAATTAAACTATAAATGCTATAAGATTTGTTAAACTAGAAATCACTTTATTAATATGAAAATATTGTCAAATATATTATTACACTCTTACTGTTGAGCATAATCCTAACACGAAGATGTATTGGGACCGAGCTCATAGGTATGCTCAACAATGTCTTGTTGAGGGGGAACAATTCCCTGAGCTAGTTGGGCAGCGGCCTCCACTCGGCTAACCCTATCAAGGCTCTTAACCTTCTCGGCTTGCTCGCCAGCTACGATGTCCATCTCATACATTGAAAAATTAATCCATATAACATCAGAAAAGGTAAATATAGTTAAGGTAAGTCAAAATTGGGGGGAAGTAGTGCTTACAGCGTTTGCACCAGTTGGAAATAGCAGGAAACAATCCCAACTTCAGGAGGTCCCTTTCAACAAGTAATACCCGATGATCTCTGGCCTCCAAAGTTGTTTGGGCAGCCTTAATCACATTCTTGGCTTGATCCTCAATCAGCATTGCAGGATCATTGTTCCACAGGTCAGGGACTGTAAAAATGCATTGGAACACTATTCCTAGCTAGTTCCTGGCAAGGTCAGAAACCATAGTTTCACCTCATTCGCCTCGGACGAAGAACCAACTGTTTTTACAGTATTTGTTTGATGAAGGAAAACCCCAAATGAAGCCCTTGTGATTCTTGCTAGACATGGGGGTAGGCCCGCTGGTTATACCCACTAGGAATCCAGTGGTTGAGAGAACTAGATTGAAGATAGAAAGTACCCCCATTGTCCGACCGACCCAATGTATAGAAGTTACGAATTTCCAGGGGGGTCGGACGGTACTTGGCACCAATCTGCTTCCACATGTGACATAAATTAATCAAGACCTGATAAGAATTTGGGGTAAGCTGGGCAGGAGAGATTCCTGCTTCAGCTCGGAATCACACGATGAAAGGCTGTAAGGGCAGAGCGACCCCAGATGTGAGCATGGCCACGTAAATGGCCACAGCACCCCGAAGGGGGTTCCAGATAGCGCGTTGACTGCTCATAAAGAGTTCAACCGACCGAGAGAGATCAAACCTCTCGCTGTATTTTATTATCCCATACTCATCCACCACATTCACTTTAGAGTCAAATGCGCTTGGTTGCTCAGCAGAAAACCTCAATAAATGGGCCCGTCGCCTCTTAGGAAAGTCTTCCATCTTTAGCAGTTGGGAAGGAATCTTCAAATCAACTACTAGGAATCCTTAGCAGCTGTTCTGCTTCCCCGACCGGATCTTGATGTCCTCGACATATCTAGGCATGTATTAGGAGAAGCAATGTTTGGGTTAGCAGTGTTTGGATCAAAATATAAAGGTTGAAACTCGGAACGAGCAAATAAATAATCAACGCTGAGAGCTGCGGGTTGAGTTGTAGGGTGTAATCTTGAAAACGTCCCCGTAAAATAAACTCAATCCTATCAGTGTTCTCTTTGTCGCCAGTTTCAATAGCATGCATTGATAATTCAAAAAAGCGGTGACGGGTAATAGAGTCCATACCTGAATGATTAAAGTGGATGAAATGTGAACGTTGACGACAACGAAGTTGAAGGTCTAGAGAAGATTAAGAGTTTCGAAGAAAACTTAAGTGATGAAAAGCTTCAAAGAAAAATAAGGTTGCAGTTTTGAGAGAGAGAAACGCAAAGATCGTGTGAGAGGGAAAATGAAGAGTTTTGAAAATATATATAGGTGAAAGTGACGTCATGCGAGAGTGGGGGTTGGTGTGCTAATTCTGAAGATCACGCCCCATTTGAAATTCGAATCAACCGCCATCAGTTACATCATTTGCATCAAATCACCTAGGCAAATCAAATGCTTGCGGTTAAAAATTAAAACCTTAGCTATTAAGCATTAATGAGCTACAAGACAAAAAGGCTCCCGAGTTAAACATATCTCACTGAGCGAGTTCTCTTTGTTGAGCAAGATGCTCGGTTTGAATGTTTAAGGGGGTATTGTTATTGGTAAAATCCGAAAAGATGACACGTCAGCATAAACATCGTGTTTCGCGGAGATAATAAGTGACGTGCCAATGAATGTCAACTAGATTAAGCCAACCTAAGATGGCTAGAATATAACCTCATAATGCTGGTCAGGGTTATTTAGATGGCCGGGTGGAAAACATTCAACCAAGGTAATTAGATTGATCGAGTAAAGAAAATGGTCGGGGAAACCTAAATGGTCTGGTTTAGTTATCCGATCGGGTGTAGATCCCTGGTCGGGGGATGAAAGAGGTTTGGTCGGGTTTGGTGGACAGTCGACTAAGCGACACGTGGACAACTTGAAGATACGCTCGGATGCTTGACACGTCGACAACGTAGAATTCAATGTAATCAAGACTCAAATACGCAAAAGAAGAATCGCACTCAAATAAGGTGCTATGAAACATACTCAGACAAGGAAACAAACTTCCTTAGAGCTATCAGAGTCCAGAATAGGCAAAAGACCTGACGTGTTTAAAACACAAACAATGCAAAACAAGAAAGAAGATAAAAGCGACTCCAACAAGTTAGAGTTTTATTAAGTTACTATCACCTTTTCTTTTACTTGTACTCCAAGAATTAGGGTTCTATACATGTATAAATAGACCCTAAAAACACCCAAAAGGGGATTAACGAAACCTAAGATACAAGAGTGTAAGAGAGATCGAGTTTGTAACAAGATTTATCATAGTGAAGCTTTTCCCTCGCCGTCACCGGCAACCGTGGTTTTGTCCCTTCTCGGGTTTTTCCAAATGAAATTGTGTTTGCTTGCTCTCGTTCTCTTTTTTATATTCTTGTTAACTCACCATAACTTGTTAGACGAGTGATCGAGTTTGCATAATCCCAAAAATCACCGTCAACACTTTTAATTTCAAATTTGGATGAAAACCCTCCTACAAGATATATAATTAAATAAAATTTTCAACTAATTTTTGAGACTAAACGATGCTTTTGGAATACAATAAGAATATTTTTACATAATTTCCAAATTAGAGGGTTATTTAAAAAAAAAAAGAATTGTAATTAATCCCTGATTTTTGATCAAATGCCAAATTAAACTATGTGGATTGTGTTGGGGTTTTTGCCCTAAAGCTTGTAATATGTAAATGTAATTTGAACATAAATAAAAGAAGTAGTATATTCATTCATATTGTGTCATACTTTATATAACATGTGCACTTAACATCAAAAATTGCCGGATGTAATTTCGAACTGAGTATATAAGTGTCATATATAGATGGATTATGTTTGAAAAGAGCAATTTAAAGAGTCCTTAGATAGCAAATAAAGCTGGGTACTTTATTTGTGGTTAATCTATAGCTGCGGTCCATTTCGTAGTGTACGGTGATCCTATCTTGGATCATTCATATGTAGATATGAGAATGAAGGCACCTTGTATGATGTGATCATATAGGACTGGGCCATGATCTATATGAATCTCTCACTAAGATCCGTTTAACGATGAGATTCATATATATATCAACTAATGATGGCTATATGTGGGTGATCTTAATCCTGAGTGTCTTATCGACTCCTTCAAGTTAGATCGTGGTCTTTGATATACCATGGGTGAGGTCGGAGTTGCATTCCCGATCAATATACTCCGTATGTTGGGATCGCGGTTTGGTTTGTGGCTGGGAAGGTTTGTACACAATAGTGGAATCCATTCCTTCTTGTGAGAAGTAGATGGTAGTTCCCTTAAGGGTTGATTCGGGGCTTGAACAACATGAGCGCTCTCCTAATTCCGTAAGGAATGTAGGATTTATTGTTCATTAGAGAATCAATGGTACTTAATGGAAAGATATGATTAGAGGGGTATAACGGACATTATGACCAAGCTCTAATTATGAACTACTTGTGGAGGATTATACCATATGTAATAGCTATATCGATGGACACCGAGAGTTATTGGTTTGTGTAAAAACGTCTACAGTTGAGAGAGTGCAGCTTCGGGTTTTTAGTGGAATAACACCGAAGTTAATAATCATGAAATATTAATTAAAGAGTTTAATTAATAATTTCTAAGGATTATTGGAGCTCAAAATACTGTGGGTCTATTAGGTCCCCTTGCTAGCCCGATCGATTTAGGTAACAAGGGTCACGATTAATTAATTGGATTGTCCAATTAATTGTGTTACGAAAGTGACACATATTTATTCGGGAGTTAATTGAATAATGGGATTATTTAATTAATGAATAATGGTGATTAAATAAATTAAATAATAAGATTATTTAATTATGTTGTTAATCACTAAATGGAGGGTGTTAGTTGATATTTGATTTTGAAAAAAATAAGATAATATGATTATTTTATTTTATTAAATTAAATATTTGAAATTGAATTTAAATGTTTGAATTCAAAAATAAATATTTAATTATTTAAAAAAAAAAGATATGAGATATCTTTTTCTAAAATTTTAAAAATCAAATATAGATTTCGGTTGTTTTTTTTTTAAATATATATGAGATATGTATTTTAATTAAAAAAATGACAAGTGATTAGATTACTTGATAACCGAATGAGAGAGACAAAAGTAATGAGATTACTTTGAAAAATTGAAGAAGAAAAGTCATCCTTACACAGCAAACAGAAAAGCAAACCAAAAAGAGAAAAATAATAGGGTGTGGTGAGCACATACAAGTGCTGCACTCTAAGGTTTTGTTTGTGTGTGTGTATTCTTCTCTTCTTCCTCCATACAGGTCTTGAATATCGTGACGCGCCCACACGCTGTTACCAGTTCCGGGAGATAGCGAGGAAGATCACGTGGTTCAAATCAGGAGCAGTTCGTATTAAAGTGAAGGAGCCTCCTACGTAGGTATGAATCTTCACTTTATTATTCAATTTGATTATTACTGTACAAATGGGTTAGTTTAATGATTGCATAAAATTTTTTAAAACCTTCCGCTGCGCAATCTGTAACCCTAGGGTCCAACAATTGGTATCAGAGCCAATTTTTGTACAGTATAATCGAATTCGATTACTCCTGATATGTATGAATGTGTAGGCACATATTTTTTTTGATGAGTGTATGATGTTTTTTTTAATTAAATTGTTTAATTTAAAAAACATGGTTGATCGTATTTTTTTATGGTGTTGTGGATTTAGAGTGTTTCTGGGTTGTATAATTTTTATTTTATTTTATTTTACTGTTGTATTATTAAAAAAAATAAAAAATATGTAAATGCAAGACCTGGTGCGCACATCACAGACCAGCACGCACCTGGTAGCTCATCGTGAGTGTGCATGACCAGCTTACCACCTGCGCGCATCACAGCCCAGCCTACCACCTGCGCGCATGCACTCCAGTGTGCCACCAGCGATGCATTCCCGCATAAGCCTACCAGTGCACAACGCGCACTGCGCATGTAGACCAGCGCCTATTGCACAGCGTCGCCTTCCCGCAGCTCACAGCGATGATCCCACGCAGGGCCTACCAGTGCGCAACAGCGCGCAATGCTACCAGCGCACTGCCTACCAGTGCTGCCTACCAGTGCACTGCCTACCAGCGATGCTACCAGCGCACATGACCTGAAAAGATTGGAAGTATATGGAAATTACAAGAAGACCAAGGGATGCCTTGGGAATTTTTTTTTTGTAATTAGATTCCAATTTTTAGGTTAAATAATCCACAACACTCGGTCAACTCATGTATGTTTTAATTATTTGATGATTAAGCATTGCCATGCATATACATGTCATTTAAATAAGTTGTGCCTACACACATATATATATATATGTTGATATATCATACATGCATAATAGCCATCTATATTATGTGTTTAATTTTTTTTTTATTTGATTAAAATGGGTTATTCACATAATTGGCTATTTTTAATGGGATTAGTTTTTAGGAGTAAAAACTTGGTAAATCTCATTAATTACTAATCTTTTTATTAAAGAGTTTAAATACTTAGATTAGTAGGGTCCTTAAAATATATATTAGGATTAATTTGATTAAGCTCCTAATAATAATTGGACCTAATAATGTGTTTAGTTTTAATAGTTAAAACTTGGTAAATACACATTTAATAATAATTCTAGTCTTAGTAAACAGTTTACATAGATTTGAATTATCACTAATGAACTAGATTTTTTAAGTGTTAAAAATCAATTTAGTTTATTAGTTATTGGAATAGGATTCTAATAATTTGTGATTAATGCACTTGACGCTTAGATTAAAATTAGCCGTAATCTAGTTTTATCTAGGTGTATTAATATTAATAGAAAACCCTTAATATAAAATAGTGAGTGGGAGAGGGATATATGACATTATATCCCGCAGGTCTCCATCATTAGTTCAACACCGTGAGATTCGAGTGGGGCCTCATGACGGCTTTGTTTTCGTCCTCCCTAAGGAGGGTTTCCATAGGAATCAATACCAAGGTTGACTTCCTAACAGATAGGATTTCGGAGGGGATTTCGGGATTGACCGACCCTAAGGCGGCAATTCTCGAGTTAAGCTCTTGAGATCTGAAATGATGGGTTACACTCACAAGGTTTTAATTAAATTGGTTAATTAAAAACCTGACCTAATAAATGATGGTTGAATGATATTGGCATAAGAGTTATTCTGGTATATCCTTTGACTGAGAAGGTCTCGATCCAACATGCAAGAATTTGACCGACCCTAAGGCGGCACTTGCTTGTGGTATGTTGGATTGTCGTGGCATAGAAACATTGTTTTTAGGGTTGTTCTTGTTCATTAAACATTTTCATGCATCATGTTTAATTTTATGCCGAACATTAGCACATGTTTAGAATGTATGACTGATTGAATCTTTAATTTATGTTTTTTCAGCCATGTCATCTGCACTATTACAAATACTTGCAAACGATAAATTAACTGGTGATAACTACACAAAATGGAAACTTAACATTAATGCAATACTGGTCACCAAAGACCTCAAGTTTGTGCTTACGGAGGAATGTCCTCCGGTGCTTACTGCCAATGCCACACGAACTATTCGTGAGGCATACCAGCGATGGGTCTCATCTGATGAGAAGGCCCAAACATATCTGTTAGCTTCTATGACAGACTGTGCTTGTCACAAAGCATGAAGCAATGACTACAGCATTCGAAATTATGGAGTCATTGCAAGCTATGTTCGGGCAGCCCTCCAAGCAAAAGCGACACGAAGCTGTTCGTTCCGCTATGCTCGCTCGTATGAAGGAAGGTACATCAGTTCAGGAACATGTCCTGAGCATGATGTCCTACTTCAACACGGCAGAAGTCAATGGCGGGGCCATTAACGAACCCAGTCAAGTGAGCATCATACTGACTACTCTTCCGAAGAGTTTCGATTAGTTTAAGAACAACTATGGGATGAACAAGTTAAGGTTTAGTCTCACACAGTTGCTCAATGAGCTCGCTACTTTTGAGTCCATGACCAAGGACAGCAAAAGTAAGACCGGTGAGGCAAATGTTGCTGAACCATCTTCCTCCAATAATAACAAGAGGAAGAGGTCTGCTGGAAAGGCGAAGGGTAAGCCCAAACCCAAGAAGGCCCAAAGCAAAAAGAAGGGCACCTCCACCGACCAAGACAAAGGAAAATGTTTCCATTGTAACAAGGTAGGGCGCTGGAAGAGGAACTGTCCTCAGTACCTGGAGGAGGTAGCCAAGAAGAAGAAGAAAGGTAAATATGATTTACTTGTTCTTGAATCTTGTTTAGTGGAAGATGATTCTTCACCTTGGATTGTTGATTCGGGGGCCACTAACCATGTTTGTTCTTCTTTGCAGTGGACTGATTCTTGGACACAGCTTGAGGAGGGAGCCTTCTCGATGCGAGTAGGGTCAGGGGATGTCGTGTCGGCACGAGCAGTGGGTGTAATTAGATTGCGTTTTTGTAATAATAATTTTATTTTGTTGGACAATGTATTTTTTATTCCTGGATTTACATGGAATTTAATTTCCGTTTCTAAGTTGTTAGAACAATTATATTCTATTTCTTTTGATAATAAATCAGTTATTATTGCAAAGAATGGTCTGAATATTTGTTCAGGAATTAATGAAAACAATTTGTATGTGTTAAGACCGTTAATGCATACAACACTGCTCAACACCGAAATGTTTAAAGTTGAAAAATCAAAAACTAAACGACATAAGATTTCTCCAGAAAACGAAACGTATCTATGGCATCTAAGGCTTGGACATATTAACCTTGACCGGATAAACAGACTAATAAAAAACGGATCTTTAAATGAGTTAAAGGTTGGCACCTTACCTGTCTGTGAATCTTGTCTGGAAGGTAAGATGACTAAGAGACCTTTTACTGGAAAAGGGCTTAGAGCTAAACAACCACTAGAGCTTATACATTCAGACGTCTGTGGACCAATGAATGTTAAAGCAAGGGGTGGTTATGAGTATTATGTCACCTTTATAGATGACTACTCGAGATACAGATATGTCTACCTAATGCAACGAAAGTCGGAAACATTTGAAAAGTTTAAAGAATTCCTGAGCTGAAGTTGAGAACCAGTTAGGAAAGACTATCAAGTCTTTACGATCAGATCGTGGAGGTGAGTACCTTGACCTAAGAGATTGAAGACTTTATGGTCGAGTATGGGATAGTGTCCCAACTCACAGCTCATGGTACACCTCAGCAGAATGGTGTCGCGGAGAGGAGAAATAGAACCCTAATGGAAATGGTGAGATCTATGAATAGTTTCTCATCATTACCAAATTCCTTTTGGGGATATGCGTTACAAACAGCGGCATACATTTTGAATGTAGTGCCATCCAAATCTGTTCCTGAATTTCCCCTAGAGTTGTGGAATGGTCGTAAAGCTAGTTTACGACATTTTCGCATCTGGGGGTGTCCAGCACACGTGCTGAAGAACAGAACTGGAAAGCTAGATCCCAAGTCTGCGGTATGCTTTTTTGTAGAATACTCCAAGGAGACCAGAGGTGGATACTTCTATAGTCCTGAGGATAACAAAGTATTTGTATCGACAAATGCAACGTTTCTTGAGGATAACTATATAAGTGATCATAAACCTAGTTCTAAAATTGTATTAAATGAGTTGGAGCCTGGTGAGACCAGTACTCAATCAATTAGAGTTGTTAATCCATTAACATCTGAAAGTCAGATAATTTCTAGTCAGGATACAATACCACCTAGACATAGTGAGAGGGTTGTGAGACAGCCTGAACGCTATTTGGGTGTAAGTGAGAGACAAGATCTTGTCTCTGCTGATAGTGTGGATGATCCATTGACATTTAAGAATGCAATGGAAGATCCTGATAAAGAGGAATGGCTTAAAGCCATGAATCTCGAGATGGAGTCTATGTTCTCTAACTCTGTTGGGATCTTGTAGACTTACCGAATGAGGTAAAACCCATAGGATGTAAGTGGATCTACAAGAGGAAGAGAGGAGTAGACGGGAAGGTAGAGACCTTCAAGGCAAGGCTAGTGGCCAAGGGTTATACCCAGAAAGAGGGGGTCGATTATAAAGAGACCTTCTCGCCAGTAGCCATGTTTAAGTCTATTCGGATTCTCCTGTCCATTGTTGCCTATTTAGATTATGAAATTTGGCAAATGGACGTCAAGACTGCATTCTTGAATGGCAATCTTGATGAAAGCATATACATGATGCAACCAGAGGGATTTGTGTTTCCAGATCAAGAGCAAAAGGTTTGCAAGTTGCAAAGGTCCATTTATGGACTCAAGCAAGCATCTAGATCTTGGAACATAAGGTTTGATGATGTGATCAAAACCTATGGCTTCGAGCAAAACGTTGATGAGCCTTGTGTCTACAAGCGCATCATTGACAAGAAAGTAGTTTTCTTGGTCCTATACGTAGATGACATCCTACTCATTAGGAATAATGTAGGAGTGTTGTCTGATGTAAAGGGCTTGCTGGCTAGCCAATTCCAAATGAAAGATTTGGGAGAGGCGAGTTATGTTCTAGGGATCCAACTTATAAGGCATCGTAAGAACAAACTCATAGCATTGTCTCAGGCATCATATATCGACAAGATTCTTATGCGATTTTCGATGCAGAACTCCAAGAAAGGTAATTTACCTTCTAGACATGGGGTTCACTTGTCTAAGGAACAGTGTCCTAAGACACCTCAAGAAGTTGAGGATATGAGACGTGTGCCATATGCATCAGCAGTAGGTAGTCTCATGTATGCTATGTTATGCATGAGACCGGACATCTGCTATGCAGTGGGAGTAGTAAGCAGGTACCAGTCCAACCCAGGATTAGATCATTGGGTTGCTGTCAAGACTATTCTCAAGTATCTTCGGAGAACGAGAAACTATATGCTAGTGTATTCCGGACAGGATTTGATCCCGTTAGGATACACAGATTCTGATTTTCAGTCAGACAGGGATTCTAGAAAATCCACGTCTGGATCAGTATTCACCCTAAGTGGTGGAGCCATTGTGTGGAGAAGTATAAAGCAATCTTGCATTGCTGACTCCACCATGGAAGCCGAATATGTAGCCGCTTGTGAAGCTGCTAAAGATTATGTTTGGCTCCGTAAGTTCTTGAGTGATCTGGAAGTTGTTACAGATCTGGATAAGCCCATCACACTTTATTGTGATAACAGTGGTGCTGTGGCTAATTCCAAAGAACCAAGAAGCCACAAGAGAGGGAAGCATATAGAGAGAAAGTATCATCTCATTAGAGAGATAGTACAGAGAGGAGATGTGATCGTCACCAAGATAGCCTCACAAGACAATCATGCTGATCCATTTACGAAGACCTTACCGGCTAAAGTGTTTGAAGGTCACCTAGAAGGTCTAGGGTTACGAGACATGACTCACATGCTTTAGTGCAAGTGGGAGATTGTTGGGGTTTTTGCCCTAAAGCTTGTAATATGTAAATGTAATTTGAACATAAATAAAAGAAGTAGTATATTCATTCATATTGTGTCATACTTTATATAACATGTGCACTTAACATCCAAAATTGCCGGATGTAATTTCGAACTGAGTATATGAGTGTCATATATAGATGGATTCAGTTTGAAACGAGCAATTTAAAGAGTCCGTAGATAGCAAATAAAGCTGGGTACTTTATTTGTGGTTAATCTATAGCTGCGGTCCATTTCGTAGTGTACGGTGATCATATCCTAGATCATTCATATGTAGATATGAGAATGGAGGCACCTTGTATGATGTGATCATATAGGACTGGGCCATGATCTATATGAATCTCTCACTAAGATCCGTTTAACGATGAGATTCATATATATCAACTAATGATGGCTATATGTGGGTGATCTTAATCCTGAGTGTCTTATCGACTCCTTCAGGTTAGATCGTGGTCTTTGATATACCATGGGTGAGGTCGGAGTTGCATTCCCGATCAATATACTCCGTATGTTGGGATCGCGGTTTGGCTTGTGGCTGGGAAGGTTTGAACACAATAGTGGAATCCATTCCTTCTTGTGATAAGTAGATGGTAGTTCCCTTAAGGGTTGATTCGAGGCTTGAACAATATGAGCGCTCTCCTAATTCCGTAAGGAATGTAGGATTTATTGTTCATTAGAGAATCAATGGTACTTAATAGAAAGATATCATTAGAGGGTTATAACGGACATTATGACCCAGCTCTAATTATGAACTACTTATGGAGGATTATACCATATGTAATAGCTATATCGATGGACACCGAGAGTTATTGGTTTGTGTAAAAACGTCTACAGTTGAGAGAGTGCAGCTTCGGGTTTTTAGTGGAATAACACCGAAGTTAATAATCATGAAATATTAATTAAAGAGTTTAATTAATAATTTCTAAGGATTATTGGAGCTCAAAATACTGTGGGTCCATTAGGTCCCCTTGCTAGCCCGATCGATTTAGGTAACAAGGGTCACGATTAATTAATTGGATTGTCCTAATTAATTGTGTTACGAAAGTTACACGTATTTATTCGGGAGTTAATTGAATAATGAGATTATTTAATTAATGAATAATGGTGATTAAATAAATTAAATAATAAGATTATTTAATTATGTTGTTAATCACTAAATGGAGGGTGTTAGTTGATATTTGATTTTGAATAAAATAAGATAATATGATTATTTTATTTTATTAAATTAAATATTTGAAATTGAATTTAAAATGTTTGAATTTAAAAATAAATATTTAATTATTTTTTTTAAAAAAAGATATGAGATATCTTTTTCTAAAATTTTAAAAATCAAATATAGATTTCGGTTGTTTTTTTTAAATATATATAAGATATGTATTTTAATTAAAAAAATGACAAGTGATTAGATTACTTGATAACCGAATGAGAGAGACAAAAGTAATGCGATTACTTTGAAAAAGAGAAGAAAAAGAGAAGAAGAAAAGTCATCGTAACACAGCAAACAGAAAAGCAAACCAAAAAGAGAAAAAATAATAGGGTGAGGTGAGCACATACAAGTGCTGCACTCTAAGGTTTTGTTTGTGTGTGTGTATTCTTCTCTTCTTCCTCCATACAGGTCTTGAATATCGTGACGCGCCCACACGCTGTTACCTGTTCCGTGAGATAGCGAAGAAGATCACGTGGTTCAAATCAGGAGCAGTTCGTATTAAAGTGAAGGAGCCTCCTACGTAGGTATGAATCTTCACTTTATTATTAAATTTGATTATTACTGTACAAATGAGTTAGTTTAATGATTGCATAAAAAATTTTAAAACCTTCCGCTGCGCAATCTGTAACCCTAGGGTCCAACAGTTTGAACAATCAATAAAAAAAACTCTTAATAAACGTTAGTTAGTTTTAATTAAATCTGAACTAATTGTACCAACATCCCCCCACGATTAATTAATTGTTGAGGAATAAAATTATTATTATTTAGTTATACAATATTAATTAATTGTTTATTTATAAAAAATGGATGTACATTGAAAATAATAATAATAAACTAGAGCAACTCGAGAGTCGAGAACGCTGCCATTTTTTGACAGAGGCATAGAGCTTGAACAGACTTGTTTTCCTCTTGTGGATGACTACTATGCATAGGAATGAAAAATCTCTTTATCACACATGGATGAATAGTAAATCATTTGGTCCATTGGATCATTCTAATAGATCCAAGAGATTATATTAAATTTTAAATCATTTGCTCCATAGGATCATTCTAATAGATCCAAGAGCTTATATTAAAATTTTTTTAAACAACATAATCTAATTGCATGTAAATTGAAAGAGGAAAGAAATTCCAACACTAACGTTTTCATTGTTCCCACAATTTAAACAAGGGCAAATTACACGAACTTACTTTGATTATATACATAATAACACGGAACCAAAAGGCAGTTGCCTTGGTGGTCCAAGGCTTGGGATGAAACACAAGTCATTGGTTTACTCTTGGTAATTACGTTGAGGTCAGCCTTCAGGGTGCTTAGCCCTGTTGGTGGAAGGACGGACATAGGGTTTACGTCAGCGGTTCGAATCTTACTCAGACGGGATGAGTCCTGGTTTACCCTCTTACATCATTGTGGGGCCAGTGGTCCGGGTAGAGGTTTTTTATCTGTCCTACTCCGCGAATCCAACATACAGACCGACATGGCATACAGGTCAGACGTGTGTCACACAGTTGAAGGAAGACATGCAGATTTGTGCCAAGACGAAGTCCGGGATCCTCGATACCAAAAAATAAAATAAATAAAAATAACACAGAACCCCACGGAAAAATCATAATAACACTCACTTAGAGGTGTCCACGGTTTGATTAAACCGGCGGTTAAAAATCGAAACCGAAATTGGAAAACCGAAACCGATACCGAAACCGAAACCGGCGGTTACAAAACCGGTTGGAAACCGGTTGAAGCCGGTTCGGTTTCGGTTTGGCCTTTGGAAAAACTGACCAAAACCTACCAAAAACCGCCTGAAACCGGCGGAAACCGCTGTAAAGCGGCGGTTTTAACCACCGGTTTACATTTAAAAAAAATATAAGAAAAAAATAAACCAATTACAAGACAACACGTGTCCTTCAATTTGAAAAAAAACTAAACAAAAGTTTACCGTTGGGTTGGACCGTTGGAGACCAACGGTTAAAAAGTTTAAAATATATATATATATATATATATATGTCACCCAATGACAAGCCGACACGTGTCACTAAAATTGTGAAAAAAATTGAAATTGTGACAATGTGACCGTTCTGACCTCTTCATCTATTCTGACTTCCTCCAACGGCCAAATTTTTTTTTTCCCTTATTTTAATTTAATTGCAAATATGCCCCTCTACCTAAATTATATAAATACCACCCCATATTTCATTCTTTTTCACACTTCAATACTTCATTCTTCTCTCATTCTCTCTCAAATCTCAATCTAAAATTTTCAATTCTCTCTACATTCAACATTTTTATTTTATTTTCATTTCTCATATAAATTAATAAATATATATTTCTTTTATTTTTTACAAGCATCTGTTATATTTACTTACAATTATCAGTTGTTTTACTGTTAGTATTTAATTATTCATAATTTATTTTTTAATGGCAAGTGGGGGAGACGATTCAAGTTTAAGAAATTTGGACAGAGGAAAGGGTCCATTGCAAGATTTGTTGGAACACGAAGGTGATGACGTCAATTACAATGACCGAATTTACCACGAGTTCCTTCAAAGAGAATTTGGATCTGATCTCTCTCCTAATTCTAATCCCCTTCTAATAATTTCTGAGCCAAATCTCAATACCCCCACTAGTAATGAAAATATATCTACCCCTTCTACCATGCCACCCTCTTCAGATGATTTTTATGCAAGTGAAGAAGAAAAGCCGTTGAAGTCCGATCTGTTCAAAACCCATATGAAGAAAACTGAGTTAGATGACGGAACGATCAAAATCAAGTGCAACTACTGCCCCAAAACATACAAGACCAGTAAAAACTTCGGATATGGCACGTACTGGGCTCATATTAGGAAAAATCATCCGTCCGAAATGGTGAAGGCTAGTAACCAAGCCCAAATCTCCAGGTACGGAACTTCTAACAATCAATTATTTCATTATACGTCTGAAAAAAATAAGGAAGAATTAGCAGGAATGGTTGCAGTAGAACACTTACCTTTTAGTTTTGGTGAGAAAGTTGGTTTTGTTAATTATTGTCAAAATGCATTAAATCCTACAATGCAACGTGTTCCTAGAGTCACTCTCACACGTGAACTGTTTTCCATTTACAAAAAACGAAAAACACAAATTGAAATCATTGTTTTTATCAATTTGAAGGTCGCGTTTCCATATGTGCCGACATATGGACCGACAATTTTGGTAGCCACCATTACATAGGTGTGACATGTCATTATATTGATAATGATTGGGTCATGCAAAAAAGAATTATTGCATTTCGTGTTTTCAATGAATCACATACAGCTGTAAATATTTTTCGACACCTTAAAATTATTTTTGAAGAGTTTCATATCCAAAACAAAATTTTTGCAATTGGTTTTGATAATGCTGCAAGCAATACCGCATCTATTCCTATGTTAAAGGAATTGTGCAATCCTTATTTTGCTGGTAAATTATTTCATCAAAGATGTGCATGCAATGTTTTAAATTTGTGTGTTCAAGCTGGATAACAAATTCTTTCTATTTATATTAGACCAATTAGAGATAGTATTAACTATATCTGGAAGCATAACAAAATCCAGAAACAATGGTTGAGATTTTGCTCTCAAAATAGTAGGCGTCCCATTAAATTTTCTCGGGATATTAGTACTCGTTGGAATTCTACTTATAAGTTGCTTAGTGAAAGTGTTGAATATAATGAATTATTAGTTTCTTTTATTACTTATAATTTTCCTTCAATTTCTCTTCAATTGAAGCATTGGGATGTATGTATAAAAATTCTTGAATTGTTAGGTGTTTTTAACGATGCTACCAATGCTTTATCTGGTGTTTACTATCCCACTACTCATTTATTTCTTATTCAAAGTGTTAATATTGCCGGTGCAATCAGTGAGTGTGAATTAGATATTCAATTGAGTCAATGTGTTGCTGCAATGAAAACAAAATGGCTAAATTATTATGAGGAGATTCCAATTATTTACTTTCTTGCATCATGTTTTGATCCACGCTTTAAATTAGAATGTTTGCAGGATTATTTAACTCATTACTACAATAGTTTAGGAATAGAAGTTGATATTCTTAATTATTGTAATTCTGTTAAGACTTTGCTATATGAATTATATGATGAATATCTTAAAATATATGGTCCGTCTTTGAACATTTCGGTTTCACAACCACAACCCACATCTGATGGTACTACTTCTTCCTTAAGATTTAAATTAAAGGGTTTAGGGGATCGCCTTGTTCACGGAAGGTTGTCAATGTGGAGGTCTGCAGACCATGGCCTCAATGCCAGTTGACATCTTGATTACCAAGGGGTCTGCTCTCCTGGCTGAGGTATTATCTTCTTACCCGCCTTCTGTCCAGACCAGGTATTGGGAAATACTTAACCTGTCTTTTTACGCTTTTCAGGCTTTCAAGTTTAACATGGAAATGGGCCAGCAGGTTACGGCCCTCTAGAGCTAGTCAATGCTGCCAAGGAAAAGCTTGAGGAGGTCAAGAGGGAACAGGCCAAGGCAGTGGAAAACGTGGACTTTCTAACCAGGGCTGTGGATGAGGCTGAGACCACCGCGACTGATGAGAAGGTAGACATGGAGTGGATCCAACATGCCTATGATACGGAGCGGCTACGGTCCATCTGGCGTGCCTTTGAAAGAAATAAGCCGAAGGAATAGAAGGGGCACTTAGAGGAGGAGAACCGGGCTTTGCGCGACAACATCGCTGCTTTGGAATCGAAGGTGGACGCTTCCTTCGCAGAGGGGCACTTGAACGTGCATTTTATCGTGAATGCAATCTAAACAAATTTAAAGATCCCAAGATGAAATAATACAAATAAACCTAGTATATGGCAAATAGGGGTATCGTTCCACAGAGATAGTGAAATAGTTATGATTAGACTACTACTTTAATATGAAAAATGCTAGGAAGGTAAGTTGGTATGGATTTTGAGGAGAAATTAAACTAAGATTAAACTAAGATTAAACTAAGATTAAACTAAGCTTAAACTAACTAGATTGCACGAATTAAAAAGATAGAAATGGATGATATGTGAATTAAGAAATTGATGGTGTTAACTGAAAATTTGCTCGTGGTGAGAAATCTCAATTAACACCCTCGAGACCACTACCACGGAGGTGGTGGCCAGGGTCGGATATACTTTCTATCAAGCTTGTTCAGATGATAATTTAAAATTCTAATATTGGTACAATCGAAAGAGAATAAAGATGATTTTATTATCGATGATATCTCATGTACAAATATCTCTCAAATGCTCTCCATTTCTCTAGGGTGTAGTAGGGTGGTTGTCGTATGCTTGTTGAAAAGTAGTCTCCCTGGAGGTTATTTTTTTCCTCCTATTTATACATAGTTTTGGTAGGTTAAATTCATGATTCTCCCCTTGATTTTCTCAATATCCTCACTCCTTATCAGACGAGATTTCTCATTTAAAAGTCATAGACTTTGTGTTAATAACCGAGTTGAGAATATCTTGGTGGAGATCAGATTGTTTCCTCTTTAGACTCTATTACTTATTCTACACGTAGGTAATGTTTCCAGATATGATTCAGTGTATCTTCGTATCTTCACAGCGTGATTCCTCATAGAGGTCGTTGAATATGGTATGTATTGTCTCAGTATAGCGAGGTGGATCAGTGTCCCAGCTTCGGTATTCAGGAGCTTAGTCTATCTAGGAGCTTGGTTTGACCTCCCTTGGTCTCTTGGAGCTTGATGCGGCCCCCTATGGACACTCTTCTGTGGCAGCGGGGTTTTGGCGAGCTTCCCGATTTCTGCTTTGGTGACGCGGGCTCGATCTGATCGCGCATGGCTTTATTCCTGGTGTTTCTGGAGCTCGCCTTTATTTCTATGGGGTGGTATCGTAGCTCGGCTTCGGGAACCGTAGTTCCCTGGTGGATAACCTCGGGCCTGGAGTCAGACTAGGAGGGTGGAAAATTTCCCTTTGGTCCCTAGCTAAATTTGGCTATTAACAGATGGATTCAATTAGCAACTATGGGTAAAGAATGAACTCACATTAATGATCATAAAATATTGTAACCACCCTAGGATGTATAAGATTGATTATCTACCACTCATGTGTGTCCAACCCATCATGTATAGTATTGGCCACCCATCATGTATAGTATTTTGCGGATTACCAATCGACGTAAGTCAATCGGATCACACGTCAAGAGGTATTTAACTCTAACCGTATATATTGGAGTTTAATTAATTAAAAGGTTAAGGTTCAACTTTGAGAAAAATTTTAAAACCATACGAAATCTATTTTTCGTTTCTTCCGCTACGTTTTATATCGATTTTTCCCTACATACCTAATAAGGGACTAATCTCTTTGTTAAAATTCACTAACCTAGGATATATAGTGTTGATGCTTAACCCATCACAAGCAACCAATCCTATCATGTATAGTTTTAGTTACCCGTTAAGGATTAGATATACATGAGATTAATGAGTCCGGATTTTACTTGAGTCATGTACTCTTGTCAGATTCTTCTGTTAATAGCCAAATTTGACTAGGAACCAAAGGGAAATTTTTCACCCTCCTAGTCTGATTCCAGGCCCGAGGTCATCCACCAGGAGACCACGCTTCCCAAAATCGAGCTACGGTACCACCCCACAGAAATTAAGGCGAGCTCTAGAAACACCCCGAGTAGAGCCCGACGTAACCAGATCAAGCCCGCGTCACCAAACTTGAAATCAGGAAGCTCGCCCGAGGTCCAGATTACCTCACAACCTCTCCAGAAGCTCGCCAAAACCCCGTTGTCATAGAGGAGTATCTGCAGGGGGGACGCATCAAGCTCCGAGAAATCAAGAGAGGTCAGATCGAGCTCCTGGCTAGATTAAGCACCTGAATATCGGAACCAAGACACTAATCTACCTCGCTATCTGATCTACCTCCCCATACATACCATATTCAACGACCTCGATGAAGGATCTTGCTATGAAGATACAAAGATACACTGGATCATATCTGGAAACATTACGTACTTGCAGAACAAGTATTAGAGTCTAAAGAGGAAACAAACTGATCTCCCCCAAGATATCCTCCATTTTGCTATTAACTCAAAGTCAATGACATTTAAATGAGGAATCCCGCTCGATAAAGAGGGAGGAGACAGAGAAAATCAAGGGGAGAATCAATTGATTTCACCTACCAAACTACGTATAAATGGAGAAAAAGAGAAGGAGAATGAGGAGACTACTTTTCGACTGGCATACGACAACAACCCTACTACACCCTAGAGAGATTGAGAGCGATTAAGAGATATTTGAAAACGATACACCATTGATAAGAATAAAGAAAACATTTTCGTTCTCTTTTGTTCATTCTCTTTTGATGGTACTGATAATAGTATTTTTTTGTCATTTTTAACTAGCACTGACTAGAATACATTCTACCTTGACCACCACCTCCGTGGTAGTGGTTTTGAGGGTGTTAATTGAGATTTCTCACCCTGAGTAAAATTTCAGTTAACACTTTCTGGCGCCGTCTGTGGGAATACCCACACCATGTTAATCAAATCAACCGTGTGTATTTTCATTGTTTTACAGGAACGATGAGGCTCCGCTCATCCCAAGGACAGCACGGAGCTTAGGAACAATCTTTGGCGATGCCAACACGAAAGTCCCCACGGAGGGGGAAGAAGTCTGGACATCGCAGTTAAGCTCCGGTCCAGACGACCAATGCGCGGGCCTCTGGCCACCCTATGATAAGCCAGTCCGCGCTCGACCAACAAGCGGCAGCCTTCGTGGAAACTGTTCACCTCCGCCTGCTCATCGAAGGCATCACAGTCCAACCAACAAACCCAAATGATCAGAGACAACCTGCTTTCAACCGTCTGGGACCTCTTCCTCTAGAGCCAGCTCGCGATAGGACTGAGCCCCAACCTTCGATCCGGGATAGGCTAGGACCCATGCCCCTAGTTCCAAGAAGACCTTCATCATATCAGCCCAGGCTAGTTAAGTCTGCAGCATATGCACTAACCAGGGAGCAACGAGCGGCCCCTCGCCTGGCGGCCTTAAGAAGAGAAGCCTGGGCCCAAGAGGAAGGAAGCCGACAAACCTCCCGAGGGGATCTCGCCCATAAAGAGGATCGGGTAGAGGTCAGCAGTTCAGTGGAGGGATCCGACAGCGAAGGATCCGAGGTCAATTCAAAGAAACCCGGGAATAAGTGACTGGGGGATCAGCTGGCAAAGTTGCAGAAAGAGGTCCAGTAGATAAGAAAGGGGAAGAACAAGAAGGATAAAAAGGATCCATTAAGCAAGATGAACGCTCCCTTCATAAGGAGGATCCAGAAAGCGGAGCTCCCACCAAAATTTAAAATGCCAACAGACAAGTTCTCCGGAACGGAAGACCCTTTAAGCCACATAGAGAGCTTCGTCCAACAGATAGAGGTCCATAATACCACTAGAGCAGCTATGTGTAGGATGTTCCCAACGACCCTAACCGACTACGTGAAAACTTGGTTCAGGAAACTGCCTGCTGGTAGTGTGGATTCTTTCACAAAGCTATCAACAGACTTTTGCTCGCAATTCCAAGGAGTCAAACCTCTTCCAAAAGATCCCATATACCTCTAATATGTGATTCAGGTGCGAGGTGAAATACTTCGATCATACGTGGAGCGTTTTCACAAAGAAGTCATACAAATGGGAGTTTTTACCGAAAAAGAGACTCTCGCCAATTTCAGACAGAACTTGTGGGCAGGAAAGCTTTTCCGTTCCTTCGCCAAGAGACCTCCAGAGACTTACCAGGAGGCCTATGACCGGGCTCTTGAATAGGTCGAGGTCGATAAACAACTCAAAGTCAAGATGGAACACGATGATATGAGAACGACAAAGCGCCAGAAAAAAGAAGCTCCAAAGTCTAAGCTAGCTCAGAAAAATCAGAACTAACCCCCTAATAGATCAACATACCATTTCCTCACTGCTCAATTCAGACAAGAAAGATATCCAGCAAGATGAACCCCTCCGCGACCTTCGCCTCCTTCCTAGGACCATAGCCCCTATAATACGAGACGAGAAAGGTTATGTTTACTACACTCCCCTGAACGCCTCACGTGAAACAGTCTACCTTGCAATACGGGACAAGGGGCTACTCCAAAAGCCCACGCCCATGAAAGCCTCTGTCGACAGGAGGAACCGGTACAAGTACTGTGACTTCCATGAAGACGTGGGCCACAACACATCAGAATGTTATAATTTGCGTAACCAGATCGAAGCCCTGATAAGGGGAGGATGTTTGATTGAGATTTTGCAGCAGGTCAGAGACAATATTCAGACAGGAAGAGAGGTACAAGCCGAGATCAGCTAACACGTGGAGAAGAGAAAGGGGGAACAAGCTGATTTAATGCAACAGATACAGGTGATACACACCATCAGCGGAGGTCCCACATTGGCCGGTACCTCAAATAAACCCTGAAAAAATCAAAGCTATCTTGGACTTGGAATCCCCCACATCACTCAAACAGGTGCAAATCTTGACTGGGAATGTTGCAGCACTCAACAGGTTCATCTCTCGCTCCACCGATAAGTGCCTCCCGTTCTTCAAAGCCATCAAGCAAGGGAGAAACATGAAATGGAGCCCGAAAAGCCAGCAAGCTTTCCTAGCCTTAAAGAAATACCTAACAAGCCCACCACTGTTAGTCAAGCCGGATCCCTTAGAGGAACTGCAAATCTACTTGGCCGTCTCAGAAACTGCAAATCTACCTGGCCGTCTCAGAAACTGCAGTAATAGAGCTTTGGCCAAGGAGTGTGGTGGCCGGATTAAAAGGCCCATATACTATGTGAGTCTTGCTTTAACAAAGTCAGAAAAAAATTATATTCTCTTGGAAAAGCTTGCCTATGCTCTGGTGACCTCGGCGAGGAAGCTCCGTCCCTATTTTCAAGCATATTCAATAGCAGTGGTGACGGACCAACCTCTCCGCCAATTCCTACAAAGACCGGACGTATCTGGGAGGCTAGTCTTATGGGCCCTAGAGCTCACTCAGTTCGACTTAAAATATAAGCCTAGGACCACGATTAAAGCGCAAGCTTTGGCAGACTTCATTGCCGAATTTTTAGCACTCCTCGTCCAAGTAAACCCTGCAGCATTGAATATGGTCCCTGAAAAAAATTTCGAGATCGATAATTGGCCAGAAGATTGTAAGCCTTAGACCCTCTATACAGATGGAGCATCTGGGCAAGCTGGGGGAGGAGCTGGTATGGTCTTAATAGACCCAGAGGGGACTGAATTCTATCACTACTACAGATTCGAATTCAAAGCCACCAATAATGAAGCGGAATACGAAGCCCTCCTAGCTGGAATAAAAGCAGCCATCAAACTGGAGGCCGACTACCTACAAATCAAAAGCGATTCATTACTTGTAGTTAACCAGGTGTCTGGGGTATACCAGGCAAATGAAGATAACATGGCTGCTTACCTAAAGCTAGCTCAGTCACTTAAAAATAAATTCCGGGGATTCAAGATCGATCAGTTGCCTCGACACCAAAACCACCGCGCAGATGTTCTAGCCAAGATAGCCTCAAATGGAGGTCAATCCTTACCGCGAGGAGTTCCCCTCCAAGTGATCTCCCAACCAAGCATAGCCGTAAGTAAGGAAATCTGTTCCTAGATCGTCAGCCTTGCTGGATGGACCTGATCGTTACCTACCTCCAAGAAGGAAAGCTTCCCGAGGAGACCGATCATGCCCGAAGAATTAAAAGGCTCTCTGTCCGATATTGCCTTGTAGATGGGTACCTCTACAGGAGGGGTAGATCCCTCCCCCTACTTCGGTGTTTGCATCCTGATGATGCTAAACGGGCACTAAGAGAGGTTCATTCTGGAGATTGCGGGAACCACATTGGTGGAGAAGCTTTAGTGTATCACGTGCTCCGTATGAGATACTACTGGCCGAACATCCACCAAGACGCACGAAGCTTTGTACGATCTTGCGAGCCATGTCAAAGGACTTCGAACTTGAACCACTTGCCACCAGAGCGACTGTCCTCTCTCAGTTACTTTGCCATGTGGGGGATCGACCTAATTGGACCACTTCCCACCGCTCTTGGACAAGTTAAATATGCTATCGTGGCTATCGTTTATTTCACAAGATGGGTCGAGGTCGGGCCTCTTTCTAGAATATCAGAAAAGAATACGACCAAGGTCATCAAAACTAACGTGGTCTATAGATTCGGGACCCCTCTCATCATTGTGGCCGACCTAGGCAAGCAGTTTGACAACGCCAGATTCAAAGACTTCTGCAAAGGATTGAGAATCGACCTCAGGCTCGATTCAGTAGCCCATCCTCAGACCAACGGGCTTGTGGAATCCACCAAAAAGACTATCAAGAAACTTCTGAAGAAGAAACTACAGCAGAAAATAGGCAAATGGGCCGAAGAACTGCCCGAGGTCCTCTGGGCATATCGAACTACAAAGAGGACAGCTACCGGGGAGACACCTTACTCCCTGGCTTTCGGAGTTGAAGCGGTCCTCCCCATCGAGCATATATTGACCTCATTCAGGGTGCACCATTTTGAACCCGAAAGCAACGAAGTCAAGCTCCGAGCTAACCTAGACCTCCTAGAAGAGAAACAAGACCGGGTAGCCGAGAAAGTAGCAATCTACCAAAGCAAGATCGCTAGGTATTTCAACCGAAAGGTCAGAGCCTGAAATTTCAAAGAAGGGGATCTGGGCTAAGGAAAGTGACCTCGAATACTCGAAAAAGGTCGGATGGAGTCCTAGGCCCCAATTGGGAAGGGCGATACTTGATAAAGGTAGTTGCTCGCAATGGAGCCTACAAGCTTTTAGACTTGGATGGACGACCCATCAACCACACCTTTAACGCATATCATTTGAGGAAATTCTACCCCTGAGCAGAGAGCTGTCAAGCAGATTACCCCCATTTAGGTTTCAATAAAATCCCTAATAACGATGTACTACACCTCGATCATCAATAAAGTCTGTATTTTTTCTTTAACTTCGATTATGTTCAACCTTAGTATCTACATATTCGATTGGAAAATTTGACATCATCACCTTAAGACCAAAGGTAAGCCAGGGAAACCACCTCGTTGCCTCTGATACCTTGGTCGGGTACCACCCCCCGCCAAGAAGGGTCCAAGCGTAAGAGCATAGTTTCCAGCAGGACCTCGAGACCAGGGACTAGCCGTGGAAGCCCCCTCGTTACCCCTGAGGCCTTGGTCGGGCTACCACCCCTAAGAATGGTTTGAGTGTAAGAGCATAGTTTCCATCCAGACATCGAGACCGGGAAATAGCTAAATAGCTAAATAGCCCTTCTGATGCCTTGGTCGGGCTACCACCCCCAAGAAGGGTCCAAGTGTAGGAGCATAGTTACCATCCAGACCTCGAGACTAGGAAATAGCTAGACAGCCCTCCTGATGCCTTGGTCTGGCTGCCACCCCCAAGAAGGGTCTAAGTGTAAGAGCATAGTTGCCATCCAGACTTCTAGATCAGGAAATAGCTAGACAGCCCCCTTGATGCCTCGATCGGGCTACCTCTCCTGAAATGGATCTAAATATAAATACTTGTTTCGTTTACATGATTAATATCATCTCGATAAGAGTTCCCTACGAAGCCAGAGTGAAGTATGAACGAATCATCATCAAAGATGCAGGTTTGACTTATGGTCGGGATCAGAAATAAAACAAGGAGTTCTACATCAAGATGGAAGCTCGTTATGGGAATAGTCAAAAAAAATGCGAAGGAAATCATAACTAAACTTTTATTAACCATAAGGAAGCCTATCCCCTGGTAAAGGCTACATGTCATCAAACAGGGAGCCCAAACCCCAGTTCCGGGCTACATGAAAAAGAAAAAAGATCGACTAAACTAATCATGAGTAAAGCGGGGTGCCCACCCCCCTTTCTGGGCAATCAAGGCAAATCATGAACCGGTAGCTTCGAAGCCCTCTTGATTTCCCCATGCTACTCCTTCTCCCTCATGCCGATCCCCTGCCATCGACTTCTCCTTCAGGTGGTTGCTCGTCTTGGTTACCCTCGCCAGTTGTCACTCCCTGCAGAGGTTCATCCCGCTGATCAGCTGGATCCTCCTCCAAGACTTCCTTAATCACTGCCATGACCTCAGAAGGGATAGCCACATCAAGAAGAGCAGCCATTGACCTCGTCTGGCTCCTGTCAACCTCTAATTCCATTCCAGAGGATCCCTCAGGTAGGCTCCTTATTCCTTCCTCGGCTTTTGAGTGATCTCCTTCGGACTGCACGGGCAGAACCTTACTTGAAGACTCCCCAGGACCTGAAGTAATAAAGACTGGAGAACGAAGAGGAGGGTCTGCCTGGACGGGCTGCTTTCCAGTACCTGCCTTGCTATGAGGAACCACTTCGCCATCTTCAAGACGAGATAGTTCAGCAGCTTTGGTCATTATCTCCTCTCTATCTCAACCGGCGATAGAGAAAAGATCAAAAGGAAGAGGGAGAGCCTCTGTAACTTGAAAGGAAGCATAGAAATATCCATCACTAAAGGAGGTCTCCAGCATCAGCCTGCAGCTTGGCCACCTGAGCAATCAATGTTAGGATTATGGTCAATGGCAAGAGTGTAATATTGTAATTGACAATCTTCTCATATTAATAAAGTGAATTCCGATTCTTACAATTACTTATAGCATTTATTATTATAATTGTCAAGGTAAATAATCATAAGGTCAAAAGACTATGAGACATGAAGAATTGTTCATACATCCGGATATGTATGAGGTAGACACAATTCTTTAGTTAGTCTTGAATAACGTTCATAACTTAAGTTAAAGGTTGGGCACCTCTATCTTGTTAAAGTTGTAGAATTCTTTTACTAGCATTTGAGTGGGATCAAATGAATATGATGAGTCTAAAATCATCGAAAGGTTTTCGAGTAAAAGAATCTAGTGCACTAGGTGCATTGAACTGGATCACAATGAAATACTTTATCTAGAACCATCACTAGGTATAAGACTTTTCATTAAAGAGGAAAATCGGAGAGTCTATCTTAATCCTGAGATAAATGATGGACTTATGGTTGCAAGTGTTATCATTAGAGCTATCAATGAGTACGATTATATAGCATAGTCTATCCTCGATAGTGTGGTGGTATACATTTGTTAATCGATAGAGGACTTCATTTATAGATATGGACATCGTGGCTCCATTTATTAAATGAGAGTATAATATCATCATATGGATGTTTTGAGGTATTGGATATTAAATCTCAACGTTGAGTTTTCAATAATGATTATTGAAAACATGGCTTCTGGACAAGTCAAAGTATCCAAGTTCGAAATGTGGTCATATGAGGAAATATGGTAACTTGGAGAGCTATATGCGGTCTATGAGCTCTTGGCGATTACTGATATTATTCACGAGGATACACCATCTCCTATAAGATTGTCTAGGGTATGAATGAGAAACATCTCCTTATTCTATCTTTATTTAAGAGTTCAATTTTAGCTCTTTAGTGGAATGAGTTAAAATTAATAGATTGGACCTAAGTGAATCATTTGTTGATTGTGATTAGGTTGTGTCTATTGAAGCTTAAATTTGGATAGCCCGCCAAGATCCCCAATCCACACGTATTTGCATGGATCACTTGATATATTCTACCGGGCCGATTTAAGGGTCCATCTAGAATTGTTTTTAATATATCAAGAATATAATATGTCTATTATTTAATTAATGGGCTGCACTATTATATTAATATATTAAAAGGAGACATGTGAGCTTGTTTCTTTTAGTAAGAATGGGTCTGGTTCACATGTGGGCTTTTATTTAAAGTCCATAGGATTAAATGAAATAAGAAAATAATATATGGCCCATTTATATAAGTGGGGCGGCTAGGTGTATATATTAACCTAATATATTATTTTGTTTCATTGTTTTAATTAAATAAGAATTAGTTAATTTATTAATTAATTGTTTAATTAAGAAACAAATCTTTTTCTGATCAGGAAATATATTTCCTAAAGTTATACTATTGGTAGTAGTATATTAAAAGTAAAAGACTTGTTTGATAAGAAAATAAATAATTAATTTTATTTATTTAATCAAATAAGAAGTCTTTTTATTTAGTCAATAAAAGAATAAAAATATCTATGAGTTGGATTAGGTTTTGAAGTCTAAAGGCTGATGGAAATTAGGGTGCAACACAAACTCTTTTTGGTATGTGATTTGCGGCAACCCTAGTCCATTTAGAGGAAGATTTCGGCAATCCTAAATAGAAGATGAAGCAAAATTTCGGCCACCTATATAATACCACATATAGAATTCGGCCACAATAGTTGATTGAATGATTCCATTTTTCTTCTTCTTCTCAATTCATAGAAAAGGATAATTTTTATTCTACTAAACATAAAAGAGAGAAGAGATTATTCTTTGATAGTACACTGATTGCTTGTTCATCAATAAGCTTGTGTGTACAACATCGAATTAGGTTCACGCGAGTTTCGATCATTAGATTGAGAATTCAAAAGTGACCGGAATAATTTTTGTCTTCTTTTTATTTTTGTTAGTCACAAAACATCAAAAGAAAATTTGTTCATCCATTCTCAGGTTTGCAATTCAAAGAAAAAGGGAGACCACGCTCCTAGGTGATTCACGTACGTGTTCGGATTGGAAGATCTCGCGGTACTGTTCATGATCACTGTTCACGGCGGGGGTACTGTTCACGATCACTGTTCACGCGGGTACTGTTCACAGGCATGAGAAAAGATTTTGCGGATTACTAATCGACGTAAGTCAATCGGATCATGCGTCAAGAGGTATTTAACTCTAACCGTATATATTTGAGTTTAATTAATTAAAAGGTTAAGGTTCAACTTTGAGAAAAATTTTAAAACCATACGAAATCTATTTTTCGTTTCTTCCGCTGCGTTTTATATCGATTTTTCCCTACAATTGGTATCAGAGCCTTGGTTGTACCTTTTAATTAATTATCGTTTATATATGTGAATCTATTTCTTTTTTATTGTGATTATACATGTTTTAGAAAGAGATGGCACTCTAGGTATTCGCATATATAATTACATGTTGAATGTATGGATTTATATATGTTTTATAAAGTGAATTGTTATTGCTCGATTTTGGTCCTAGAATTTCAATGTAATTTTTGTTTCGGATTTGTAACAAGAAGGGTGGTCTATTATCGCCATAATTCCTTCTTGGTAGTTGCTAGAGTTTTATTTTCTTTTGTATGTAAAATAAGTGCAGTATTTTTTTTGTAATCAGGTGCAGTATTTTTTTTGTAAATCTTGCTGCAGTAAAATCAAAAAAAAAATTGCAGCAGTAATTTATTCTTAATATGATGTAATGTATTCGGGTATTGAAAATTCGAAGACACGAAGAAAAACGAAGCAACCGGAACCGAGAACGAGCACCGTGCGCACCCTAGGAGTGGATTGGGCTGCGCATGGCAAGCCCAATCCTTGGTGGTCTGCGCACGGCAGCCTTGTGTGGCCTTATGGGCTGCGGAAGGCAGTCCCTTTGTGGGGTTGTGGGCTTTGCACGTCCATGGGAGGAGGCCGAGGGATGAGCGTATGGTTGATAGGCCACCTGAAGATCTTGTATTCCTAACAATTGTAATTTACTTGCTTTTCCAGGATGGGCCAAAATTGTTGCTATTTAATTTTTGCTTAAATATTACAATATTTGTTGTTGTATGATAACATGACATTTTGGAATAGGAGTGCCACTCATATATCTATTTTGGTATGAACATGCATTGAATGATTTAGGTATCTAATTGGCATCTAGATAACTTGGTAAAAATCATTCTTTGGGATTTAATCACATGCCTTAAATAATTGAGTGGGAGAAGGTGTGCAAGAACGCCTATGGCCTCCAAGATTAGTTGAGTTTTATTATTTTTGGTAATCCCCCCAAGGGGCGTCCATAAATGGAATTTAACAATATACTTCCTTACAAGGATAGACTAGACAATTGACTTAAACGAAATCTACTCCCCAAGGAGGGATTTTCGTGAGAGAAAATTGAGGGTCGATATCTTGGTAACACACTCAATGTAATTTTATTAATATCCTCCCAAGAGTTCTTGTTAATAAAAATTACAAGGCTAAAATTGAAATTGCTGGTTGTTATGTTAACAATTAGGTGGGACCTAGTCTAACTAGTAAATAGTACTAACTCCCAAAGGAGGCGTTATATTTATGGGTGTTGGATCACCGTTGAATTTTTATGATTGAATTATTTATTTTAATTCAAGATAAATTTTTAAAAGTGCTATTATCATGATTATTTACTTATATATGTTTTTGTTTTAATCAGAAATCATGACCCCATCACTTATGAACATCCTGAAAGATAACACCTTAACTGGAGATAACTACATAACATGGAAAAGGAAAATTGGGTTGTTGCTGCAAAGTGAAAAACATAAGTTTGTTCTGACCACTCCTAAACCACCCCTTCCTAATAATGAATCTAATGTGATGCAAAGAGATGAGTATGAGCAGTGGAAGACTTCTGATGATATGGCAAAATGTTACATTATGGCCACTATCTCCGACGTGTTACAACAGCAACATGAAGGAATGGAGTCCGCTGCTGATATAATGATGTCTCTAGAGGAAATGTTTGCTATGAGGTCTAGGACGACTAAGAGAGAGGCAGTGACTGCTTTTATGAATCTTAGGATGAAACCTGGACAATCTGTGAAAGATCACATGATGAATGTCATAGCACATCTCAATATTGCTGAACTAAACGGTGCTGAGATTGATGGTGAGACAAAAGTTGATATGGTAGTTAAACTCACTGTCAGATTCCTTTGATCAGTTCAAGTTGGACTACATCTTGAACAAAAAGGAATACACCTTGCAGGGCCTGATGCAAGATGTTCAAAGCGCTGAAAAGATCCTTGTGAAAAACAAAGGTCAAGAGATTCATTTGGTTGGTAAAGTTGCTACTGTTAAGACCCGTAAGAAGGTCAAGAAACAACAGAAGAAAAAGCAACTTGGGCCTACCAAGAAGGAAACCAAGAAAGTAACCAAGATCAAAGGGAAATGCTTCCTTTGTGGTGAAAAGAGACATTGGAAAAGAGATTGCCCAAAGTCCCAGAAAAAGAAGGAAGAAGGTAATGTTAATTATCTAGAAACATGTTTTCTGGCAGATTCTACTGATTCTTGGATCATAAACTCTGGAGCCACTAATCATGTTTGTTATTCCTTGCAGGGGTTTCAGGAAAAGAGAAGGTTGAATGAAGATGAAGTCAATTTGCGCTTGGGCAACGGAACGTTAGTGTCTGCAAGTGCAGTGGGAGATATTAGAGTTATTTTAGATTCTAGTAGGCATTTAGATTTAATAGACGTTTATTATGTACCTCAATTCAAGAGGAATTTAATTTCAGTTTCTTGTTTAAATAAGTTTGGATATTCGGTTACTTTTAATAAAACTTTTATTATTAGTAAGAATGACAAAGTTGTTTGCAAAGGTACATTGGAAAACGGTTTATTCTTTTTGCATAGAAATATCTCTCACTCGTTAGACACAGAAATAACGGAACATAATCATAAAAGAGTAAAATTATCAAAAGATGAAACCTATCTTTGGCATTTACGCCTAGGTCACATTAACCTTAATAGGATTAAAAGATTGGTATGTGACGGACCTTTAAGTGACTTAAAGGTTGATGATCTACCAACTTGTGAATCTTGTTTGGAAGGTAAAATGACCAAAAGGCCGTTCAATACCAAAGGTGCAAGAGCCACTGAATGTTTAGGACTAGTACACACTGATGTATGTGATCCTATGAGCATTCAAGCTAGATGTGGATATGAGTACTTCATCACCTTCACAGATGATTACTCAAGATTTGGTTACGTGTATCTCATGAGACATAAGTCGGATGCATTTGATATGTTCAAAGCATTCAAAGCTGAAGTAGAAAATCAGCTTGAGAAACATATAAAAATCTTGAGATCTGATCGTGGTGGAGAATATCTATCTGGAGAGTTTCAGCAATATCTTATTGATAATGGGATAGTTTCTCAGCTTTCTGCACCAGGTACACCTCAACAAAATGGGGTAGCAGAAAGGAGAAATAAGACTCTTTTAGAGATGGTTAGATCAATGTTGAGTTATTCAACACTTCCTATTTCTTTTTGGGGATATGCTCTACAAACAGCAATATATATTCTAAACGATGTACCATCTAAATCTGTCCCTAAAACCCCACATGAATTGTGGACTGGGCGAAAGCCTAGTTAACAACACATGAGGATATTTGGTTGTCCTGCACATGTGTTGAAAGGAAAGACAGAAAAGATGGAGTCCCGTTCGGAAACATGTATATTTGTGGGGTATCCAAAAGGAACTAACGGATATTATTTCTATAGTCCTTCTGATCTAAAAGTATTTGTTTCAACAAATGCTTCATTTCTAGAAAAGGACTATATGAATAATTTTGTGCCCAAAAGTAGAATTGTCCTGAATGAGATGTCAAGAGATACAATTCCACAAGAGGTTTCACAACCCAGCCCAATTGTAAGTTCCACTCCAACACAAGATCAACAACCTACCATTCCTCGTCGTAGTGGGAGGGTTAGAACACAACCCGAAAGATATATCGGTCTAGGAGAATCTGTTGAGAATCTCCCGGACGACGATGATCCCTACACGTACAAGGAAGCTATGGAGGATGTTGATTGTCGTCATTGGCAAAAGGCAATGCAATCCGAGATTGAATCAATGTTCAATAACAAAGTCTGGTCCCTTGTAAACTTACCTAAAGGGATAAAACCCATTGGGTGCAAGTGGGTATACAAGAGAAAAAGAGGTATGGATGGTAAGGTGGAAACCTTTAAAGCTAGACTAGTAGCTAAAAGTTATACACAGAAAGAAGGTATCAATTACGAGGAAACCTTCTCACCTGTGGCCATGCTTAAATTCATTAGGATACTCTTATCCATTGCAGCATCTCTAGACCTAGAGATTTGGCAAATGGACGTCAAGACAACTTTCCTTAATGGAAGTCTTGACGAGAGCATCTACATGATGCAACCAGAGGGATTCATTGAAAAAGGCCAAGAAGAAAGAGTATGCAAGTTGCAAAAGTCCATATATGGACTAAAGCAAGCATCCAGATCCTGGAACATAAGGTTCGATCAAGCTGTAAAGGGTTTTGGATTTATTCAAAACCCTGACGAACCTTGTGTATACAAGAGGATTAAAGGCGACAAGTTGGTTTTCCTCATTCTTTATGTTGATGATATACTACTCATTGGAAACGATGTAGGTGTATTGACATCAGTGAAAGAATGGTTAGCAAAACAATTTGATATGAAGGACTTAGGAGAAGCAAGTTATATTCTTGGTATCCAAGTAATAAGGGATAGAAAGAATAGAACGATTGCATTATCCTAAGCTTCATACATTGATAAAATCTTGTCTAGATTCACCATGCAAGATTCCAAGAAAGGTATGTTACCTTTAGACATGGAATCAAACTTTCTAAGGGTCAAGCACCTAAGAATATGCATGAAGAGCAATTCATGAGTAGAGTTCCATATGCCTCGGCAGTTGGAAGTCTCATGTATGCAATGCTCTGTACTAGACCAGATATTTGTTTTGCTGTTGGCATAGTTAGCAGGTTTCAATCGAAACCTGGTCCTGATCATTGGACGACAGTCAAGCATATTTTCAAGTATCTCAAGAGAACTAGAGATTATATGCTTGTATACTTTGGAGGGGATTTAATTCCCATTGGGTATATAGATTCTGATTTCCAGTCGGATTCTGACTCCAGAAAATCCACATCAGGATCTGTGTTTACCATTGGAGGAGGAGCAGTCATATGGAGGAGTATCAAGCAATCTTGTATTGCTGATTCCACCATGGAAGCTGAGTTTGTTGCTGCATGAGAAGCTGCCAAAGAGGCTGTTTGGCTCCGCCAATTCTTGATTGACTTAGAAGTGGTTCCTAGTGCGAATAAGCATATCACTATACACTATGACAACAGTGGTGTAGTGGCTAATTCGAAAGAACCAAGAAGTCATAAGAGATGTAAACACATTGAAAGGAAGTATCATCTTTTGAGGGAAATTGTTCATACGGAAACGTGTCGATCACCAAAATCGCGTCAGCAGAAAATCGAGCGGATCCTTTCACAAAGGCTCTACCTCAGAAGAGCTTTGATGGACATCTAGAGAACATGGGAATGAGAGATATGACACACTTGCTATAGAGCAAGTGGGAGATTGTTAGGATTATGCTCAATGGCAAGAGTGTAATATTGTAATTGACAATCTTCTCATATTAATAAAGTGAATTCTGATTCTTACAAATACTTATAGCATTTATTATTATAATTGTCAAGGTAAATAATCATAAGGTCAAAAGACTATGATACATGAAGAATTGTTCATACATCCGGATATGTATGAGGTAGACACAATTCTTTAGTTAGTCTTGAATAACGTTCACAACTTAAGTTGAAGGTTGGGCACCTCTATCTTGTTAAAGTTGTAGAATTCTTTTACTAGCATTTGAGTGGGATCAAATGAATATGATGAGTCTAAAATCATCGAAAGGTTTTCGAGTAAAAGAATCTAGTGCACTAGGTGCATTGAACTGGATCACAATGAAATACTTTATCTAGAACCGTCACTAGATATAAGTCTTTTCATTAAAGAGGACAATCGGAGAGTCTATCTTAATCCTGAGATAAATGATGGACTTATGGTTGCAAGTGTTATCATTAGAGCTACCAATGAGTACGATTATATAGCATAGTCTATCCTCGATAGTTTGGTGGTATACATTTGTTAATCGATAGAGAACTTCATTTATAGATATGGACATCGTGGCTCCATTTATTAAATGAGAGTATAATATCATCATATGGATGTTTTGAGGTATTGGATATTAAATCTCAACGTTGAGTTTTCAATAATGATTATTGAAAACATGGCTTCTGGACAAGTCAAAGTATCCAAGTTCGAAATGTGGTCATATGAGGAAATATGGTAACTTGGAGAGCTATATGCGGTCTATGAGCTCTTGGCGATTACTGATATTATTCACGAGGATACACCATCTCCTATAAGATTGTCTAGGGTATGAATGAGAAACATCTCCTTATTCTATCTTTATTTAAGAGTTCAATTTTAGCTCTTTAGTGGAATGAGTTAAAATTAATAGATTGGACCTAAGTGAATCATTTGTTGATTGTGATTAGGTTGTGTCTATTGAAGCTTAAATTTGGATAGCCCGCCAAGATCCCCAATCCACACGTATTTGCATGGATCACTTGATATATTCTACCGGGCCGATTTAAGGGTCCATCTAGAATTGTTTTTAATATATCAAGAATATAATATGTCTATTATTTAATTAATGGGCTGCACCATTATATTAATATATTAAAAGGAGACATGTGGGATTGTTTCTTTTAGTAAGAATGGGTCTGGTTCACATGTGGGCTTTTATTTAAAGTCCAATGGATTAAATGAAATAAGAAAATAATATATGGCCCATTTATATAAGTGGGGCGGCAAAGTGTATATATTAACCTAATATATTATTTTGTTTCATTGTTTTAATTAAATAAGAATTAGTTAATTTATTAATTAATTGTTTAATTAAGAAACAAATCTTTTTCTGATCAGGAAATATATTTCCTAAAGTTATACTATTTGTAGTAGTATATTAAAAGTAAAAGACTTGTTCGATAAGAAAATAAATAATTAATTTTATTTATTTAATCAAATAAGAAGTCTTTTTATTTAGTCAATAAAAGAATAAAAATATCTATGAGTTGGATTAGGTTTTGAAGTCTAAAGGTTGATGGAAATTAGGGTGCAACACAAACTCTTTTTTGTATGTGATTTACGGCAACCCTATTCCATTTAGAGGAAGATTTCGACAATCCTAAATAGAAGAGGAAGCAAAATTTCGGCCACCTATATAATACCACATATAGAATTCGGCCACCATAGTTGATTGAATAATTCAATTTTTCTTCTTCTTCTCAATTCATCGAAAAGGATAATTTTTATTCTACTAAACATAAAAGAGAGAAGAGATTATTCTTTGATAGTGCACTGATTGCTTGTTCATCAATAAGTTTGTGTGTACAACATCGAATTAGGTTCACGCGAGTTTCGATCATTAGATTAAGAACTCAAAAGTGACCGGAATAATTTTTGTCTTCTTTTGATTATTTTGTGACTAACAAAAGAAAAAGAAAACTTTGTTCATCCATTCTCAGGTTTGCAATTCAAAGAAAAAGGGAGACCACGCTCCTAGGTGATTCACGTACGTGTTCGGATTGGAAGATCTCACGGTACTGTTCACGGGGGTACTGTTCACGATCACTGTTCACGCGGGTACTGTTCACGGGCATCGGAAAAGATTTTGCGGATTACCAATCGACGTAAGTCAATCGGATCACGCGTCAAGAGGTATTTAACTCTAACCGTATATATTTGAGTTTAATTAATTAAAAGGTTAAGGTTCAACTTTGAGAAAAATTTTAAAACCATACGAAATCTATTTTTCGTTTCTTCCGCTGCGTTTTATATCGATTTTTCCCTACAATCAAATCCTGATTCTTGAGGTCCAACCTCTTAGCTTCGGTTTTCCAAGAGTCCCTCTGCTTGGCCCTCCGGGTAGACTGGAGAATTTCTTGATCAAAGGACAGCTTCGTCCTCTTATAATCACAGCGAAGCTCTGCCAGCTCGGTCTTCATCTTTCCTTGGCTGGAGGTTATCTCTTCCACTAATGTTTGAACCCGCTTGAGTAAACCCACGACTCTCTCAGCTTCGGCTTCAGCTTTGGCAGCCCGATCACAAATGAGGGCTACCTGGTGGCCCATAGCCACGTTAAACTTGAAGGCCTATGAGATACAAAGCCAAGGTTAGAAACCGATTAAGTTGGCAGTCTCAGAAGTAGTATAGAGAAAGAACAATTACCTCAGCTAAGACAGCAGACCCCTTGGTGAGCAAGACATTAACGGGCATCGAGGCCATCCCAGAGAGCCCGCCACCCGGGCAGGATGCGATGAATTATTCCAAGACCCCGTCCTGCCCCGTCGAGCTTGACTGAGAGCGTGAGCGACTGGGGGGAATCCTTGCGACACCAGCTTCAAAGTCCTCTGAAGCTCAGGGGGTTGGGATCGCAGCGGCCTCGGCTAGATGAGCAGATGGGGCAATAGTAGCAGCAGAGGGAGCGGAAGAAGCATGAGTAGTAACACCAGCTGTCCGAGAAACGAAAGCCCCATCTGTTTATCACTTTGGAAGCCCATGACACAAAGGTAGCCATCTTGGATTTCGCCTAGGAGGGCGATGGAGTAGGAGCAGGCGTAATCCTGGCCGAAACAATCGCCCTTCCTTCTCTGAGGTGGCAGGAGAAGCCCCCCGCATCAGTCTGATGGATGAGGGAGGAGTGCGAGCTTGCCGAAGCTGCTGAGCTTCATGAGAAGCTGGCTTAACAACAAAAACTATAAGTAAAAGAAACAAAAGGGGAACGTCAGAATTGAGCTGGTCAACAAGACAAAGCAAGACAATTTAGTGTTACTTACGAGGAATAGCATCGGAGATCCGCAGGTATTGATTCACCCTGCAGGGATCGAAGGCTTCTACGGTTGGGTACTTCAGGTTCAAGTAGTTTCTGGCCAGAATAACCTTCAAAATAGCTTCAGACTCAGATGGCAGGGAATCCCAGTCCCGCGATGGTTTGTCGCTGAAAATTGTGGGGACCTCGAACTCATGGCCCCCAATAAAAATCGAGCTCCCCCAGTCGCCCCCTACCAAGATCCACTTTTCTTTCCAGGCGGGATCTTTCTTCGAAGCCCCGAGAATGATAAAGTTGAGCTTGTTCTTGGCTTTCGCATAGAACTGACCTCGGGGATCCCCGGAGAGGCTCTTGATTTGAAAAAGGTAGGCCAGCTCCTCTGCTCCGGGCTCCCTCGTCACATTGCTCAGCTAGCATTGTTCCCTCAATAGCACGAGGAAGCCAATCAAATGCCTCCAGAAGCCATGCGTCAACTAGAGAGGGGCGAGTTGGATGGCGTTGAGAGCTCATCGAAAGGTAGGATGAAGAGAAAGCCTGGCCCCGTTCTCGAGAGCCGCCACATGAATCAGAAGCTCGCCATTAGAGGGATTGAAAAACTCATAACCTTTGGGAGGAACTGAGATAGAAACACTGTCAGGAATGCCGTACTTAGACCTCAAACGATCAATCGAGTTCAGATCAACTGTAGAATCAGGGACAACCCTGAAGTCATAGGGAGGAAGCCTCTCCAAAGGGGGACCAGCAGCCGGGACTCGACGTTCCCCCGCGGCGTTGCCACCGACTTCTCTATCAGAATCTTCATCAACTAACTATAGAGGATGGTCAGGGTGATTAGAAAACTCCGTCCCAATGGACATGTTCCTGTTCGAATGCCGACGTTGCGGATTTGGCAGAAAATCATCACTATCTAGGCTACTTCGTGCCCACTTTCCGTAGGCAAGGCTGATGACCTCCTCGCCGTCGACAATTGAGTCGTGATTGGCTTTAGACATAATGGAATAAAGTCTAGGAGGATGAAGAACAAGAAAAGAAATATGCTCAAAAGAAGGTTTTTTCTTGAGAAAATTTGAAATTTGAAAGGTATGAGGAAGGCGTTGGAGTAACCCAGTATAAATAGGCAATAGAGCAGCAGCATGGGCCGGCAAATCTTTGGTTAAGATCGCCTCGAATCGCGGTAACTGCCGTAATGCAGCCGGATTAATTTGGGAATAAACCGGTCAGCTCTCGCCACGTCACTTGTGCAATTAATGGGAAGATTTCCCCCAATGTTCTTGTAACGGTAAAGAAGGAAAAATTCCCCAAATAAAACACAAAATCTGACTCCAACCCCAAACTCAATCATCGGCGTTCAAGTCAGAGAGGACTTCTGTTAATAGCCAAATTTGGCTAGAGACCAAAGGGAAATTTTTCACCCTCCTAGTCTGATTCCAGGTGATGTGTAAAATTGTGTTATAAAATACTCACTCGCAAGTGCACGAATCGTGAAGATAAGCACATCGACAAGTAAGGATCGTTCCCACGAGGAAAATAGATTTATTAATTAAAACTAATTCTACTTAAAGTTAAATTAAAGTAACCAAAAGATTTGTTGTTTGATTGATTAAACTAAAACTAAATTAAATTAATCTAAAGAAAACAATTAAAGAGAATATGGTTGTGATCAAGAGAAAGAAAACAATAGGTCATCAATGATCCCCAATTATGAACACTCAATGTATAGAATTAATTTGTAAACAAGATTCAATCAATTCTAGGGTTCATTATTTGTCTTTAATGTGACTATTACCGTATGGTCATGGGATGAGTCACGTGCTCCCAACCACTATTCACCCTTGGTCTATGGTGTGAACAGTGATCAGAAACCCTTTAAGCGCAAGAATTAAGAACCAAATTCTATACTTTGCTTGGCCTATGCTAAAGATAAAATTCATTCATTCAAAAGAGCATTAATCAAGATTAGGTTTGGTCTATACTCTAACCCTAATTCTCAGATAGTCTTAACCCTAAAATCATGCCAAATAGTTTATCCACCCTTGGTCTATGGTGTGAATAAATATTAAAATTAATGAGGAGTTAAGCAATTAAGCACAATGAATAAATCAAGAATTAAATTGATGAAATAATAATTAATCCATTCATGAGCATTCACAAAAGGTTCACATTGATTCCCTAGTTATGGGATTAGTTACACATCATGGAAAAAGAAAGAAAAGAGATTGAGTAGAGAAAACCCGAGATGATCATCAAAGAGCTCCTCCAATTATTCTTCGTCTTCTTCTACAATGGATGGATGGGTCTTGAGGTGATGTGTGGTGATAGAGTGATGGGGGACGGTCCCCTTGGTGGCTTGGGACCTCCCTTAGCTTCTCTATCCCGAAATTAGGGTTCACAAGGGTTTAAATAGGCTTTAGATGATAAGTCAAGTCCTTAAACAACAAGGAAATTGGTTCCCTTTGGAACTCTACCTTTTGGGATTTAATTCTTTCCTAATCCGCTCAAATTGATTACTTATTGAAGGAAGATAAGGATTAGGTGTCAACTTGCTTTCCAAGACTCACACTCATGTCCAAGAAGGTAATATTTCCTGTTCCGACAACTTGCAAAATAAATCCCGTTACTATTTACGGAATTATGACTGATCTGACCATTGGATACTAAAACGGGCATAACTTCTTCTAGGAATATCGGAATTGTAATCCGAAATGTGTGCCGGAAACTAGACTTCCAGGGCTTTCCATCCATAGGTGGTAGGACACACAATTCAATTGGAGCTGATAGATATGGCCCCCGAAATATGAATGATCTGCACAGCCCAAAATTCAGCTTTTTGCTCCTTTTCTCCAAAATATCTTCTAACACCTTCTTCCATGGAATGTGACCTACAAATGCTCAACAAACACATAAAATATCTAATTTCACTCAAGAACAAAGCATAAATAATAGGAAATAGGGACCTAAAATATATATATAAATAGACTGATCACCAGGCCCGTAGTCATCCACCAGGAGACCACGCTTCCCAAAATCTAGCTACGATACCACCCCATAGAAATAAAGGCGAGCTCCAAAAACACCCGGAGTAGAGCTCGACACGATCATATCGGGCCCGCGTCACCAAACCTGAAATCAGGAAGCTCTCCAGTGGTCGATATTACCTCGCAACCTCTCCAGAAGCTCGCCAAAACCCCCGCTGTCATAGAGGAGTATCCGCAGGGGGGACGCATCAAGCTCCGAGAAATCAAGGGAGGTCAGATCGAGCTCCTGGCTAGATTAAGCACCTGAATATCAGAACCAAGACACTAATCTACCTCGTTATCTGATCTACCTCGCCTTACATACCATATTCAACGACCTCTATGAAGGATCATGCTATGAAGATACAAAGATACACTGGATCATATCTGGAAACATTACGTACGTGCAGAACAAGTATTAGAGTCCAAAGAGGAAACAAATTGATCTCCCCCAAGATATCCTCCATTAAGCTATTAACTCAAAGTTAATGACATTTAAACGAGGAATCTCGCCCGATAAAGAGGGAGGAGACGGAGAAAATCAAGGGGAGAATCAGTTGATTTAACCTACAAAAATACGTATAAATGGAGAAAAAGAGAAGGATAATGAGGAGACTACTTTTCGACAGGCATATGACAACAACCCTACTACACTCTAGAGAGATTGACAGTGATTGAGAGATATTTGTAAACGATACACCATTGATAAGAATAAAGAAAACATTTTCGTTCTCTTTTGTTCATTCTCTTTTGATGGTACTGATAATAGTATTTTTTTTGTCATTTTTAACTAGCATTGACTATAATACATTCTACCTTGACCACCACCTCCGTGGTAGTGGTTTTGAGGGTGTTAATTGAGATTTCTTACCCTGAGTAAAATTTTAGTTAACATCTTCTATTCAAGGGAGCTAAAGAGAACTAAGCATCATGTATACCAATTCTCTACACTTATAATTTCTTAAACAACTTGTAAAGAAAGTCATGTACAATCAAATACAAATTGCTCTTGAAATCAATTAAGACCAATGAATAAAACAAATAAGATTGAATTACTAAAGAAATTGAGTTCATTACAAATACCCATATTTACATGTGAATCACATGAATCCCTTAATGGGATTTAGCTACTCATGACAAATGAAATAAAAAGATAAAAAGGAGAGAGATAGAAGGAACTCATGTAGAACCTTATTTCTTCAAGCTTGATTCCACCTCCAATGTACTCTTGAGTAGCAAATTGGTGAAGTAAATGGATGGGTTTTTGGGAGAGAATGGGTTTTGAGATTTATAGAGAGAAAATATGAATGAAATGAGTGTATTGTCATTTTTGAAAAATCAGATATGATGCCTTATATAGCTCCTCCAAAAATAGGTCAGAATGTTGATGTGGATGTGTCTAATGCACGTATAGCACGTATATAGCATGGGTAAGGTACCCGTGCAGTACCCATGCAATCTTCATTTTCCTTCCTGATTTGTGCAATGTGCACGGGTACGTGACCCGTACTGTACCCGTGCAGTTGGCTCTTGTCCGAGGCTCTGCTCCTTGGTCTGGTGGATTGCATAGGTAGTGCATGGGTAATACCCGTGCAGTTACCCGTGCACTAAGGTCTTCTCCAATTTCATCTTTTAGTGCATGGGTTGATGCACAGGAAATGCACGAGTGTGCAACCTGTGCACTATGGCCTTCTTCACCACATTTTTGCACAATTTGTCCTTTTTGTCCCTCTTCATGCCTTTTCACCAAATATCTGCAATAGCAACCAAAAGAGCTGTAAATACTCATAAAAACACCCAAGAATGAGACAAAAGGAAATGATGTGAGGACCAAAATGTATGATATTTCTAGCTCGATCAAATACCCCCAAACCAAACCTTTGCTCATCCTCGAGAAAACTCAAAACATAACAAATACACAAACATTAAACACACAAACATGACTCGATCTAAAAATTCCTAGACTCAAACAAATACGCTGCAAGCCAACTAACCGAGAGATAAGCAAGAGATAATGAGAGTGAGGAATAAGCTAATGCAAAATGTTCTAAATAACTCCATGGCACCCCAAGGGAAACTCGCACAACACGAATCCCACACTAAAAGCGCCCTCGCCTTGGGAACTACTCATTCTCACACCATGAGCATAATTCGCTTCAACACTAAGTTCTCATATGGATTCTCTCTTATTTTTCCTCCCAGAACCTAGGTTCACACTCATGCAATGTGTATGTAAAAGAGTTTATGTAATGGAATCAAAGTAGTTGCAAACATTTCATGCAAAATAAACGTTATTTTTAGTGAATAAGTCTTATGAAAGAATCAAGTGTCATGAACGTGGAAAGAGCATGTATCGACTAATATTCCCAAGTTAGATTTCCCCTATGATCAAATAGGACTTTTCCATTTGGTTGTAATGGAGCCATATGGTTTAATGTGGTGAAACAAAGAAAATAAGAAAAATTTAGGTTCAACGATTGCCAATCATGTTTACACATACTCACACACCCCATACCAAGCTCAACTTAACATTCACACACTTAGCATCTAGGCATTTAATTAAACACATTTGTGCTACATAATTGTACTCAATTTTGAGTACTTACATTTAATTACAAGGCTCTTCTCTTTCTTTCTTTTCGTTAACGGAAAAATCACTTAGGGAGTAAAATCTCGGTTAGCACCCTCACCCACGACCGGTAGCCAATAGCGGGATAGGTATCTTCGGTACCGGGATCCTTCCTCGTAATGTAGATGGATATAAAAAAAAGGAGTAGGATAAGAAGGATCAATGAGATATGAAATACCATTGTTTTATTCAAAAAGGGTATCAATATGAAATTCTATGTGTATTGAGTAAGATTTTTATTTTTCAAAGCAAACAAAAATCTCTCTCACTCAAGCTTTTTAGTGGCCGAAATTTATCACCTTATATTTATAAGGCGACCGAAATTTCTCCTTCTCAAAATAGGGTTGGCCGAATTCTTTGTGTACGAAATCTAGGGTTGGCCAATTTCCTTACTTGAAAAGGAATTGTGCTTTTCCCTAATTCCTATCAATTTAAGAATCCTAACCCTTATAGGACTAGGGTGGCCGAATTCTTTGTGTGGTATGGAGTGTATGTGGACTTAATCCTTACCACATTAGGACTCTTATCACTTAAAAGAATTCTAACCCTAATCCAACACATAGTATTTTATTTACTGATGAGGAAAAGATTTTGATTTAAACTATTAATTAATTAAATAATTAATTAATCTCCATTTAATCAAAACAATAAAATAAAATAATATCTTGGGCTATTTTATTAGCCTTGCCGCCCACACCATATATATATGGGCCTAATATTATTTTTCTTATTTTATTTAATCCATTAGACTTTAAATAAAAGCCCACATGTGAACCAAACTTATTCTTACTAAAAGAAACAAGCCCACATGTCTCCTTTTAATATATTAATATAATAGAGCAGCCCATTAAATAAACAATAGACATATTATATTCTTAATATATTAAATGCAATTCTAGATGGACCCATAAATTGGTCCAGTAGAATATATCAAGTGATCCATGCAAGTACGTGTGGATTGTGGATCTTGGCGGGCTATCTAAATTTAAGCTTCAATAGACATAACCTAATCACAATCAACAAATGATTCACTTAGGTCCAATCTATTAATTTTAACTCATTCCACTAAAGAGCTAAAATTGAACTCTTAAATAAATATAGAATAAGGAGATGTTTCTCATTCATTCCCTAGACAATCTTATAGGAGATGGTGTATCCTCGTGAATAATATCAGTAATCGCCAAGAGCTTATAGACCGCATATAGCTCTCCAAGTTACCATATTTCCTCATATGACCACATTTCGAACTTGTATACTTTGACTTGTCCAGAAGCCATGTTTTCAATAATCATTATTGAAAACTCAACGTTGAGATTTAATATCCAATACCTCAAAACATCCATATGATGATATTACACTCTCATTTAATAAATGGAGCCACGATGTCCATATCTATAAATGAAGTCCTCTATCGATTAACAAATGTATACCACCAAACTATCGAGGATAGACTATGCTATATAATCGTACTCATTGGTAGCTCTAATGATAACACTTGCAACCATAAGTCCATCATTTATCTCAGGATTAAGATCGACTCTCCGATTTTCCTAATAATGAAAAGACGTATATCTAGTGATGGTTCTAGATAAAGTATTTCATTGTGATCCAGTTCAATGCACCCAGTGCACTAGATTCTTTTACTCGAAAACCTTTCGATGATTTTAGACTCATCATAACTCATTTGATCCCACTTAAGTTGTGAACGTTATTCAAGACTAACTAAAGAATTGTATCTACCTCACACATATCCGGATGTATGAACAATTCTTCATATCTCATAGTCTTTTGACCTTATGATTATTTACCTTGACAATTATAATAATAAATGCTATAAGTATTTGTAAGAATCAGAAAACACTTTATTAATATGAAAAGATTGTCAATTACAATATTACACTCTTGCTATTGAGCATAATCCTAACACCTTCATGAGGATTATTAAGAGTCCCATTTTAAGCGTTGAAAAGAATTCAGTGGGGCTGAAGGCGCGGGATTTGATCCCTTTAATTACTGTCGAATTCAAATTCTGATTAAGTTGACTATTTGGTCTCATTAATGGCGCTTTATTTTGGCGATGGAGTCAACTTTCCTTCTTCGTGGAGCTTTGGAGGGAAATTCTGGTCTCTGGAAGATTGAGGTGCAAGTATATCAGATTGATGGAGCTTGTTTCGTGTCTTGCTGGAATGGTGCTTGTATCTTTATGTTTATTCTCGTATTGCTTGGCAGGTGTGGTCCTTGTCTTGGAGGGGCTTCGAGTAGGCGTGCTAAGTATCATGTGAGAGTTGAGACAACGCCCTAGCGGGTATCAAAGTACCAGGTACTTTGATTGATGTCGAGGTACTCGCGGGGTACTAGGCGTATGAGCTACCATTGTACTGATCTGGGGTTGACATCAGAAGCTTCAGTGGAAGCATGGTACATGCCTTCGTTAGCTCACGGAGCTGATATCCTATCCAGATAGATAGGTAATCGAGGTTCTGACCTTGTCAAATATCGGCTCCTTCTAGGTAGTGGTACCGATCCTGCTGATTTACTGAAGTATCTGGATGAATCTTCCTAGAAAGGTCCCTATTGGAAAATTCTCCTTCGGTCCCTTGTCAGAAAACCCTGTCAACAGAAGTCCCCCCTGACTTGAACACCGGTACGAGGTTGGGGTTGGAGTCAGGATAAATAACACTTGGAGAATTTTTCACAATTGTCTCGTAGGAGGGAATCTTCTTTTTGCTCGTTGATTTAAATGAGTCTTCCACGTGGCTAACCAGGGTAGGCCAAATTCAAAAGAAGGAAATTTTCTGGGGTGCACGTTTCCCGAAACCGTTCCCTCCACGTTGCCGATATTCCTGCGACATTGATTACCTTCTATGCCCATTACAAGTAGTTATTTCTACATAAACCCTACTTTCTCAAGGTGTACTCACTTAAGCAAATCTTCCCGAATAAGAATCTTTGAAAGAAAAAACCTAACTTTCTCTTCGTTGATCTTCAAGCTTTCCCTTTTCTGAGAAACGAAACCTCGACTCTGTGAATATGTCTTCACCTGATGGCGATAGTATCGAGCAGTTGTTTGGCGGCGATGTGGCGGCCAGCGGAAGCCTTACTCCTAAAAAAAGGGCACGCGTCGACAGTGAAAGCAGAGACAATGTTTCCTTTCAACGCCAACATTCCAACCGGAATGTGGCAATTGGGATGGGCTTTTCAAACAATCCCGATGCTCTGGTTGATATCGATCGGGCGTCGAGTGGAGAAACTGGAGCTGCTGCCAGGGCAGTCGAAGACCGGGCTGGCGAGCTTACAGACACCGTGGGGAGGATACTCGCCCTTCCTTACAAGTATAGGTGTGTCCCTGATTCTACCAGCACTTTAGACACTGTGAAGCGCTTACGGAGGGATTTTAAGATCCCTAAGGGATATCTTGGTTACCGTACCCTCGCCCGGGTATGATAAGTACTCTCCCACTCCTGGTGAGCTTCCGATTCATATGGCGGCCTTCGACAGTGGGGTTCCTGGTAGGGGTTCCTTGTTCTATAGAGGGAACAGTGTGCGAGGGAAAACATCGATCGGGAATCGGGACCTGACGAGCTCGGGTATGTGTTTCAGATTACTGCCAATGCCCCGGGTCCGAAGGGGCAGTTCTATGCTCGGGCGAAGAACAACTTGAAATTTGTGGTACCAGGGGCCACAAAGAAGGATACCTCCTGGAGGGAGGAATGGGTCGTCATCAAGGGCGAATGGGGCAGCTTGGTTCACTTTGGAGGAACTGAGTTCAAGGTTCCTACTTGCTTTAGCGGGAAACCTCTGTTGGAGAAGGGTAAGCTTTCCGCTGAGTCGGAGAAGATCTTAAAGGCCATCATGGTCTGGATTTATATCAACCTGTAGTATCCTAGCTTGGATGCTTTCGATGCAGAGAGGGTGGAATATTCCCTCAGAATTTCCGACGCACTTCCTGGTAAACACCTTTCTGATTCTACTTTCACAGTACAGCTTTATTAATTCTACTAGTATTAACTTGTGCTGTCTTGGTAGTTTCAGCAGTAACTCCACCGGTCCCTAAGGTAGAGCTCAACCAAGCTGGGGGCAGTCGTTGATTCTCCTCCAACCTCTCCTGCCAGGCTTCCTACTAGCTCTGGTCTTAATGTAGGAGTTGAGATATCTGCTGGATCTGGTAGCGACTGGGATAGGGTATCTGGATCACCAGCTCCCCCTCCCCCTCCCCATCCCCCTCCCCCTGTTTCTGCTAGATCACTGGAGGCCTTTACAGTTAGAGTGGGGAGGTATCGAGGTGCTTCTAGTCGGGTGTAGGATATGTCACCCATCGGACCAGTCAATGTTGACAGTGCTACTGATGGTGGTGCCTCAACTCCTTCTACTTCTCCTGTTATGGCAACTGGTAAATCTAAACCGGTCGAGAAAAGTTCTGACCTTGCTATGGCGAGGCGGGTGGTACCTCGGGATAAGGCGTGATCAAGGTCGAAGGACATCAGTCAGGATGAAGTTTTGGCCCACTTCGTTGCCTCCTGCCCAAGGTGAGAGCTTAGGTGTCATGACGGCCATGCCCACCGAGCTGCTAATTAGAAGGGAATCTGCTCTTCTGGCTAAGGTAAGTTGTCTCGTTTTAGTCTTCTATCCATATTAAGCGTGGGAGATATCCTGACTAGTGCTTTGTTCTTGTCAGGCTTAACGTGGCTATGAGCCAGCATGTCGGCTCTCTTTTAGAGCAATTTAGAGGTGCTACTGCCGAGCTGGAGAAGGCTAAGGGGGAGCTTGTTAAGGCTGCTCGTGGAATGAAAGCTTTGAACCAATCTCTGGATGATGCTAAGAAGGAGGCGGATGAGGTGAAGGTTGACAAGGAGAGGATGCAGCATGCTTTGGACACTGAGAGGCTCAAGTCCCTTCTGTAGGGAAAAATCGATATAAAACACAGCGGAAGAAACGAAAAATAGATTTCGTATGGTTTTAAAATTTTTCTCAAAGTTGAACCTTAACCTTTTAATTAATTAAACTCAAATATATACGGTTAGAGTTAAATACTTCTTGACGCGTGATCCGATTGACTTACGTCGATTGGTAATCCGCAAAATCTTTTCCGATACCCGTGAACAGTGATCGTGAACAGTACCGCGAGATCCTCCAATCCGAACATGTACGTGAATCACCTAGGAGCGTGGTCTCCCTTTTTCTTTGAATTGCAAACCTGAGAATGGATGAACAAAGTTTTCTTTTTCTTTTGTTAGTCACAAAACAATCAAAAGAAGAAAAAGATTATTCCGATCACTTTTCAGTTCTCAATCTAATGATCGAAACTCGCGTGAACCTAATTCGATGTTGTACACACAAGCTTATTGATGAACAAGCAATCAGTGTACTATCAAAGAATAATCTCTTCTCTCTTTTATGTTTAGTAGAATAAAAATTATCATTTTCTATGAATTGAGAAGGAGAAGAAAAATTGAATCATTCAATCAACTATTGTGGCCGAATTCTATATGTGGAATTATATAGGTGGCCGAAATTTTGCTTCCTCTTCTATTTAGGATTGCCGAAATCTTCCTCTAAATGGACTAGGGTTGACGCAAATCACATACCAAAAAGAGTTTGTGTTGCACTCTAATTTCCATCAACCTTTAGACTTCAAAACCTATTCCAACTCATAGATATTTTTATTCTTTTATTGACTAAATAAAAAGACTTCATATTTGATTAAATAAATAAAATTAATTATTTATTTTCTTATCAAACAAGTCTTTTACTTTTAATATACTACTACCAATAGTATAACTTTAGGAAATATATTTCCTGATCAGAAAAATATTTGTTTCTTAATTAAACAATTAATTAATAAATTAACTAATTCTTATTTAATTAAAACAATGAAACAAAATAATATATTAGGTTAATATATACACCTTGCCGCCCCACTTATATAAATGGGCCATATATTATTTTCTTATTTCATTTAATCCATTGGACTTTAAATAAAAGCCCACATGTGAACCAGACCCATTCTTACTAAAAGAAACAAGCCCACATGTCTCCTTTTAATATATTAATATAATAGTGCAGGCCCATTAATTAAATAATAGACATATTATATTCTTGATATATTAAAATAATTCTAGATGGACCCTTAAATCGGCCCTGGTAGAATATATCAAGTGATCCATGCAAATACGTGTGGATTGGGGTTCTTGGCGGGCTATCTAAATTTAAGCTTCAATAGACACAACCTAATCACAATCAACAAATTATTCACTTAGGTCCAATCTATTAATTTTAACTCATTCCACTAAAGAACTAAAATTGAACTCTTAAATAAAGATAGAATAAGGAGATGTTTCTCATTCATACCCTAGACAATCTTATAGGAGATGGTGTATCCTCGTGAATAATATCAGTAATCGCTAAGAGCTCATAGACCACATATAGCTCTCCAAGTTACCATATTTCCTCATATGACCACATTTCAAACTTGGATACTTTGACTTGTCCAGAAGCCATGTTTTCAATAATCATTATTGAAAACTCAACGTTGAGATTTAATATCCAATATCTCAAAACATCCATATGATGATATTATACTCTCATTTAATAAATGGAGCCACGATGTCCATATCTATAAATGAAGTCCTCTATCGATTAACAAATGTATACCACCAAACTATCGAGGATAGACTATGCTATATAATCGTACTCATTGATAGCTCAAATGATAAAACTTGCAACCATAAGTCCATCATTTATCTCAGGATTAAGATAGACTCTCCGATTGTCCTCTTTAATGAAAAGACTTATATCTAGTGACGGTTCTAGATAAAGTATTTCATTGTGATCCAGTTCAATGCACCCAGTGCACTAGATTCTTTTACTCGAAAACCTTTCGATGATTTTAGACTCATCATATTCATTTGATCCCACTCAAATGCTAGTAAAAGAATTCTACAACTTTAACAAGATAGAGGTGCCCAACCTTTAACTTAAGTTGTGAACGTTATTCAAGACTAACTAAAGAATTGTGTCTACCTCATACATATCCGGATGTATGAACAATTCTTCATGTCTCATAGTCTTTTGACCTTATGATTATTTACCTTGACAATTATAATAATAAATGCTATAAGTAATTGTAAGAATCAGAATTCACTTTATTAATATGAGAAGATTGTCAATTACAATATTACACTCTTGCCATTGAGCATAATCCTAACACCTTCACCGCAAGGAGGATAGGGATGTTGCTACGGGATGAGTAACGGTGCTGGAGAAAGAGGTTCAATCCATTCGTGGTAGTGTGGCCGATTTGGATGCTCAAGTAGACACCGCCTTGGGGGATGGTTACTTTTTGCTGGCTACCAGGTGGCTCTAGCTCTCCCTCATCCATTTGATCTGAGTGCCATCGCTAGATGCACTCGGGAGGAGATTATGGCAAGGGTTACTGAATTGGCTGGGGCAGCGCCTTCTGATGTGGCTGGACCCTCCCAAGTTGCTGGTGCCAGTGGAGTGGTAGGAGGTGCATACCAGAGTTCTATCTCCTTTCTTCCACCAAGCAATACTGGAGCAACTACAAGTTTGAAGGATCCCGAGGCTGGTGTGGTTCAGGCTGAAGGAGGGGTTCGTGCCTCTTCTGCTCCTCCGTCAGAGTTCATCAAGGAGATAGGGGATCAGCCTGCTACTGATGATGGAGATTCTACCCTGCCTATCTCATCTTCTAACCTTGCCCATGTAGAGGAAGGTCATGCTGCTTTGATCAAGGAAGTTGGAGGAGATTCTGATCAAGCAGCAACATGAGGGCTTCGGGGCGATCTGTCCCAGGTGGAGCTTCTGGTTACGGTGGGTACCCAAGAAGCAAGAGTGGTTCTGTCAGGTACTGACGAGGGAGAAATTCTAACTGGCGGAGCTGGAGAGAAGACGGCAAATTAGAAGCAGGAGGATGCATGATCCAGCTCGATCCCTTACCCAGTAGTACCTAGTTAATTTTATCTTCGTTTAGCCCGTGATCGGGGGATGGGCTCCCCAGTTTTTAGTAATAAGAACTTTTTATTTTTCCTTAACTTTCATGCATGTGCAGTTTATTTCACTCTAGGTTGAAACTTGCCTTAATCTAAAATAGGGTCTTCGATGTAATTTTGATTCCATAAATGCTTGCTCTTAGAGGAATCTTGGTGCCTAGGTGGAGATTCGGTGATCCACCCTCTATTGCACCCGATTTAGTGTAGTTTGATATCGTGATTGGTCCAAGAGGAGTACCAAGACATCAACCGGATATAGATCGTGGTCCATATTTTTATGAATTCCCGCGTAGGAATTATTGGTTCAAATTCTGTATTCAACTGCTCTTTCAGGTGTCAGTCCAGGACAAGTTCGATAGTCCCAAGCATTAAGCTTCAGGAGGGGGCACACTTTGCAAAGCTACCCTTTCCGATATATCGAATGTTGTGTCCATAAATGACCTTATCCTCTCCCTCTCGATACTCGATCTCTCCTTTTATAAATACCCAATATCTGGTAGACGGATCTTCAGACAATTTCCTTTCCCTTTTAGTAGGCAACCCCCAATAGGTTGACCAATGATCGTCATTTCAACTAATAATATAGGAGGAGGAAGAGGTGTCAGCTCTATGACTAGTGGGATGCTTGGTATTGTGGAAGGAGCTGTGTTCGGTGGACTTAACTATCAGAGGAACAGGAATGGTATCGATTCCCAGGATCATGATAAATGGTGGGCTTTGGTGCTGCAGCCTTGCCAATGGTGTAGACATTACCCGGGTGAGTTGTAGCTTCGTGCCCCGTTGCATCTTGGATGTGTGTGTGTGGGGGGGGGGGGGGGGTTTCAAGACTGTCCCTATGCCCCCTTATTTGTACTGACCTCAACACGGCCTCTGTTCCTTCCTCCGGGGTTTGTGGCATCATCGTCAACATAAGTTCTGATTAAGATCAATGTTGCTAGGTAGGCAGATCAAGAAAGCAGGCGAGAAGTTAAAGAGGAGGCTGGCATTTCTAGACTTCCAGTCTATTTTCTCGTCACTTTCTCTCTTGTATCTTATATGTAGCTTAAAATAAGGGCTGGGTTCTCTGATTTGATCAATGAAAAGAAAACCCATTTCCATCTATATCTGTTGATCAAATTCAGTCGCATTCTTTTGATTGTAGCATAAATTCGAGCAATAGTTCGCAGCATAAACTTGACTTAATCAATACTTGGTAATGCGAGGACCCTGATGAGAGAAAAATAGAGAAACAGCAGGTGACCGGTGCGATGGTACCTCTCACTCTAGTTCTAAGAATCTTGGTTCCTTAATGATGATGAACGTTCCGGCGAATAATCTTGTAGTCTAGGTACCTAGCATTCCTATCTTAGGAATCTTGGTACTATGGCGAATATTCTGGCGAATCTGGGTACCTCACATTTCTGTTTGCAGGGATCTTGGTACTTCGACGAATAACCTGGTACCTAGCCTTCCTGTTTCAAGGAAACTAGGTCCCTAGGCAGATATTCTGCCGAAACAGGGCACCTCGCATTCCTGTTTGAAGTTTTGGTGCCTTGGCAAATAAATTTGGTGAATCGGGGTACCTCACATTCCTGCTCTGGAAATATTGGTACCGTGGCGAACGTGATGGAGAACGTGTTGGCAGCAAGATCCTGGTAGGCGACTAAGGCCGTGTTAGAACCAGATCTTTCTTAGCGGGGGGTAGTACCTGGCCAAGGCCTTTATCTGGCAGGCGACTACGTCCTCGCTAACCAGACTCCTCCTGGTGGGGGGTGGCACCCAGCCAAGGCAGCAGGAAGGCCATATGGTCCTTTTTGGTCTTGAGGCGATTATTGGCGAAAATAAGGTGATTATACTGGCAACAAGATCCTGGTAGGCAACTAAGGCCACTTTAGCACCAAGTCTTTCTTAGCGGGGGGTGGTACCCGGCTAAGGCCTTGATCTGGCTGGCAACTATGCACTTACTATCCAGACCCTTCTCAGCGGGGGGTGGTGCCTAGCCGAGGTTTGATTCGTATGGCAACTATGCTCTTACATACTGGATCCTTCCTAGCGGGGGGTAGTGCCCGGCCAGGGCATCAGGAATGCCATGCTGCTTATCCTGGTCTCGAGAAGATCCTCCTAGAGGGATTTATCATGTCCAGGGCATCAGGAGGGCCATCTGGCTTTCCTGATCTTTAAGGCTACCATGACGAAGACAATTGGCGACACATAGTAGATAGATGTAGATAATCGTAGGAAAAGTAGATGGAGAAAGAAAACCTTCTTTATTGATGATCAAAAAAGAGAATACAAGTACTCACGATTACTAACATCTTCTAGTGTTTGTTACGGGACAGTCTTGGCTTACTTTTACTTCATGGCTTATGGGTAGAACCTCTTGAGATGATCAGCATTCCAAGTGTGGTCTACAGGATGCTCATTCATGTCGTCCAGCTTGTATGCCCCACCTTGGATCACCATTCTGATTAAGTAGGGACCTTCCCAATTTGGTGACAGTTCCCCGTCTGACCTCTTCCGGGTATTCTGAGTAATCTTCCTGAGAACCAAGTCCCCTTCTTTTAAGCTTCAGGCTCTTACTCTTCTGTTGAAGTAACGAGCGATACGGCTCTGGTAAACTGCTACCTTTTCTGCAACCCTGTCCTGTTTTTCCTTTAGGAGGTCCAGATTGGCTCTCAGCTTGTCTTCATTTTCATCGGGGTCGAAATGTTGAACCCGGAAAGAAGTGAGCTTATGCTCTATCGGAAGGACAATTTCTACCCCGAAAGATAGCGAGTAGGGGGTTTCTCCCGTAGCGGTTCTTTTGGTGGTGCGGTAAGCCCATAGCACGTCCGGAAGTTCATCAGCCCATCTTCCTTTCTTCTGTTGAAGTTTCTTCTTCAGGAGCCTCTTATTTGTGGCCTCTACCAGGCCATTGGTCTGAGGGTATGCTACAGATGCGAAGCGAAGTTCAATCCCTAGACTCTCATAGAATTCCTTGAACCTGGCATTATCAAACTGCTTACCCAGATCGGTGATGATGACCATCGGGGTACCGAACTGGCACACCATATTCTTCTTGATGAATTCTGTTGTATTTGCTTCAGTGATTCTTGAGAGGGGTGCTGCTTCCACTCACCTAGTGAAGTAATCAATAGCCACGAACCCGTGCTTCTGTTGACCTGGCACGGTTGGTAGAGGCCCAATTAGATCTACTCCCTAGAAGGCAAACATATATGGAGAGCTGATGGAAGATAATCGTTCTGGAGGTAGGTGATGCAGTTTGGCCATTTTCAGACATGGTTCACAAGACCGTACGAACTGCCTCGCATCATGGTGCAAGGTTGGCCAAAAATATCCCATGCGTAGCACCTGGTAAGCCAGTGCTTCTCCCCTGGCATGACTTCCACAATCTCCTGAAAGTACTTCTCTCAATGCTCAGTCTGCATCATCAGGATGTAGGCATCTAGGCAAGGGAAGTGACCTACCTCTTCGGTAAAGGTGCCCCTCTACCAAGCAGTATATGACCGAGGTTCTCCTGATTTTGCAGCTTGATCAGGGGTTTCAGGGAGCTTCACTGACTGAAGATAATCCGTGATAGGATCCATCCAGCATGGGAGTCGTTCCACGGGGTTGACTTCCCTGCCTTCTACTATGCTCGACGTAGTGATTATCTGGAGCGGTACTCCTTTCGGCAATGCTTGTCCTCCACTGGAAGCTATCTTAGCTAGGACGTCAGCTCGATGGTTCTGCTTGTTGGGAAAAATTGCTTAAAACCGCAGCGGAAGGCGAAAAAATAATTTTCGTATAGTTTAAAATTTTTCTAAAGATTTGAACCTTAACCCTTTAATTAATTAAACTCAAATATACGGTTAGAGTTAAATACCTCTTGTCAGCGTGATCCGATTGACTTACGTCGATGGTAATCCGCAAGATCTTCAATCCTAGCACGCACGTGAATCACCTAGGAGTGTGGTCTCCCTTTTTCTTTGAATTGCTTACCTTAGAATGGATGTATGGAATTTTTGATCTTGATCTTCAATAGTAAAACACCAAGAGCCTAAAAAAATAGTTCCGGTCACTTTTGAATTCACAATCAATATGATTGAAACTCGTGTAACCCTAAATCGAAAGTGTGCACAAAACCTTTTGATGTTAAAGGCGTGTAAGTGCACTATCGAATGAGAACTTATTTTCTTTTTCTCTCTTGGCCAAAAATCTATGTGTATAGAGTAGGATTTTTTATTTTCAAAACAAACAAAAATCTCTCTCTATTTTGCTTCTTGGTGGCCGAAAATTCATAACCTTATATTTATAGGTTGGCCGAATTTTCTCCTTCACCAAGTAGGGTTGGCCGAATTCATTGAATAGGAAATCTAGGGTTGGTTAATTTCCTTACTTGAAAAGGAATTGTCCTTTTGCCTAATTCCTATCAATTCAAGAATCCTAACCCTTGTAGGACTAGTGGTGGCCGAATTCTTTGTATAATAAGGAGTGTATGTGGACTTAATCCTTACCACATTAGGACTCCTATCACTTAAAAGAATTCCAACCCTAATCCAAAACATAGTATTTAATTTACTGATCAGGAAAAGATTTTGATTTAAACTATTAATTAATTAAATAATTAATTAATTCTCATTTAATCAAAACAATAAAATAAAATAATATCTTGGGCTATTTTATTTAGCCTTGCCGCCCACACCATATATATATGGGCCCAATATTATTTTTCTTATTTTATTTAATCCATTAGACTTTAAATAAAATCCCACATGTGAACCAGACTTATTCTTACTAAAAGAAACAAGCCTACATGTCTCCTTTTAATATATTAATATAATAGTGCAGCCCATTAAATAAATAATAGACATATTATATTCTTAATATATTAAATGCAATTCTAGATGGACCCATAAATTGGTCCGGTAGAATATATCAAGTGATCCATGCAAGTACGTGTGGATTGTGGATCTTGGCGGGCTATCTAAATTTAAGCTTCAATAGACATAACCTAATCACAATCAATAAATGATTCACTTAGGTCCGATCTATTAATTTTAACTCATTCCACTAAAGAGTTAAAATTGAACTCTTAAATAAAGATAGAATAAGGAGATGTTTCTCATTCATACCCTAGACAATCTTATAGGAGAAGGTGTATCCTCGTGAATAATATCAGTAATCGCCAAGAGCTCATAGACCGCCTATAGCTCTCCAAGTTACCATATTTCCTCATATGACCACATTTTGAACTTGGATATTTTGACTTGTCCAGAAGCAATGTCTTCAATAATCATTATTGAAAACTCAACGTTGAGATTTAATATCCAATACCTCAAAACATCCATATGATGATACTATACTCTCATTTAATAAATGGAGCCATGATGTCCATATCTATAAATGAAGTCCTCTATCAATTAACAAATGAATACCACCAAACTATCGAGGATAGACTATGCTATATAATCGTACTCATTGATAGCTCAAATGATAACACTTGCAACCATAAGTCCATCATTTATCTCAGGATTTAGATAGACTCTCCAATTGTCCTGATAATGACAAGACTTATATCTAGTGACGGTTCTAGATAAAGTATTTCGTTGTGATCCAGTTCAATGCACCCAGTGCACTAGATTCTTTTACTCGAAAACCTTTCGATGATTTTAGACTCATCATAACTCATTTGATCCCACTCAAATGCTAGTAAAAGAATTCTACAACTTTATCAAGATAGAGGTGCCCAACCTTTAACTTAAGTTGTGAACGTTATTCAAGACTAACTAAAGAATTGTGTCTACCTCATACATATCCGGATGTACAAACAATTCTTTATATCTCATAGTCTTTTGACCTTATGATTATTTACCTTGACAATTATAATTATAATTGCTATAAGATTTTGCAGAATCAGAAATCACTTTATTTATATGAAAAGATTGTCAATTACAATTTTACACTCTTGCTATTGAGCATAATCCTAACACTGCTGTCTAGGTATCTGCTAGATCCTGAAACCTTTGAAATGGGGCAACAGTTCCTGGAATTTTCTGAGGTAGGTTGTCATGTTATCTTCTCTGGCCTAGTATAGACCGATTATTTGATTAACTACCAGTTGCGAGTCACATTTGGCAAGGAGATAATCAGCCCCTTGCTCAGCTGCTATTCTCATTCCTGCTAACAAGGCTTCATATTCAGCTTTGTTGTTGGTGGTACTGAACTCGAATCTGAAACAGTGACAACACTCGACCTTTTCGGGGTTAGTTAGAATGATCCCACCTCCGCTTCCTGCTTGATTGGATGCCCAGCAGTATATAAGATCCAGACTTGATTGATAGGCTAATCTACAGGCTCTTGCTCCTTCTAAATAGCTTGATTCAGGGCCGGGGTAGCATCTTGATCGGGTGTTGCACTGAATTCTACCACGAAATCCACCAAAGCTTGGGCTTTGATGGTTGTCCTGACTTTGTACTTGATGTCGAACTGGGTGAGCTCAAGGGCCCACAACATAAGTCTTCCTGATACGTCCGGCCTTTGGAGAAATTGACGCAGAGGTTGATCAGTGACTACCATGACTGTGTGGGCAAGGAAATAAGGACGGAGCTTTCTGGAAGCAACCACCTAGGCGAAGGCGAGCTTTTCTAGGAGGATGTAGTTCCTTTCTGATTTGGTTAGGGCACGGCTCACATAGTAGATAGGGCGCTGGACCCCATCTCCGCATTCTTTTACTAATGCTCCGCTGATAGCGGTTTCAGATATTGCCAGGTATAATTGCAGTTCTTCTCCTGGTACCAGGCTAGGTAGCAGGGGCAGGCTAGCGAGGTACTTCTTCAGCGATTGGAAAGCTAGCTCGCTATCCCGGTCCCACTTCATGTTCTTCCCTTGTTTGATTGCCTTGAAGAAGGGGATACACTTGTCAGTAGATCGTGATATGAAGCGGTTCATGGCTGCAATTTACCCGGTCAAACCTTGCACTTGTCTAAGTGAGGTGGGGGACTTAAGATCTAGGATGGCTTTGATCTTCTAGGGATTAGCTTTGATCCCCCTCTCATGGACCATGAATCCGAGAAATTTCTCCTCTGTGACTCCGAAGGTGCACTTATCAGGATTCAATCGCATCTGATTTTCTCTGATTATTGGAACATCTGACGGAGATGGTCTTGGTGATATTCAGCTACCTGGGACATCATGATCATATCATCGATATATACCTCAATTGACTTTTCTATCAGTCCCTTGAACAATCAGTTGACCAGGCGCTGGTAGGTAGCCCCAGTGTTTTTGAGCCCGAAGGGCATGACCCTGTAACAGTACATGCCTTGCTCGGTTATGAAACTGGTTTTATCCTAGTCAGCTGGGTGCATTATAATCTGGTTGTATCCTGAGAAGGCGTCCATAAAACTCAAGAGCTTGTTACCCGCGGTTGAATCTACCAGTTGGTCATTTTTCGGTAGCGGGAAGCTGTCTTTTGGGCATGCGCGGTTGAGATCCGTATAATCAACATACATGCTCCACTTCCCAGTTTGCTTTGGTCACTATAACTACGTTGGCGATCCACTCGGGGTACCGAGACTCCCTGATGAATTATGCCTTTAATAGTTTGTTTACCTTCTCTTACACTACATCATTTGTTGCCTAGTTGAAATGCCTTATCTTTTGTTTGACTGGCTTGAAGGTGAGATCTACCGCTAACCTGTGAGATGCTAAAGCAACAGGTATCCCCGGCATCTCCTCATGGCTCCATGCAAATATGTCATTATATTCTCAGTAGGAGCTTTATCAGATCTTCCTTTACCTTCACCTTCAATGTTGAACCTATCCTGACTACCTTGGAAGGATCGTCCTTCCTGATAGGTATCTCTTCTAATTCCTCTGCAGGATGGCCACTGGCCCATCCCTTCTCTTCCTCCTCCCTGATCTCTATATTGGGGAGCTCTGACGTGGATCTCTCATTGACTGAGTTTGTTTCATCTTTAAAATCTTCCTCTGAGGACTGGTGATCTTGATTAATGGTTATTTGCACACATTGCTTGGCCAGCGCCTGCTGGGTTGGTTGACACTGCATAGCACTTGCGAGCAGCCTGCTGATCCCCATGCACTTCACCCACTTTGTCTCCTACTCAGAATTTCAGGACTGTTATGGTATATTGATAGGACCCCTTTGAGGGTAGACAAGTAGGGCCTTCCCAGTATAGCGTTGTAGGCGGACGGGGTGTCTACCACAACGAAGTCTATCATTAGGTTCTGTTGGAGTGGCGCTGTTCCGATTATTACTGGTAGGATCATAGACCCGGTGGGAATCAACGAATCTTCTGTGAACCCGTACAATGGGGTGGTGCAGCTGTTGTAACAAGGTCTCTTTAGGTTGAATTGTTCCAAAGCACTCTTGAAGAGAATATCAACGCTGCTACCTTTGTCAATCAAAACATGGTGGACCAAGTTGTTGGCTATTTGAACAGTGATGACCATGGGATCATCATGAGGCTGGACGGTGTTGAATACGTCCTCTTCCGTGAAGATGATCTGTGCAGCAGGAGGAGACCGAGGTAATCCTCTAGTAACCTTGAAAACATTCCGGCCCGCTTCTACTCTGGGAACTTTCATGGCGTGGTTCTTTCGAGCATTGTTGTAGATTCATGCCAATGTGGGACCTCCACTTATGGTATTGACAATGTGGATCTGCTCCATCAAATCCTTCCATTTTGCTTTCCTTTCTTCTTCATATGCTTTAATATCGGCATGCACCTCCTTCCTAGTGCTTATGTTGTCACGTACTTGTTGGAGGAATTCCTCCAAGCAACCTCCCTTAACTAGGGCTTCAATCTGGTTCCGCAGGCTATAGCATTCTGAGGTATTATGACCTATATCCTCGAGGAAGTCACAATACTTGTAGCGGTTCCGTTGATCGACTGGTGCCTTTATTGGACCCGGCTTCCTGAGTAATCCTTTATCACGGATGGCGAGGTAAATAGTCTCGCGAGACGCTTTTAAGGGGGTGTAGTGGGAGTACCCCCTTTTCTCTCTTTCTACCCGTGCTACCTCCTTAGGTGGAGGTGTAGCTCTTGTTGGGGTCCGCCTCTCCGGGTATCGATTCCGTGGAGGCTGATAGGGTGGTGACCAATATGTAGATTTGTTGGGAGGCCTGTTCTAATTTTTCTGAATGGGTGCAGGTTTAGGCGCCTCCTTCTTTTGGCGCTTGGCAGTTCTCATATCATCATGCTCCATCTTAACTCGGAGCTGTTCATCTATTTCAACCTGCTCTAGAGCTCTATCATAGGCCTCCTAGTAGGTCTCCGGGGGATGCTTGGAGAAAGATCTGAACAGTCTGCCTGCTCAAAGATTCCTTCTAAAATTGGCCAAGGTTTCCTTCTCCGCGAAGACTCCTATCTGGATCACTTCTTTGTGGAATCTCTCCACGTAGGCTCTCAGCGATTCACCCCTGCTCTTAAATCATGTATTGAAGGTGAATAGGATCTTTGGGGTGAGGTTTGATGCCCTGAAACTAGACACAGAAGTCAGTCGTCAATTTGGTGAATGAATCAATGCTTCCCGCTGGTAGCTTCCTGAACCATGTCTTGGCATAGTCCGTTAGCGTGGTTGGGAACATTCTGCACATAGCGACCCTAGTAGTATTTTGGACCTCTATCTGGTGAACAAAGCTTTCTAGGTTGCTCACGGGGTCTTCGGTCCTAGAGTATTTGTCTGTTGGCATCTTAAATTCGGGAGGTAGTTCTGCCTCCTTGATCCTCCTAGAGAAGGGAGCATTCATCTCTCCCAAGGGGTTTTTCCGGTTTACATGATGCTTGTCCTTCTTCAACTCATGGATTTCTTTTGCCATCCTGGCAACCTAGTTCTGGAGACATTTATTGCCATCATTCCTAGATTCCACCTCAGAATCTCTATCATCTGGCCCCTCCGATGTCGCAGAAGCTTCATCCTGATTTTCTCCTTGGGGAGGGTCTTCTCCGGCGCCCCTGTTGCTACCTCCTGCCTCTGAGCAAGGGCGTCCCCTGGTCATTTCCTGGTAAGGCTATCTAGAATAGGATACTGGTTCGGCCATATGGTGGCTCTCTCTGGGCAAGAGATCGATGGCGGATCTCGCACGCCGGGGTTGATAATCTATAGGATGCCCTGGAACCGGGGGCATGGGCCTGAGTCTATCTTGGACTGGTACAGGAGGTGGCGGTCCCAACCTGTCGAAGGGAGGTACCCTGGTACCTTGTCGATTGGCATCTCCTCTAGGATATGGTACCACGGGCTGATTGGTACTACCTTAGGCGACCATTAGGAGGCGAATGCTCTCTATAAAGGCCGCGACCTGTTGGTATAGATTGGTAGGTCCAGCTACTGGGGTAGTAGGTACCTATGGGATAATCCGCGCGGTAGCTGACGGCTTCGAGGCGGGTTTGTGACCCTTTCTCCCCTCTTCATCTTCTGCCCCTTTCGGGTTGAAGCGTTTGACTGATGTCCCGATGGGTCAGGATGATCCTGAGAGGATCAGAGCTTTATTTTAATGGTAAGACAAGAAAACGAGGCACGCTGGCTTTCTTTTGAGGGTGTGGTGATTTCCCACAAACAGCACCAAAAAGTGTTAACGGAAAAATCACTCAGGGAGCGAAATCTCTGTTAGCACCCTCACCCACTACCGGTAGCCAATAGGGGGATAGATACCTTCGGTGCCGGGATCCTTCCTCGTAATGTAGATGGATGTAAAAAAAAGGAGTAGGATAAGAAGGATCAATGAGATATGAAATAACCCTGCTTTATTCAAAAAGGGTATCAATATTATCGTTACGATTCAGACTATCCTCACACTAAAATCTCTATTTTCCCCTTACACGGGATGAAGGCTGAGCCTTCGTTTATGTCGATAAGTGGATATTTTCTTCTAATGATCGTCAATGGACTCTCACTGGCTTCGGAGAATTTCAAAGGGAATTCAACTGGAAAATAATCTCTCTGTTCTCTGGAATTCAGAAAAATCCTCTCCAGAAAAAAGCCCTTGTCTTTTACCTTTCGGAGCTGATATATAGTTCTCGCAAGATCCCCTCAATATTCGGTCTCCTTCATGAGGATTATTGAGAGTCTCATTTTAAGCTTTGAAAAGCATTGAGTGGGGCTGAAGGCACGGGATTTGATCCCGTTAATTACTATAGAATTCAAATTCTGATTAAGTTGACTATTTGATCTCATTAATGACGCTTTATTTTGGCGATGGAGTCAACTTTCCTTCTTCGTGGAGCTTTGGAGGGAAATTCGTGTCTCTAGCAGATTGAAGTGTTAGTATATCAGATTGATGGAGCTTGTTTCGTGTCTTGCTGGAATGGTGCTTGTGTCTTTATGTTCATTCTCGTATTGCTTGGCAGGTGTGGTGCTTGTCTTGGAGGGGCTTTGAGTAGGCATGCTAAGTATCAGGTGGGAGTTGAGACAATGCTTTGGCGGGTATCCAGGTACCAGGTACTTTGATTGATGTCGACGTACTCGCGGGGTACTAGGCGTACGAGCTACCATTGTACTGATCTAGGGCTGACATCAGGAGCTTCAGTGGAAGCGAGGTACATGCCTTCGTTAGCTCGCAGAGCTGATATCCTATCCAGATAGATAGGTAGTCGAGGTTCCGACCTTGTCAAATATCATCTCCTTCTAGGTAGTGGTACCGATCCTACTGGTTTACGAAAGTATCTGGATGAATCTTCCTAGGGTCTCTATTGGAAAATTCTCCCTTAGTCCCTTGTCAGAAAACCATGTTAACAATTTTTTTTTGTTTCTTTTTTTTTTCACTTTAATTTGCCTTTGCACAAATACATTTGACAATTTGGATCTAGGTGCAATTTTAGCACTTTTACATGTTGAGCCCTTTTTATGCACAAGTTATATAGTTGCCTAAATATATGCTATTACAACATTACAGCTTACACTTTTATACACCGCACACAGACAACACTTACACACCCCACATGATTGGCAATTTAAGGGTTGGTTTGTGTTTGGTCTATGGCTATATGGTTTAGTATGGTTCCAAATAAAATGAAAGTGTTTGGCCTCAAAATTGGTTTGGGAGCGCACAAATTATGGACCGGGAAGTATTTGGCATTTTAAGTGGCTAACAATACACATTGTCTAATATCACCTCAAAGAATCCATCTACCAAGGGAATAAAAGTTCAAGTCAAGCAGTTAACTTTAATGATGCATGTACTATGACACATGATGATTTTGGTGTAATGAGACTATGCATGGTGTTTGAAAAATGTTTAGAGATTTGAAAAACATTTTTCCTTGAATTGCGAACTTTTGGCTTGTGTTTGTGAAACTCTCAAGGGATGTCTCCACTATTAGAACAGGGCGCTCGAGCACTGAGTCCCCTCAACTTAGACACTAAAAGATGGGACTAACCCATGCAGTGCAAGTGAGGCCCCTAAAGTAACTAAGAGCTATGAACAAGCTCACAAAGCATACACAAATTTGCCACAAACACTGTGCTCAAGATTATCTCACCAAGCTAATTCAAGCTCAAAATTTTTGGTTGGGCAGCAAATTGAAAAAATTGGCACGAACAATCAAAAAGACGACTCGAAAAGGTGTCTACACCCTCAAACCAAAACCCAACATTGTCCTCAATGTTGAAGACAAGAGAGCCAGGCCCAGCGGCGCATACCTAACTAGACACCACACTTAACAAACCTAGGTACTAATCATGCACAATCAATGCCTACAAAATAAAAGACTCAACAATGGCTCACAATAAAATAAAGCATTTAAGTAAACATGGCAATTAACCTCAAATTCAACCACATCAAGCATCTATTCACCGAATTATCGGAATGTGGGTAATAACCCCCAAAGTGATTCCTACCATATGCTCATTCCTGTAAAGGTATATGCATGAATTAAAAAAAACCCCCAAACCGAGTTGGGATATATAAAATGAAAACCTGTAAATCATATGCAATATCCACAAGATCCTTCGGCCTATCCAATCAAGAATGAATAAATCAATAAATTCATCATTTGGAATCCAAAATTGTATCAACAATCATAAACATATTCTCTCATTCACAATTATCCACACATTCAACCCAAAATTGATATTTACCAAGAATATTCACATTCATCAAGTATCCACACTAGTCTATAAACAAAAATAGAAAAAATTAAGTGCAAGAGTTTGAGTTAAAAAGATTAAACCAATGTGGTAGCATTGTTGTAGACTCAAAATGGGTAGTTTCTTGCCCGTTTTATGAGTACTCTTGGCTTGCTTGTCCCTCCAAGACTTGCAAGTGGCCAGTGTGTTGAGTCCAAGAGATAAAAAACCTAACAATAAGCATCATTCCTAACCACAAAGGTTAACTTTCACTGAAATTACCTCAAACTAAAATATCTCAAGCACAAATATCATCCACAATTATTCCTAAAACTAACACTACTAACATAAAATTCAACAAGCAAATAATAAATGCAAATAACTACTGAGTTCTTTCCTAAATAATGCTAAAGAAATCTAAAATAGTTTAAATGATTTGGCAAGTATAGGTCAATCATCATCTGACTCGGGCCCCCTTTTCATCAATCATTTGTCCCTTCTGCTTTGGGTCCTGCTCTGCTCTGAGCCTCTCCTCATGCTCTCTCCTAGACCTCTCCATAGCGGCCTGAAAGTCTGGATCAATGGTTGGCCATCATGAAGTGAAATGTTGTTGAATGACCTGCTTATTCCTCTTTGAGTATAGAATCAAGTGCAAGTCCTGTCTCATGCTAGTGACATTGTCCCACATGTCTTCAATACTGTCCTTTGCACCCCTAATCTCTGTGGTAAATGTGGATTTCAGTGAATCCATTGAGGTATGAAGGCTTGTCATTCCTGAAATCAATAGCTACTAAGGTACTTGGTCGCCCCCAACAGCTGGCTCTGGCATTGGCTCTGGTACCCCCTAGTAGTACTCTAGCTGTTCTTCTTCCATATCCATGTCCTCATGTTGTTGAGTACTTGAACCCGCTCCAGTCTTGGTCTTATTTCTCCCTGTTTTCCTTCTGCTGCTTGTCAAATCCCATTCTACCTCTAAAGTGTGCCATGTCCTAAGGTCCAAGTTAGGTTATGTCTACTAAAACTTCTCATTGCTAAGATCCACACCTGACTGCCTACAAAACTCCATGATTAGGCACGAGAAAATCAATGCCTGCTTGTCTAATTTTTTGCTCCCTACTGCCAAGATTTCTGACTTAATGATCCACACCACATTGATTGGCTGGTTATGTTGTAAGCAGTGCAATATGGTGTCCGTCTCAAAAGCTACATTCATTCTGTAAGTTTGTGGTCTAAAAGAGTGTGAGATAAACACATGCCAGAATCCCAATTCAATCTTAAGGTTGTTGTGCTTGATTGAGAATGTTGGATTCATCCAGAAGTCCATTAGGTTGATGACCAGATCATTTGAGAGGTCCAGGTTTTTCTTGACAAAGCAGTCATTCCAAGTAACTCCATCTCTCATCATACTCAGAACTTGTGGGTCATTAGGAAGCTCTGTTCTAAGGTATCTCTGAATGTTGTCTATGTTCATCTGAACTTCCACTTCTCTCACCATAACAGCTACTTTTCACATGAAGTCATTCGGAACCATCCCATTGTAAAATTCTTGCACTATCCTTCTGTAAAACCGGAGAGGTGAGCTAATAAACGCCTTACATCCTCTCTCATTCACTTTTGTAGGGATCAGAGTGTCTTCAAGCTTTGGTAGAGCTATTCCTCTCTCTTCCACAATGTCCTTCTGTCTAAAATACTCCAGTTGTCTGTCGAAGTCTCTTTCAAAGTGCATGGAGGTAGAGGGGTAGTTTTTTCTTCTTGCTTTCTCTTGTTCCTTACTTCTTTACAGTAACCTTTGTTCTACTTGACATCTGCAAAAGACAACCCTTAATTAAAGCTATATCTTGGCGGGAAATATGCATTTGATTAACCGAAAGAAGGTAAAATTTTAAAGGTCAATTTCAGGCCTAATTGCCCAATTGCATGGGTATAGCACAAGTAGGTTACCCGTGCAGTACCTGTGCAATTTCTCAAAACAGCAAGCAACCTCTCAGTGCATGGGTATAGCACAGGTAGGTTACCCGTGCAGTACCCATGCACTCACTGACACCTGCACTTTTTTCTTTGCCAATTCCCTCTTCCATGCAATCAACACATTCCAATCACTCAATTGATTACCAAGAAGCACTCAGAACAAGAATAGCACATATAATGGCACCCCTAACATGCATTCATGGCTTCCATACACTCAAGATAAACTAAACCCTAAATTTCCAATGTGTTTGCAAAAGTGAACATATTTCCCTTTAAAACTAATCATAACACTTTTACATGCAATAATCACACATAAACTCATCATTAATCATCACAAACATGCATTAAACTTGAAAATTTCGTGGGTCGCTCATGTCTTGTCTTTCATGCATGTTTAGAGTGTTGGGACAAGAGGAGAGAAGGTATAATCCAAACTAAATCAATTAGAATCAAGATTAAGGAGAGGAAATCCATACCTTTGGTCTGAAAATTGAAAACGTGGGTCTTACGGAATACCTTAGGGTTTCAAGAGAGGAGGGAGAGAGATTTTTGTGTTTTGAGTTGTGAGCCCTACCACGAAAATGACATCATATATATATAGGCACGCGATAGCACGGATATAGCACATGTGGGTGACTCGTGCATTTACCCGTGCTAATTCCTCAAATCATTATGTATCTTCTCTTTTGCACTGGTATAGCACGGGTAGGTTACCCGTGCAGTGACCCGTGCATATGCAATCCATGATCAGCCTTTTCCCAGTGCTCGGGTAGTGCACTAACCCTTTTACCACCCATTTGCACCTTTCCTTGTACTCTTGAATTTCAGTGCCCTGATTGGATTCCCTGCACATGAAAAATATTTTCATAACTACATTTGCCTTATTTATCAAATAACTACTTTAATCACTAACACTAAAACAATCAAATTACATTAACTGAAACACTCAAGGATTTCACAATAAATTTTCTCTAGACTAAGAATTACCTACACCTTAAAAAGCTCATAAGATTAATTCAAAATAACGGTAACTCAAAATGCATGAGAAAATGAATCGTGACATCCAACAGTACTTAAGAACGAATCAATGTAATGCATGTGAGTGGGACTTGGGTCAACCGAAGTGTTAGGATTATGCTCAATAGCAAGAGTGTAATATTGTAATTGACAATCTTTTCATATTAATAAAGTGTTTTCTGATTCTTACAAATACTTATAGCATTTATTATTATAATTGTCAAGGTAAATAATCATAAGGTCAAAATACTATGAGATATGAAGAATTGTTCATACATCCGGATATGTTTGAGGTAGACACAATTCTTTAGTTAGTCTTAAATAACGTTCACAACTTAAGTTAAAGGTTGGGCACCTCTATCTTGATAAAGTTGTAGAATTCTTTTACTATCATTTGAGTGGGATCAAATGAGTTATGATGAGTCTAAAATCATCGAAAGGTTTTCGAGTAAAAGAATCTAGTGCACTGGGTGCATTGAACTGGATCACAATGAAATACTTTATCTAGAACCGTCACTATCGATCTTAATCTTGAGATAAATGATGGACTTATGGATGCAAGTGTTATCATTATTAGGACAATCGGAGAGTCGATCTTAATCTTGAGATAAATGATGGACTTATGGTTGCAAGTGTTATCATTTGAGCTATCAATGAGTACGATTATATAGCATAGTCTATCCTCGATAGTTTGGTGGTATTCATTTGTTAATCGATAGAGGACTTCATTTATAGATATGGACATCGTGGCTCCATTTATTAAATGAGAGTATAATATCATCATATGGATGTTTTGAGGTATTGGATATTAAATCTCAACGTTGAGTTTTCAATAATGATTATTGAAGACATGGCTTCTGGACAAGTCAAAATATCCAAGTTCAAAATGTGGTCATATGAGGAAATATGGTAACTTGGAGAGCTATATGCAGTCTATGAGCTCTTGGTGATTACTGATATTATTCAAGAGGATACACCATCTCCTATAAGATTGTCTCGGGTATGAATGAGAAACATCTCCTTATTCTATCTTTATTTAAGAGTTCAATTTTAGCTCTTTAGTGGAATGAGTTAAAATTAATAGATCGGACCTAAGTGAATCATTTGATGATTGTGATTAGGTTATGTCTATTGAAGCTTAAATTTAGATAGCCCGCCAAGATCCACAATCCACACGTACTTGCATGGATCACTTGATATATTCTACCGGACCAATTTATGGGTCCATCTAGAATTGCATTTAATATATTAAGAATATAATATGTCTATTATTTATTTAATAGGGCTGCTCTATTATATTAATATATTAAAAGGAGACATGTGGGCTTGTTTCTTTTAGTAAGAATAAGTCTGGTTCACATGTTGGCTTTTATTTAAAGTCTAATGGATTAAATAAAATAAGAAAAATAATATTAGGCCCATATATATATGGTGTGGGCGGCAAGGCTAATAAAATATCCCAAGATATTATTTTATTTTATTGTTTTGATTAAATGGAAATTAATTAATTATTTTCATTAATTAATAGTTTAAATCAAAATCTTTTCCTGATCAGTAAATAAAATACTATGTGTTGTATTAGGGTTAGAATTCTTTTAAGTGATAGGAGTCCTAATGTGGTAAGGATTAAGTCCACATACACTCCATACCATACAAAGAATTCGGTAACCCTAGTCCTATAAGGGTTAGGATTCTTAAATTAATAGGAATTAGGGAAAAGCACAATTCCTTTTTGAAAATACACAAAGTGTGTCTAATACAACCTAGAGGGGGGGGGGGGGGGGGGGGGGGGGGGGAATAGGTTTTAGTTGATTTATTACCAACTTAGGATTCTTAAATTAATAGGAATTAGGGAAAAGCACAATTCCTTTTTGAAAATACACAAAGTGTGTCTAATACAACCTAGAGGGGGGGGGGGGGGGGGGAATAGGTTTTAGTTGATTTATTACCAACTTTTCGACTTAATCAATTTTAATAATCCTGCCCCATATTAGCAATCAATCAATCCAATATAAATATGCGGAAAACAATAAAAAACACAAGGATTGATTTACGTGAGAAACCCTCCAACTGGGCAAAACTCACGGGCTATCCTTCTAGCCACATACGGTCCTCAAATCCACTATTTGAACGAAAGTTTACAACCTAGGTTGACCTCAAGTAACACCTACTTGGTCACTAACCCTTTCACTCTACCCAACGGGCCTTTAATAGTGATTCTAGACCACAAGCTTGTGCACTAACCCACTTAGTCACAAAGCTTAACGATCAATGAAGAGGTTAAACAACCTATGTGAATATGTAAAAGATATTCAAACATGCAATTAATGCTAGGCAACACTAAATGCTTATCTAAGGATTTAAAGATGTCAATAAATGCAAATCCTAGATATCAATATCTAAATGCAAATGCATGAAGATTTAGCTAGAAGGGTAAAAACGTCCTAAATGCTAGCTATTAATGAACAAGGCTCTCAACCAACAAACAACAACTCAAACATGTTATAAATGCCAATAAACATAAAGATATGCAATAAAATCACATAAAAGAGCTAACCCTAGGCAAACAAGAACATAAATAAATACAATGAGATTTAGGGCATGTTCAAGTTACCTAGTCAATGAAAGCAAGAAGAATTCATGATGAGATGATGCTAGAAGATGTTAGATGCACATGGATTTGTGTTTGGTTGAGTAAAGATGAGTTCTTGGGAGTTTCTCTCTCTAAGGGAAGCTTGGCCTATCAAAAATGGCTTCTTGAACTCATAAAAACGAGCAAGGAAGAAGAGAGAGTATATATAAGGGAGCCCTAGTCAAAACAGCATCGTTTTGAACTTAGGGCACAAAATCCCGTCAATACCGCTAGATGGACCGCGTCTCAGGCAAGTGTCCAGACCGCGGTACTCACAGCAGTGCACCGTCTGGACAACACCGCGATGTAGGGCGCTGTGCATGCAGGTGCACAGGCCACTGGTATGGGCAACATAGGCCCACTGGACAACACCGCGACTTGGGTCGCTATGCGTGCAAGTGTACAGGAAGCGGTACAGGAAGCATGACCCTGCTGAGATATACCGCTCTGTATGCCGCGGTGCAGGCATGTCTTGCCAAGCGGTCTAGGCCGCGCTAAGAGAAGAATTTCTCTTTTCGAGGCAAACTCAACACACTAAGTGATGTGCAATCAGTGCAAGTGTGGAGTGTGAAAAGAGGCATACAATACATCATTCAATAACATGAAGGTAAGAACATAATGCATGCAAGTGAGTGTGTGCAACTAGATCTCTTCAAAGAAAGTTAAACTAGTGAGATACCTTTGAAGTGCTCTTAAGAGAGATGATGTCCTTGAAGCTTGATCACACTCAAGAGGCCTAAATTACCCTTACAAAGAATAATCCTCAATGTGATTTGTCAACGGAATAAGCCAATCAAAATATGAGGAACTTACAATCTCCCCCTTTGGCTATTTCGTGACAAAACCACCACTCACAAATCATCGTCACAAAAAAGTAAAAACTAAAGGTCAACAAAAAGATATTCTACATTACAAAAAGATACCTAGATACTAGGTCTTCAAAACTTCAAGCTCTTATAGAATAGCCACCTTCCCTACAAAACAATGAGACTACACTTTCCAAGACAAGTGCATGTGAGGTGATCAAGAGAGATAAATAAATAAGAGCAATTTGCATAATAAAGGAAAACTACAACATGCAACATGCAAATGCTCCCCCTATATAGGTTACTCCCCCTCAACGGGACAATATCTCCAAATATGCAATCCCCTTAAATAAAACCACATTACTCCCCCATTTTGTCATGAGATAGGCAAAGGAGTATTCCTCAACCGGGTCACTTTAGCAAAGAGAGCTATTTGCAAGATAAGTGCATAATCATATACAACAACTTTATGCAACTTAATTAATTGAGAGAGAATCATTTAGAGTTTATTGTTTAGAAGAAAATGTGCGACTTAGTTGCTTTGGATGTAAGACATGTAACATCATGGTTCAAGCAAATGGTATTTGGCAAGGAGAACATCAAAAAGGGTTCCAAAAGAATTCAAACCAATTTGCACCCTTTTGCCATAGTGAAACATGATATAGTATTTTGAAAAGAAATTTCAACGCACACAAAACTATATCAAACCTTAAACGCAAATCAAGACATTGGATCAAGAGATCCTTTTAGATTTTTCCGGATAATTTGTCTGTATGATAGTAGTCTTGATTAACAATTAAGAAGAGGGAGAAGACTAATTTGGATATAAAATCCTTATTGATTACGTGGATACAAGATCCTTATTGATTAGTCTTCTCATTTGCATACACACATATTTGCATTCAAGCAATCAAAACATATTTCATGCATATCATTTTGAGCATGTCAAAATCAAGTTCACATGTCATGGAGATAAATTTTAGGTCATTCAAAAGTACTTCCCAATCAATTCTCCTAATCCAAAAATGCATGTTTGAACATAGAGGTGACATGGATTACAAATCAAGCAAGGCACACTTATAAAATAAAAAGCCATATAAGAATATATATAAGCACAACCAAAACTACTCAAGCAATTAATAAAGAAGCATAAAGTTGATCAAGTTTTTTGCTTATTCTAACATGCAAGGTTGCTCTCTTTGCTTGAGTTCCCCATAAGGGGTCAATCACCAAAACACATCAAGGCATATGACAAATCCCAATAGACCTACTAAGTGACTTGAACCTAGTTGAGTCTAAGGGCTTTGTAAATAAATCCGCTAGTTGATCATTTGTGCCCACATGCTCAAGTGAAATGCATTTGTTTTCAACTAGTTCTCTAATGAAATGATGCCTAATGTCTATATGCTTTGTCCTAGAGTGTTGAACCGGATTCTTTAAAGTGTTAATTGCACTCATGTTATCACAATAAAGGGTAAGAATACCTTGATCAAAGCCGTAATCCACAAGCATTTGTTTAATCCACAGGAGTTGTGTGCAAGCACTCCCGGCGGCTATATATTCTGCTTCAGCTGTGGATAGAGAGATGAAATTTTGCTTCTTGCAAAACCATGAGACCAAGTTGTTACCTAGGAAGAAGCAACCGCCCGATGTACTCTTTCTATCATCACAGTTTCCTGCCCAATCTGCATCACTAAAGCCAAATAAGCTAGCATTAGTGTCAAAAGAGTACCATATCCCATAGTTGGATGTCCCATTCACATATCGAATGATTCGCTTCACAGGAGGAGAGATGGGATTCCTTGGGATCCGCTTGGTACCTAGCACACAAACCAACACTAAAGGCTATATCGAGCCTACTTACGGTCAAGTAAAGCAAGCTACCAATCATGCCACGATAAAGATTTTGTTCCACACTCTTGCCACTAGCATCCTTGCTTAGTTTCAAGGTGGTACTCATGGGTGTGTCACAATGTTTGGCTTTCTCAAGGCCAAACTTCTTCACTATGTTCTTAGCATACTTAGCTTGGCATATGAAAATCCCATCATGCAATTGCTTGATTTGCAAACCTAGGAAGTAATTGAGCTCCCCAACAAGACTCATCTCAAACTCATGAGACATGACATCAACAAATTGTTGGACTTTGGATTTGTTGGTAGAGCCAAAAACAATATCATCAACATAAATTTGAGCTATGAAAAGCTCATCTTTGTTCCTCTTGATGAATAAAGTTTTGTCAAGACTACCCCTAGTGTAGTCATTGTCAACAAGAAATTGAGTGAGGCGCTCATACCAAGCCCTAGGTGCTTGTTTCAACCCATATAAAGCCTTCTTGAGGCTATAGACATGATTGGGGTGGTGTGGATCCACAAACCCCTTGGGTTGCTCAACAAACACTTCCTCATGCAAGAAACCATTGAGGAAGGCACTCTTAACATCCATTTGATGCAATTTGAACTTGTGCACACATGATATGGACAAAAGAAGCCTTATGGACTCAAGACGGGCAATCGGAGCAAAAGTCTCCTCAAAGTCAATACCCTCAATTTGAGAGTATTCTTGTGCTACAAGTCTATCCTTGTTGCGCACAATGTTGCCATTCTCATCCGACTTGTTCCTATATACCCATTTGGTGCCTATGACATTAGTATCCTTGGGTCTAGGAACAAGAGTCCAAACCTCATTTCTTTCAAATTGGTTTAGCTCTTCTTGCATGGCAAGAACCCAAAACTCATCATTCAAGGCTTCATCAACCTTTTTGGGTTCAATTTGAGAGGTGTAACAAGTATAGCTAATTTGATTAGCTATTTGACGCCTAGTCCTAACACCCTCATTCATATCTCCAAGAATGTCATTCTTATTGTGGAGATGTCTAACCCATGGAGCGGGTTCTTTAGAGTCCAAAGATGGATCTCTATCAAGAGGTTGGATGACCTCGTCATCAAGACTTGACTTCACATCAATTGAAGTCTCACCATTCTTCTCTAAGAAAAGATCATCAAGCACAATGACCTCCTCATCATGGTCTCTAGTCTTAGGCCTACAATCATCTATGACAACATTAGATGATTCCATGACACTCCGAGTTTTTAAATTGAAAACTCTATAGGCCTTACTATTAAGGGCATAGCCAATAAAAATCTCCTCATCATTCTTGGCATCAAACTTGCCAAGTTGATCTCGATCATTTAGAATGTAGCATTTGCTCCCAAATGAGTGGAAGTAGCTAACATTTGGCTTCCTACCCTTCCATAATTCATAGGAGGTTTGCCTAGTACCGGGCCTTAGGAAGACTCTATTTCCTATGTAGCAAGCCGTATTGACGGCCTCGGCCCAATGGTTCCTAGGGATATTGTTGCTAAGCAACATCACACGGCCCATCTCTTGAAGGACCCTATTCTTCCTCTCAACAACCCTATTTTGTTGAGGAGTTCTAGGAGCTGAAAACTCATGGGAAATGCCTAAGCTATTGCAATAGCTTTCAAAACAAGCATTTTCGAATTCCCTCCCATGGTCACTCCTAATTCTTTTAATGCTTTTAATGTGTGAGTTCTTTTCATTTTGAATTTTAGTGCAAAGCATTTTAAATTTTCAAATGTTTCAGATTTTTCTCTAAGAAAATATGTCCATGTAAATCTAGAAAAATCATCAACACAAACAAAAATGTATCTCTTGCCACCGAGACTCTCGGTTTGCATGGGACCCATAAGGTCCATATGTGAAAGCTCTAATGGCTCCTTGGTGGTGAGATACTTGCCTTTCTTGTGCATACTTTTGGTTTGTTTCCCTTGTTGATAAGGTCCACAAACGCCATCGACTTTCTTCCCAAGCTGAGGGAGACCATGCACAACCTTGAACTTATCTAAGATCCTCAAATCTCGATAGTTCATGTGGCCAAGTCTTTGATGCCATAACTCAATTTCCTCACATTTGGACATATTGCAAGAGATAGTACTAGCTTCAAGACAATAGCAATTGTCACTAGATCTCTTTCCTTTTAGCAAGGTTTGTCCCTTTGGCATTAAAATAGAGCAATCATTTTTGTTAAACAAGACAGAGAGTCCATCATCATTAAGATGAGAAATGCTTATAAGATTGGCTTGCAAGCCATCAACAAGTAAAGCATTGGACAAGGAGGGTAAATCGGGAATGGAAATGGTTCATTTCCCTATGACTTTCTTTCTAGATCCATCACCAAAGGTGACAAATCCTCCATCCTCCAAGACAAGGGATTTAAAGAAGCTCTTGTTCCCTGTCATATGCCTAGAACACCCACTATCCAAATACCAAGTGTTAGAGGCATTTGCCTTTAAGGCAATTTGAGCCACATAGCAAGAATAATTATCCCTTCTAATCCACCTAGGTGTAATGTTCTCATTCCTAGTGGTATTAGTCACATTGGCTCTAGATTTCCTAGGATCATGCAAATTCGCTCTAGATTTCCTAGGAACATGCATTTTAGCTCTAGCTTTATTTCTTTCAATCATGCTCTTGATTCTACACATTTCAATGTATTTGAAGCAATTAGGTCTAATGTGACCATCAACACCACAAAAGTGACAAGTGGGAATAAAATAAGAAGACATACCATGCCCTTGTGAGTACAAAGGGGCTTTTCCATGCATTTGAGCTTGTCTTTGGTGTTGGATTAGTTCTCTCCTTCTTTGTTGTTGAGTTGGAATGAATTGCTTCCTTGATTGACCTTGCATGAATTGCTTCTTGGCTTGATGGTATTTGGGTTGAGGGAAACTTGCTTGATGCACCCTTGTTGATTGAGCTTGAGCTTGTTTCCCTTGTGCTACCTTGAGTTGAGAATCTTTAGAGCACTCTCCTAGTTCGATCTTCTTCCTAGGATGTTGTGGGGGTGGAGGCTCTTTGTTATCCAGACTCTCGACAAACACAATCTTGCTTGAGGATGAGGTCTCCTTGTCATCTTCATAGCCAAGACCTTTCTTATCACTTGGCCTCTTGCCAACTCCCAACATGTGGTCAAGTTTATTCGTGCTTGAAGTCATCTTAGCAATGATCTCTTTAGCTTCTTCAAGCTCCTTTTCCATCAATTCCTCATTCCTTTTGGCTATCTTCACTTCTTTACTTAAGTGAGTAGCTTTAGTGGATAGCTTGAGATTCTCTCCTTTTAGCCTTTGAATCTCTTTCTTCATCTTCAATCTTGAGCTTTAAAAATGCTCAATGAAGCCTTCAAGATCCATTCCTCCTACATCCATATTTGTTGAATGGGATGAAGAGTCACTATGGCTAGAGTCATCTTCACTTTGTTTCTCTACCTCTTCATCATCTATTGCTTCCTTACTCTTGAGAGAAGATGCGAAGGCAATAAAGTTTGCCACATGATCCTCATCATATGAGGATTCTCCTTCTTCTTCCAAGTCATCACCATCGGTCCACGTGGCGGCCATGGCCTTTCCTTTCTTCCTATTTTTCAAATTTCCACAATCCGTGGAGATGTGTCTGAAACCTCCACATTCGAAGCATTGAATCCCTTTTTTATGGGCTTGTCTTCACTTGACTCAAACTTCTTGAAATGAGTCTTCTTCTTTATTTCCTTTCCTTTGGATCCAAATCCCCTCTTTTCAAAATTGATGAACTTCTTGAATCTTTTCACCATGAGGGCCATTTCTTCATCTGAGTCTTCTTCCTCCTTCTCAACCTTAGAAGTCTTCAGAGCAATACTCTTTTGCTTCTTTTAAGGTGTAGGTGTGGGAGTCCATCTAGACTCATATGCTAGAAGCCTTCCAATAACTTCACTTGGCTTCATATTCTTGTAGTCACTATTCTCCTCAAGAGCCGTCACTTTTGACTCAAATCTTGCTGGAAGCGACCTCATAATTTTTTGCTTGATCCTCCTATCCGAATAGGGATCACCAAGATGATGGCCTTGATTGACTATGTCTATCAACTTCACTTGAAAGTCGTTGAAGCACTCATCCTCCTCCATCCTAATTTGCTCGAATTATGTTTGGAGGACTTGAAGCTTGGAGTCCTTGACCACCTCGGTTCCCTCATGGGCCGTCTCTAGAATCTCCCATGCCTCTTTTGCAATTCTTGTTGTTTGGATCAATTTGTACTGATTGTCATCCATTGCACAAAGAATAGCATGCATAGCCTTGTTGTTCCACTTGGATGCTTCAAACTCTTGAGTTGACCATTCCGACTTTGGCTTGGGAACTACACTTTCGTCTTCAAGAGTCTTTTCTGGATGAGTGTAGCCATCTTCAATTGCCATCCATGCTCGGTCATTTATTTGGCAAATGTAAGACTCCATATTGCCTTTCCAGGAGGCATAGTTTACTCCGGTGAGCAAAGGGGGTCTTGTGCTAGAGGCTCCCTCATTACCACTTCCGTTCCCACTCATAGTGTTTGGGTATGAATGAGATGAATGTTTATGATGCAACAAACACAAACAAAATGCAAGACACACAAAGAGAAAGGATCACCTAAGTGTATCTAGGAACCCGCTCTGATACCAATTGAAAATACACAAAGTGTGTCTAATACAACCTAGAGGGGGGGGGGGGGGGGGGGTGAATAGGTTTTAGTTGATTTATTACCAACTTTTCGACTTAATCAATTTTAATAATCCTGCCCCATATTAGCAATCAATCAATCCAATATAAATATGTGGAAAACAATAAAAAACACAAGGATTGATTTACGTGAGAAACCCTCCAACTGGGCAAATTTCACGGGCTATCCTTCTAGCCACATACGGTCCTCAAATCCACTATTTGAACGAAAGTTTACAACCTAGGTTGACCTCAAGTCACACCTACTTGGTCACTAACCCTTTCACTCTACCCAACGGGCCTTTAATAGTGATTCTAGACCATAAGCTTGTGCACTAACCCACTTAGTCACAAAGCTTAACAATCAATGAAGAGGTTAAACAACCTATGTGAATATGTAAAAGATATTCAAACATGCAATTAATGCTAGGCAACAATAAATGCTTATCTAAGGATTTAAAGATGTCAATAAAATGCAAATCCTAGATATCAATATCTAAATGCAAATGCATGAAGATTTAGCTAGAAGGGTAAAAACGTCCTAAATGCTAGCTATTAATGAACAAGGCTCTCAACCAACAAACAACAACTCAAACATGTTATAAATGCCAATAAACATAAAGATAAGCAATAAAATCACATAAAAGAGCTAACCCTAGGCAAACAAGAACATAAATAAATACAATGAGATTTAGGGCATGTTCAAGTTACCTAATCAATGAAAGCAAGAAGAATCCATGATGAGATGATGCTAGAAGATGTTAGATGCACATGGATTTGTGTTTGGTTGAGTAAAGATGAGTTCTTGGGAGTTTCTCTCTCTAAGGGAAGCTTGGCCTATCAAAAATGGCTTCTTGAACTCATAAAAACGAGCAAGGAAGAAGAGAGAGTATATATAAGGGAGCCTTAGTCAAAACAGCATCGTTTTGAACTTAGGGCACAAAATCCTGTCAATACCGCTAGATGGACCATGTCTCAAGCAAGTGTCCAGACCGCGGTACTCACAGCAGTGCACCGTCTGGACAACACCGCGGTGTAGGGCGCTGTGCATGCAGGTGCACAGGCCGAGGTATGGGCAACAGAGGCCCACTGGACAACACCGCGACTTGGGTCGCTATGCGTGCAAGTGTACAGGAAGCGGTACAGGAAGCATGACCCTGCTGAGATATACCACTTTGTATGCCGCGGTGCAGGCATGTCTTGCCAAGCGGTCTATGCCGCGCTAAGAGAAGAATTTCTCTTTTCGAGGCAAACTCAACACACTAAGTGATGTGCAATCAGTGCAAGTGTGGAGTGTGAAAAGAGGCATACAATACATCATTCAATAACATGAAGATAAGAACATAATGCATGCAAGTGAGTGTGTGCAACTAGATCTCTTCAAAGAAAGTTAAACTAGTGAGATACCTTTGAAGTGCTCTTAAGAGAGATGATGTCCTTGAAGCTTGATCACACTCAAGAGGCCTAAATTACCCTTACAAAGAATAATCCCCAATGTGGTTTGTCAACGAAATAAGCCAATCAAAATATGAGGAACTTACACTTTTCAAGTAAGGAAATTGGCCAACCCTGGATTTCCTACACAAAGAATTCGGCCAACCCTATTTTGAGAAGGAGAAATTTCGGCCACGTTGAAGCTTGAGTGAGAGATTTTTGTTTGCTTTGAAAAATAAAAATCTTACTCAATACACATCGAATTTCGGCCAAGAGAGAAAAAGAAAAATAAGTTCTCATTCGATAGTGCACTTGCAAGCCATTAACATCAAAAGGTTTTGTGCACACTTTCGATTTAGGGTTACGCTAGTTCCAATCATATCGATTGTGAATTCAAAAGTGACCGGAACTATTTTTCTAGACTCTTGGTGTTTTGGGATTGAAGATTAGGATCAGAAGTTCCATACATCCATTCTCAGGTAAGCAATTCAAAGAAAAAAGGGAGACCACGCTCCTAGGTGATTCACGTACGTGCTAGGATTGAAGATCTTGCGGATTACCATCGACGCAAGTCAATCGGATCACGCGACAAGAGGTATTTAACTCTAACCGTATATTTGTGTTTAATTAATTAAAGGGTTAAGGTTCAAATCTTTAGAAAAAATTTAAACTATACGAAAATCAACTTTTCGCCTTCCGCTGCGGTTTTAGTTAATTTTTCCCTACAATTGGTTTCAGAGCCTTGGTTGTACCCTTTAATTAATTAACGTATATATACGTGAATCAATTTCTTTTTTTATTGTGATTATGCATGTTTTAGAAAGAGATGACACTGTAGGTATTCGCATATATAATTACATGTCGAATGTATGGATTTATATATGTTGTTATAAAGTGAATTGTTATTACTCAATTTTAGTCCTAGATTTTCCATGTAATTTTTGTTTTGGAATAGTAACAAGAAGGGTGACCTATTATCGTCACAAGTTCCTTCTTGATAGTTGCTTAATTTTTTTTTATGTTATATAAAATAGTGTAGTTTTTTTTAGTGCAGTTTTTTTATTTGTAAAAAAATGCTGCAGTGGTTAATAAATTGTTTTTTTTATTACTGCAGTATTTTATTGTATAAAATAAGCTGTAATATATTCAAGATTTGAAGACTCGAAGACTCGAAGACTCGAAGACTCGAAGATTCGAAGATTCGAAGATTTGAAGAAATTGGAGCATCCGGAACCTGTCTTGGCACCCGCGCGCACCGAGACAACAAGCGCGCACGCTACCAAGAAATTGCGGTGCAGCAGCGCGCGACCCATGCATAGGCTGGCCGTGCGGCAGCTCATGCCCTTGCATGGGCTAGGCGTGCGCATGGGCTGCTGTGGTGATCTTTGGGCTGGGGATTTTCGTGCGCGAGATGGTCGCTTGAAGTCTTGTCCACCAAGAAAGGAGTTTTTGTATTCCGTACAATTGTAATTTACATACTTTTCTAGGATGGACCAAAATTGTGGCTATTTATTTTTTATGAATAAATATTACAATATTTGTTATTGTATGATAACATGTCATATAGAATAGGAGTGCCACTCATATATCTCTTTTGGTATGAACATGCATTGAATGATTTAGGTATCTAATTGGCATCTATATAACTTGGTAAATCATTCTTTGGGATTTAATCACACGCCTTAAATAATTGAGTGGGAGAAGGTGTGTTAGAACGCCTATGGCCTCCAAGGTTAGTTGAGTTTTATTATTTTTGGTAATCCCCCCAAGGGGCGTCCATAAATGGAATTTAACAAAATACTTCCTTACAAGGATAGACTAGACAATTGACTTAAACGAAATCTACTCCCCAAGGAGGGATTCTCGTGAGAGAAAATTGAGGGTCGATATCTTGGTAACACACTCAATGTAATTTTATTAATATCCTCCCAAGAGTTCTTGTTAATAAAATTGCAAGGCTAAAATTGAAAACGATGGTTGTTATGTTAACAATTAGGTGGGACCTAGTCCAACTAGTAAATAGTATGAACTCCCAAAGGAGGCGTAAAATTTATGGGTGTTGGATCACCGTTGAATTTTTACGATTGAATTATTTATTTAATTCAAGATAAATATTTAAAAGTGCTTTATCATGATTATTTACTTATATATGTTTTTGTTTTAATCAGAAATCATGACCCCATCACTTATGAACATCCTGAAAGATAACACCTTAACTGGAGATAATTATGTCACATGGAAAAGGAAGATTGGGTTGTTGCTGCAAAGTGAAAAACATAAATTTGTTCTGACTACTCCTAAACTACCCCTTCCTAATAATGAATCTAATGTGATGCAAAGAGATGAGTATGAGCAGTGGAAGACCTCTGATGATATGGCAAAATGTTATATTATGGCCACTATCTCCGACGTGTTGCAACAGCAACATGAAGGAATGGAGTGCGTTGCTGATATAATGATGTCTCTAGAGGAAATGTTTGCTATGAGGTCTAGGACGACTAAGAGAGAGGCAGTGACTGCTTTTATGAATCTTAGGATGAAACCTGGACAATCTGTGAAAGATCACATGATGAAAGGCATAGCACATCTCAATATTGCTGAACTAAATGGTGCTGAGATTGATGGTGAGACGAAAATTGATATGGTAGTTAACTCACTGTCAGATTCCTTTGATCAGTTCAAGTTGGACTACACCTTGAACAAAAAGGAATACACCTTGCAGGGCCTGATGCAAGATGTTCAAAGCGCTTAAAAGATCCTTGTGAAAAACAAAGGTCAAGAGATTCATTTGGTTGGTAAAGTTGCTACTGTTAAGACCCGTAAGAAGGTCAAGAAACAACAGAAGAAAAAGCAATTTGGGCCTACCAAGAAGGAAACCAAGAAAGTAACCAAGATCAAAGGGAAATGCTTCCTTTGTGGTGAAAAGGGACATTGGAAAAGAGATTGCCCAAAGTCCTAGAATAAGAAGGAAGCAGGTAATATTAATTATCTTGAAACATGTTTTCTGGCAGATTCTATTGATTCTTGGATCATAGACTATGGAGCCACTAATCATGTTTGTTATTCCTTGTAGGGGTTCCAAGAAAGGAGAAGGCTGAATGAAGATGGAGTGAATTTGCTCTTGGGCAACGGAACGTTAGTGTCTGCAAGTGTAGTGGGAGATATTAGAGTTATTTTAGATTCTAGTAGGCATTTAGATTTAATAGACGTTTATTATGTACCTCAATTCAAGAGGAATTTAATTTCAGTTTCTTGTTTAAATAAATTTGGATATTCGGTTACTTTTAATAAAGCTTTTATTATTAGTAAGAATGATAAAATTGTTTGCAAAGGTACATTGGAAAACGGTCTATTCTTTTTTCATAGAAATATCTCTCACTCGTTAGACACAGAAATAACGGAATCTAATCATAAAAGAGTAAAATTATCAAAAGATGAAACCTACCTTTGGCATTTACGCCTAGGTCACATTAACCTTAATAGGATTAAAAGATTGGTATGTGACGGACCTTTAAGTGACTTAAAGGTTGATGATCTACCAACTTGTGAATCTTGTTTGGAAGGTAAAATGACCAAAAGGCCGTTCAATACCAAAGGTGCAAGAGCCACTGAATGTTTAGGACTAGTACACACTGATATATGTGGTCCTATGAGCATTCAAGCTAGAGGTGGATATGAGTACTTCATCACCTTCACAGATGATTACTCAAGATTTGGTTATGTGTATCTCATGAGACATAAGTTGGATGCTTTTGACATGTTCAAAGCATTCAAAGATGAAGTAGAAAATCAGTTTGAGAAACATATAAAAATCTTGAGATCTGATCGTGGCGGAGAATATCTATCTGGAGAGTTTCAACAATATCTTATTGATAATGGGATAGTTTCTCAGTTTTCTGCACCAGGTACACCTCAACAAAATGGGGTAGCAGAAAGGAGAAATAGAACTCTTTTAGAGATGGTTAGGTCAATGTTGAGTTATTCAACACTTCCTATTTCTTTTTGGGGATATGCTCTACAAATAGCAATATACATTCTAAACGATGTACCATCTAAATCTGTCCCTAAAACCCCACATGAATTGTTGACTGGGCGAAAACCTAGTTTACAACACATGAGGATATTTGGTTGTCCTGCACATGTGTTGAAAGGAAAGACAGAAAAGATGGAGTCCCGTTCAGAAACATGTATATTTGTGGGGTATCTAAAAGGAACTAAAGGATATTATTTCTATAGTCCTAATGATCTAAAATTATTTGTTTCAACAAATGCTTCATTTCTAGAAAAGGACTATATGAATAATTTTGTGCCCAAAAGTAGAATTGTCCTGAATGAAATGTCAGGAGATACAATTCCACAAGAGGTTTCACAACATAGCCCAACTGTAAGTTCCACTCCAACACAAAATCAACAACCTACCATTCCTCGTCGTAGTGGGAGGGTTATAACACAACCCGAAAGATACATCGGTCTAGGATAATCTGTGGAGAATCTCCCGGACGACGATGATCCCTACACGTACAAGGAAGCAATAGAGGATGTTGATTGTCGTCATTGGCAAAAAGAAATGCAATCTGAGATTGAATCGATGTTCAATAACAAAGTCTGGTCTCTTGTAGACTTGCCTAAAGGGATGAAACCCATTGGGTGTAAATGGGTATACAAGAGGAAAAGAGGTATGGATGGTAAGGTGAAACCTTTAAAGCTAGACTGGTTGCTAAATGTTATACACAGAAAGAAGGTATCGATTACGAGGAAACCTTCTCTCTTGTAGCCATGCTTAAATCCATTAGGATACTCTTATCCATTGCAGCATTTCTAGACCTAGAGATTTGGCAAATGGACGTTAAGACAGCTTTCCTTAATGGAAGTCTTGACGAGAGCATCTACATGATGCAACCAGAAGGATTCATTGAAAATGGCCAAGAGGAAAGAGTATGCAAATTGCAAAAGTCCATATATGGACTGAAGCAAGCATCCAGATCCTGGAACATAAGGTTCGATCAAGCTGTGAAATGTTTTGGATTTATTTAAAACCCTGACGAACCTTGTGTATACAAAAGGATTAAAGGCGACAAGTTGGTTTTCCTCATTCTTTATGTTGATGATATACTACTCATTGGAAACGATGTAGGTGTATTGACATCAGTAAAAGAATGGTTAGGAAAACAATTTGATATGAAGGACTTAGGAGAAGCAAGTTATATTCTTGGTATCCAAGTAATAAGGGATAGAAATAATTGAACGATTGCATTATCCCAAGCTTCATACATTGATAAAATCTTGTCTAGATTTTCCATGCAAGATTCCAAGAAAGATATGTTACCTTTTAGACATGGAATCAAACTTTCTAAGGAACAGGTTCCTAAGAATGAGCATGAAGAGCAATTCATGAGTAGAGTTCCATATGCCTCGGCAGTTGGAAGTCTCATGTATGCAATGTTCTGTACTAGACCAGATATTTGTTTTGCTGTTGGCATAGTTAGCAGGTTTCAATCGAAACCTGGTCCTGATCATTGGACGGCAGTCAAGCATAATTTCAAGTATCTTAAAAGAACTAGAGATTATATGCTTGTATACTCTGAAGGGGATTTAATTCCCGTTGAGTATACAGATTCTGATTTCCAGTCGGATTCTGACTCCAAAAAATCCACATCAGGATCTGTGTTTACCATTGGAGGAGGAGCAGTCATATGGAGGAGTATCAAGCAATCTTGTATTGCTGATTCCACCATGGAAGCTGAGTATGTTGCTGCATGCGAAGCTGCAAAAGAGGCTGTTTGGCTCCGCCAATTCTTGATTGACTTGGAAGTGGTTCCTAATGCGAATAAGCAGATCACTATACACTGTGACAACAGTGGAGCAGTGGCTAATTCGAGAGAACCAAGAAGTCATAAGAGAAGTAAACACATAGAAAGGAAATATCACCTTTTAAGGGAAATTGTTCATAGGGGAGACGTGACGATCACCAAAATCGCGTCAGCAGAAAATCTAGTGGATCCTTTCACAAAGGCTCTACCTCAGAAGAGTTTTGATGGGCACCTAGAGAATATGGGAATTAGAGATATGACATGCTCAATAGAAAGAGTGTAATATTGTAATTGACAATCTTTTCATATTAATAAAGTGTTTTCTGATTCTTAAAAATACTTATAGCATTTATTATTATAATTGTCAAGGTAAATAATCATAAGGTCAAAAGACTATGAGATATGAAGAATTGTTCATACATCCGGATATGTGTGAGGTAGACACAATTCTTTAGTTAGTCTTGAATAACGTTCACAACTTAAGTTAAAGGTTGGGCACCTCTATCTTGATAAAGTTGTAGAATTCTTTTACTAGCATTTGAGTGGGATCAAATGAGTTATGATGAGTCTAAAATCATCGAAAGGTTTTCGAGTAAAAGAATCTAGTGCACTGGGTGCATTGAACTGGATCACAATGAAATACTTTATCTAGAACCGTCACTAGATATAAGTCTTTTCATTATTAGGACAATCGGAGAGTCGATCTTAATCTTGAGATAAATGATGGACTTATGGTTGCAAGTGTTATCATTTGAGCTATCAATGAGTACGATTATATAGCATAGTCTATCCTCTATAGTTTGGTGGTATTCATTTGTTAATCGATAGAGGACTTCATTTATAGTTATGGACATCGTGGCTCCATTTATTAAATGAGAGTATAATATCATCATATGGATGTTTTGAGGTATTGGCTATTAAATCTCAACGTTGAGTTTTCAATAATGATTATTGAAGACATGGCTTCTGGACAAGTCAAAATATCCAAGTTCAAAATGTGGTCATATGAGGAAATATGGTAACTTGGAGAGCTATAGGCAGTCTATGAGCTCTTGGCGATTACTGATATTATTCACGAGGATACACCATCTCCTATAAGATTGTCTAGGGTATGAATGAGAAACATCTCCTTATTCTATCTTTATTTAAGAGTTCAATTTTAGCTCTTTAGTGGAATGAGTTAAAATTAATAGATCGGACCTAAGTGAATCATTTGTTGATTGTGATTAGGTTATGTCTATTGAAGCTTAAATTTAGATAGCCCGCCAAGATCCACAATCCACACGTACTTGCATGGATCACTTGATATATTCTACCGGACCAATTTATAGGTCCATCTAGAATTGCATTTAATATATTAAGAATATAATATGTCTATTATTTATTTAATGGGCTGCTCTATTATATTAATATATTAAAAGGAGACATGTGGGCTTGTTTCTTTTAGTAAGAATAAGTCCGGTTCATATGTGGGCTTTTATTTAAAGTCTAATGGATTAAATAAAATAAGAAAAATAATATTAAACCCATATATATATGGTGTGGGCGGCAAGGCTAATAAAATAGCCCAAGATATTATTTTATTTTATTGTTTTGATTAAATGGAAATTAATTAATTATTTTCATTAATTAATAGTTTAAATCAAAATCTTTTCCTGATCAGTAAATAAAATACTATGTGTTGGATTAGGGTTAGAATTCTTTTAAGTGATAGGAGTCCTAATGTGGTAAGGATTAAGTCCACATACACTCCATACCACACAAGAATTCGGTAACCCTAGTCCTATAAGGGTTAGGATTCTTAAATTGATAGGAATTAGGGAAAAGCACAATTCCTTTTCAAGTAAGGAAATTGGCCAACCCTAGATTTCCTACACAAAGAATTCGGCCAACCCTATTTTGAGAAGGAGAAATTTCAGTCACCTTATAAATATAAGGTGATAAATTTCGGCCACCTTGAAGCTTGAGTGAGAGAGATTTTTGTTTGCTTTGAAAAATAAAAATCTTACTCAATACACATAGAATTTCGACCAAGAGAGAAAAAGAAAAATAAGTTCTCATTCGATAGTGCACTTGCAAGCCTTTAACATCAAAAGGTTTTGTGCACACTTTCGATTTAGGGTTACTCGAGTTCCAATCATATCGATTGTGAATTCAAAAGTGACCAGAACTATTTTTCTAGGCTCTTGGTGTTTTGGGATTGAAGATCAGGATCAGAAGTTCCATACATCCATTCTCAGGTAAGCAATTCAAAGAAAAAAGGGAGACCACGCTCCTAAGTGATTCACGTACGTGCTAGGATTGAAGATCTTGCGGATTACCCTTGACGTAAGTCAATTGGATCACGCGACAAGAGGTATTTAACTTTAACCGTATATTTGTGTTTAATTAATTAAAGGGTTAAGGTTCAAATCTTTAGAAAAAAATTTAAACTATACGAAAATCTACTTTTCACCTTCCGCTGCGGTTTTAGTTAATTTTTCCCTACACGAAGTTGGTTTGACCGAGTGGAGAGGTCCATTTCTCTTGACCACCCATATGGGTGTCAAAGTCTTTCCTAGAAATCTCTTCCCCTTAGTCCTCACTTGCTCCACTAGGTCCTTTCTAACCCATATCTTCCTAATTTTACTTGGGTTCCTCCTAGACCTATCTTGATTGTTCTTAACCCTTTGAAACTTGTAAGAATGGGCCTTAATGTGCCCCCGCTTTGAACAAAAGTAACAAGTTGGAAGGGTATAAGGAAAACTCCCTCTTTGTTTGAGGCTTTGAGGCCTTTTTGAGTGTTGCACCTTGAGTGACTTGACTTCCTTCTTCGTTTTGTCTAACTGCACTATGTAGTCACACTCCTTTACTTTTTCGATCTTCAAGGCCTCCTCATTTTTCTTGAGCACTTCTTTCACCTCTCCCAAAGCATTTGACTTCTTTTCAACCTCTATCAATAGACTCCTAGTTTTTCTTGCGTACTTTTCTTCGAACTCTTTCGAGAGCTTAGCTAGCTCAACTAGGTCTCGCAAAATCGCCTTCTTTTCGTCCTCAACCTTTACAATTTTGTTCTCAATCTTTTTGTTAAGGTTGGAGAGTTCTTGCAGTTTCTTTTTCAAAGTCTCATTCTCCTCCTTAAGAAGTTCAATTTCATGATGAAGCTTTTTGTTCTCATCTTTCAACTCCTTATCATTTTCTTAATCAAAATCTCTAGATATCTCTTCAAGCATTTTCTCATCAAAAATTGCTTCTTCTATTTTTAAGGCTTCTTTCTCTTCAATGCCTTCTTGATGTCCTTCTTCCATCTCTATGGCTAACTCGAATGCCTTTACAATGTCACAAATTCTACTTTTCTTCTTTCGGCCCTTCAGCACTTCTAAAACAAAGCATACTTCAAAGAGTCTTTCATCAGGTCGGTCCATATAGAATTCAACCCTGCTCCCACCACAACTGAAAGATAAATGCCTAGAAACTACATTCACCTCCATCCCAGCTGTGGCCATAAACGACCTTCCTAAAAGCAGCTTCCAATCTCTCTCATGGGATTCATCATCCTTCACTTCTAACACAATAAAGTCCACTGGGACTTTGAGTCTTTACAGAGTTATTTGCCATCTTAAGTTCAATTGGAGTGACCTTCATAGACTGTAGCTTCAACTGCTTGTATACCTTCAAAGGCATCATGTTAACATTAGATCCCAATATGCTCATTACTACTCTGAGATTTTCCTTTGTCCTGCCTATGCAGAGCCTCTACAATTTGGGTGACTTGGGTCTCCAATCTCCTAATAGAATCATCCATGTTATTCGCCCTTTGGTCATTTGACTGTATGTAGTTCTTCAACATTTGCTCATTTGCACTATGGGAATTTCTGATGGCTATAGAAGCCTGATCAGTTGCCTTAATAAAGTCCCTCAATTCTTCCCCAGTGATCTGACCTTTGGTTGATAAGCCTTTGCCTGAGTGTTGAAGTTGCCTTATGGGTTGTTACTTGAGCTCCCCCACTGGTTGTTGCTTGATCCTCCTTGATTGTTGTACCTATTGTATCCCAGATCCTAATAACCTTGGTTGTTTGTACTGTTGTTGTTGTTGTTGCTCCACGAGAAGTCATGGTGATTCCTCCATCCAGAATTGTATTGGTTGGAGTAGGGATCTATCCTCTGTCTTTGGAACCCTCCTAACATTTAGGCTTCTTCATGATCCAACTGTCCCTCAACGTCATTCAATGTATCCTCCGTGATTTGGCTCACTTGAGCTGTTGGCTTGAACACATTCTTCATCAAATCTTTCACGACTGCATTTTTTTAGCCATTATGGACATTTCTATGGCTATTCATGTGTTCCCATCAATTTCTAGCTTTCCACCCCTCCGTATGTTAGAGGACCTTTGTTGTGAATTTTGGGCTAGCTTCTCCATGATCTCATATGCCTCTTGAGCTCTCTTGTCAGCAATTGTACCTCCACAAGCATTGTCCACCATCATCTGAGTGATAGTGGAGAGACCTTGGTAGAAGGAAGTGCCCTTTAATTGTTCAGGATAGGTATGTGGTGGAACCTATGCAATAATGTATGGTGATTCTATCCTGAATCATTCATATGAGATATGGGAATGGAGGCACCTTGTATGATGTGATCATATAGGACTGGGCCATGATCTATATGAATCTCTCACCAAGATCCGTTTACTGATGAGATTCATATATATCAACTAATGATGGCTATATGTGGGTGATCTTAATCCTGAGTGTCTTATCGACTCCTTCAGGTTAGATCGTGGTCTTTGATATACCATGGGTGAGGTCAGATGCAGTTCCTGATCAATATACTCCGTATATTGGTATTACGGTTTGGCTTGTGGCTGGGAAGGTATGTACACAATAGTGGATTCCACTCCTTCTTGTGAGAAGTAGATGGTAGTTCCCTTAAGGGTTGATTCGGGGCTTGGACAATATGAGCACTCTCCTAATTCTGTGAGGAAATAGGATTTATTGTTCATTAGAGAATCAACGGTACTTAAAGGATATATGTAATAAGAGGGGTATAACGAACATTATGACCCAGCTCTAATTATGAACTACTGTGGAGGATGATCACACCATGTGTAATAGCTATATCGATGGACACCGAGTTGTATCGGTCCGTGTAAAAACGTCTGCAGTTGAGAGAGTACAGCTTCGGGTTTTTAGTGGAATAACACTGGAGTTAATAATCAAGGCATATTAACTAAAGAGTTTAATTAATAATTCCGAGGATTATTGGAGCTCAAAATACTGTAGGTCCATTAGGTCCCCTTGTTAGCCCGATCGATTTAGGTAACAAGGGTCACGGTTAATTAATTGGATTGTCCAATTAATTGTGTTACGAAAGTGACACGTATTTATTCGGGAAATAATTGAATAATGAGATTATTTAATTAATGAATAATGGTGATTAAATAAATTAAATAATAAGATTATTTAATTTTGTTATTAATCACTAAATGGAGGATGTTAGTTGATATTTGATTTTAAATAGAATAAGATAATATGATTATTTTATTTTATTAAATTAAATATTTGAAATTGAATTTAAAATGTTTAAATTCAAAATAAATATTTAATTATCTTTTAAAATCTAAAGAGATATCAATTAAAGAGTTTTAGTTATAATAATATATATATGATATATATTGATAACAAAAATATAGCACACAAAGGATATACACAAGTGTTTGTATATGATACAAACTCATATTGTGTGTAACTGAAAAAAGAGAAACAAGAGAGATAGTGTGCGGGTGATTAAAAGAAAAACAAAAGAGAAACAAGTCATTGGTGTGCGTGAATCAATCAAAGAAAAAAAAAGAAGAAGCAAATAGTACGGGTACTATTGTAACAAAGAAAAATAAATTTAATATTTTTTTTTCTTTTAAACAACAAGAATTGTTCTAGTTTGTGTATTCTCTTGGAAGAAAAAGTTTCTTCTTCGTTTCTCTACATCCTCCTAAGTTCCTGAGTACGTGACGCGCCCACACGCAGTTACCAGTTCCGGGAATAGCTAGGAAGATCAGTGGCACATATCAGGAGCATATCGTGAAGTGAAGGAGCCTCCAAACGTTGGTAAGGTTCTAAATTTTTTTTTTAATATATTGATTACAATTTCCTGTATTTATATATTATATGTGTTAGTTCCGGAAAAAGAATTGCGATCCTAAGTTCACTGGTTCCAGATAGTTTATGATCTGTATAAAATTTTTAAAACCTATTTCCGCTGCGTTACCAGTGAACGGGATACCAACATAAGCATCATGTATACCAATTCTCTACACTTGTAATCTCTTAAACAACTTGTAAAGAGAGTCAGGTACAATCAAATACAAATTGCTCTTGAAATCAATTAAGACCAATGAATAGAACAAATAAGATTGAATTACTGTAGAAATTGAGTTCATTACAAATACTCATATTTACATGTGAATCACATGAATCCCTCAATGGGATTTAGCTACTTATGACAAATGAAATAAAAAGATAAAAATGAGAGAGATATAAGGAACTCATGTAGAACCTTATTCTTCAAGCTTGATTCCACCTCCAATGTCCTCTTGAGTAGCAAATTGGTGAAGTAAATGTATGGGTTTTGATGGGTTTTTAGGACAGAATGGGTTTTGAGATTTATCGAGAGAAAATATGAATGAAATAGGGTGTATGGTAGTTTTTGAAAAACCAGATACGATGCCTTATATAGCTCCTCGAAAAATAGGTCAGAATGTTGATGTGGACATGTCTGATGCACGTATAACACGGGTATAGCACGGGTAAGGTATCCATGCAATCTTCATTTTCCTTCCTGATTTGTGCAATGTGCACGGGTTGTGCACGGATAAGTGACTCGTGCTGTACTCGTGCAGTTAGCTCTTGTCCGAGGTTCTGCTCCCTGGTCCAGTAGATTGCACGGGTAATACCCATACAGTTACGCGTGCACTGAGGTCTTCTCCAATTTCTTCTTCCGGTGCACGGGTTGATGCACGGGTAGTGCACGAGTGTGCTACCCTTGCACTATGGCATTTCTCACCACATTTTTGCACCATTTGTCCTTTTTGTCCCTCTTCATGCCTTTTCATCCAAATACTTAATATACCAACCAAAAGAGCCATAAATACTCATAAAAACACCCATGAACGAGATAAAGGGAAATGATATGAGGGCAAAAATGTATGACATTTTTGGCTCGATCAGTACTTCTTCGCTGCTTACCATGTGGCACAAGTGCTTCCTCCCCTTTTTCTACTTGAGCTCAATTGGTGGATGAGATGGGAAGGAGATCATGGCCAAGGTTGCCCAACTATCTGAGTCTGCTTCAACTGAAGCAGGGCCTTCTTGAGCTACTGGTGCCCCATTGATGAAGATGACCTGGTACCTACATCTTCCCTCATACAGAGCCACCCTGAATCGGGACCTATCTCGCAGGCCCCGGTTGCTATAGGAGATACAACTAAAGGATGGGTTCTAGATCTTCCTACCTCTCCACCTAGTCCAATCGAGGGAGTAGAGGTCCTGACAGATCCTGTGAATGAGGTAGAGGTTAAGACCAGTCTAATTGAGGTGGTGGAGGTTCCAGGCTGAAGGAGTGGTTCCAGGGGGTAGAGATCCTTCTACTGACCCAAGCAGTTTGAACCAGGGAGGTGGAACCCATTATTGCTAGGGAAGCCAGCCAGGAAGAAAAGCAGGAAGCTGGGGATATGGCCATCACTGAAAGCACAGAATGACTCGATTTCCATTCCCTTTTTTTATACTTGATTTAGTTTTTTTTATGGATGTAGCCCGAAAAATGGGGTTGGGCTTCCTGATTGATCAATGGAGGATTTCTCTTTCTTCTTTACATTAGTTTTCTAGTTGATTTCAATTCTGCTACCCTGGTAACATTCTGCATCATGCTCATGTTGTAGTAGAAACATAGCCTTGATTTGGAATGATATGAGAACTAGTCCCCCTGCATGTTCCTGACTTAAAAAATATATGGAAATGGCAATCCCTTAAATTTTTAAGGATTAGCATGAGACCAAACAGATAACCTGTATCAGGATCTCCTGGTACTCTTTTTCCAGAATTCCTGATACTAAAGTGGTGAAATTTTGGTAGGTTATTTGAGAAGCACCTTAATGACCAGTTCTCCCACATGGGGGGGGGGGGGGGGTCATGGTACCTGGTATTCCTGCCCTGGGAATCTCGGTACTTAGGTAAAAACATATAGGCGAATCTGGGTACCGGGCACTCCTGTTCCACGGATTTCCGTACTTAGGTGAAAACACATAGGCCAATCATGGTACCTAGCATTCCTATTTTAGGAATCCGGGTACTTAGGCGAAAAGATCATGGTAGGAAACTATACCTTTTACAGTACCAGACATTTTCCTTTGAGAGATTGGGTTCCGTCCAAGGCTTTAGGAGTGCCGTATAGGCTCCCTTAGTCTTGATGACTGTGACGGGCAACCAGGGCCACAACTTCGCATCCTTGTTCTGGTAGGCAACTATGCCATTTATGTACCAGACTCTTTCGGGAGAGATTGGATTCCATCCAATGCATCAGGAGTGCCATTTGGTTGTCCTGGTCTTGAGGACTGCGACGGGCAACCAGGGCCATAACTTCGCATCCTTGGTTTGGTAGGCAACTATGTCATTTATGTACCAGACCCTTCCTGGAGAGGGGTGGGTCCTGTCCAAGGCATCAGGAATGCCATGTGGCTTTCCTGGTTTCAAGGAGATAATAGGCAAACTCCCATGGTGATTATAGGCGAAGATGTTGAATGCCATGTGGCTTTCCTGGTTTCTACCCGTACTAATGCCAAACCAGAGAAGTTGAAGATGCACCTGACATTAGAGTGCGGGTACTGTATGGGTCATCAAACCGCACTCCACCCGCACTTGCACCAAGAACAGAAGAGCAGAATTGCACCTGACGTTAGAGTGCGGGTACTGTGCGGGTCATCAAACCGCACTCCACCCGCACTTGCACCAAGAACAGAAGAGCAGAATTGTACCTGACATTAGAGTGCGGGTACTGTACGGGTCATCAAATCGCACTCCACCCGCACTTGCACCAAGAACAGAAGGTAGATTTTGCACCTGACAGGGAAGTGCGATTCAAGTGCGATCACAGTGCGATTCCAAGTGCGGGTCAAGTGCGGGTAATTCAACCGCACTCCACTCGCATTAATGCCCTGATCCGAGAACTGAAGTTGCAGACAACCCATACAGTGCGGGTACACTACGGGTAAATCACCCGCACTCCGCGCGCGCCAGTTTGATTTTCAAAGCTTAAGTGACCTATTTTTGTATCTTGTATAAATAGAAAAGTTTAGAAACGTTTTAGGGAGCTTTTTGACTCCGTTTTGCAGAGGTTAAACACTTTTAGATCTAGAATCTCTCTCTCTCTCTCTCTCATCCTTACATTCTCTACTCAACTTCAAGGAAGTTAGGAGATTTGAGCCACTTCAAGGAAGGAGATGTTCTCCAAGGGTTATTTCTATTTCCTCTCTCTTAGTTTCCTAGTTGTAATGAGTAGCTAAATCCCCTCTAAGGGGTTGATGGAGTAGTTAGTTAAATATTGGGCTTGTACATAAACTTGATATTATATTGATATTCATGTCTATCTTCCATTGATCTATTCTTATTGTGAATGTTTATCATTGATTTCTTGTGTAGATACATCCTCTTTGCAAGATGTCTTTGTATTATGTATGAGTATTGCATCCAGATATACATCCTATTTAGTTGTTTAATGCTCTGAAGAATCGACGGAAAGTCATGAATTCCAACTCTTAAACCACGGTTTTAATCTAACCTCAATCGAGTTTCCGGCACTTTACATCCTAGGTCGGAACCCATGAGAGAGTTAGAAGTCATCACTATACATCCTAGGGTGACTATTTGTAATCGGTTGAGTCATTGTTAGGTAGACGAGCTTCATTTCTAGAATCCGATAAGTAACCAACTCTATACATCATAGGTTGGTAGTTTACTACGGATTAATCCCTAATAGGTGGTCCGCACTATACATCCTAGGTTGGCCACCCTCTAGGGATAAATAACCGACTCTATACATCCTAGGTCGGTTACCTTGAATAGTCGTGCTATTGACAAGTTTGTTGCATTGCCCAGTATTTACTTTCGTATCTATTAACTCCTTAGTTTCCATCATCTATATATATCCCTCATTCCATTTCCCCCTTCATTTAGTTTGCATAATTAATTTAGTGTTATTTTTAGTGTAATTCACCACCTACATTTTCACCAACTCATGTTTCGATATTATATATATACATATCATTACTTTAGCAATAACTAATTTAGCTAGCTCCGCTCCCTGTGGACGACACCCACTTGCCACTATATCTATGTTTTCAAACTAATTTAGGCTTGTGAGGTTTTATCAAATATTGTTGACGAATTGATCTTTTTAAAACGACACTAAGAAAAACGTTCTGTCAAATGGCGCCGCTGCCGTGGAGCGTCATGTTTAGTTTAATTAGTTTTGCATAAGTAAAGTTTATAGTTTAGTAATATTTCTGCTTTGCCCTATCTGTTTCTCGTTTACGATGTACGTTATTGGTTGTGAAATTTCAGGATTCTAAGTATATGCACGGGAGAAGATCGTTAAGAGGAACAGTGTTTCCAGTTATTGATAACATCAATCAGTTGGGTAGAAGAACCGAGCAGTTAGAAGGAAACATGGACGATCAGAATCAGAATGAGCAGCAGGCTCGAGAGAATGAGGGAAGTGTACATGGGGATGAACAGCTAGGTCTCACCATGGGCGAGTACACTCTCCCGTTTGTAGGGAATGTGCCCACTACCATAGTATTGGATGACGTAACAAGGCAGTATGAGTTGAAGACTATGCACATTAGCCTCCTACCATCGTTTAGTGGGCGGATTACCGAGGATTGCCTCCAATTTATGAAGCAGTATGGGGCCACCCTAGAAACCTTCCCGGTAATGGCTCGCCAAGCAGTATTGACAAGGGAGCAGCTTCATCTCAAATGTTTCCAGTATTGTTTGAAAGATGCCGCCATGACATGGTACATGAACTTGAGGCCAGGATCACTGGTGACATGGAGTCAGGTGTGCAAGGTCTTCTTCAACAAGTATTTTCCGTCGCAGAAAGCCAAAGACCTAAGGTTGAAGATAGCATCCTTCGTTGAAGAGGACGGTGAACCATTCCATGAGGCATGGGAGAGGTTTAACTTTTTGTTAGCTCAAATGCCACCACATACGTACCACCCAGAGTTGAAGGTTAATTCCTTCTATAGTGGACTTTCACCGATAACACAAATGCTTGTGGACAATGCGTGTGGAGGCACCATAGTAGACAAGAGAGCAGTTGAGGCGTATGACATCTTGGAGAAGATTGCCCGGAACTCACAACAGAGGACATCACACGTGAGAAGTGGTGGAAGAATAGAAGTGGGTCAGGATACCTAAGTTCAAATTCAGATGTCTAGAATGAACAAGGAGCTCCAATCAATCAAGGAGCTTATAACCGGAAAACCAGGGTCCTCCCAAGGAGTAAGTCAAGTCAAGTCATGGGGGAGATAGAAGGAGGAGAAGGGCATTTCAGTCAAGAAGAGCAAGCCCAATCCCTTGGGGAATTTCCAAGGCCAAGGAATGACCCATATTCGAACACATATAATCCAGGGTTGAGAAACCACCCTAACTTGTCTTGGTCCAACAACAACCACCTAGGAGCAACAACTTACCAAGGAGGCAACAACACTTACCAAGGTGGTAACAACAATTTCTAAGGTGGAAATAATAATCAAGGGTACCAAAACCGTGGGTAAATAGATACAATCAAGGAGGGGCAAACAACAACAATCAATGGGGAAGTTCAAGTAGTAACCCACCATCCAACTTTAATTCCCAAGCTTCCGCCAACCAACCAAAGGACAAGTCTCTAGAGGAGATAGTGAGCACAGTGATCAAAACAGTTGCCATCGGGTCAGAAGCTCTCAAGAACACCTTGCATGCCTCCGAGCAACGAATGTCAGCTTACATGCAGTCCAATGATCAGAGAGCAAATAGTCATGGAGCTTCACTGAAGAAGATGGAAACTCAGTTGGCACAGATTTTTGATGCACTGGTCAAGAATAAGAAAAAGGCATCAAACTCCGATGAACATGTTAACGTGTTAGAGGCCGTCCAATTGGGAGTTGATGAAACCGAAGGAAGCATGGTAGAGGTGGCAGTTAAGGAAGATAGGGGAAGTGACATAGACTCCCCCATTAAACTTGAGGACCCCGGGAGTTTCGTCATAGAGGTACAAATTGAGAATTCACCAAAGATGGGAGCGGTGCTTGATATAGGGGCTAGCATCAATATGATGCCATTAGAGGTATACGAATAGCTGAAGATTCAGTCGATCAAGCCTACCTCCCAGACCCTCATTATGGCGGACAATTCTTCCATCACCCTAGTTGGTATTGTGGAAGAAGTTTATGTGAATGTGCACGGTTTGATGGTGCCGGTAGAATTTGTCGTGTTGAATTGCATACGAGGAGAATCCAGTTGTAGGGACTGGAAACTACTTTTGGGGAGGTCATTCATGGCCACATCGGGTATGGTAGTTGATATTTGTTCTAGGGACATTTCCTTCAGCTGTGGAGGCAAAAGTGTTAGCTTCAAGGTAACACCCCCCGGAACAAGCCAAGTCAGAGATTGTTTGGTCTTGGAACCACCAAATTCCAGAAAGAAAAGGAGCCGGGTGCTCACCCTTGTGCAAGCTTTTGAGGGAGTTAAGGAGATGGAATTGGGAAACCAAGACTGCATTAAGGAAAGGCAAGAGTCAGAATTTGAAGAGGAGGAATCCAGTACTGAAATCTTCAAACAATTAGGTGAGCTTGAGCAAGACAACACAAAGCTCAAACTGGAGGTTTATTTGCTTAAGACCGAAAATGGACTATTGAAGAAGAAATTGCATGATCTCTCAACAGTGAACAAGGGTTTACAGGAGCAAGTAGTGGAGCTTGCCACCAAAGAGGAGTTAGTCTCCAAGAACCTAGAAGAGTTGGCAAGACTCTCCGAAGAATTTGAGGAAGACAATGGGAGAAGGACAAGGAAACTTCAACTAGGTGTGGAGGAGTCCGCAAATGCGGTAAGAGAATTGCAAGAACGGTTGAGCACCAAAGAAGATGAGTTGAAGCGAGCCAATATCAAGGAGTGTGATTTGATTGAGCAACTAGTGGTGATAGAAAACAATGTCAAATCCCTCGGATACGAACAACAAAAAGGGGCCCACGCCAACAATCGAACATGGAGTTTCCCTAACCGTCCTGTTACTTGTTACTTTTGTGCCAAAAGAGGGCACACTAAGGCTTATTGCTTTAGTTTCCAAAGGTTCAAAGCAAGTAGAGTAGGATCTAGGATGAACCCACCAAGGGTTAAACAAATATGGGTTCGAAAGGACCTAGTTGGGCAAATGAGGAAAGTGGGTAGAGATGCAGTGCATAGGTATTTGGCACCGGTTTGGGTGGCCAAGTTGAATGTGCTCCCCATTCCGGTCAAACCTCATTTGGTTGACCGGGTCCCACTTTGAGTGCATTGCACTCACTTTTGTAATAAGTTTAGTATTTTTATTTTTATTTTTCGGATGGTTAGTTTTTGTCTTTGTAAACTTTAGGTACAGAATGCTTGTCAATGTGTAAAGGTTTTAGTTTTGGTGCAGATGCAGTTGCAGGGCAGAGTTCAGGAGTCAGTCCAGGAGAACAGTGCGGTTATAGTGCGGGTCAGTTACCCGCACTCATCCCGCACTCCGAAGGCATCAGGTAATAAAGTGCGGGTACAGCGTGGGTCAGTCACCCGCACTCCACCCGCACTTTGGTCGCGTAGTATATATACCGCCTGTCGTTTTCTAGGGCTCCACTTGCCACAAAAGCAAAACAAAACAGCAAATTTCAAAAATTTTTCCCTCGTCTAAACTGAAAGGTATTCCGTGTGTGCCACGTTTTTGATTTTTCGGCAATCAAGGTATGAATTCTTCCTCTAATTTCATTACATATCTCTCTAATCCAAAACCCTAACCCTTTTTATCAAAATTCTTTTTCCTCTCATGCATGAACTTCATGATTCAGGGCTTTGAACTTTTGTTTTTGCTTTTGATAATGTCTAACTGCCTATTGCATGTCTAAGAGGATGGAATGATGGGTGTTGTCTACTTTTGCATGTGATGTGTTGATTGTTAGAATGATTTTCTATTGCAATTGGATATTCAAATTATGAATTTGGGTTTTTATGATTGAATGGAATTCTATACATGAATTAGAGTCATATTGGTGTTAACTTGGTCGATGATGTGCTGAGATTATGAATTGTGTACATGAATAGCAATTCTGCATTTGCTGGTATCTGGGAACTGAGTTAGAGTGCGGGTACAGTACGGGTCATTCACCTATACTTTATTCTCCTGGCAGAATATGTGTCCTTTCAAATTCCTTCATCATAACTTCATGGTTCTTTGGTCCGAATATTGCCTTAAAACTGTTGTTTATTTTGTAGATGTCAGGAAGAACCAGGAAATCAACTAGGCAAAGCAGTCAGGGTTCCGAACAAAGACCGAGGAGAGGACCCCAAGTTCCACCACCATGCATCAGACACCCGGATTTTGAGGACCGTTTAGAATATTTCTGTGAGCGAGACATCGTGGTGGAAAGGGGGATAACAGTTGAAGAGCTGGAGGGCACCTCAATTCCTCTAATGATTGAAACAAGGGGATGGGAAACCTTTGTTAGCCCCCCCCGATGTATTGTCGACGTGTGGTCGAGGAATTCTTTGCTGGAATGGTACCGGAAACTTTTCAGCACACTTCTTCGGTTCTGGTCCGTGGGGTAGAGGTTCGGATGACTATAGCGGACATTAACAGGTACTATAGGACTGAGCTTCCAGTTGATCCCGAAGCAGTCGGACGTCTAAAGCAGGGAGTGACTTGGAGTGAATTTTTTGTGACACAAAATGTGGATTTTGCAAATCAATTAGTGATCCGTCCAATGGATTTTTAGGTGGCGCTTGATCACCGCATGAAGCACACCAACTTAAAGAGTGAGTTGGGATTCTGGCACGTGTTCATCTCCCATTCGCTGATCCCCAGAAAGCACAGAACTTCAGTTAACTTCAATGCTGCAATGATCCTGTACTGTATACTGCAGAATCAGTTGATCAACATAGGCTTTCTAGTCAAAAGGGAGATACTTGAGTCAGGAGGTGTCAGAGTGGACAAGCAGCCACTCATCTTCCCTAGCCTCATCACCGCATTTTGCAGGACTGCCGGGGTGGATTTTGGATCCGACCCTTTCGAATGTGGTTTGGGGCTAGTTGGGCGTTTCACATGGAATGACCAAGTCAGAGAGTGGGACCCCTCTGGTGTCAGGGTCCGAACAGGGAGAAGGAAACTTGCCCGAGGGGGCAGCACGAGCAGACAGGCTGAAGACATCCCGGAACAACTAGATTTGGAGCCGGTTTATCTCGAATATGATGATTATAGGCCCGCTGCCCCACCCACGCAGGAGGCGTTTGGAGAGGTCCATTGGCAGACCTTGCTTACAGGATTGGAGAACCTCAGGACTGAGGTCGTCGAAAACGGGAGGCAGATTACTGAGAGCAGGGCGGAAGCCAATGAGTATTTTACTGACCTTTGGGGCAACCTCACTGACATGAAGGAGGCACTCAGTCTTCCGAGTTATCCGCAGAAGAAGAAGAGGCCAGCTGCTTTCTCACCTCCTTCAGGGGGCCCAGACATCGACCCATATAGGGGAGAGCTCCAAGCTGCAATAGAGATCCAGGAGGGAGCATGAAGAGCGGATCCGATCAGAGATCGACCCCAAGGGAAAAGGGATTGCCAGTGAACTGGAGAGGGAGTTTTCCGACAAAGATTGACCATCCATTCCTTTTTGGTTATTGTTATTATTCTAGGACTTCTTACTATTATTGCTTGTATTTGTATTTTCCTTTAAACGGCTTAGACTTATTTTTCTTTTCTTTTCGCATTTGATTATTCGTTTGGTAGAGTTGTTGTGTAGTTTTAAGCTAGGTTGTGCATCTTTTGGGAAGCACACAACAACACGCATGGACATCGAACGATCTTCCTTCTAAAGGGAGTTTTCTACCTTCGAATTTTGTACTTAAGCTTTCAATGAATGCGATTTAGTTTTTGTTATTATGAATTAGCATGATCGAATGTATGTCTAGATTCGGTTTGGGGGTGTTGAACCCTCATTCCGCCATTTATTGAGTTTATGCTTGTTATTTCCAACAATGGAGACATTGTTGAGTTTTGGTTTGGGGGTGCACTACGCATTCGCCTTGTACAGTTTAGTGTCCAATTTTTCAATTTTGTCGCTTGTCCATTTTTCAAACTGTATCCAGTAAGGGTATGATGCTCCTAGAGTGTGCTTTCGACAAGTTCCTTATATGTGCTTTGACCTTGTGATATAGTTTGGTGCCACTTGAGGTTCGCTTGCACCATCATGGGTTCGTCCCACCCGTTGGTGTCAAGTATTGGGGACTCATTGTTCCCATGTCCTGTTCTAATAGTGGAGATACCCGTGAGATCACAAACACAAGCATAAAAATGCGTTTTCTGAGTGCATTATTGATTATTCTTAAACACGCCTCTCGTCATTTATGTCATGTGCCATAGGACTTGCATATAATTCTGTGAATTGCATGATGGATGCTTTCATTCCCTTTTTAGATGGTTGTGGAAGTGATATTAGGGAATGTATGTGTATCAAATTACCTCTATAGCCTAAACACCATTTACCATATTGTGTGCTCCAAAGCCAAGTTGAGGCCAAACACTTACTCTTTCATTTGGTACAACATTCAACCATATACCCAATAGCCCAAACACATGCCTACCCTTGTACTAATCATGTTAGGATGGGAAATGGTAGTGATGAAAAGGGTTAAAATGGTCATAACGGGTAAAATGAAATAATTGTTGAAAATATGCAAGGAAAGGGGTAAGAACCTTAGTTATGTGCCCTAAATGCCTAAGAAAGGGAAATTGTAACAACCCAAATGGAGTACAACATTGTGATTGGGAAATTGTTAAAGAAAAAAAAATTAAAAGAAAGATTGTACTTGAAGTGCCATAACGGGATTGTTTTATGCTAAAATCGCTCAAACGGAATGCAATGTTGAAGGCACAAATGTGGGTTAAATGGTTTCCTAGAGGGTTGCATTTAAGCGAGAAAAGAACATGGTGTGGTAGTAGGGATGTATTCTAGCATGATTGGTGAGTTTGAACTCCAAATGTCCATATTTTTGTGTAAACTCATTCAACCCCACAGCCACACTATAGCCGGTTGAAAAGCCCTTTTTGATCCATGTAAGTCTAGTTTGGGAATGTCGGTTGAAGCACGATCTTTCACATCCATGGCATGGTGACTCGTTCCTAAGATAGTTCATTGGTTAAATCTTATGCAGAATCTCCTTTGCATATTTGTTGTGTGGAACTTAGGACTCTTGAGGAAATAAAATAGAGAATCCATGTGAGTTTTAGAATTGAAGCGAATTATGCTCAAGGTATGGGAGTAAGTTGTCTTAATTCATGAATGCCTTGAGGTGTGGGATTCGTGTTCGTACGAGCCTCCCTTGGGTGTCTCCAAATTGCTCTTGATCTTGTGCATATGTTTTTCTCCTCTCTATCACACCTATTTGTATCATATCACACATTGGACTTGCGGCATTGTTGAGATATTATTTAGGTATCTAGAAATTAAATTCAGTTGGCGTCTTATTGTTTCGATTAGATTTGCTTGAGGACAAGCAAAGGTTTGGTTTGGGGGTGTTTGATCGGGCCAAATATGTTGTATATTTAGGCCCTCAGATCCTTACCTTATGTTCTATTTCCGTGCGTTTTTGTATCTCTTATGTGTTGTTTTGTGCTTATTTATAGGAAATGATGCAGAGACGGGTTTGGAAGCATATTGCAGTGATTCCGGCAGAAAAAAGGTGAAAGTAAAGGTAAAAGAGTATAAACAGCTCTACAGTGCGGGTCGCAACCGCACTCCGACCGCACTCCAGCCGGGCTGTGACCAGGCAGTATCAGGCTGTGACCCTTTTGAGCTTGTGTGCTTGATCGGGGTCCTCTGGCAGTTTCTCAACTTAGAGGTAGTCAATGATAGGGTCCATCTAACATGGGAGGTGATCCACCGGGCTCACCTCCTCTCATTTGGCTATGCTGGGTCGGGAAATCAGTAGGAGCAGTACCTCATTTGGTAGCGCCAGTCCTCTGTTTGCAGCAATCTTGGCCAGTACCTCTGCCTGATGGTTCTGCTGCTTGGGTATCTGTTCTATCTTCACTTCCTTGTTGCATCTAGGCTCTTGTGATCTCCTCTTGGTAACTTCATGGCTTGCATGACTGTTACCTACGCACACTGCTTGGCTAATGTCTCTGGATTGATAGACACTGCATAGCACCTGCACACTGCTTGTTGGTCTCCATGTACCTCTCATACCTTGTCACCTACCGGAATTTCAAGGCATTGTGGTAGATTGATAGAATTCTCTTGATTACTGATAAGCGGATGGGGTATCGACCACAACGAAATCTGTCATGAGATTTTCCTAGAGAGGCGCTTGCCCAACTATCACTGGTAGGATCATCGACCCTATAGGTACCAACGAGTCCTCAGTGAATCCATACAGGGGTGTGGTATAGCTATTGTAGCAAGGGTGTTTCAGATTAAATTTCTCGAGTGCATCTTAAAAAAGGATATCGACACTGCTCTCGATATCGATGATAACATGGCGGACCAGACAATTAGCTATCTGTACTGTAATGACCATGAGGGTCATCATAGGGCTGCACCGTGTTGTAAATGCCCTCTTCAGTGAATACGATCTGGGTCGAGCGAGAAAGTCCTAGTGACCCCCAGGAGATCATTAGAACATCCTGGCCCGGGTCAAGCCGAGGTACCTTCATAGCATGATTCTTCATTGAGTTGTTGGAAGTTCCTGCTAGCATGGGACCTCCGACAACAGTATGGATTACATGGATCTGATGCATCAGATATTTCCCCTTATCCTTCCTCCTCTCTTCTACTTTATTGACCTCTGCCTGTACCTCCTTCCCTACCCGGATGCTGGCCAGTACCTGTTGTAGGAATTCGATCAAACAACCTCCTCTTACTAGTCCTTCGATCTAATTGCTAAGGCTGTAACACTCTGACGTGTTCTGTCCCTTATCCTTATGGAAGTCATAGTACTTGTAGTGGTTCGCTGGTCAGCTGATAACTTCATAGGACTGGGTTTCCTGAGCAACCCATTGTCTCAGATTCCGATGTATATGGTCTCTCGGGAGGCGTTGAGAGGGGTGTAAATATTGTACCTTTCCTCCTCCCTAGCTATCCGCGCTACTTCTCTCGGCGGAGGCGTCGCTCTAGAAAAGGTCCTTCTGGATTGATACCACTCCCACCATGGTGGAAAGGGTGGCGACCGGTACGTAGGTCAGTTGGGAGGTCGATTCTGAACCTTCTGAACCATTCCAGGTTTAAGTGCCTCATTCCTATGGTGGTTGGCAGATCTCAAGTAATCATGCTCCATCTTGACTCAAAGTTGCTCATTATTTCCACCTGCTCCAGAGCCCTATTATAAGCCTATTTGTACGTCCCGGGTGGATGCTTAGCAAAGGACCTGAACAATCTACCGGCTCATAGGTTTTTTCTGAAGTTGGTCAGGGTTTCCTTCTCAGAAAATACCCCAATCTGGACCACCATTTTATGGAACTTCTCTACGTAGAACCTCAGTGATTCTCCCTGCTCCTGGACCACATACTAGAGTAGGATGGGATCCTTAGGGTGAGGTTTAATTCCCTAGAACTGAGCACAGAAATCAGTTGTTAAACGTGTGAAAGAATCGACACTACCTGGAGGTAATTTCCTGAACCACGTCTTGGCGCAATCGGTCAGGGTTATTAGGAATATCCTGCACATTACAGACTACGTAGAGTTCTGGACCTCCATCTGGTGCACAAAAATTTTAAAGTGGTTCAATGGATCCTCTGTCCCAGAAAACTTTTCAGCTGGTATCTTGAATTTAGGAGGTAACTCCGCCTCCCTGATCCTCCTTCAGAATGGTGCATTCATCTCACTTAGGGGATCCTTTCAGCTCTCCCGGTGCTTCCTTTCTTGGCCCTCTTGGCCACTTGGTCATGGAGGCGCTTGGATCCATTATTCTTGGACTCAACCTCTGAATCTTTATTGTCTGATCCCTCAGACTCTACAGACGCCTCATCTCAGCTCTCCCCTCCAGGTGGGTTTCCTCGGGAGTTCCTTCCTAGGCCGATATTACCATTAGCGGTGGTCCGTGGATGCCTCTCCTCTGCTACCGGCCTGTCTAGGTGTAGAATTTCAATCAACACCTTCAAGCTACATCCTGGGAGGTCACAGCAGGGTAGGTACCTCTAGGTACAGTGATTTTGACAAGAAGGATACAATAAAAATGGGGGTACAAAACGTATCCAGTAAAAATAATAACAATGGATTGTCTTATTGATTACAGGTTTTATTTATACAATGATGGTGATAATTCTGTCTATAGGGCTCTTTTTCTCTCTCATACAGTTGGCGATGGCGATCTCGAACTAGTCGATAAATGGATATTTTTCTGTAGGTGATGGTGAATACACTCTGTAGGTCATGGCAAATCCTCTCTCCCCGGGTTTTTTTCTTTCTCTTCTTTTTTCTTCTTCGTTTCTTCGTTTCTTCCTTTGGATTCTATCATTGTATTTATAGCCCCTGATTCTTCCAGTCAATCCCCATAAATCAGGCCAATTGATCTACAATCATAGGAGTCGATTGGTGTTGACTGAGGTTGTAGATTAGTGCGGGAATTGCTCCTTTTAATTACGTAATAGTTTACGTTATATTTAAATTCTGATTGGGTTGACCATTTTGTCTCATTTATGACGTTTAAAGTGTTGAAAATGTCAACCTTTTTTTTTTGCCTTGCTAGAGACAAACGCTGGATTTGTTCCTTTGGGGCACTGTACTGGTTCATTAGCACTGGTGTACTGGTCCACTTTTGCTAGGGCGGTTCTTGTTATAGCATGCTGGTACCTTCTCCAAAACCATAAAAATGGTTAGAGGAGGTGTAAAGGTGGTTACCAAAACCGTGAAAGTGGTTAAAAGTCAGAATTTCAAAAATGGTTACTAAAGTCGTAAAAATGGTTACCAGAGGCTGTAAAGGTGGTTACCAAAACCGTGAAAGTGGTTAAAAATCAAAATTTGAAAAGTCGTAAAATGGTTACTGTTAACAAGGATTTTTGGCAAGGGACCAAAGGAGAATTTTCCAACTAGTATCATCCCGATGGACGCCAGTCCTAGCTTACGGGTGACCAGCAAGGTCAATGCCACTACTTAGATGGATCCGATACTTGGTAAGGCTAGGACCTCGATTACCTATCTATCTAGATGGAGCACTAGTACCGCGAGCTAACGAAAGTGTTAACAAGAATTTAGCTCGGGGCAATAAATCTCAGTTAGCACCCTCGAGATCATTACCACGTAGGTGATGACCAAGGTAGAACGTATATATGTAACAATGCCTAATGAAATGACAAGGAAACAACGATATCATTAGCTACTCAAAAGAATCAAAAAAGGTTTCCTCTATTGATAATACGTGATATACATCTCTCTTTGCTCTCAATTCTCTCTCAAGTTGCTCTCAATTCTCTCTAAGGGTGTAGTTGGGTACTTGTTGTGTGCCTGTCGAATAGTAGTCTCCTCTTTTCAGAAGGAGGAAATCCGTCCTTTATACAATGTCTTCACAGGTTAAACTAATTGATTCTCCCCTTGAGTTTCTCCATCTCTCCCCTCATTATCGGACAAGATTTTTATTTTAAATGTTATTGACTTTGAATTAATTGCTGAATCGTGGATATCTTGGCAGAGATCAATTTGTTTCCTACTTGGACTCTATTATTTGTTCTGTACGCATGTAATGTCTTAAGATATGATCCTGTGTGTCTTCAGGTCTAGCATGTTCTCGCAGGGATCATCGAATATGGCATGTAATGTGGCGGGGTACATCAGGTAGTGAGGTCGATCAGTGTTCTAGCCATGATATAAAAGAATTTAGTCTAATCAGAAGCTAGGTCCATCCTCCCTTGACCTTTTGAATTTAGGTGCGGCCTCCCGCGGACACCTTACTATGTCAGCGAGGTACTAGCGAGCTCCTGGAGAAGTTACGAGGTAATCCTGACTTCGGGGGGGAATTTCCTGTTTTTAGGTTCAGTGACGCGGGCTTGATCTGATCATTCCTGGCTCTATTCCGGATGTTTCTGGAGCCCGTTCTTGTTCCTGCAGGGCGGTACCGTAGCTCAGCTTTGGGTAACATGGTCTCTTAGTGGATGATCTCGGGCATGGAGCTAGGCCTGGAAGGTGGAAAATTTCCCTTTGGTCCTTAGCCAATTTTGGCTATTAACAGAAGTCCCCTCTGACTTGAACACTAGTTGTCGAGCTTAGGGTTGGGGTCAGATTTTTCATTTTATTTGGGAAATCTTTCCTTCTTTACCGTTACCAGAATATTGGGGAAATGTTCTCATTAACTGCGTAAGTGACGTGGCATGAACTTACTAATTTGCTTCCGAGTTAATCCGGTTAAGTTACGGCAGTCCCCGAGATTCTTCATGATCTCAACCGAAGATCTCGATAGCTCGTGCTGCTGCCCTCTTGCTTATATATACTTGTTTATCTCAACGTCTTCCTCACAGCTCTCAAACTCAAATTTTTCCCAATATATACTTTCTCTCATGGCCTTTCTCTCTAGCTTATCTTTTTCTTCATTCTTCATCCTTACTGACTTCATCATGTCGAAAACCAGTCATGATTTAGTTGACTCCACAGTTGACTGGGAGGAGGTCTTTAGCCTTGCCTCTGGGAAACGGGCAAGAAGGAGCTTAGACAGCGACGATTCCCCGCCCAACCCGCAGCGTCGGCGGTCGAACAGGAATGTGTCCATTGGGACCGGGTTTTCCAACCACCCTGACCATCCTTTGGATATTGCCGATGAAGACTCTGAAAAAGAAGTGGGCGGCGACACCGAGAGAGAACATCGAGTCCTGGCTTCTGGCCTCCCTTTGGAGAGGCTCCCTCCCTACGATTTCAGGGTTGTCCCTGATTCCATCGTCGATCCAGTCGTGATTGACCGTTTGAGGTCGAAGTATGGCATCCCCGATAGCGTTTCCATCTCGGTGCCCCCCCAAGGGTTACGAGTTCTTCAACCCCCATAAAGGCGTGCTTCCAATTCATATGGCGGCTCTCAAGAATGGGGTTAGGCTTCCTCTTCATCCGACTCTTCGGCGAGCTCTTAACGCCATCCAGCTTGCTCCCCTCCAGTTGACGCCTGGCTTATGGAGGCATCTGATTGGCTTCCTCGTGCTATGGAGGGAACAATGTCAGCTGAGCAAGGTGACGAGAGAGCCGGGAGCAGAGGAGCTGGCCTATCTTTTCAAGATCAGGAGCCTGTCTGGTGCTCATCGAGGCCTGTTTTATGCTAAGGCCAAGAACAAGCTCAACTTTGTTATTCCTGGCGCTTCGAAGTAGGACCCCGCCTGGAAGGAAGAATGGATCCTTGCGGGGATGATTGGGGGAGCTCGATTTTCATTGGAGGGCATGAGTTTGAGGTTCCTACAGCTTTCAGTGACAAACCCTCGTGGGACCGGGACTCCCTGCCCTCTGAATCTGAAGCTATTTTGAAGGCTATTTTAGCCAGGAATTACTTGAACCTGAAGTTCCCAACTGCCGAAGCCTTCGATCCTCGTAGGGTGAACCAATACCTGCGGATCTCAGACGCTACTCCTCGTAAGTGTCATTGAATTGCCTTGCCTTGCCTTGCCTTGCCTTGTTGGCTTGGTTCTGACATTTTCCTTTTTAATTTGTTTATTCACAGTTTTTGTCGTTTAACTAGCTTCCCGCGATGTCCAACGTTCTCCTCAAGCTAGAATTCCTCTTTCCTTTGCTAGGGTCGCACCAACTCTTGCTCCATCTACCTCCCCAGTTGGGTCCAAGATGGCCAACCTTGCTTCGTGGGCTTTCCGGGCTTTGGGTAAAGCTCCTCAGGCTGTTGGTCTGACTGCTTCTGCCCCTTCTGTTGTAGTCGCTAAAGTTGCTACCCCCTCAATTCACTCTTCTGATTCTGCTGCGCTTCCAACCCCCTAAGCTTCTGAGGATTTTGGAAGGGGTGTCGCAAGGATTCCTTCCAGCCGTTCCCACCCTTAGTCGAGCTCGACGAGGCAGAACGAAGTCCTGGAAACATTCATCGCGTCTTGTCTGGGCGGTGGGATCTCCAGGATGGCCTCCATGCCTGTGGATGTCCTGATCACCAATGGGTCTGCTATCTTAGCTGAGGTAATTGCATTTCCTTCATACAACTTCTGCTAATTTGTTCAATCTCTAACTCTGGCTTTGTCTTTTGTAGGCCTTCAAGTTTAATGTAGCGATGGGCTAGCAAGTAGCCCTCCTTCGCGACCGGGCTACAAAAGCAGAAACCGAAGCCGAGAAAGCCATGGGATTGCTCAAGCAGGCTCAGTTCTTAGTGGAAGAGATAACATCCAACTAGGGAAAGGTTGAGATCGAAATGGCTGAGCTTCATTGTGACCATGAGAGGACGAAGCAATCTTATGATCAAAAGCGTCTTCAGTCTACCCGGCGGGCCAGACAGAGGGATTCTTAGAAAGCTGAGGCTAAAAAGTTGGACCTCGAGAATCAGGCTTTGATTGCTCAGGTGACCAAGCTGCAAGCTGACGCGGAGACCTCCTTCAGCGATGGATACTTCTACGCTTCCTTTCTGGCTGCAGAAGCTCTCCCTCTTCCCTTTGACCTGTCATCTATTGTCGGCTGGGATAGACAGGAAATAGTGATTAAAGCTACTGAGCTATCTCGCCCTGATGGCGACGAGGCGGTTCCTTCGAGCCAGGAAGGAGCTGGAAAACAGCTGGTTCAGACAGATCCTTCATTTCCTCCTCCTATCTTTACTACTTCAGGTCCCGGGAAGCCTTCCAGTAGGTTCTGTCTTCTCGATAAAATGGGGACCAGTCAGGAGCTGGGGAAGGAGCTAGGAGCCCGTCTGAGGAACCCTCTATAATGGAGATGAAGGTCGACAGGAGCCAAACGGGGTCCATGGCTGCCCTTCTTGATGCGGCTATCCCGCCTGAGGTTATGGAAGTAATTAATGAAGTCCTGGAGGAAGATCCTGCTGACCAACAGGTGGAGCCTCTAAATGGAGGGATGGTTGGCAAGGATAACCAAGATGGACAACTACCTGAAGGGGGGGGGGGGGGGGGGGGTCGATTGTGAGGATCGGCGTGAAGGAGGAGGATCGGTAGAGGAAAACCAAGAGAGTTCCAAAGCTAGAAGCAGTTCGTTCATGACTTGTCTTGATTACCCGGAAAAGGGGGTGGGCACCTCGTTTTGCTCTTATTTAGTTTAGCTTTTTTTTTTATATAGCCCGAGCTCGGGGGTTGGGCTTCCCGTTGGATAGATGTAGCCTTACCAGAGGATAGGCTCCTCTTATCTTTAATGAGGAATCAACTCGCTTTGAGAACTCTTGTTCCATCCCTGGTCTTGAATAGGAACCAGAATTGAATCTGCAACGACAAAAAAAATTTGGTAAGGAATTCTTATTATGATGATCTTGATCCTGCACACGAAAAAAAATATTTGTTTTTAAATCCGTCTTAGGAGAGGTAGCCCGATTGAGGCATCAGGAAGGCTGTTCAGCTATTTTCTGGTTTCGAGATATGGATGGCAACTATGCTATTACACTCAGACCCTTCTTGGGGGTGGCAGCCCGACCAAGGCAACAGGTTGAGTTTGTAATCGAAAGTATTCATAGTGAAATTTTTCTCTCTCCGTCTCCGATAACCGTGGTTTTTTTCCTTCATGGGTTTTCCACTTAAAATTTTATGTTTTGCATGCTCAATTTCTCTCATCGTTCTATAGTTTGATCACGAATTTATATCAACTTGTTAGATGTGTGGTTAATTTTACTTAATCCAAAAATCACCGTCAACAATTGGCGCTAGAAGGAGGGGGAACAAAATATTGTGCTTAGCTAAATCGCTAGACCGGCAACAAAAGCATGTGAACGACAACATGGCAAACAACAAAGATATGAGTCAATGTCCACATGACATTGACGCCATGCGCGATGTCGACAATTCTGGTCCAGTCCATACCATCATTTTTGGGGGAGATCCACCCTCTACCACTACAACATCAGCTGGAGGGGCCCCGGTAACCTCCACAAATATTTCACCTGGGATTTCTCCGGATGCATTCCGGTAAGTACAGGAGTCCATACGGAGAGTCATTGAAGATGCCTCTAAGCCTGGAATCAGCATAATGGCTACCACCAACCTGACCTCACCGTACCAGCTATCTACAACTGTGGTGGCCCAAGACCTCAAAGTGCGTTCTGAAATACTGGCAATGACCCCAGGCGCACCCTAGAAATCTGGCAAAGATAGGGTAAATCATCGCAAAATGAGGGAGCATTCCCAAAAAAAGGATGATCACCAAGATGGCCAGGACCACAAGGATCCCGGAGGGCAAGAGTACTAAGATTCAAAAGGACATAGAGAGTCCAGTCTAGGGGGAGGGCATAGAAAGATACCACAGGGGAGGAAATGAGTACGATCGGGAAGACAGGCAAGGCAGTCACAGAAGGAGATCCCGGTCAGTTTCAACAAAAGGGTACGAGGAAACCCCACCCAGAAGGTAGTAGGAAACCACCCATGCAGTCAAGTATAATCTTCGCGACGCCCAGGTCACAGGGCAAGTGCCAAGGGACCCTCATGGGCTCACCATTCGTCAAAAGTTTGATGAACATGGAGAACGGGAGGGTGATTGAGAAATCTTGCTAAGAAGAATGGAGGTGTTAGAGCGTAGGGAGGGCAGCGGTAATTTGTTTATAGGAAACTCAGAAAGTCCGTTCTCTGATCTAATCAAGCAAGCCCGATTCTTAGAAAAGTTCAGGATGCCATATGCGGAACAGTTTAAGCCCAACACCGACCCTCAGGAACATGTTAGAAGGTACCATAGCATGATGGCTCAGTATGATTACAATGAAGCACTTATGTACAGGATGTTCCCTCAAACATTAGGGATCAGGGGTCCAGATGGTTTGGTTGTCTTACCAGTGGCTCGATCAGGAATTTTCAAAAGTTGATACAAGCCTTCACCCGACACTTTATGGGAAACATCCAAAGGAGAAAGTCAATATCAGTCTTATCAACCCTGAAACAAAAGAAGGATGAGAAGCTGAAGGATTACTTGACCAGTTTCTCGCAGGAAGTATCAGAAGTGCAAGACCCTAATGATGATGTTGTGGCTCTCAGCGTTTATTAACAACCTATGACATAGCCAGTTGTCGCTAAGCTTGAGGCAGAAAGGGGCAACCACTTATGCACAATTAGTGGATGATGTAGGAGGAAATGCGACGGCAGAAGAAGAACAAATAGCCCTTATCGGAGAATTCATATATGGTGACCGACCGAAAGAAACATAAAAGCCTAAAGATGGCAGTTCGAAAAAAAACCACAAGTGGGTTCAGAAGAACCACAATTAAGGGAAGGGCAAGGATGGTCGTAGAGACGATGACAAGAAAGGATAACAAGCCTTTCGAGAGGCAGTACACCAATTATACTCCCCTAGCCCAAAAGCAAGAGGAAATCTTAACCGTGATAGAAGACAAGAACCTGTAAAAGAAGCCCCCCAAGCAATCTAATTTTGCAAGAAGAGACACCTCAAAGTAATGTCAGTTCCACCGAGAAAATTGTCACGAAACTTCAAAGTGCTACCAACTAAGAAATTACATCGAGAAGCTGATCAGGGAAGGACATTTGAAATATGTAGTCCTAAAAGGTGGTGAAGACCGGCAGAAGAACCCCTCAAAGAATGACCTAGACAAAAAGAGTAGCCCAAAGAGGAATTCAGATGGGGGAGCCATCAACACGATCTTTGGAGGACCGTGCACTAGGAAAAGTAGTCGGGAGAGAATGATTTAAGTCCGTGAGGCAATAGATGGCTAGAGAACCTGGAGGTGAACTTAGTTGGTCCAGACCAAAAGAAGCTCAAAAAATGCTAAGACGAATAGTATTTTCTGAGGCAGATGCACATGGACTAGAGTCAGGCCGAATGATGCAATCCTGGTATCAATTCGCATTGGCCACCAAGAAATGAGAAGAGTGTTGATCGATAACAGAAGCTTAGGAGACATTGAATGCCTGGGTGTTTGATCAGCTAGGGTTACAGAGAAAAGACTTGCAGCCATTGACAGTCCCATTGAAGGGGTTCGAGGGAGCAAAAGTGAGGTCGCTAGGAACGATTAAGCTACCGGTTGAGATCGAGACTTACAACTGCCAGAAAACTGTGCTCATCGACTTCATCGTAGTAGATGTTGAGAATTGGCCTTACAAGCTTTAATGGGAAGGCCTTTCCCGAACAAATCAAAGGCTATCACAGCAACCGATGCCTTAACAATCAAATTCCCAACTGAAGTGGGGGTGGGTGTCATGAAGAGCTCACAAGAATAGGTGAGGAAAACAAGCATGGCGGTATACAATGAAAATGAAGAGCCATACATGATGCAAATAGACATGTTAGGGGGTAGGGATTATCCTGAAGTTGATGAAAAAGAAATTCAAGCAGAAACACCGACCCAGTTCGACCTAGTCCAAAGAGAGTCGCCTCCGGAGCAGGAGAAAGATCAAAGGGAGGAACTGACCATTGAGGTCACAATAGACGGAAGTAATCCTGACTAGACGGTAAAATTAGGGGCCCAAATGACGGAGCATACCCAAAATGATTTGGCTAATTTGTTGAGAGAATATAAAGATATGTTCACATGGAAACATGAGGACATACTCGGGATATATACCAAGGTGATATCCCACTACCTGGCGGTTAATCCTGAACGAAAACCGGTCATTCAAAAGAGGCAACAATTTAATCCCAAGAGGAGTAGAGCGATCAAGGAAGAAGTCGAAAAACTCATGGCAACGGTGTCAATAAGAGAAGCACAATATCCTGAATGGGTCGCCATCATCGTCTTTGTGAAGAAGAAGAATGGGCAATGGAGAATGTGTGTAGACTTCACGGATTTGAATAAAGCATGCCCAAAGGATAGCTTCCATCTGCCCCGAATAGACCAGTTGGTTGATGCTACTGCGGGGCATGAGTTGCTCAGTTTCATGGTTGTCTACTTTAGTTACAACAAAATCAGAATGTTTGATCCATATGAGGAGAAGACTGCCTTCACAACAGACTAGGGGCTTTATTGCTACAAAGTGATGCCCTTTGGCCTAAAAAATGCCAGGACAACTTACCAAAGGGTGGTAAACAAGATGTTCGCTCGAAAGATAGGCAGAAACATAGAGGTATACGTGGACGACATGTTAACAAAGAGCATCACCACTGATAGACATGAAGCCGATCCAAGGGAGACATTAGAAGTGTTGATGAAATATGAAATAAGGCTCAACCTAAAGAAGTGTGTCTTCAGGGTACCTTCGGGAAAGGTCCTCTGCTTCCAAGTCCATCAAAGAGGAATCAAAGTGAACCCCAAAAAGATAAAAGCTTTAAAGGATATGAGGTCCCCAGTCACCTTGAAAGACATTTAGAAATTGACCGGCTATCTTGCATCATAAACCGGTTCATCAGCAAGTCAACAGACAAATGCTTGCTTTTCTACAAAGCCATAAGAAAAGGCAAATGAGTGGAATGGAATGAAGAATGCGAGAAAGCCTTCCAGAAAATTAAATAGTACTTTGGTAAGGCACCAATCCTATCTAAACCACTGGAAGGAGAAATATTGTACTTATACCTGTTAGTCACAGGAGTAGCGATGGGGTCGGTGCTAGTCAGGATGGATGGGGGAATACAAATGCCAGTATATCACACCAGCAAAGCCCTGCTACCCACGAAACTGAGGTACTCGCTCGCCGAACAAATGGCGTTGGCATTAGTCACTGCAGCAAGAAAGCTGATGCCTTACTTCCAGGCACACAAAATTGAAGTTTACACGGTTTGCCCACTTAAGCAGATCTTATCTAAGCAAGAAGTGTCGGGAAGGATAACAAAATAGGCGGTTGATGAAAATACAACTCTTAGCGTGTGTCTAACAACCTAAGGGGGGGGGGGGGGGGGGTGAATGAGTTGTTAATCGATTATTACCAATTTTTCGATTAGTCAATATTAATAACAATTAACCCAATATAAACAAACATACAAAATCAAGTAAAGTGCGGAAATATAAAGAACACTTGATTTTGACATGGAAACCCTTCAACAAGGGAAAAACCACGGGCAATCCTTCTAGCCACAGACGATCACAGAAATCCACTATATGAATAAAAGATTACACCCTCAAGTGATACTCAGACTCTCACTCTCGATAACCTCAGACTATGGACACTACCACTCGCCACACTTGGTTCAATCCCTAGTGATATCCCCTGATACACTACTCTTGGAGTGAGCACCTCCTACTCTACCCCACGAGCCTTTTACAGTGGCTCTTGACCAATGCTTGCCAACCACACCTTAGTTGCAAGACTTCAATGCTTGTGCAACTTCACCCCGAAGCCACAAGACTTTGACTCAATGAAGAGTATAAAAGTCTAAGTGTATATATGACACTATGCTCAAATGCAATAATGTGCAAGACCAAAACACAAAATGCTTAACTAGATGTTATAATGCAATTTAACAACCTAGTTATCAAACAATGCCTACATGCCCATACATAAAGACTCAATTGGATGTATAGATAAAATCTAACAACCTAATTGTCAAATAAAGTCCAACAAACACAAGTTGTCACAACATATAATCAAGGGCAATAAATGTGCAATCAAGAAATGCAATCAATGAGGCATAATATCAAGGTCTAGATGCAAAGCATAAAGACTTAGCTAGAAGGGCAATGCGGTCCCAAATTCTAGCTATCAATAAAAACCCAATCAAATATTGATGAACATTAACTAGTTGATTAAAACACAATTTCTCAACTTAGTTATCAATAAATCACATATGAATATTTATAACCTAGCTTTTAGGTAAAAACAACCTAATCAATTTAGCTATCACAAAACAAACACACATAAATATTCAAGAACTTGACTAGATGCACAAAGTCAACCTAATCATTAATTAAGCATACATGAACATTTATGGATTAGCTATTTAAGGCATAAATGACCTAATAATGCAAGCTATCACAAACAAACCCAATCATGCAATTTTGACTCATAAATATATGCAATAAAGTGAGTCAAGGTATTTAATCAAGCAATAAATATCTAATCTAGAGTAAGTAGAACAATAAATGATATTCAATGAAGTTCTAACTTACCTAGTAATGAAACCATGAAGACTCATGCTCAAAAGATGTTGAATGATGCAAGATGAAGATGGGTTTTGGGTTTTGAGAGTTAATGAAGCTTAAATGAAGCCTTCTCTCTCTAGACTCTCTCTATCTCTCTCTAGGGTTTCTGCAATTTCAGAGGTCTTCATGAAGAAGAAGAGATAAGGAAGTATTTATAGTGGGAAAAAATGAGCTGATGCGAAAAGACCAAAAAACCCAGTTTTTTTGGTGGCAGGGGACATGAGAGGCTACATGAAGTCACCTACCATGTAGCCTAACGTTCCGGAGAAGAAAAACATGTCTAAGGCGACATAAGAGCGACATGCACAAGTGACCTTGCATGTCGCCTAACACACTGGACAGCACACCAGCTCCAGAAACAAGCGACCCAAAACATGACCAAATGACATTGAAACCTTTCGTATGATATACCGTTGGAAAGGTATGGAAGTCTAATTTCTACTGCAACTTACATAATGAGGTTTTGATGTCTGAAGAAAGAGTTATGGTCATTTAAGTGACAAAAGGTCAAAAACGGATAATAGCAGAGATGCTCTGTTTCGGTGGTCTCTTTGGAGACTTCAAAACCAAACGAAACGGTCATATAATATTACGAATAATATACCGTTAGAAAGGTATGGAAGTCTATTCTCTACTCCAATTAACAAAACAAGATTTGGATAACTATGGAAAGATATATGGTCAAAAGAGTGACCAAAGGTCAGAATTGGTCAATAACAAAATTCCCACAATCATGGTATAAAACCATGTAACCAAATACCAATCCAAGAGAGCATAAATGAAACCTCTCTATGGTCACAAATCGTGCTAAGACTCAAGCACACTTATGTCCAAGTGCGGACATAACACAAGCACACCATCGTGCGAGTGAGGACGTTTCCGAACTTACAACGGAAAACGTAAAACAAAACAACCACACGTAAAGACAAACAAAGTCGAGCTCGTGTGAGTTGTGTAACGGATGCACACATATACACAATAAAGAACACAAATGCAAGATGAACAAAGCTTTCATGAAGTGTGTGTGTGCACCTAAACTCGTTAAGAGACAAAGTCAAGTGAGTATACCTTTTGCTCTTGAAGTCATGGAGATGCTTGGAAGCTTGCCAACACGGACCTAAGCTACCCATTACACAATCATCCCCAATGTGGTATGTCATGAATAAGCCAATCACAAAATAAAGGTTCTTACAATCTCCCCCTTCGGCTATTTCATGATAAAATACCACTCACAATAAATTCCTCACAAAACAAAACAAAGCTATTGTCCATGAGATTAATTGTACATTACTAATGAGATTCCTAGAATCTAAATCTTCAATATCTTCTATCTCCTTGTAGAATCATCAATGTACCTACACATAATAGCAAGAAGCAGTTTCCAAGAACAAGCGCAAGTGATGTGAACAAATAAAAACAAGCATTGCACTCAATAACAAATAAAGCAATACATAGTAATGCATGTGCAATGCTCCCCCTTAAAGGTAACTCTCCCTCATGATTTCTCCCCCAAAGCATAAACAATGCTCCCCCTATATCTCTCAAGACTTCTCCCCCTTTTTGTCATGAGATAGGCACAGGAGCTCCCCTTATCGGGTTGCTTTAGCAAATAGAGCTATTCACACAAATACATTGCATAATCATATACACAAACTTTATGCAACTTAAATAATTGAGAGAGATTCAAGGAGTATTATTTAAAAGAAAAAAATGTGTGAAATTTTTTTTTTTGCATGCAAGACATATAGCATTCAAGTTCAAGCAATGGTATTTGGCAAAGAAAATATCAAAAGGGTTTCCAAAGGAATTCAAACCAATTTGTACCCTTTTGTCATAAGTAAACAAGATATTGTTTTTCAAAAGAATTTCAATTTTAAAGAGAGCAACTATGTCAAACTTTATAAGCAAAACAAGACATGAGCGACTTTTGCACCCTTTTTGATTTTTACGGGTAGGATACCCGTACGATAGTAGTCTTGTTCAACTAATAAAGAAAGAGTGGAGACTAAATTTGGATGAAACATCCTTATTTATTGAATGGACAAAAGGTCCTTATTGAGTTTAGTCTTCTCATTTGCTTTCACACATATTTAACATATTAAGCAATCAAAAGCATTTTATGCATATCATTTTAAAGCATGTCATTAAAGGTTCTCATGTCATGGAGTTAAATTATGGGTCATTCAAATATACTTTCCCAATCAAAATCTCCTAGTCCAAAAATGCATTGATGAACTAAAATATGACATGGATTGCAAGTAAATCAATGTTGCACACTTATTATGAAAATAACATATAAGCATATGTACAACCAATCATCTCAAGCAATTATCAAAAGAGCATAAAATTAATCAACTTTTTGCATATGAAAAATCATGCAAGTTCACTCTCTTTGCTTGAGCTCCCCAAATGAGGTCAAATCCAACCAAGTCAATAGGAAGCAAAAGCCCCTATAGACCTACCAAGTCCAATGGACCTAGTTGCATCTATGGGTGTCATATGGGCACTAAAGCAAGCGGGTTCATTCTTTCTAACCCACCTAGGTTCCACTTTAACGATTTTAGTGGTCATAGGCATGTTTCTAGGTTCCCTAGGTTTATGCAAATTTGCCCCCTTTTTCAACCGTTTTTCTTTCATGCTCTCTAACCTACATCTCTTAATGTATTTAAAGCAATTTGGTCTTAAGTGATCAATCATACCACAAAAATGACAAGTAGGTATAAAAAAGGAGTTTATACCATTACATTGAGATCTCATCGAGGTATCGCCATGTTGATGATGTTGTCTTTGATGGTGCACCAGTTGGCTTGTCCTTAGAACTTGAGCCGATTGGTGTTGCCTTTGTGGTTGAGATTGTTAAGGTGGTTGAGCCGGTTGAATTTTCCTCTTTGGTTGGTCATGTTTCTTATGATCACCTTCTTTCTTCATAATTGGCTTGTTGGAAGAGGTGATTGACTTCTCAAGGACTTGTCCTTTCTTCTTGGATTTCCTAGGCTTTGGTTGAGTTGCCAAGGCTTGTGTGGACTTTCCTTGAGTGGAAGATTGCTTGCATGAAGCTTTGCCCTTGCCTTAAGCATGAGGTTGTTTAACCTTGGCCTTCTTTAATTCTTCAAGGCACTTCTTCTCTCTTTCCTTGACAATCTTCAAGGAGTTTTCTTTGTTGGCAAGCTCTTCTTTCATGGCCTTCATCCGTTGGTGGCAATCTTCAATCTTCTTCTCATACTTGGACACATCAATCTTGTCCATCATCAATGAGTCATCAATGGAGGTATTCATCGAATGTTGAGATGAAGGAGACAACATAGGAATACATTCCTTTACAAAAGTTGTCTTGTCCGAGGATGGCGTGGGCTCATCATCTACAAAGCCAAGTCCTCTCTTGTCATTTGGCTTCTTTCCAATACCCAACATATGGTCAATCTTTTCCGAACTTGAAGTCACCGTAGCAAGTGTATCTCTTGCCTCTTCAAGTTCCTTCTCCATCATCACTTCATTCACTTTAACAAGTGACACTTCTTCATCTAACTGAGTCACTTTAGTTCTTAGTTGAAGATTTTCTTTCATCAACCTTAGAACTTCATCCTTTTTCTCCTCCAAACATTTTTGAATGTAGTCAATGAACTCTTGGTCGTCCACCACATTTTCACAAGAGTTCCCAGGAGCATGAACTCCCATGTTCAAAGCATCTACCACTAGTGGATTCGTGACTCATATCATCATCACTTACTTCTCTCAAGTTTGCTCCACTTCGGTTTCCAAACTCCAAGTCAGCAATCTTGAAATCTTCAAGTGACACACATTTAGTGATGGCTTATGTTTCTTCATGGTAGGAAACCGGAAATGCGAAGTAGTTGTTCTCACCCTCAACCGAGCTTGTGGAACTTTCTTCAACCACTTCAACTTCGCTATCACTCCAAGTAGCGATCACATTTAAACCTCCATTCTTGAACTTCAAGTTACCACACTTGGAGGCATTGTGGCCAATTCCACCACACTCAAGGCATTGACCATCTATCCTTGAGGATATTTCCTTACTTGCTTCATTCTTCTTTAGTAAGGTCAACTTCTTCTTGTGAGATTTTATGAATCTCCTAAATCTCTCAACCATGAGAGTCATCTCCTTATCGCAGTCATATATCATCCTCTCAACTTTAGAGGTCAAATCACCCTCTATCATCTCAAGGCCACTCATAGTGTTTAGGGAATGAGATGAATGCAAATGAATGCAACAAGAAAAGTGCACACAAATGCAAGACACACAATCACGAGCAAGGATCACCTAAGTATGTCTAGGAACCCGCCCTGATACCAATTGAAAATACAACTCTTAGCGTGTTTCTAACAACCTAGGGGGGGGGGGTGAATGGGTTGTTAATCGATTATTACCAATTTTTCGATTAGTCAATATTAATAACAATTAACCCAATATAAACAAACATACAAAATCAAGTAAAGTGCGGAAATATAAAGAACACTTGATTTTGACGTGGAAACCCTTCAACAAGGGAAAACCCACGGGCAATCCCTCTAGCCACAGACGATCATAGAAATCCAATATATGAATAAAAGATTACACCCTCAAGTGATACTTGGACTCTCACTCTCTATAACCTCAGGCTATGGACACTACCACTCGCCACTCTTGGTTCAATCCCTAGTGATATCCCCTGATACACTACTCTTGCCGTGAGCACCTGCTACTTTACCCCACGGGGCTTTTACAGTGGCTCTTGACCAATGCATGCTAACCACACCTTGGTTGCAAGACTTCAATGCTTGTGCAACTTCACCCCGAAGCCACAAGACTTTGACTCAATGAAGAGTATAAAAGTCTAAGTGTATATATGACACTATGCTCAAATGCAATAATGTGCAAGACCAAAACACAAAATACTTAACTAGATGTTATAATGCAATTTAACAACCTAGTTATCAGACAGTGCCTACATGCCCATACATAAAGACTGAATGGGATGTATAGATAAAATCTAACAACCTAATTGTCAAATAAAGTCCAACCAACACAAGTTGTCACAACATATAATCAAGGGCAATAAATGTGCAATCAAGAAATGCAATCAATGAGGCATAATATCAAGGTCTAGATGCAAAGCATAAAGACTTAGCTAGAAGGGCAATGCGGTCCCAAATTCTAGCTATCAATAAAAACCCAATCAAATATTCATGAACATTAACTAGTTGATTAAAACACAATTTCTCAACTTAGTTATCAATAAATCACACATGAATATTTATGACCTAGCTTTTAGGTAAAAACAACCTAATCAATTTAGCTATCACAAAACAAACACAAATAAATATTCAAGAACCTGACTAGATGCACAAAGTCAACCTAATCATTAATTAAGCATACATGAACATTTATGGATTAGCTATTTAAGGCATAAATGACCTAATAATGCAAGCTATCACAAACAAACCCAATCATGCAATTTTGACTCATAAATATATGCAATAAAGTGAGTCAAGGTATTTAATCAAGCAATAAATACCTAATCTAGAGTAAGTAGAACACTAAATGATATTCAATGAAGTTCTAACTTACCTAGTTATGAAACCATGAAGACCTATGCTCAAAAGATGTTGAATGATGCAAGATGAAGATGGGTTTTGGGTTTTGAAAGTTAATGAAGCTTAAATGAAGCTTTCTCTCTCTAGACTCTCTCTATCTCTCTCTAGGGTTTCTGCAATTTCAGAGGTCTTCATGAAGAAGAAGAGATAAGGATGCCTTTATAGTGGGAATAAATGAGCTGATGCGAAAAGACCAAAAAACCCAGTTTTTTTTGGTGCCAGGTGACATGAGAGGCTACATGAAGTTGCTTACCATGTAGCCTAACGTTTCAGAGAAGAAAAACATGTCTGAGGTGACATAAGAGGCGACATGCACAAGTGGCCTTGCATGTCGCCTAACACACTGGACAGCACACCAGCTCCAGAAACAAGCGACCAAAAACATGACCAAACGATATCGAAACCTTTCGAATGATATATCGTTGGAAAGGTATGGAAGTCTAATTTCTACTGCAATTTACAGAATGAGGTTTTGATGTCTTAAGAAAGAGTTATGGTCATTTAAGTGACCAATGGTCAAAAACAGATAACAACAGAGATGCTATGTTTCTGTGGTCTTTTGGAGACTTTAAAACCAGACCAAATGGTCATATAATATTATGAATAATATACCGTTAGAAAGGTGTTGAAGTCTACTATCTACCAAAATTAACAAAACAAGATTTGGATAGCTATAGAAAGATTTATGGTCAAAAGAGTGACCAGAGGTCAGAGTTGGTCAATAACAAAATTCCCACAATCATGGTATAAAACCATGTAACCAAATACCAATCCAAGAGAGCATAAATGAAACTTCTCTATGGTCACAAATCGTGCTAAGACTGAAGCACACTTATATCCAAGTGCGAACACAACACAAGCACATTATCGTGCGAGTGAGGACATTTCCGAACCCACAAAGGAAAACGTAAAATAAAACAGCCACACGTAAAGACAAACAAAGACGAGCTCGTGTGAGTTGTGTAACGGATGCACACATGTACACAATAAAGAACACAAATGCAACATGAACAAAACATGCATAAAGTGTATGTGTGTGTGCACTTAAACTCTTCAAGAGACAAAGTCAAGTGAGTATACCTTTTGCTCTTGAAGTCATGGAGATGCTTGGAAGCTTGCCAACACGGACCTAAGCTACCCATTACACAATCATCCCCAATGTGGTATGTCATGAAATAATCCAATCATAAAATAAAGGTTCTTACAGTTGAGTAAAGTGAATTTGATATCACTTACTTGCCAATGGCCCCAATTAAAGGCCAGGCAGTGGCAGATTTCATTACCGAGTTCACCAAGCAAAACACTAAGGTGATAAGAATGCTCGGGGAAAATGAAAAGTAGGTTTTTCACTGGCAGTTGCTCGTGGATGGGTCATCAAACATGCATGGCATTGGGGCAGGCATAGTAATATCCACCCTAGAGGGTGAACAAGTTGAGTGTGCCTTGTGATTTGACTTTAAGGCTACTAACAACAATGCAAAATATGAATCATTGCTGGCAAGGCTTAGGGTTTGCACATCCTTAGGAGCGGATGAGCTATAGGTATTGAGTGATTCATAGGTTGTGGTCAATCAGGCCGAAGACAGCAACATGGCAGCCTATCTAAAAATAGCTAAGGCCCTACTCAGGAGATTCAAAACTTACAGAATCACTCAGATCCCTAGAGAAAAGAATGAGAAGGCTGATGCCCCATCGAGACTTACATCGGCAACCATTGGCTTATGGTCCAAGACGATCCTGGTGGCCCATCTCAGGAGACCCAACATCAAAGAGGAAGAATAATTGACAGTTGAAGTAAACGATGAAGGACATGCTACATGGATGACCCCGATCAGAGAATATATAAAAAATGACACGTTTCCTGAAGATATGGCTAAAGCAACAGATATCAGGTACATGGCCGCCCAGTATTCAATAGTAGGGGGAGAACTTTACAGAAAGGGGTTTTCAAAAGCCCTATAGAGATGTGTTGGTCAGGTAGAGGGAGATAAGATTCTTACAAGCATACACATAGGGGTATGTGGAAATCATACTGGGGTAGAAGGTTGGCTCATAAAACCCTTAGATAAGGTTTTTATTAGCTAACCATGTTCCAGGATGAGCAATCGGTGGCCGAGAAGTGGAGCACCTGTCAAAAGATCGCAATTAACATCAAGCAGCCACCCGAGCGTTTAAAGAATCTGACCTCACCTTGGCTATTCACGATGTGGGGGTTAGATCTGATCGGCCCAATGCCAACAAAAACCAAGAGAGGAGCAAAGCATGCCGTAGTAATAGTAGACTATTTCACAAAGTGGGCAGAGGCAGAGGCACTGATGCTTATAACCGAAGCTAACACAACCAACTTCGTTAAGAAGAATATCATCTACAGGTTGGGGATCTCAGATACAATCATCACAGATAACGGGACCCAGTTCGACTATGATAGTTTCAGAGAGATATGCCAGAAGTACCATATCAAGAACTACTATGCAACACCGGCCCATCCTTAGACCAATGGGTAGACTGAGGCTGTGAACAAGATCATCAAGAACACTTTAAAGGCTAAACTTGATGACAAGAAATGGAACTGGGCAGACAAGCTGCACGAGGTACTTTAGGCTTGCCGGATGACCTAAAGAACATCAAAATGGGAAACTCCCTATTCCTTAGCACTCAAGACTGAAGCAGTCATTCCGGTTGAGATATTCCACACCTCCCTAAGATTCCAGCTGTACCAGTCCGGTGCAAATGTGGGTATGCTATAACAGAATATGGATAAACTGGAAGAAAAAAGGGACTTAGTAAGGGTAAAAAATGCGGCCTATCAGCAAAAGGTTGCTAGATACTTCAATTGGAAAGTTCGGGTAAGAAAATTCCAACTTGGAGACCTGGTCCTCAGAAGAGTATCCCCGAATACAAAGGCAAAGGCAGCGAGATCCTTGGCTGATAAATGGGAATGGCCTTATCATGTGGTCGGACTAGCTGGGCATGGTGTTAGGTCTTTGAGTTTTGTATTCGCATAATTCTATATCAAAACGACATTTACTTTGTATTGATTAGTTGTCTAGAATTTATGGATAATCAAGCTTCAAGGAAGATTGAACAACATTCAAGCAAAGTGATGGCTTCAAGAGGATTAAAGCTAAATTGCTTAGCAAAAGGTATATCGAGATATCCTTCCTCTTGCAAGGCCTAGGCACACATATACATTGCATTCATATTAGTTACTATATCGTTGTGTAAATTTTGGTATAACATAATACATAAACTTGTTCATGTATGCACATGCATTAGATTTAAAGTTGACAATTTTCATAAATTGCATGTTCTAGGACTATATCTAGGAAATAGCATACTTGTGTGTTCTTGTGTTTATTAGTTTGTGTTTTTGTGATATTGAACTTGATTTTAAGCTTATATAATTCCTCATTGAGTTCCGGTTGTTTCGGTTACTCATTCATTAAGTTTTGAGTTCAAATTAGGAGGTTAAGAAACTTTCCTAGATTTTATCGTACATGGTTTTCGTCCTTGATTTTCAAGTTGAATTCCATATTTTTTGTGAAAGTTTCTTGATGTCTTTTGTGCATGAGGGAGTCTTAGTTTGTAATCCGAAAATGGATTTGAAATCAAATTTAGAGACCAAAGAACGGTCTTAGAACAAAATGGTGCGCGAGGGGAGTTGTAGGCCAAATTGGAGGGCCATTGCAACTCACCCCGTGGAGGCGCGTGGCATCCACGGGAGGAACTGCACTCTGCCCCCATGGTGGCTATGCACCTCCCTGGGAAGCTGAGTTGGCAGCCTCCAACTGGTTCTTCAATTATTTTTTAATTCCCTCCTTTAAATACTCCATCCCCCCCCCCCCCCCCCCATTTCATTCCAAGAAGAAAATTGAAAACTTTGTACAGAATTTTCTCTCCAATTTTCCTAACTTCCAAACACCATAACTTTCTCATCCGGAGTCCGAATCGAGTGATTTGAATTGGAGAATATTTCTTTATCAGTCCTCTATTATTTCCACAAGAGCGTGGAGTCATTTGATTGAGTTTTCTGATAGCTACACTCACAAAAACGTGACAGCACAGTTTTCATTCAAGATATTGATTTCTATTTTGTTTTTGATCTTCAAGTCTTCAATCACCTTCGGTTTTCTTCTTGAATATATTATGTTTGATGTGTAAACATTGATTAGAGTATTGAACTCTAATAGAGCTAGTTTGAGCTTTAATTGACTTACATGTTCATTTAGATTTTTATAAATCTAAGTTTTCACATGTTTGAGATGTTGTATTGTGCTAGCTTCAAATCTAGGACTATCTTGTGTGTTTATTGACATGATTGTGTTGATTGATAGTCTTTTTATATGCTAGGTCACTTTAATTGAAGATTTATCGAAATATCATATATGATTGATGATTAGGGCTTGGTTGGGTTTAAATGATTATCTTGAGAATCTAAGCTCTATTAGTTTGCTAGAGATTCATTTTTGATTTTATCAAATTTATTCTAGCATTTTTATGTGTTTGAACGTAATCTAGATTTTTGTGTGTGTTAGGTGTTTCAAATACTTTAGATTAATTGTTCATGTTATAAGTTTTAGATAAATTTGTTCTTGAGCTTTTGTTGATAAAAATCTAGTTCTTCATGTTATATGCCTAATCCACACATTCATATGTACATGCATCATTGAGTGTGATTTTGATTTTAGGATTGTAAACTAGAATACATGTGATATGTGCATATTGATTCAATTCTAGTTTCCATAGGATATATTGATCATATATACTATGTTGTGTGTGTTTGCATCATTTGCATTCACTTAGATCACATGCCTTGTGAAGAGGTAGGAAGTCTCATTTCTTAAAGTGATTCTTTGATTTGAGTATTGGAAGTAACATTTGGAGAGAAATTCTTCAATTTGTGCAATTGGAAGTCTTGGCTAGGATCGAGATGAAGCACCAGAACTTCGACCCAAAAAGAGCAGGTACCACGCTGCGTCATTACTCCTGATACCAAGTGAAGCCAGAACCGTGATACCACCTAGTATGAAGTATATACCCAGTACCCCTTACCCCTTACCTGGCACCTAAGTACGACAACATCAATCAGGTACCCAAGTACCTCGACATTAGCTCAGTATCGAACCAAGATAGGAACCCTACCCACCAAGCAGGAAGAATGTTGCCACGAAGACACCAGCATGCTAGAACAAGCGCCACGCCAGCAAGAGCAGACCGGCATACCAGTGTATCGTGCCATCGGGATACAGAGTTAGATTTTTTCTTCCAGGCAACACATAAGGGAAGAGTTGACTCCTTCGCCATTAAAAGCACCATAAATGAGACCAAATGGTCAACCGAACTAAAGTTTAAATGCTACAGTAATTGGAGGGATAAAATCTCGTGCCTTTAGCCTCACTCTACGTCTTTTAATGCCTAAAAAAGAACTCCAAATAATCGTGAATAAAGGCACCAGATTTTTAGGAATAAAAGGGTCCATAAATACGATCATGAAGGACAAAGAGGAGGGGGGTGAGAAAAACTTTTCTTGAGTTTCTGAAAATAGTGAGAGGTCTGGAACCATCACTGAAAGAATTCTAACCACTTATTGACACAAACAAGATCGCCATCGCCATTCTGTGTAATGAGAGATAAAATAGCGATACTTTTTGTTATAGAACAAACCTTTGATCAATAAAATAATATCATCCTTATTATATCCTCGTACATCTCCTTTTTTGCACTGTCCCTCACTACGAATTTATCCTTCATTCTCTAACAAGAAATCCCAGTACCGAAGGTATCTACCCCGTTGCCACTTATCGGTAGTGGTTGAGGGTGTTAATTGGAATTCTACTCCCTGAGTGAATTTTCGGTTAACACTTTTTAGCGCCGTCTGTGGGGAATCCACACCCCTAAAAGAAAGCCTGTGAATTCAACTTTTTTTACAGCACATTAACATGAGACTCCGATCCTCCCAGGGGCAGCCTGATCCGTTAGGGCACCAATCTTTCGCTTCAACCAGGAAGGGTCAGAAGCAATGAAAGGGATTGAAGAATCGTAACCCCGCTCCAGCACCTCCAATAACTGTACGGGTAACAACCCAGGCCCCGGCTGCCCCAGCAGCGAGCTAGGCCCTCCTAGAGCAACAGGCCACAGTCTTTGTAGAGAGCATCTGCCACCGATTGGTTGCAAAGGGTATCACCCCCCAACCGGCGGTACCCGATACCAGGGGAGATATTAGCCAACCAGGTCCTAGGATACTAAATTTTGATAGGTTGGGACCGCCGCGTCCAGTGTCGGTCCACGAGAGGCTCGGGCCCATACCCCCGATTCCACTGGTCCATGACAAGCTTCTGCCCATGCTCTCGGTTTTGGGCCAACAAGCAGGTTTATCGACCCCGACAGGTGAAGTCCGCCATCGACCTCCCACCTAGGGAGACCCTCTACCCGGTCTAATCGGTAACTATTTTAAGGCAACCTCGACTAGTAGCAAGAGGTAGCACCAATAAAAAAAGAAGCACAAGGGAAGATCCTCCACAGAGAGAGAACCGGGATGAAGCCTTCATAGCATTAGAGGGGTTTGACAATGAAGACTACGAGGTCAAGTCTAGAAGCGGTGGTAATAATCTCTTCCGGGATCAGGTGGCCAGTATTGCATAGGAGATCTAGGAGCTGAAGAAAGGCAAGCACCAGGAAAACCTGAAGGATCCTCTGGGAGAGATGAATGCTCCATTCTCTAGAAAAAACAGAGAGGCGGAGCTATATCCTAAGTTCAAAATGCCCACCGACAAGTACTCTGGGATAGAGGATCCCCTTAGTCAACTGGAGAGCTTCATTCAACAGATGGAGGTCCAGAACGCTACTCGAGCCACTATGTTCAGAATGTTCCCAACCACGCTGACTGACTATGCCAAGACATGGTTCAGAAAGTTACCAGCAGGTAGCGTTGACTCATTTATCAAATTGACCACTGATTTCCGTGCTCAATTCTAAGGTATCAAGCCCCTCCTCAAGGATCCCATTCACCTGCAATATGTGATCCAGGAGTGGGGTGAATCGCTCAGAGCCTACGTGGAGAGGTTCCACAAGGAGGTGATCCAGATGAGGGTCTTCTCTGAGAAAGAGACTTTGGCCAACTTCAGGAGAAACTTGTGGGCTGACAGACTGTTCCGATCTTCTGCAAATCACACATCAGAGATGTACCAAGAGGCTTATAACAGGGCCCTCTAATAGGTGGAGATTGATGAACAACTCAGGGTCAAGATAGAACACGATGATATGAGATCTGCCAAGCGCCCAAAAAAAGAGGTGCCCAAGCATGTGCCGATCCAAAAGAGACAGAACAAACCTCCCAATCGATCTACATATCGATCGTCGTCTTTTCAATCTCAGCGGGACCAATACCCAGCCACACGGTCCTCTCCTAGAGCAACTCCTCCGTTAAAGAAAGTAGCACGGATAGCCAAAGAAGAGGATGGGTACACTCATTACACCCCTCTCAATGCTTCTAGTGAAACCATCTACCTCACCATCCGTGACAAGAGGCTACTCAGATAACCTAGTCCGATTAAAGCACCATTCGATCAGTGAAATTGCTTCAAAATACTGCGATTTTCATAAGGATGTGGGACATAATACCTCGCAGTGCTACATCCTATACAATTAGATTGAGGCGCTGGTAAAGGGAAGTTGCTTGGTAAAGTTTCTACAACAGATGCGAAATAACATCCAGACTGGTAAGAAGGTACAAGCTGATATTAGAGCGGCATAGGAGAAGAGGAAAGTGATCGAGCCAAAAATGTCATACATTTTGGCCCTCATATCCTTTCATTTCTCTTTGTTTTGTTCTTGAGCGTTTTTATGTGTATTTATGGCTCGTTTGGTTTTTATTGCAGGCATTAGGTAAAAAGGCATAAATGGGATCAAAATGGACTAATTAGGGCACATATGAAGTGAAGGAAACAATAGTGCACGGGTAGCAGACCCGTGCACTACCCGTGTGCCCACCAATGCACCGGAAGGTGGATTTTGAGATGAACAAACTGCACGGGTAATTGCATGGGTAACACCCGTGCACACACCCGTACAGTTCACCAGACCAAGGAGCAAGGCCACGGGCGAAGGCAACTGCATGAGTGGTGCACGGGTCATCCACCCATGCACATACCCATGCACATTGTGCAAATCTAAAGGAAAATGAAGACTGCACGGGTAACTGCATGGGTAACTTACCCATGCTATACCCGTGCTGTACGGTATACCTAGCTCGCCACATCAGCATTTTGGCCTAGTTTTTGAAGGAAGTATAAATACTTTTCAATCTAATTTTTTATTCGGGGAGACCCACGACCATACACCATTCCATTCATTCTTTCTCTCCCTAAATCCCAAAAACCTTTCTCACCAAAAAGCCATCATCATCTTTATCAATTGCTACTCATAAGGACATATGAGGTGGATTGAAGCTTGAAGAAAGAAGGTTCTACATTGGTCTTTTCTACTTCCCTCCTTTTTATTCTTGTATTCCATTTGTTATGAGTAGCTAAATCCCATTAAGGGATTGATATGATTCACTTGTAAATGTGGTATTTGTAATGAACTCAATAACTTTTTTAAAAATCTGTCTCATTTGTTCTATTCAATGTTTTACTTGATTTCAAAAGCAATTTGTGTTTGATTGTACATGACTCTCTTCATGAGTTGTTTGAGAAATTATATGTGTAGAGAATCAAGTATACATGATGCTTAGCTCTCTACGCTCAATTGAATAAGAGGATTGAACAAGGGTACATGACCCAAGTAATATCCGGACTTATTAATCTCACCTAATTATAATCTTTCATGGGTAATCAAGACTATACATCCTAGGATTGTTTGCATGTAATAGATTAAGCATCAGCCTATACATGATGGGTTGGTGATTTTTAACAAAGAGATTGTCCCTTTTGTGATAGATGTTCTTTCATTGTATAACCAATTGTGGGTGGTCAATGCTATACATGATGGTTTGAGCACTCACAAGTGGTAAATAATCACTCTTATACATCCTAGGGTGGTTACATTAGTTAATGACAATTAATGTGAGTTCATTCTTTACCCATTGTTTGCTAGTTGAATTCATTAATTCCTTAATCCACATATCACATATCCATACCTTTTATTTTAGTGCATTTTAGCTTAGTTTACATTTTAGTTTTACTTGTTCTCAAAAACCATATCAATTTACTTTTCTTGCATTTTTAATTAAAGCATTAGTTTAATCATAACTATCGCTCGATCTCTGAGGAACGATACCCATACTTGCCACATACTAGTTTTACACTTGTTTGAGTGCATCTTGGGATCTTATAAATTTGTTAGAATAGTGCATATCACGACATATATAAAATATAGCACGTTCAAATTGGCGCCACTGCCGGGGATCGGCGTACATAGTTGTGATTAGATTTAGTTTTAGTGTTAGTTATTTATTTAAGTTTCTTTTACTTTGATTGTACTTGTAATTTTGAATTCACAGGTGTATAGGTACATGCACGGGAGACGCTCTTTGAGGGGCAGTTTGGTACCGAGAATTAACAATATTCATCGGATTAGAGAATTGATCAACCAGTTTGAGAACAACAATCTTGACGAAGAAATGGCTGAAGGAATTCCACAGAATACACCAGTAGAGGAACAAGGAACAAATGAGGAGGACTTGGGACTCACAAATGGGGAGTACACTCTTCCATCAGTTGGGGATGAGCAACCAACGGCTATTGTTTTAGATGACAGCGGTAGGTTATATGAGTTGAAGGGGATGCATGTGAACTTGTTGCCGACATTTCATGGGCTTCCTTCTGAGGATTGCCTTCAATTCATGAAGGAATATAGAGCTACATTGGAGACATTTCCTATTGTAGTTCGAGACAGAGTATTGACTAGGGTACAGTTGCAGATGCGTTGTTTCCAATATTGTCTCAAGGACCGTGCCAAACAGTGGTACATGGCATTGAGGCCGGGAACACTTACATCTTGGCCTCAAATTTGCAAGGTGTTTTACAACAAGTTTTTCCCAATCGTAAAAGCAAGAGAATTAAAGATTAAGATTGCTACATTTAGCAAAGAGGTCGGGGAACCATTTCATAAAGCATGGGAGATATTTCATCTTCTGCTTGCTCAAGTTCCACCACATACCTATCCTGAAGAATTCAAGGTCACTTTCTTCTAACAAGGGTTATCCACTATTACTCAGATGATGGTGGACAATGCTTGCGAAGGGGACAATTGCTGACAAGAGGGCTCAAGAAGCATATGAGATTATGGAGAAACTAGCCCAAAATTCACAACAAAGGTCCTCAAGCATAAGGAGGGGTGCAAAGTTAGAAATTGATGGGAATACAGGAATTGCTATTGAGATGTCAAGAATGGCTAAGTAAATGCATTCAGTGAAGGACTTGATGAAGAATGTTCAAGCCAACAGCTCAAGTGAACCAAGTCACAGATGACACATTAAATGGAGTGGAGGGACAGTTGGAGCATGAGGAAGCCCAAATGTTAGGGGGGGTTTCAAAGGCAGAGGAATGATCCCTACTCCAATCAATATAACTAAAGGTTGAGGAATCTCCCTAACTTCTCATGGAGTAATAACAACAATAGTGCAAACAACCAAGGATATTAGAATCAGGGGTACAACAGGTACAACAATCAAGGTGGAGCAAGCAACAACCAGTGGGGGAGCTCTAGTAATAACCCATAGGGAAGTTTCAACACACAAGAAAATGCTTATCGACCGAAGTAAGATCACTTGGAGAAGAATTGAGAGACTTTATCAAGGCATTAGATGAAACTTCAATAGCTATCAGAAACTCCCAGAGTGCAAATGAGCAAATGTTGAAGAGCTATATACAGTCAAATGATCAAAGGGAAAATAATATGGATGCCTCGATAAAGAGATTGGAGACTGAAGTTTCCCAAATTCCAGAAACTTTACACATGCAGAACAAAGGGAAATCTCAGAGCCATAATGAACATATTAAAGTGATAGAGGCATTTCTAGGGAAGAATGAAGAGTTGGCCCTAGGTGAGGAAACTTATGACACAAATATTGTTGTTCAAGATGTTGTACAAGAAAAGACAGTCGAGTTAAAGGAAACTAGTCTAGTGAAGCTGGAGGATCCCGGTGATTTCATCATTCCAGTCATCATTGGAGAGTCAGGAAAAATGGGGGCAGTGTTAGATATGGGGGCAAGTGTCAATATGATGCCTTCGGAGGTATATAGACAACCGAAGCTACAACCCATGAAGACCACTCAAACTAGACTCAAGATGGCTGACAACTCTCTAAAGACTCCTTGTGGAGTAGTTGAGGATGTACAATTGGACATCCATGGACTTAAGGTTCCAGTGGACTTCTTTGTGTTAGAAGTGAAAGATGATGAAGTTCATGAGAGGGAGTGGAAACTGCTTTTAGGTAGGTCATTTATGGCCAGAGCTGGTATGGAAGTAAATGTGGTTTCGAGGCATTTATCTTTTAACTGTGGTGGTAACAGAGTCGAATTCAATGTTGACTGACCTAATGAGAGACTTTTTGAAGGATGTTTTGTTTTGGAAGTACTGAGGAGATGAAAGAAGAATAGCAGAGTTTGTGATCTTGTAAGGGCATTCGAGTTGGCTACTCAGATGGAGGAAGGCCATCAAGATGGCATTGAAGAAAATGAAGCCGTGAAAATGGAAGAAGCAATTTTTGATGAGAGGATACTTGAAGAGGTATCTAGAGATTTTGAACAAGAAAGAGAGAAGGAGTTAGAAAATGAGAACAAAAAGCTTCATCAAGAATTAGAACTCCTTAAGGAAAAGAATGAGACATTGAAGAAGAAAGTGCAAGAACTCTCCGACATCAACAAAAAGTTTGAGAAGAAAATCGTCAAGGTGGAAGGAGAAAAGAAAGCTATTTCGTGAGACCTAATTGAGTTAGCTAAGCTCTCGGAGGAGTTTGAAGAAGAATATGGAATAAAAATATAAGGCTTTTGATAGAGGTTGAAGAGAAGTCAAATGCATTGGGAGAGGTGAAGGAAGCACTTAAGATAAGGGTGGAGGCCTTGAAGATTGCAAAAGTAAAGGAGTGTGACTACATAGTGGAATTAGACAACATGGAGAAAGAAGTTAACTCACTCAAAGTGCAACACTCAAGGGGACCTCAAAGTTTCAATCAAAGAGGGAGTTTTCCTTATACTCTTCCAACTTGTTATTGTTGTTCAAAGCTCGGCATATTAAGGCACAGTGTCACAAGTTTCAAAGGGTTACAAATTTGCAAAGTAGGTCTAGGAGGAACCTAAGGGGAGTTAGGAAGATATGGGTTAGGAAGGATTTAGTGGATGCCGTAAGAGTGAGGGAGAAGGATTCTCTAGAAAGAACTTTGGCACCCAAATGGGTTATCAAGAGAAATGAATCCCTTCACTTGGTAAAGTGACATGGGGTTACTCGAATCCCACCAAACATACTTTACATTGATAGAATTCTTAAAGTATGGTTGGATGTCACAAATTATTTTCTCATGCATTATTATTCACATTGATTATGTAATATCCTTGAGAGCATTTAATGTAGGTGGTTTTGAGTCTTGAGAAAATTTCTTGTGATATCTTTGAGTAAGGTATATAATAGTCTTGTTAGTGTGAATATGAGTTTTAGAGTTGTTCTATGGTAAATAAGGCAAGTATAGTTCATTTATACAGTTTTCATGTGCAGGAAATCTTATCGTGGCACAAGAATTCAGTAAGGCAAGAAAGGTGCTGAAGGGTAACAAATAGAGCAACTGCACTAGTAGCACACCCGTGCTATACCCGTGCAGTCACCCGTGTACCAGGGGAAAAGATGCGCTTGGAGGAAAATGCACGGGTAACTGCCCGGGTAAAATGCACGGGTGATACACCCGTATATATACCCATGTATATACCCATGTATATACCCGTGCTACAAAGAGGAAAGTTATCACTTGAGAGATTAGCACGGGTCACTACACGGGTACTTCACCCGTGCAATAGCGAGCACATATATATATATATATATATGAGGTGTGACTTCCGTGGTAGGGCGCACAAAATCAACCATTTCCATTCTTGAAACCCTAAGGTATTTTGTAAGAACCACGTTTTTGAATTCCAGCACTAAGGTATGAATTTTTCTCTCCGTAAACTTGTTTTAATTGATTTAACATGATTTACACTACTTTCTTCTCCTCCATTCACTCTAAGTAGTTTCTAGGGTTTGTTTGCTTTTGAGTTTTTGAAGTTATGTATGTGGTGTTGATGTTTGAATGTGTTTAGATGAATCAATTGATTAATGGTGATGTGTTGAAAGGCTGAAAGCAAGAGTTTTTTTTCGAAAGTGGAAGTGCAGTTCTCAGCTACTGCACTGGTAGTGCACGGGTACTTCACTCGTGCTATATACATGTACTGAGGGGTTACATGATGATTCAGGAAACTGCACGGGTAACTGAATGGTTACGTCACCACATACCCCTTACAGTTACCCGTGCACCTCAGCAATTATGAGTGTTTTTCAGTTGATTCAAGATTTTTCTCCTTGATTCTTTCATACCACAATGTGTATCTTTAATTGAGCATTTTCTTTTTCAATTGTCAGGAAAAACTAAGGGAGTTACAAAAAAAACAAGGATTAAGCAAGAAGAAAAAGATACCTCCTCTACCTCCTTGCACATTGAACAAAGATTTCGAGAGGCGAATGAAGTATTTCGGCCAGAGTAATATTGTAGAAGAGCGAGGCATTACCTTATCAGAGCTTGCAGGAAATCCAATCCCTATCAGAGTGCAGGAGCGGGGATGACAATCTTTTGTTAGCACACCGCCCCGTTTTTACAGAAGGATTGTGCAAGAGTTTTATGCAGGAATGGTTCCCGATAATTTCATGAGAGGAGTGGCTGTAATGGTCAGAGGTGTAGAGGTACAGATGAACATTGACAACATCCAAAGGTACTTTCGAACAGAACTTCCTTATGACGATCAAATCTAGAATAGATTGAGGAATGGAGTAACTTGGGATGACTGCTTTGTAAAGAAGAACCTGGACCTCGCTAATGATCTGGTCATAAATCCAATGAACTTCTGGGTGAATCCAACATTCCCAATCAAACACAACAACTTGAAGATGGAACTCGGTTTCTGGCATGTGTTCATTTCCCACTCTCTCAGGCCAAGTACTTACAGAACGAATGTGTCTTTTGAGACGGCCACCATATTGCACTGTATATAACATAACCAGCCGATCAGTATGGCATGGATCATTCTGACAGAGATCTTGGCGATAGGAAGCAAGAAATTAGACAAGCAATCATTGATCTTCCCATGTCTAATCGCTGAGTTTTGTAAGCAACAAGGGGTCGACCTCAGCAATCAGAGGCTTGAGTGGGCACATACAGATTTGGACATCAAGACATGGTGCACCTTGCAGATAGAACGGGATTTGACAAGTGGCAAGAGAAAGACCGGGAGAAAGAAGACTGCTCAACAAGGTGAGAATATACATATGAATGAAGAGCATGATGAGTACTATTAGGAGGGGCCAGTGCCAGAACCGGTAGTTGGAAGTGAACATGTACCTTGGGAACAGTTGATCAGAGGGATATCTAGTCTTCAGACCTTAGTGGATTCACTTAAATCCACTTTCACCATAGAGATCAGGACCGTTAAAGATAGTATGGAAGACCTGTGGACAAATGTCACAGAAATGAGGAAGGATTTAAACTTGATCCCGTACTCCAGAAGAAAGAAGCAGGCCACTCGACCAGAGTTCACTTCAAGAGGTCCTACAATTGATTCTGACTTTCAAGCTGCCATGGAGATATGGAGGAGAGAGCATGAGGAGAGGCTCAAATCACAACTGGATCCAAAACAGAAGGGACCTATAATAGAGCAGGAGGAGTTAGATTCTGATGATGATTGATTGTTTTAGCTTGCCATAGTTGGGAACTTTAATTAGATTTGCTTTAGTTATCTAGGAGTGCACTTCACTTTGATTTCAGTATGATTTTCTTGTTTTGTTTTATTTTAGGGTGTTTTAGTTTGGATGATGGTGGATAATATTTTGTGTTTGGGATATTTAGCTTGTGATGATTTGAAATGTTAACCTTTATGGTCAGAAGGTGCTTAATGCTAGGTTCTTTATCTCTTGGATTCAACACACCGGCCACTTGCAAGTCTTTAAGGGATGAGCAAGCCAAGAGAGCTCATAAAACAGGCGAGAACCTACTCATTTTGATTCTACAACTAGCTTTCACATTGGTTTATTCTTTTCAACTTTAACCCTTGCACTTAATTTTCTATCTTTCTTTTTGAGCATATGTGGATATTTGAATGATTGCGAATATTCTTTGGTAAATATCAATTTTGGGTTGCATGTGTGGATATTTTTGAATGAGAGAAGATGTCTAGGATTGTTGATACAATTGTGAAGTCCATATTATGAGTTTATTGATTTATTCTTTCTTGATTAGATGAGCCGAAGGCTTTTGTGGATATACAAGTTTTCATTTTATATAGCCCAACACGGTTTGGAGGTTTTGATTGCATACATATACCTGTACAGGAATGAGCATATGATAGGAATCGGTTTGGGGGTTAATACCCACTTTCCAAAAATTTGGTAATGGATGCTTGATGTGGGTGTATTTTAATGTTTAATTTCCATATTTACATAAGAAGCCGTATTTTGTGATGAGCCATTGTTGTGTCTTTTATTTTGTGGGCATTGATTATGTTTGATTAGTGCCTAGGTTTTTGTGTTGCGTCAGTTGGTGCGCTCAGCTAAGCTGGACTCCATTGTCTTCAACATTGAGGACAATGTTGGGTTTTGGTTTGGGGGTGTAGACACCTTGTTGAGTCGTTCTTTTTGTATCTTGAGTCATTTTTCGTGTCAATTTTTTAAAATTTGCTGCCTAGCCAAATTCTTGAGTCTTAATTAGCTTGGTGAGATAATTTTGAGCAAAGTATTTATGGCGAATTTGTGTATGCTTTGTGTGCTTGTTCATAGCTCTTAGTCACTTTAGGGGTCTCACTTGCACTACATGGGTTAGTCCTATCTTTTGGTGTCTAAGTTGAGGGGATTCGGTGCTCAAGCGCTTTGTTCTAATAGTGGAGACAACCCTTGTGAGTTTCACAAACACAAGCCAAAAGTGCGCAATTAGAGGGAAAATGTTTTTCAAATCTTTAAATACTTTTCAAACACCATGCATAGTCCATTGCACCAAAATCATCATGTGTCATATAACATGCATCATTAAAGTGGACTGCTTGACTAAAACTTTTAATCCCTTGGTAGATGGATTCTTTGAGGTGATATTAGGCAATGTGTATTTAACCACTTTAAAATGCCAAATTCTTCCCATCCAATAATGTGTGTGCTCCCAAGAAAATTTTGAAGCCAAACACATTTAGACTTGTTCATTCTACACCTATATTACCCATAACCCAAGCAACCCAAACACTAAGCCAACCCTCACTTGATTGATCTTGTTAAGGCTTAGGAATAAATTTAAATGTGCTCTAATTGTCAAATGGTGTGTACCGAGACAAATAAGTGTTGAGTGTACAAATATGTACAAAAGTCAAAGGCAAGAAAATAGAGCAAAGAAACAATCAAAAGAAAAGAAAAGAAAAAGAAATAGAAGCAAATGAAAATAAAAAAAGAAATGTATTGCCTTAACTTGGTTGATTAGTGCATCGTGCCTAAATTCCCATTCTTTCTAATCACCAATCACCTTAACCCCATTACAACCAAATGGAAAAGACCTAGTTGATCATAGGGGAAATCTAACTTAGGAATATTTGTCGATGCATGCTCTTTCCACGTTCATGGCACTTGGTTCTTTCATGAGACTGTTTCACTAAAAAGAGCGTCTATCTTGTATGAAATGTATTCAACAACTTTGATTCCATTACATAAACTCTTTTGCATACATATTGCATGAGTGTGAACCTAGGTACTGAGAGGAAAAATAAGAGAGAACCCATGTGAGAATTTAGGTTGAAGCGAATTATGCTTGGGGCGTGAGAGTGAGTAGTTTCCAAGGCAAGGGCACTTAAAGTGTGGGATTCGTGTCGTGCGAGTTTCCCCTTGTGGTGCCTTCGAGTTATTTAGAATATTTTGCATTAGCATCTTCCTCACTTCCATTATCTCTGAGTTATCTCTCAGTTAGTTGGCTTTCAAGCTTATTTGTTTGAGTCTAGGTATTTTTAGATCGAGTCATGTTTGCGTGTTTAGAGTTTATATCTTGTTTTGTTTGGAGTTTGCTCGAGGACAAGCGAAGGCTTGGTTTGGGGGTATTTAATCGAGCCAAAAATGTCATACATTTTGGCCCTCATATCCTTTCTCTTTGTTTTGTTCTTGAGCGTTTTATGTGTATTTATGGATAGTTTGGTTTTTATTGCAGGCATTAGGTAAAAAGGCATGAAGGGGGACAAAATGGACCAACTAGTGCACATATGAAGTGAAGGAAACAATAGTGCACGGGTAGCAGACCCATGCACTACCCGTGTGCCCACCCGTGCACCGAAACATGGATTTTGAGAAGAACAAACTGCACGGGTAATTGCACGGGTAACACCCGTGCACCCACCCGTACAGTTCACCAGACCAGGAAGCAAGGCCACTGGCGAAGGCAACTGTACAAGTGGTGGACGGGTCATCCACCCATGCACATACCCGTGCACATTGTGCAAATCTAAAGGGAAATGAAGACTGCACGGGTAACTGCATAGGTAACTTACCCATGCTATACCCGTGCTGTACGGGATACCCAGCTCGCCACATCAGCATTTTGGCCTAGTTTTTGAAGGAAGTATAAATACTTTTGAATCTGATTTTTTATTCGGGGAGACCCACGACCATACACCATTCCATTCATTCTTTCTCTCCCTAAATCCCAAAAACCTTTCTCACCAAAAAGCCATCATCATCTTCATCAATTGCTACTCATAAGGACATAGGAGGTGGATTGAAGCTTGAAGAAAGAAGGTTCTACATGGGTCTTTTCTACTTCCCTCAATTTTATTCTTGTATTCCATTTGTTATGAGTAGCTAAATCCCATTAAGGGATTGATATAATTCACTTGTAAATGTGGGTATTTGTAATGAACTCAATATATTTTATTAAAATCTGTGTCATTTGTTCTATTCAATGTTTTACTTGATTTCAAAAGCAATTTGTGTTTGATTGTACATGACTCTCTTCATGAGTTGTTTGAGAAATTATATGTGTAGAGAATCAAGTATACATGATGCTTGGCTCTCTGAGCTCAATTGAATAGGAGGATTGAATAAGGGTACATGTCCCAAGTAATATCCGGACTTATTAATCTCACCTAATTCTAATCTTTCATGGGTAATCAAGACTATACATCCTAGGATTGTTTGCATGTGATAGATTAAGCATCAACCTATACATGATGAGTTGGTTATTTTTAACAAAGAGATTGTCCCTTTTGTGATAGATGTTCTTTCATTGTATAACCAATTTTGGGTGGTCAATGCTATACATGATGGTTTGAGCACTCACAAGTGGTAAATAATCACTCTTATACATCTAGGGTGGTTACATTAGTTAACGACAATTAATGTGAGTTCATTCTTTACCCATTGTTTGCTAGTTGAATTCATTAATTCCTTAATCCACATATCACATATCCATACCTTTTATTTTAGTGCATTTTAGCTTAGTTTACATTTTAGTTTTACTTGTTCTCGAAAACCATAACAATTTACTTTTCTTGTATTTTTAACTAAAGCATTAGATTAATCATAACTGTCGCTCGATCTCTGAGGAACGATACCCATACATGCCACATGCTAGTTTTATACTTGTTTGAGTGCATCTTGGGATTTTATAAATTTGTTTGAATAGTGCATATCACGACATATGTAAAATATAGCACATTCAGAAAGCAAAAGGGAAGGATCAGATGAAGCAGATCCATATACTTCACACTGTCAGCGGAGGTCCTACCCTAGCAGCAACCTCTAACAATTCCAGGAAGAATCACACTATGAAGGTTCCCCGGCTGGATATAGGCCAGGATGTCCTCAGGGTCGACAGGGGATTATTGAGATTTCCTTGTTCATATCAGATTATTTTTCACTGAAGATGATGTGTACAACACAGTATAGCCTCATGATGACCCCATGGTTATCACCATGCAGATAGCCAACTGCCTGGTATGTCGTGTCCTAATATATTTTGGTAGCAGCGTTGATATCCTCTTCAAAGGTGCTCTGGAACAGTTCAACCTATAGAATCCTTGCTACAATCGCTGTACCTCTCCGCTATACGGGTTCACTGGGGACTCATTGATACCCACATGATCCATGATCCTACCTGTGATAGTTGGAACAACGCCAATCCAGCAGAACCTCAGGATAGACTTCATCGTGTCGACACCCTATCTGCCTACAACGCCATCCTTGGAAGGCCATTCCTATTAGCCCTCAAGGGTGTCATATCTATCTACCACAACATCATGAAATTCCCCATAGGGACAAGGTAGGCGAGGTACGAGGAGACCAGCAGGCAGCGCGTAAATTTTATGCGGTATCTACCAACCCAGCAGCACTTGCCAAGCAGTATGCTCAGGTAACTACCATGCATGCCCTACAGCTGTCGAGAGATAACTGTGAGAACCCAGATGCTGAAGAAGAGATGAAGGAGTAGAGAAGGAGCTTGGGGGCAGAAATTTTGGTTATAGAGAACATAGAAGAAGAAGGCTGGGGGTGAGCCAGTGACCACCTTGTAGAAAGAGACGAACGAAAACATGCCCGCGGAAGAGCTAGAATTTCCAATGAAGACATATCGGTACCACCCCCGATGGATACAACCGGATGCTTGTACCTCACAAATATTTGTACTGCCATTTGATCTATCAATAAAGAAGAATCTTTTTTTTCCTACATCTACGCTTACCTGCATTTTATCACCATTAGTCGCCATGTAAATTCGCCATGATCGCCATAAACCAGGAAATGCCACATGGCATTCCTGCTACTCTGGCGGGGCACCACCCCCCACCATGAAGGATCTGGTTCACTTGAGGCATAATTTCTTGCTAGATTAAGGCCTTGGCCAGGCACCACCCCCCTCCAAGAAGGTTCTGGTTTGTATGAGTATAGTTGCTTGCCAGACCAAGGTTGCGAAGTTGTGGCATTGGTTTCCCGTCGCTTCCTCAAGACCAGGACAAGCCAAAATGGCCCTCTTACTGCCTTGGCCGGGTACCACCCCCCACCAGGAAGGATCTGGATGGCATAGTTGCCTACTAGGATCATTTTTGCCTATGTACCAGGATTCCTAGAACGTGAGTAACATGGACCCTGTTTCGCCTGTGGGTTTTTCACCTATGTACCAGAATTCCTGATAACAGGGAAGCTAGGTACCCCGATCATAATATCGACTAAGTACCGGGATACCATGTACAAGGGAATGCCCAGTATCTGGATCCATTTATTTACCTATGTATACAGGAATACCTTACACCTAGGTACCGAGATTCCTGAAGAATGAGGATCCCTGGTACCTAGAATCTTTCGACTGAATTATCGCCTAAGTACCAGATTCCTGAAATAGGAAGGCTAGTATGTTTTTGCCCAGGTACTAGGATTCTTAAAGAAAGAGTGTCCGACACTAGCTGGGAAGTCCAGATTTTTTCGGTTCAAGGGATTGACTTTCAAATCCCTCCAAATACAAGCCTATGTGTTTACTATAGTCAAGGCAGGAAACAAGATGATACCAGAAAACAGGGACTAGAACATATCAGAAACCCGACACAAAGAGAGGAAATTTTTAATGATTCAATCAGGGAACCCAACCCTTTCTTTCGTACTACATCCTGAAAAAGAAAAACCAAAGCAAGTACAAAAAAATGAAAGTCAGGGCATGCTGGTTTCTTCTCCGACTTCCTGCCCATCTTCCTGCCTGGCTCCCCCAGCGACACTGGGCTCCACCCTTCGTGTCCTTCATCAAGCTGAATGTTGACAATGTCATCATGATCACTAGAGATATGAACAGGGACCAGGTCGGAACCATCAAAAATAGAGAGGATCAAAAGGATAGCCTTGAAACCATCAATATTCAAGATGCGACAGGACACTAGGTTGCAACTCGAATAAGCAACGTGTACACCATCGGTAAAGGCACAGAGCCGTGGGCCACCTTTCATCATGGTTCCAGGAACCATAAGGTTGTCCAGCCATGGTCGCCTGATGACTCGGTCCCTCTCGCACTACTCCTTCCACAATACCAAGCATTCTACAGATCAGAGAAACCACTTCTTCGCTTCCTCTCACATTGCCAACCACGGCAATGAAATCGTCATTGGCTATATCATCCAGATGTCTAGGGTCATTACCGATACCCACCCCGACAGCCATCAATCGATTTACTAAAATTCTTTCCTTTCCTGAAAAGTAAGAAGCAATGTGAGGGACATAAGAGCAGGTCAAGGTATTTATAGAAGGTGGAAACGGTTATCGGTAATAAAAGGAGAGGATCATTAATGACGCGTGATACTCAGAACGTGAGAAATGGCAGTTTCGAGAAACTTACGCAGCCAAAAAACTCTCGTTTTGAAATAAACGAACCTCTCATGACCTAGCACCAAAAATAACAATTAAATACAATGTCCAAACAGATGATTCCCTACAGGGATCCCAAGAAGAGATTTCCACCGGGCTAATTCCAGATAAGATTTGGGGTCATGACCATCTCGGTTCCTTGATAACAGGAAACATCGATGTTATGATCTAACAGAGTCTCGATGCCACGTCATACCTCTGCCCTGGAATCAAAAGAAGGCTGGTACCGCTGTCCATGTTTACTTGGTACCTTGACACCACGATACCTATCCTGAACCAATCCACGTAACAGATGTCCTTGATAGGAGTTCGGAAGAAGAATCTTCCACCAATTCTACACTTGACAAGACAAGGATCCCCAAAAGTGAAAGATTACCGGAATTTATGGCTTAGGGATTGGTTAGGTCATGGTCACCCTTGGGACCGCTACTCATATCAATATTTTATTAGGGTTAGAGACATATAATAGGATTCAATTAATAGGGTAAGAGTAATTAACAATCATGAAATTATTAAATCAATTTTAGACTGAGGATTGCTTCTCAAATGTATGCTACCTCAGAGATAGAGACATGCAACAGAGCTCAAGAAAGGAATCAGAAAGAAGTTAAGCAAACATACACAGTTGATAAAAGTGAAAGTGAATGCTTCGTTGATCAAGACAGGGAGCCCATACCTTGATCACGGGCTATATAAGAAATGTATATATATATATATATATATAAATAACTGATGAATGGTCAAGCTGGATCATGCGTTGGCCACCTCCTTTGTAGCTCCACCAGCTAAAGCCTCATCTTTCGGACCAGCTGGGGACTCACCGGTTACTTATGCAACCACCACGGCTGGAAGCCTCTACCTAAGCTGGACTGGTCTGGAGCTCTTCCATCATCGTCTTGTTAGCTTGTTCCCCAACCTCTATTGTGAGACCCGTCGGGTCCTCTATCTCATTGGCAGAACCTGGATGGAGGATAAGCATGTCAGACTCTCCATCCTTAGAAACAGGCTGGTCCTCTACCTCTTTGATGGATCTAGGTGGAGAAGTAGTCGGGTCAAGAGCTCCCCCTTTAGCCTGAACCACTGCAAATTCAGGGAACTTAGAACCGGGATCTGCCCTAGCACCACATGGTAAAAGAGAGGAGATAGGTCGCTGATCTTCATCATCCTGTTAGGTTCTTGAGTCTTATGTTGGTATTATTCTATATCAAAATGACATTTTCTTTGTATTGATTAGTTTTTTAGGATTTGTGGATAATCAAGCGTCAAGAAGATTGGACAACTTTCAAGCAAAGTGATGGCTTCAAGAGGGGCAAAGCTAAATTGCTTAGCAAAAGGTAAATCAAGATATCCTTCCTCTTGCAAGGCTTAGGCACACACATATGTTGCATTCATATGTGTCCCTGCATAGTTGTACATAATTTGATTTAACACAATACACACACTTATACTTGTATGCACAAGCATTAGACTTAATATTGACAATTTCATAAATTGCATGTTCTAAGACTAGTTTTTAGAAAATAGCATACTTGTGTGTTTTTGTGTTTATTTGTTTTTATTTATATGTTATTGAACTTGATTTTGAGCTTATATAATTTATCTTAGAGTTCCAATTAAATTTTTTACTCATTCATTGAGTTTCAAGTTCAAATTAGGTAGTTAAGAAACTTTTTGTGATTTTATCATATATAGTTTTCATCCTTATTTTTCATGATGAATTCTATAATTTTTGGAAACTTTTTCTTAATATCTTTTGTGCGTGAGGGAGTCCCGGTTTGTAATCAGAAAATAGATTCAAAATCGGAGTTTGGAGGCCAAAGATATAGCTGAAGAAAAAAGAGTGCGCAAGAGAGATGAGAGGTGCCAAGCACCTCCTTCCCGTGGAGGCGCATGGCCTCCATGGGAAAGGAGTGCGGCTGGTCCCGTGGAGCCCCTGAGCCTCCATGGGAAGACAGCATGGCAGCCTCCCATTGGTTGTTTTAATTCTTCTTGTTTCCCTCCTTTAAATACTCCATTTCCCTCTCACTTTCATTTGAAGAAAAAAAAACTTAAAAAACTTTTGCAGAATTTTTTCTCTCGAACTTTCTCACCTTCCAAACACCATAACTCACTCGTACGAACTCCGTTTTGAGTGATTCAAGTTTGAGAATCTTTTTCTACCAGTCCTCTATCATTTTCACAAGAGTTTGGAATCATTTGAGTGAATTTTCTGGTAGCTACATTCACAATTTCGTGACAGCACAGTTTCTCTTCAAGGTATTGATTTCTATTTTGTTCTTGATCTTCAAGTCTTCAATTGCCTGGGGTTTTCTTCTCATATATATGTATGTTTTATTTTTTATCATTGATTAGAGGAATGATCTCTAATAGAGCTAGTTTGAGCTTCAATTGATTAACATGTTGAGTTAGGTTTTTTACAAATATATGTTTTCATATGTTTGAGATGTTGTATTGTACTAGCTTCAAATATAGGACTTTCTTGTGTGTTTATTGACTTGATTTTGTTGATTGATAGTCTTTTCATATGCTAGGTCTTTTTACTTGAAGATTAATTGAAATAGCATATATGATTGATGATTTAGAGCTTGTTTGAAGTTAATTGATTATCTTGAGAATCTTAGCTCTAATATTTTGCTAGAGATGTATATTTGATTTTATCAAATTGATTCTAGCATTTTTATGTGATTGAACATAATCTAGACTTTTGTGTGTGTTAGCTATTTCACATAATCTAGGTTGTTTGTTCATGTGACAAGTTCTAGATATAATTGATTTGTGCTATTGATGATAAAAATCTATTTCTTCATGATTTATGCCTAATCCACACATTTCATATGTACATTCATCATTGAATGTGATTGCATTATTTTTTGGATTATAAACTAGAAAACATATGACATGTGCTTAATTGTTCACATCTAGTTTCCATAGGATATATTGATCATATATACTATGTTGTATGTGTTTACATCATTTGCATTCACTTAGATCATATGCCTTGTGAAAAGGTTGGAAGTCACATTTCATAGAGTGAATCTTTGATTTGTGCATCGAAGTCATACTTGGAGAGTGAATCTTCATGTTGTGCATTGGAAGACTCATGTCTTAGAGTGAATCTTTGACTTGAGCATTGGAAGTCACACTTGGAGAGTGAATCTTCAAGTTGTGCATTGGAAGTCACATTTCTTAGAGTGAATCTTTGATTTGTGCATTGGAAGTCACACTTGGAGAGTGAATCTTAATTTTGTGTATTGGAAGTCACATTCCTTAGAGTGATTCTTTGGATTGTGCTTTGGAAGTCACATTTGAAGAGTGAATCTTCAATTTGTGCAAGGTGGCATCATATTCATTGTGTAGGGTCAAATGGTAGGTTTATAGGTGAAGTGGTCATTTGAGAGATTGTATCTTCTTATCTTACTAGTGGATTTGTTTGCCGTTGGTTGTGGAATCAACCCGTGGATGTTTCCTCTTAAGAGGTTTTACCATGTAAAAATCATGAGATGATTTTCTCTATCCTTATCTTCTTATATTTGTGTATATGTTGATATATATATATATATATATATATCTTAGTTGATATCTTTTTAAGTGATAATCATATCATTTCAACTTTGTTTGTGTTGGAGCTTAATGAATTAAAGCCAAGTGATTATTTGTGTGTGTATCACATACAAGTTAATGTTTACGTTGACCTTGTTTGAATAAGCATATCTTTAATTTGAATTGATATGGCCTGTGATTGTTTTGGAAGTGTGATACAAGCAATTTGGAGGGACAAACTTTTGTTTGTGTTAACGGAAATTTTGCTCAAGGTGAGAAATCTCAGTTAACACCCTCAAGACCACTACCACGTAGGTGGTGGCCAAGATTGATCGTATATGTCAACAATGTGTTTCGAAATGATAAAGAACAATGATACAATTTAACATCCAAAATAAAAATATTTTCTTTATTTAACGTGTACAATATACAAATTTCTTTCTAGGGTGAGGTTGACTGTTTGTTGTATGCCTGTCGAATAGTAGTCTCCTCTTTTTCATTTCCTTTCTTTTCTATTCATACATAGTTTGTAGGTCAAACAGACTGATTCTCCCCTTGATTTTCTCAGTCTCTCCCCTCCTGATCGGGCGGGATTTCTCGTTTTAATGTCATTGACTTTGCCCAATTGAGAGTATCGTGGTGGAGATTAATTTGTTTCCTTTTTGGACTTTATTATTTGTTCTGCATATAGGTAACGTTTCCAGATATGATTCAGTGTATCCCTCGTATCCTTTTAGCATGATCCTTTATAGAGGTCGTTGAATATGGCATGGTGTGATGCATCAACCAGTGAGGTTGATTGGTGTTCTGACCTTGATATCTGAGAAGTTTCATCCGGCTTGGAGCCAGATCGGGCTTCCCTTGACCTTTTCGAAGCTAGGCGTGGCTTCCCCTGACCTTTTCGAAGCTAGGTGTGGCTTCCCCTGACCTTTCGAAGCTAGATATGGCTTCCCCTGACCTTTCGAAGCTAGGTGCGGCCTTCTAGGGAAATTTTTCTGTGTCAATCGAGGTACAGGCGAGTCTCTGGAGCATTTGCGAGGTGACCTCGACTTCGGGGAGCTTCTAGTTTTGGTGATGCGGGCTAGATCTGATCGTTCCGGGCTCTATCCTGAATGTTTCCGGAGCCCGTCCTTGTTCCTGGGGTGGTATCGTAGTTCGGCTCTGGATAGAGAGATCTCCTGGTGGAAACTCTCGGGTATGGAACTAGGTCTGGGAGGTGGAAAATTTTCCTTTGGTCCTTAGCCAATTTTGGCTATTAACAGAAGTCCACTCTGACTTGAACACCAGACGTCGAGCTCGGGGTTGAGGTCAGATTTTTACTTTATTTGGGAAATCTTCCTCTTTTTACCGTTACCGAAATATTGGGGAAATTTCTTCATTTGAGTGACGTGATGCGAACTGACTAATTTATCTTCGCATTAATCTGATTGCGTTACGGCAGTCCCCGAGATTTTTTACCGTTACCAGAATCTTGGGCAGATCTTCCTCTTAACTGCGTAAGTGATGTGGCGTGAGATGATTAGCCCGCTATTGAGTTTAATCCGGTTACATTACTGTAGTCAATTTTTTACCGTTACCAAACGAGTATCTCGGTAGCTCGTGTTGTTGCCCTCCTGCCTATATATATGTCTATTTTCCTCCTCATCTTCTTCACATCTCTTCGAGCTAAATTTTTTTTGCTGAGAAATATTTCCATAGCTTTTCCTCCAAGCTTGCTTCTTTCTTCATTCATCGTCCTTTTTGGCTTTTACAATGTCGAAAAACAGTTGCGACTCAGCTGATTCCATTATCGACGGTGAGGAGGTCGTCAGTTTTACTCTGGGGAAGCAGGCTAGGAGGAGTTCTGACGTCGACGATTCCCCGCCTACCTCGCAACGTCGGCGGTCGAGTAGGAATGTATCCATCAGGATTGGGTTCTCTAACCATCCTGACCACCCTTTGGATATCATCGACGAAGATTCTGATAAAGAAGCGGACAGTGGCACCGTGGGGGAGCGTCGGGTCTCGGTTCCCGGTCCCCTTGTGGAGAGGCTCCCTCCTTACGATTTTTGGGTTGTCCCAGATTCCACTGTTGACCCAATGTCGATTGACTGCTTGAGGTCAAAGTTTGGCATCCCCGACAGCGTATCCATCTCGGTGCCTCCCAAAAATTACGAGTTCTTCAACCCCCCTAAAGGCGTGCTTCCGATTCATGTGGCCGCTCTTGAGAACGGGGTCAGGCTTCCCCTCCATTCGACTCTTCGGCGGGCTCTCAACGCCATCCAGCTTGCTCCCCTCCAGTTGACGCCTGGCTTCTGGAGGCACCTGATTGGTTTCCTTGTATTATGGAGGGAACAATGCCAGATGAGTAAGGTGACGAGGGAGCCGGGTGCAGAGGAGCTAGCCTATCTCTTCTAGATTGGGAGCCTGTCTGGGGGTCCTCGAGGCCAGTTCTATGCCAAGGCCAAGAACAAGCTCAACTTCATCGTTCCTGGTGCCTCGAAGAAGGACCCCGCGTGGAAAGAAGAATGGATCCTGGCGGGGGATGACTAGGGGAGCTCGATTTTCATCGGAGGGCATGAATTCAAGGTTCCCACGGCTTTCGGTGATAAGCCCTCATGGGACCGGAACTCCCTACCTTCTGAGTCTGAAGCCGTTTTATAGGCTATTCTAGCCCGGAATTATTTGAATCTGAAGTTCCCTACTGCTGGAGCTTTTGATCCTCGTAGGGTGAACAAATATTTGCCGATTTCAGACGCTATTCCTCGCAAGTGTCATTGAGTTGTTTCGCCTTATTACTCAGCTTAGTTCTAACATTCTCTTTTTTAATCTGCTTATTCACAGTTTTTGTCATGGAACCGGCCACCCGTCATGTCTCACGCTCTCCTCAAGGTGGGGTTTCTCTTCCCTCCTCTAGGGTCGAACCTGCTCTGGCTTCGTCTATCTCTCCAGCTGGGTCTAAGATGGCCACTCTTGCCTCGCGGGCTTTCCGGGCTTTGGGTAAAGCTCCCCAAGTGGTTGGCCCAGCTGCTTCTGTCCCTTCGGCCGTGGCCGCTAAAGTTACTACCCCTTCGACTCAAACACCTGATTCCGCTGTGCTTCCAACAACCAAAGCTTCGGAGGTTTCTGGGAAAGGCGTCGCTTCTGGGAAAGGTGTCGCGAAGGTTCCTTCCAGCCACTCCCGGCCTCAGTCGACAGGGCGGGATGAGGTCCTGGAGCAATTCATAGCGTCCTGTCCGGGTGGCGGGATCTCTAAGATGGCTTCCATGTCTATGGACGTCCTTATAACCAAGAGGTCTGCTATTTTAGCTGAGGTAATTGTATTTCCTTCGTGCTACTCTTGTTAATTCGTTCAGTTTCTAACTCGGGTTCTGTATTTTGTAGGCCTTCAAGTTTAATGTTGCGATGGGCCAGCAGGTAGCCCTCCTCCGCGACCGGGCTGCAAAAGCCGAAGCTGAAGCCGAGAAAGCCGGGGAACTGCTCAAGCAGGCTCGGTCTTTAGTGGAAGAGGTGACTTCCAGCCAGGGAAAGGTCGAGATCGAGATGGCTGAGCTTCGCTGCGATCATGAGAGGATAAAGCAATCTTATGATCAGGAGCGTCTTCAATCTCTCCGATGGGCTAGGCAGCGGGATTCCTGGAGATCTGAGGCTAAGAAGGTGGACCTCGAGAACCAGTCTCTGATTACTCAGGTGACCAAGCTGCAAGCTGATGTGGAGACCTCCTTCAGCGACGGGTATTTCTATGCTTCCTTTCAAGCCGCGGAAGCTCTTCCTCCTCCCTTTAATTCTTCATCTATTGCTGGCTGGGATAGACAGGAAATAATGCTCAAGGCGGCCGAGCTATCTCGTCCTAAAGGCGACAAGGTGGTCCCTTCGAGCCAAGCAGGAGCTGGGAAGCAGCCCGCTCAGACAGATCCTCCATTCTCTCTTCCTACCTTTACCACCTCAGGTCCTGGGAGTCTTCCAGTAAAGTGATGTCCTCTCGATCCGAGGAGGACCATTCGGGAGCTGGTGAAGAGGTTAGGAGCCCGTCTGAGGATCCCCAATTAACAGAGATGAAGGTCGATAGGAGCCAAACGGGGTCCATGGCTGCCCTTCTTGACGCGGCTATCCCGCCTGAGGTTATGGACGTGATAAATGAGGTTTTAGAGGAAGATCCTACTGATCAACCGATGGAGCCTCTAAATGGAGGAGCGGTCGGCGAGGATAACCCAGATGGACAGCTATCTGTAGAGGGGGTTGATGGCGGAGATCAGTAAGAAGGAGGAGGGCCAGGGGAAAGGAGCCAAGAGAGTCCCAAGGCTTGAAGCAGTTCATCATGACTTGTTTTTGATCACCCGAAAAAAGGGGGTGGGCGCCCCATTTTGTCCTTATCAGTTTTTTTTTTTGTAGCCCGAGTTCGGGGGTTGGGCTCCCCATTTGGTGGATGTAGCCTTATCCGGGGATAGGCTCCCCTTGTCCTTAATGAGAAATCGAATCACTTTTGAGAACTTTTATTTTATTTCTGGTCTTGAATGGGATCCAGGGTAGCATCTGTAGCAACAATTAAGATTCGTGTAGGGAATTATGATGATTTTGATCCTGCACACGAAAGCAAACATTATATATATATATATTTATATGGGGTGATAGCCCAACCAAGACATCAAGAGGGCTACTTAGCTATTTCCTAGTCTTTGAGATCTGGAGAGCAACTATGCTCTTACACTCAGATCCTTCTTGGGGGTGGTAGCCCGGCCAAGGCATCATGAGTGCTATCGAGCTATTTCCTGGTCTCGAGATCTGGAGGGCAACTATGCTCTTACACTCAGATCCTTCTTGTGGGTGGTAGCCCGACCAATGCATCAGGAGGGCTGTCGAGCTATTTCCTGGTCTCGAGATCTGGAAGGCAACTATGCTCTTACACTCAGATCCTTCTTGGGGGTGGTAGCCCGACCAAGGCATCAGGAGGGCTATCGAGCTATTTCCTGGTCTCGAGATCTGGAGGGCAACTATGCTCTTACACTCAGATCCTTCATGGGGGTGGTAGCTCGACCAAGGCATCAGAAGGGCTATTCAGCTATTTCCTGGTCTCGAGATCTGGAGGGTAACTATGCTCTTACACTCAGATCCTTCTTGGGGGTGGTAGCCCGACCAAGGCATCAGGAGGGCTGTTGAGCTATTTCCTGGTCTCGAGATCTGGAGGGCAACTATGCTCTTACACTCAGATCCTTCTTGGGGGTGGTAGCCCGACCAAGGCATCAGGAGGGCTATTCAGCTATTTCCTAGTCTCGAGATCTTGAGGGCAACTATGCTCTTACACTCAGATCCTTCTTGGGGGTGGTAGCCCGACCAAGGCATCAGGAGGGCGATTCAGCTATTTCCTGGTCTCGAGATCAGGAGGGCAACTATGCTCTTACACTCAGATCCTTCTTGGGGGTGGTAGCCCGACCAAGGCATCAGGAGGGCTTTCAAGCTATTTCCTAGTCTCGAGATCTGGAGGGCAACTATGCTCTTACAATTAGATCCTTCTTGGGGGTGGTAGCCCGACCAAGGCATCAGGAGGGCTATCGAGCTATTTCCTCGTCTCGAGATCTGGAGGGCAACTATACTCTTACACTCAGATCCTTCTTGGGGGTGGTAGCCCGACCAAGGCATCAGGAGGGCTATCGAGCTATTTTCTGGTCTCGGAACGTTTATGTTGAGTTTCTCATGCAAGGGTGTAGTCACTAATATTGAACATAGTTGGAGACAAAGATGGAGGAGAAAAGGAAAATGACTTTATTGATGATCAAGATGTAGTACATCTTTATTAGGGTCGGTAATGAAAACTAAGTGGGGGTATACTACTGGAGAACTCCCTTCAAGGGTAGAATTTCCTCAAATGATTTGCATTCCAAGTGTGGTCGATGGATCGTCCGTCCACGTCTTCAAGTTTATAAGCTCCATTACGAACAACTAGCTTTATCAAATATGGCCCTTCCCAATTGGGACTTAAGACTCCATCCGACCTTTTCCGAGTGTTCAGGGTCACCTTTCTAAGTACCAGATCCCCTTCTTTGAATTTCCGGGCTCTTACCTTTTGGTTGAAGTATCTAGCGATCTTGCTCTAGTAGATCGCTACTTTCTCCACTACCCGGTCTTGTTTTTCTTCTAAGAGGTCTAGATTAGCCCGGAGCTTGACTTCGTTGCTTTCGGGCTCAAAGTGATGTACCCTGAACAAGGTCAACTTATGCTCGATGGGGAGGACTGCTTCAACTCCGAAAGCCAGGGTATAAGGTGTCTCCCCGGTAGCTGTTCTTTTTGTAGTTCGGTATGCCCAGAGGACCTCTGGTAGCTCTTCGGCCCACTTGCCTTTCTTTTGCTATAGCTTTTTCTTCAGAAGTTTCTTGATAGTCTTGTTGGTGGATTCTACCAGCCCGTTAGTCTGGGGATGAGCAACGGAAGCGAGTATGAGGTCGATCCCCAATCCCTTGCAGAAGTCTTTGAACCGGGCGTTGTCAAATTGCTTTCCTAGGTCGGCTATAATGATGAGAGGGGTCCCGAATCTGCATACCACATTAGTCTTGATGAACTTGGTTGTATTCTTTTCTAATATTCGAGAAAGAGGTCCTGCCTCGACCCATCTTGTGAAGTAGTCGATAGCCACGATAGCATGTTTCATCTGTCCAGGAGTGGTAGGAAGTGGCCCAATTAGGTCGATTCCCCACATGGCAAAGAGGTAAGGTGAACTGAGGGACGACAGTCGCTCGGGTGGCTGGTAGTTGAAGTTTGAAGTTCTTTGACAAGGTTCGCAAGATTGCACAAAACTCTTTGCATCTTGATGGATGGTCGGCCAATAGTACCCCATACGAAGCACCTGATAGGATAGAGCTTCCCCACCTATGTGGTTCCCACAGTCCCTAGAGTGGACCACTCTCAATGCCCACTTAGCATCATCGGGATGCAAGCACCTAAGTAAGGGGAGGGATCTGCCCCTCCTGTAGAGGTATCTGTCCACCATACAGTATCGAACTGAGAGTCTCTTAATTCTTCGGGCTTGGTCGGGCCCTTCGGGAAGCTCTCCTTCAAGGAGGTAGGCGACAATTGGGTCCATCTAGCAAGGCAGGCGATCTAGGGAACAAATTTCTCCATTTGTGGCTATGCTTGGCTGGGTGATTACTTGGAGGGGAATTCCCCTTGGTAGGGACTGGCCTCCGTTCACAGTTATTTTAGCCAGAACATCTGCGCGATGGTTTTGGTGTCAAGGCACCTGATCGATCTTGAGTCCCTTAAATTTTCTTTTTAGCAGCCGAGCTAGATTTAGGTAGGCAGCCATATTATCTCCCTTTGCCTAGTAGACCCCAGTCACCTGGTTTACAACAAGTAATGAATCGCTCTTGATCTGCAGGTAGTCGGCCTTCAGTTCAATGGCTACCTTCATCCCGGCTAGGAGGGCTTCATGTTCTGCTTCGTTGTTGGTAGCTTTAAACTCGAATCTGAAAAAGTGACAGAATTCGGTCCCCTCCTGATCTATTAAAACTATGCTAGCTCTTCCCCCGGCTTGCCCGGATGCTCCATCTGAAAAGAGGATCCATGGCTTGCAGCCTTCCGACCAATTTTTGACCTCGGATATCTTCTTAGGGACCTCATTTGATACTGAGGGATCATCTGGATCTGGGATCGCTGAGAATTCTACCACGAAGTCGGCCAAAGCCTGTGCCTTAATCGTAGTTCGAGGCTTATACTTTAGGTCGAACTGAGTGAGCTCTAGTGCCCATAAGACTAGCTTTCCTGACACGTCTGGTCTTTGCAAGAATTGGCGGAGGGGTTGGTCTATCACCACTGCTATTGTGTGAGCTTGAAAATAGGGACGGAGTTTCCTCGCTGAGATCACCAGAGCATAAGCGAGCTTTTCCAGGAGAATGTAATTCCTTTCTGATTTGGTCAAAGCATGACTCATATAGTATATGGGTCTTTGAAAACCGTCGCTACAATCTTTGGCCAAAGCCCAGCTTACTGCCGTTTCTGATACGGCCAGGTAGATCTGCAACTCATCTCCGAGAATCGGCTTAACTAACAATGGGGGGCTTGTTAGGTACTCTTTCAAAGCTTGAAACGCCTGCTCGCTCTCCTGGCTCCATTTCATGTTCTTCCCTTGTTTGATGGCCTTGAAGAAAGGGAGACATTTATCGGTGGAGCGAGAGATAAACCTGTTGAGTGCCGCCACCCGTCCAGTCATAATCTGTACTTGCTTGAGCGAGGTCGGGGATTCCAGGTCCAAGATAGCTTTGATTTTTTCTGGGTTGGCTTCTATACCTCTCTCATGAACCATGAAGCCCAGAAACTTCCCTGTCGTTACCCCAAAGGCATATTTGGAGGGGTTCAAACACATCTGGTTTTCCCTCAGTATGAGGAAGGTTTTGCGAAGGTCTTCCCGATGTCCCTTTGTGGTTGGGGATTTCGTGATCATGTCGTCGATACACACTTCCATCGTCCTTCCTATCTCGGGCTTGAACAGTTTGTTAACCAACCGCTGGTATGTGGCCCCCGCATTTTTCAAACCAAACGGCATCACCTTGTAGCAGTATAAGCCCTGCCCGGTAATGAAACTGGTCTTATCTTGGTCAGCCGGGTGCATTTTAATTTGGTTGTATCATGAGAATGCCACCATAAAACTCAAAAGTTTATTTCCGGATGTGGAGTCAACCAGCTGGTCGATCTTTGGTAAAGGAAAACTGTCTTTCGGAAAAGCCTGGTTGAGGTCGTTGTAATCGACACACATACGCCATTTCCCATTCGCCTTCGTGACCATGACCACATTGGCGATCCATTCGGGGTAACGCACTTCTCTGACGAACCCTGCTTTGATCAATTTATCAACCTCTTCCTGCACCGCCGTGTTCCTATCAGCGTTGAAGTGACCCCTCTTCTGCTTGACGGGCTTGACTGTTAGATCTATTGCTAGTCGGTGGGTGGCCAACGATGCCGGGATTCCAGGCATTTCATCATGGTTCCAGGCGAAGATGTTGCTGAATTCCCTGAGAAGGTCAATCAGTCCTCTTTTTACCTCTAGATCAAGGGTGGCTCCGACCTTGACGACCTTGGAGGGATCGTCATTCCTGATAGGTATCTCTTCTAGTTTATCTAAGGGTTGCCCGCTGGCCCATTCCTTACTCCGTTCTTCCTCGTAGGGCATAATAGGTTCGCTCTCCAGATGCCCAGGATGTTCCGCGGGCTCCTTCTCCTCCTGGATTATCCGGGACGTATCCATGTCTTCCTGGACTAATGTCACCTGTACACACTATTTCGCTAGGGCTGTAGGATTGGCAGATACTGTGTAGCATTTCCTGGCTGCCTGCTGGTCTCCGCGTACCTCTCCTACTTTGGTTCCAACCGGGAATTTCAAGACGTTGTGGTATATGGACAAGACTCCCTTCAAGGAGGACATGAAAGGTCTCCCTAGGATGGCGTTGTAGGCCGATGGGGTGTCTACCACAACAAAGTCGGTCATAACATTCTGTTGGAGCGGGGGGATCCCTATGATTACTGGGAGGATCATTGACCCCACTGGTATGATCGAGTCCCAAGTGAAACCGTAAAGCGGAGTGGTACAGCTGTTGTAACAACGTTGCTTCAGGTTCAATTTTTCCAGGGCATCCTTGAAGAGGATATCTACACTGCTACCTGTATCCACGAGAACGCGATGGACCAAACAGTTGGCAATCTGTATCGTGATTACCATAGGATCATCATGAGGTTTCACAGTGTTGAAGACATCTGCTTCAGTGAATACGATCTGTGCTGATTGGGAAGGCTCTGTCGGGCTCTAGCTGACTTCGAAGATCCCTCGGCTTTCTCCGATGCGGGGAACCTTTCTTACGTGGTTTTTCTGGGAGTTAGTGGAAACGCCAGCTAGTGTAGGACCTCCGCTGATAGTGTGTATCACCTGGATCTGTTGCATTAAGTCAGCCTGCTCCCTTTTTCTTTTTTCTATGTCCTCACGGATTTCAGCTTGTACCTCCCTTCCAGTTCTGATATTATCTCTGACCTGTTGTAAGAACTCAATCAAGCATCCTCCCCTTATCAGGTCTTCAATCTGGTTGCGCAAATTATAGCACTCTGAGGTGTTGTGGCCCATATCTTCGTGGAAGTCGCAGTACTTGTACCGGTTTCTCCTGTCAGCTGGGGCCTTCATGGGAGCGGGCTTTTGGAGCAACCCTTTATCTCGTATGGCAAGGTAGACTGTTTCCCTGGAAGCATTCAAAGGGGTGTAGTAGTCATACCCTTTTTCCCCTTGAATTACTGGAGCAACCCTTTATCTCGTTTTGCTGGATATCTTTCTAGCCTATGCAGAGGAGCATGGAGGCGATAGGTCGACCTGTTGGGAGGTTTATTCTGAGTTTTCTGTACTGGCTCAAATTTGGGGGCTTCTTTCTTCAGACGCTTCGCCGTTCTCATGTCATCGTGTTCCATCTTGACCTTGAGTTGTTCGTCGATCTCGACCTGCTTAAGAGCCCGGTCGTAGGCCTCCTGGTAGGTCTCGGGAGGTCTCTTGGCGAAGGAACGGAAAAGCTTTCCTGCCCATAGATTTCGCTTGAAGTTGGCGAGGGTTTCTTTTTCAGTTAAAACTCACATATGTATGACCTCCTTGTGAAATCGCTTCACGTACGATCGAAGAGTTTCACTCCGTTCCTGGATCACATATTAGAGGTGTATGGGATCTTTCGGGCGAGGTTTGACTCCTTGGAATTGTGAGCAAAAATCCGTTGATAATTTCGTGAAAGAATCCACGCTACCAACGGGCAGTTTCCTAAACCAGGTTTTCGCGTAGTCGGTCAAGGTCGTTGGAAACATTCTGCACATAGCTGCTCTGTTGAACGAAGCTCTCTAGGTGGCTTAGAGGATCTTCCATTCCAGAGAACTTATCTACTGGCATTTTGAATTTTAGGGGGAGCTCTGCTTCCATGATCCTCCTAGTGAAGGGAGCGTTCATCTCGCTCAGAGGATCCTTTTTGTCCTCCTTATTCTTTCCTTTCCTTATCTGCTGGACCTCTTTTTGTAGCTTTGTCAGCTGATCCCTCAGTCGCTTGTTCCCAGGTCTCTTTGAGTTAACCTCAGATTCCTCACTGTCGAGTCTTTCCGATGAACTGGCAATTTCTATCCGGTCCTTCTCTTGGATAGGATCCGCTTGGGGAGTTTGTCTACTTTCCTCCTCTAGGGCCCGGGCAGTTCTCCTGGATGTAGTTGGATGAGATAGCCCTCGTGGCTTACGGGTAAAAGCATCCGCGGCAGACTTAACTAGCCTGGGTTTATATTGTGAAAGTCTTTTCGGAACTGGGGGAATGGGTCCCAGCCTATCCCGGATCGAACGTTGGGGCCCTGATCTATCTCGAGCCGGCTCTGGAAGAGGAGGTCCTAGGTGATCAAAAGCAGGTGGCCTAGCTCCGAGCCTGCTCGGCTCTCCCTGATCATTCAGGTTGGTTGGATGGATCGTGATTCCTTCAGCGAGGAGGCAGACGCGGATGGTTTCTACAAAGGCCGCCTATTGTTGGTCGAGCGCTGCCTGGCTCGCTATAGGGTGGCCAGTAGCCCGCGTATTGGTTGTCTGGATCGGAGCTTGACTACTATATCCAGACTTTCTCCTCTTTCTTGGGGCTTTTCGTGTTAGCCTCGCCGGAGGTTGCTCCGGGACTCTATGTTGGCCTTGGGAGGAGCGGAGCCTCATAGTTCCTGTAAAACAACGAAAATGTAAATGCAAATAATTGGTTAATTGGGTGTAGGGTAAATTTCCCACAGACGGCGCCAGAAAGTGTTAACGGAAATTTTGCTCAAGGTGAGAAATCTCAGTTAACACCCTCAAGACCACTACCACGTAGGTGGTGGCCAAGATTGATCGTATATGTCAACAATGTGTTTCGAAATGATAAAGAACAATGATACAATTTAACATCCAAAATAAAAATATTTTCTTTATTGAACGTGTACAATATACAAATTTCTTTCTAGGGTGAGGTTGACTGTTTGTTGTATGCCTATCGAATAGTAGTCTCCTCTTTTTCATTTCCTTTCTTTTCTATTTATACATAGTTTGTAGGTCAAACAGACTGATTCTCCCCTTGATTTTCTCAGTCTCTCCCCTCCTGATCGGGCGGGATTTCTCGTTTTAATGTTATTGACTTTGCCGAATTGAGAGTACCGTGGTGGAGATCAGTTTGTTTCCTTTTTGGATTCTATTATTTGTTCCGCATATAGGTAACGTTTCCAGATATGATTCAGTGTATCCCTCGTATCCTTTCAGCATGATCCTTTATAGAGGTCGTTGAATATGGCATGGTGTGATGCATCAACCAGTGAGGTTGATTGGTGTTCTAACCTTGATATCTGAGAAGTTTCATCCGGCTTGGAGCCAGATCGGGCTTTCCTTGACCTTTTCGAAGCTAGGCGTGGCTTCCCCTGACCTTTTCAAAGCTAGGTGTGGCTTCCCTTGACCTTTCGAAGCTAGATATGGCTTCCCCTGACCTTTCGAAGCTAGGTGCGGCCTTCTAGGGACAGTTTTCTGTGTCAATCGAGGTACAGGCGAGTCTCTGGAGCATTTGCGAGGTGACCTCGACTTCGCGGAGCTTCTAGTTTTGGTGATGCAGGTTAGATCTGATCGTTCCGAGCTCTATCCCGGATGTTTCAAGAGCCCGTCCTTGTTCCTCGGGTGGTATCGTAGTTCGGCTCTGGATAGAGAGATCTCCTGGTGGAAACTCTCGGGTATGGAACCAGGTCTGGGAGGTGGAAAATTTTCCTTCGGTCCTTAGCCAATTTTGGCTATTAACAGTTTGTTTCAAGGAAGTGAAAAAGGTGTACTAACATATTCTGCCCCCCTCTAGGTTAGCTTAAGGCAAATTAATCGTGTTTGTATTTTTCACATCCTCCTCTTCATTTGCCCATGCAGCCCAATAGAAGCCAGCCTCAGTGGAAACAATCTCCTCCATCTCTATAGCTCTGGCCATAATCTCCTCCCTGGTCAATCCGTCAATAATACTTAGGTCAAACGGGGAAGGAAGAGATTGAGCCACCTGGTAGCCTGTAAAGAAGTAACCGTCACCAAAGGAGGCGTCTACCTTGGCCTCTAGGCTAGCCACGCGAACGCCCAGATCCTGAACCTTCTTTTCTAGCTCTTCTGCCTTCTCTTTCATGGTGTCTCTTTGAGATCTGCAGCACAGGGACTTGAGCAGCTCTGTGTCATAAGCGCGCTGCATCCGCTCATTGTCAGCCTATGCCTCAGCGGCGATCTCCTCCGCTCTGGTCAAGGACTGGTTCAAAACCACCACACCTCTTGTTAATAGCCAAAATTGGCTAAGGACCAAAGAGAGATTTTCCACCTTCCACACCTGGTTCCATGCCCAAGAGTTTCCACCAGGAGACCATTCTACCCAAAGCCTAGCAACCATACCACCCCGCAGGAACAAGGACGGGCTCCAAAAACATCCGGAATAGAGCCCGGGACGATCAAATCTAGCCCGCATCACCAAACCTGAAAACAAGAAATTCCCCAAAGTCGAGGTCACCTCGCAATTTCTCCAGAAACTCACATATACCTCGCTGATACATGGGGATGTCCATAGAAAGCCAGACCTGGCTCCTAACTGGACGATACCTCGCTGATACAGGGGGATGCCCATTGGAAGCCACACCTAGCTTCGAAAGGTAAAGGGAAGCCAGACCTGGCTCCTAGCTGGACGAAACTTCTCAGAAATCGATGTCGGAACACTAATCGACCTCACTAGTCGATGTACCACACCATGATACATTCAACGACCCCTATGGAAATCATTCCAGATCCGAAGATACACAGTATCATATCTACAGATGTTACACACGTGCAGAACAAGTAATAGAGTCTGAATGGGAAACAAATTGATTTCCAAGATATCCGCAACGGAGCAATTAACTCAAAGTCAACTACATTTAAAGGTAAAAATCCCGTCCGATAAGAGGGGGACGAGAAAATCAAGGGGAAATCAATGAGTTTATACCTATGAAGGCATTGTATAAAGGAGGGATTTCCTCCTTCAGAAAAAGGAGACTACTATTCGACAGGCATAAAAAAAACACCCAACTATTCCCCAGAAAAGAGTGAGAGCAAATTCGAAGGAAGAATAGAGAGAGATGTATATCATATGTAATCAATAAAGAAAGATTTTTGTTTCTTGTGAATAACTCAAGGAATCATTATCTCCATGTCATTTTATTAGGCACTGTTTTATACACATATGTATTATACCTTGTACATTGTACCTTGGTCATCACCTACGTGGTAATGATCTCGAGGGTGCTAACTGAGATTTATTGCCCTGAGCAAGATTTCTGTTAACACTTTCTGGCGCCGTCTGTGGGGAAGGCCTTACACCCAATTGATCAATTACTTGCTTTTACTTTTTTGTTGTTTTACAGGAACTATGAGGCTCCACTCTTCCCAAGGCCAACATAGAGTTTCGGAGCAACCCCCGGCGAGGCTTACGCGAAAGGCCCCAAGAAAGGGGGGAAAATCTGGATATGGCAGTCAAGCTCCGATCCAAACAACTAATGCGCGGGCTTCTGGCCACCCTATAGTGAGCCAGGCCGTGCTCGACCAACAAGCGGCAGCCTTCGTAGAAACCATCCGCGTCTGCCTGCTCGCTAAAGGCATCACAATCCATCCAACCAACCAGAATGATCAAGGAGAACCAAGCAGGCTCGGAGCTAGGCAACCTGCTTTTGATCGCCTAGGGCCTCCTCTTCCAGTGCTAGCTCGAGATAGGTCAGAGCCCCAACGTTCGATCCGGGATAGGCTGGGACCCATGCCCCCAGTTCCGAAAAGCCCTTCACAATATCAACCCAGGCGAGTTAAGTCCGCCGCTGATGCTTTTACCCAGAAGCCACGAGATCTATGTCATCCAACTACGTCAAGGAGGACCGCCCGGGCCCTAGAGGAGGAAAGTAGACAAACTCCCCGAATGGATCCTATCCATGAGGGGGACCGGATAGAGATTGCCAGTTCATCGGAGAGACTCGACAGTGAAGAATCTGAGGTCAACTCAAAGAAACCTGGGAACAAGCGACTGAGGGATCAGCTGGCAAAGCTACAAAATGAGGTCCAGCAAATAAGAAAAGGAAAGAATAAGGAGGACAAAAAGGATCCCCTGAACGAGATGAACGCTCCCTTTACTAGGAGGATCCGGGAAGCGGAGCTCCCACCAAAATTTAAAATGCCAGTAGATAAGTTCTCCGGAATGGAAGATCCTCTAAATCACCTAGAGAGCTTCATTCAACAGATGGAGGTCCAGAACACTACCAGAGCAGCTATGTGCAGGATGTTTCCAACGACCCTAACCGACTACGCGAAAACTTGGTTCAGGAAGCTGCCTGTTGGCAGCGTGGATTCTTTCACGAAATTATCAATAGATTTTTGCTCGCAATTCCAAGGGGTCAAACCTAGTCCGAAAGATCCCATACACCTCCAATATGTGATTCAGGAACGGAGTGAGACTCTTCGGTCGTACGTGGAACGTTTTCACAAGGAGGTCATACAAATGGGAGTTTTCACCGAGAAAGAAACCCTCGCCAACTTCAGGCGGAACCTATAGGTGGGAAAGCTTTTCTGTTCCTTCGCCAAGAGACCTCCCGAGACTTACTAGGAAGCCTACAACCAGGCTCTTGAGCAGGTCGAGATCGACGAACAACTCAAAGTCAAGATAGAACACGACGACATGAGAACGGCAAAGCATCTGAAAAAAGAAGCCCCAAAATTTGAGCCAGTTCAGAAAAAACTTAGAATAAACCTCCCAACAGGTCGACCTATCGCATCCCTATTCCTCAGCATAGGCAAGAAATATATCCAGCAAGACGAACCCCTACCCGGGCTTCCCCACCTCCAAGGACCGTGGCCCCCATAATGCAAGGGGAAAAAGGGTATGACTACTACACCCCTTTGAAAGTTTCCAGGGAAACGGTCTACCTTGCTATACGAGATAAAGGGCTGCTCCAAAAGCCCGCTCCCATGAAAGCCCCAGCTGACAGAAGAAACTGGTACAAGTACTGTGACTTCCACGAAGACGTGGGCCACAACACCTCAGAGTGCTATAATTTGCGCAACCAGATTGAAGCCCTGATAAGGGGGGGATGCTTGATTGAATTCTTACAACAGGTCAGGGATAACATTCAGATTGGAAGGGAGGTACAAGCTGAAATCTTTGAAGATGCAGAAAAGAGGAAGGGGGAACAGGCTGACTTAATGCAACAGATCCCGGTGATACACACCATCAGCAGAGGTCCTACACTGGCTGGCATTTCCAATAACTCCCGAAAAAACCACGCAAGGAAGATTCCCAGCATCGAAGAAAGCTGAGGGATCTTCAAAGTCTGCCAAAGCCCGATAGAGCCCTCCCAGTCAGCGCAGATCGTTTTCACTGAAGCAGATGTCTTCAACACCGTGCAACCTAATGATGATCCCATGGTAATCACGATACAGATCGCCAACTGTCTGGTCCATCGCGTGCTCGTGGATACAGGTAGCAGCGTAGATATCCTCTTCAAGGATACCTTGGAAAAATTAAACCTGAAGCAACATTGTTACAACAGCTGTACCACTCCGCTTTATGGGTTCACTGGAGAATCGATCATACCAGTGGGGTCGATGATCCTCCCAGTAATCATCGGAATCACCCCTCTCCAACAGAATGTTATGACTGAATTTGTTGTGGTTGACACCCCATCGGCCTACAACGTCATCCTAGGGAGACCATTCCTGTCCTCCTTGAAGGGAGTCTTGTCCATATACTACAACGTCTTGAAATTCCTGGTTGGAACCAAGGTAGGAGAGGTACGCGGGGACCAGCAGGCAGCCAGGAAATGCTACGCAGTGTCTGCCAATCCTACAGCCCTAGCAAAATAGTGTGTACATGTGGCATTAGTCCAGGAAGACATGGATACATCCCGGATAATCCAGGAGGAGAAGGAGCCCGCGGAACATCCTGGGCATCCGGAGAACGAACCTATTATGCCTTACGAGGAGGAACAGAGTAAGGAGTGGGCCAGTGGGCAGCCCGTAGATAAACTAGAAGAGATACCCATCAGAAATGACGATCCTTCCAAGGTCGTCAAGGTCGGGGCCACCCTTGATCCAGAAGTGAAAAGAGGATTAATTGATCTTCTCAGGAAGTTCAACGACATCTTCGCTTGGAACCATGATGAAATGCATGGAATCTCGGCGTCATTGGCCGCCCATCGACTAGCGGTAGATCCAACAGTCAAGCCCGTCAAACAGAACAGGCGTCACTTCAACGCTGATAGGAACGCTATGGTACAGAAAGAGGTAGATAAATTGATCAAGGCAGGGTTTATCAGAGAAGTACGCTATCCCGAATGGATCGCCAACGTGGTCATGGTTACGAAGGCAAATGGGAAATGGCGTATGTGTGTCGATTACACCGACCTCAACCAGGCTTGTCCAAAAGACAGTTTTCCTTTACCAAAGATCGACCAACTGGTTGACTCCACGTCCGGAAATAAACTTTTGAGTTTTATGGATGCATTCTCAGGATACAACTAAATTAAAATGCACCCGGCTGACCAAGATAAAACCAGTTTCATTACTGGGCAGGGCTTGTACTGCTACAAGGTGATGTCATTTGGTTTGAAGAATGCGAGGGCTACATACCAGCGGCTGGTTAACAAACTGTTCAAGCCCGAGATAGGAAGGACGATGGTGGTGTATATCGACGACATGATCATGAAATCCCCAACCGTAAAAGGACATCAGGAAAACCTTCGCAGAACCTTCCTCATACTGAGAGAAACCAGATGCGGTTGAACCCCTCGAAATGTGCATTTGGAGTAACAGCGGGGAATTTTCTGGGCTTCATGGTTCATGAGAGAGGCATAGAAGCCAACCCAGAAAAAATCAAAGTTATCTTGGACCTGGAATCCCCAACCTCACTCAAACAAGTACAGATTCTGACTAGACGTGTGGCGGCACTCAACAGGTTTATTTCTCGCTCCACCGATAAATGTCTCCCTTTCTTCAAAGCCATCAAACAAGGGAAAAACATGAAGTGGAACCAGGAGAGCGAACGGGCTTTCCAAGCTTTGAAAGAATACCTGACAAGCCCCCCGTTGTTAGTCAAGCCAGCTCTCGGAGATGAGTTACAGATCTACCTGGCCGTATCAGAAACTGTAGTAAGCGGGGCTTTGGCCAAGGAGTGTAACGATGGTTTTCAAAGACTCATATATTATGTGAGTCATGCTTTGACCAAATCAGAAAGGAATTATATTCTTCTGGAAAAGCTCGCATATGCTTTGGTGAACTCAGCGAGGAAGCTCCGTCCCTATTTTCAAGCTCACACAATAGCAGTGGTGACGGACCAACCTCTCCGCCAATTCTTACAGAGACCAGACGTGTCTGGAAGGCTAGTCTTATGGGCCTTAGAGCTCACTCAGTTCAATTTAAAGTATAAGCCCCGGACCATGATTAAGGCACAGGCTTTGGCTAACTTCGTGGAAGAATTTTCAGCGATCCCAGATCAAGAGGATCCCTCAGTACCAAATGAGATCCCTGAAAAGACATTCGAGGTCGACAATTGGCCGGAAAGCTGTAAGCCATAGACCCTCTTTACAGATGGAGCATCCGGGCAAGCTGGTGGGAGAAGCTAGCATAGTTTTAATAGATCCGGAGGGGACTGAATTTTGTCACTGTTTCAGATTCGAGTTTAAAGCCACCAATAATGAAGCAGAGTATGAAGCCCTCCTAGCCGGGATGAAGGTAGCCATCGAACTAAAGGCCGATTACCTAAAAGTCAAGAGCGATTCATTGCTTGTTGTCAATCAGGTGACTGGGATGTATCAGGCAAAGGGAGATAATATGGTTGCTTATCTAAAGCTAGCCCAGTTGCTAAAAAATAAGTTTAAGGGGTTCAAGATCGATCAGGTACCCCGACACCAAAACCATTGCATAGATGTTCTGGCTAAAATAGCGGCGAACGGAGGCCAATCCCTACCACGGGGAATTCCCCTCCAAGTGATCACCCAACCAAGCATAGCCACAAATGGAGAAATCTGCTCCCTGGATCGCCTGCCTTGCCGGATGGACCCAATTGTTGCCTACCTCCTTGAAGAAGAGCTTCCCGAAGAGCCTAACCAAGCCGGAAGAATTAAAAGACACTCAGTCCGATACTGTATGGTAGATGGGTACCTCTACAGAAGGGGCAGATCCCTCCCCTTACTTAAGTGCTTGCACCCTGATGATGCTAAATGGGCATTGAGAGAGGTCCACTCCTGGGACTGTGGGAACCACATAGGTGGGGAAGCTCTAGCCTATCAGGTGCTTCGTATGGGGTACTATTGGCTGACCATCCACCAAGACCCAATGAGTTTTGTGCAATCTTACGAGCCATGTCAAAGGACTTCAAACTTGACCCACCAGCCACCAGAGCGACTGTCGTCTCTTAGTTCGCCTTACCCCTTTGCCATGTGGGGAATCGACCATATCGGACCACTTCCTACCGCTCCCGGACAGATGAAACATGCTATCGTGGCTATCGACTACTTCACAAGATGGGTCGAGGCAGGGCCTCTTTCTCGGATATCAGAACAGAATACGACCAAGTTCATCAAAACCATCGTGGTATGTAGATTTGGGACCCCTCTCATCATTATAACTGACCTAGGGAAGCAGTTTGACAACGCCCAATTCAAAGACTTCTGCAAGGGATTGGGGATCGACCTCAGGCTCGCTTCAGTGGCTCATCCCCAGACTAACGGGCTGTTAGAATCCACCAACAAGACTATCAAGAAACTTTTAAAGAAGAAGCTACAGCAGAAGAAAGGCAAATGGGCCGAAGAGCTACCAGAAGTCCTCTGGGCATACCGGACTACAAAGAGAACAGCTACTGGGGAGACACCTTACTCCCTGGCTTTCGGGGTTGAAGCGGTCCTCCCTATCAAGCATAAACTAACCTCATTCAGGGTACAACACTTTGAGCCCGAAAGTAATGAAGTCAACCTCCGGGCTAATCTAGACCTCTTAGAAGAAAAACAAGACCGGAAAGTAGCGATCTACCAGAGCAAGATCGCTAGATACTTCAACCAAAAGGTCGGAGCCCGGAATTTCAAAGAAGGGGATCTGGTACTCAGGAAAGTGACCCTGAATACAGGAAAAAGGTCGGATGGAGTCTTAAGTCCCAATTGGGAAGGGCCATTTTTGATAAAGCTAGTTGTTCGTAATGAAGCCTATAAACTCGAAGACATGGACGGACGATCCATCGAGAAACTCGAATGCAAATTATTTGAGGAAATTCTACCCTTGAGAAATGAGTTCTCAAGCAGACTACCCCCATTTAGCTTTCATTACAGACCCTAATAAAGATGTACTACATCTCGATCATCAATAATGTCATTTTTTTTCCTCTTCCGTCTTTATCTCCAACTATGTTCAAACATTAGTGACTACACCCTGGTATGGGAAACTCAACATGAACACTTCGAGACCAGGAAATAGCTAAATAGCCCTCATGATGCCTTGGTCGGGCTACCACCCCCAAGAAGGGTCTGAGTGTAAGAGCATAGTTGCCAGCCAGATCTCGAGACCAGGAAATAGCTGAATAGCCCTCCTGATGCCTTGGTCGGGCTACCACCCCCAAGAAGCGTCTGAATGTAAGAGCATAGTTGCCATCCAGATCTCGAGACCAGGAAATAGCTAAATAGCCCTCCTGATGCCTTGGTCGGGCTACCACCCCCAAAAAGGGTCTGAGTGTAGGAGCATAGTTGCCATCCAGATCTCGAGACCAGGAAATAGCTGAATAGCCCTCCTGATGCCTTGGTCGGGCTACCACCCCCAAGAAGGGTCTGAGTGTAAGAGCATAGTTGCCATCCAGATCTCGAGACCAAGAAATAGCTGAATAGCCCTCCTGATGCCTTGGTCGGGCTACCACCCCCAAGAAGGGTCTGAGTGTAAGAGCATAGTTGCCATCCAGATCTCGAGACCAGGATATAGCTGAATAGCCCTCCTAATGCCTTGGTCGGGCTACCACCCCCAAGAAGGGTCTGAGTGTAAGAGTATAGTTGCCATCCAGATCTCGAGACCAGGAAATAGCTAAATAGCCCTCCTGATGCCTTGATCGGGCTACCACCCCCAAGAAGGGTCTGAGTGTAAGAGCATAGTTGCCATCCAGATCTCGAGACCAGGAAATAGCTAAATAGCCCTCCTGATGCCTTGGTTGGGCTACCACCCCCAAGAAGGGTCTGAATGTAAGAGCATAGTTGCCATCCAGATCTCGAAATCAGGAAATAGCTAAGTAGCCCTTCTGATGCCTTGGTCGGGCTACCGCCCCCAAGATAAAAATAATAAATAAAAATAAAATGTTTGTTTTCGTGTGCAGGATCAAGATCATCATCCCCTACCAAAGTTTAATGAAGTATGAACAAATTGTTGCTACGGATGCAACTCTGGACCAGAAATGAAACAAGAGTTCTCAAAAACTATTCAATTTCCTATTAAAGATAAGGGAGCCTACCCCCTGGTAAGGCTACATCCATCTAATATGGTGCCCAACCCCCGAGCTCGGGCTATATATATATATGTAAAAAAGGAAAGCTAAGCTAAATAAGAGTAAAACAAGGTGCCCAACCCCTTTTCCGGGCAATCAAAACGATCCATGAACAAACTGCTTCAAGCTTTGGGACTCTCTCGGTTCTCCTCCACCGGTCCCCCTCCTTCATGCTGATCTTTGCCATCGACCCCCCCTTCAGGTAGTTGTCCACCTCGGTTATCCTCACCAATCGCCCCTCCATTTAGAGGTTCTACATGTTGGTCAGCAGGATCTTCCTCCAAGACATCATTTATCACTTCCATAACCTCAGGCCGGATAGCCGCATCAAGAAGGGCAACCATGGACCCCGTTTGACTCCTGTCGACCTCCATCTTCATTATGGGGGGTCCTCAGACGGGCTCCTAACCTCTTCCCCAGCTCCTAACTGGTCCTCCTCGGATCGAGAAGACAAAACTTTACTAGAAGATTCCCCGGGACCTGAGGTAGTAAAGTTAGGAGGAGGAAATGGAGGATCTGTCTGGGCGGGTTGTTTTCCAGCTCTTGCTTGGCTCGAAGGAACCACCTCATCGCCTTCAGAGCGAGATAGCTCAGTAGCCTTAAGCATTATTTCCTGTCTATCCCAACTGGCAATAGATGACATGTCAAAGGGAAGAGGGAGAGCTTCTGCGGCCTGAAAGGAAACGTAGAAATATCCATCGCTGAAGCAGGTCTCTGCGTCAGCTTGCAGCAGCTTGGTCACTTGAGTAATCAGAGACTGATTCTCGAGATCCAACATTTTAGCCTCAGATCTCCAAGAATCCCTCTGTCTAGCCCACCGGATAGATTGAAGACGCTCCTGATCATAAGATTGCTTCATCCTCTCATGGTCACAACAAAGCTCAGCCATCTCGACCTCAACCTTTCCCTGGTTGGAAGTCATCTCGTCCACTAAAGATTGAGCCTGCTTGAGCAATTCCTTGGCTTTCTCGGCTACCGCTTCGGCTTTTGCAGCCCAGGTCGCGAAGGAGGGCTACCTGCTGACCCATCACCACATTAAACTTGAAGGCCTACAAAATACAGAACCCGAGTTAGAAACTGAACAAATTAGCAAGAATAGTACGAAGGAAATGCAATTACCTCAGCGAAAATAGCAGACCACGTGGTAATCAGGACGTCCACATGCATGGAAGCCATCCTGGAGATCCCCCCACCCGGACAAGACGCGATAAATTGTTCCAGGACTTCGTCCTGCCCTGTCGAGCTCGACTGAGGTCGGGAACGGCTGGAGGAAACCCTTGCGACACCCTTCCCAAAGACCTTCAAAGCTTGGGGGGTTGGAAGCGCAGTGAAATCCGGAGGTCGAATCAAGGGGGTAGCAACCTTAGAGACCACAGCTGAAGGGACAGAAGCAGCAGGACCAACAACCTGGGGAGCTTTAGCCCAAAGCCCGGAAAGCCCGCGAAGCGAGAGTGGCCATCTTAGACCCAGCTGGAGAGGTAGATGAAGCAAGAGCAGGTTCGACCTCAGCAGAGGGAAGAGAAACTCTACCTTGATTAGATCGTGAGAAGTGGCGGGTAGCCGGTTCAACGACAAAAACTGTGAATAAGCAAATTAAAAAGGAAAATGTTAGAACCAAGCTGAGTAACAAGGCAAGGCAAGGCAACTCAGTGACATTTACGAGGAGTAGCGTCTGAAGATCCACAAGTATTGGTTCACCCTACGAGGATCAAAGGCTTCAGCAGTAGGGAACCTCAGGTTCAAATAATTCCAGACTAAAATAGCCTTCAAGATGGCTTCGGACTCAGAAGGCAGGGAGTTCGGTCCCACGAGGGTTTGTCACTGCAAGCCGTGGGAACCTCGAATTCATGCCCCCCCCAATGAAAATCGAGCTCCCCCAGTCATCCCCCGCAAGGATCCATTCTTCTTTCCAAGCGGGGTCCTTCTTCGAAGCACCAGGAATAACGAAGTTGAGCTTGTTCTTGGCCTTAGCATAGAACTGGCCTCGAGGAGCGCCAGACAGGCTCCCAATCTGGAAAAGATAGGCCAGCTCCTCTACTCACGGCTCTCTCATCACCTTACTCAACTGACATTGTTCCCTCCATAGTACGAGGAAACCAATCAGATGCCTCCAGAAGCCAGGCGTCAACTGGATGGGAGCGAGCTGGATGGCGTTAAGAGCTTGCCAAAGAGTCGGATGAAGGGGAAGCCTGACCCCAGTTCTCGAGAGCTGCCACATGAATTGGAAGCACGCCTTTAGGGGGGTTGAAGAACTTGAAACTTTTGGGAGGCACCGAGATGGACAAGCTGTCGGGGATGCCAAACTTCGACCTCAAGCGGTCAATCGAGACTGGATCGATGATGGAATCTGGGACAACCCGGAAATCATAAGGAGGGAGCCTCTCCAAGAGGGGGCCAGAAACTAGGGACCCGACATTCACCCGCTGCGTCACCGCCCACTTCTTTGTCAGAATCTTCGTCGGCGATATCCAAAGGATGGTTGGAGAACCCAGTCCCAATGGACACGTTCCTATTTGACCGCCGACGTTGCGGGTTGGGCAGGGAATCGTCGCCGTCTAAACTCCTCCTAGCCCTTTTCCCCAGAGCGAGACTAACGACCTCCTCACCGTCAACTATGGAGTCAACTGAATCACGACTGGTCTTCGACATAGTAAAGTCAATAAGGATGAAGAATGAAGAAAAAGGCAAGCTTGAAAGAAAGGCTATGAGAGAAAATATTTCTTAGCAGAAATTTTAGTTCGAAAGATGTGAGGAAAATGTGGAGATAAATAGATATATATATATATATATATATATATATAGGCAAGAGGGCAACAGCACGAGCTGCCGAAATCCTCGGTTGGTAACGGTAAAGAATCTCGAGGACTACCGTAACGTAACCGGATTAACTCAAAAACAGGCTAGTCAGCTCACGCCACGTCACTTACGCAGTTAAGAAGGAGATCTCCCCAAGATTCTAGTAACGGTAAAAAATCTTGGGGACTGCCGTAACGCAATCAGATTAATTCGGAGATAAATTAGTCAGTTCGCGCCACATCGCTTACGCAGTTAATGAGGAGATTTCCCCAATATTCTGGTAACCATAAAAAAAGGAAGATTTCCCAAATGAAGTAAAAATCTGACCCCAACCCCAAGCTCGACGTCTGAAGTTCAAGTCAAAGGGGACTTCTGTTAATAGCCAAAATTGGCTAAGGACCAAAGGGAAATTTTCCACCTTCCAGACCTGGTTCCATGCCCAAGAGTTTCCACCAGGAGACCATTCTACCCAAAGCCGAGCTACGATACCACCCCGCAGGAACAAGGACGGGCTCCAGAAACATCCGGAATAGAGCCCTGGACGATCAGATCTAGCCCGTATCACCAAACCTGAAAACAAGAAATTCCCCGAAGTCGAGGTCACCTCGCAATTTCTCCAGAAACACACCTATACCTCGCTGATACAGGGGGATGTCCATAGGAAGCCCGACCTGGCTCTTAGCTGGATGAAACCTCGCCGATACAGGGGGGTGCCCATAGGAAGCCACACCTAGCTTCGAAAGGTCAAGGGAAGCCAGACCTAGCTCCTAGCTGGACGAAACTTCTCAGAAATCGAGGTCAGAACACTAATCTGTTGGAACCTAGGGTTACAGATTGCGCAGCGGAAGGTTTTAAAATTAAATAATAAAGTGAAGATTCATACCTACGTAGGAGGCTCCTTCACTTTGATACGAACTGCTCCTGATTTGAACCACGTGATCTTCCTCGCTATCTCCCGGAACTGGTAACAGCGTGTGGGCGCGTCACGATATTCAGGACCTGTATGGAGGAGGAAGAGAAGAATACACACAAAAAAACTCTAGAAGTGTAGCATTTGTGGTCTCACCACACTCTAATTTTTTTTTTCTTCTTTTGTTTGTTTTTGTTTTTCTGTGCACGACTAACTTTCTCTTCTCTTCATTTGTTTTTTTTTTTTTGCTGTGTTTGTTTTTGTCTCATTTGGTTCTATTAAGTAATCTAATTACTTTTTAATTAAATATATATCTCATATATATCAAATAAAATCAAACCAAAATCTTATTTGATTTTTAAAACTTTTCAAAAGATATCTCATATCCTTTTAAAATTAATTAAATATTTATTTTTTGAATTCAAACATTTTAAATTCAAATTCAAATATTTAATTTAATAAAATAAAATAATCATATTATCTTATTTTATTCAAAATCAAATATGAACTAACACCCTCCATTTAGTGATTAACAACATAATTAAATAATCTTATTATTTAATTTATTTAATCATTATTATTCATTAATTAAATAATCCCATTATTCAATTAACTCCCGAATAAATACGTGTCACTTTCGTAACACAATTAATTGGACAATCCAATTAATTAATCGTGACCCTTGTTACCTAAATCGACCGGGCTAGCAAGGGGACCTAATGGACCCACAGTATTTTGAGCTCCAATAATCCTTAGAAATTATTAATTAAACTCTTTAATTAATATTTCATGATTATTAACTTCGGTGTTATTCCACTAAAAACCCGAAGCTGCACTCTCTCAACTGTAGATGTTTTTACACAAACCAATAACTCTCGGTGTCCATCGATATAGCTATTACATATGGTATAATCCTCCACAAGTAGTTCAGAATTAGAGCTGGGTCATAATGTCCGTTATACCCCTCTAATCATATCTTTCCATTAAGTACCATTGATTCTCTAATGAACAATAAATCCTACATTCCTTACGGAATTAGGAGAGCGCTCATATTGTTCAAGCCCCGAATCAACCCTTAAGGGAACTACCATCTACTTCTCACAAGAAGGAGTGGATTCCACTATTGTGTACAAACCTTCCTAGCCACAAGCCAAACCGCGATCCCAACATACGGAGTATATTGATCGGGAATGCAACTCCGACCTCACCCATGGTATATCAAAGACTACGATCTAACCTGAAGGAGTCGATAAGACACTCAGAATTATGATCACCCTCATATAGCCATCATTAGTTGATATATATGAATCTCATCGTTAAACGGATCTTAGTGAGAGATTCATATAGATCATGGCTCAGTCCTATATGATCATATCATACAAGGTGCCTCCATTCTCATATCTACATATGAATGATCCAGGATAGGATCACCGTACACTACGAAATGGACTGCAGCTGTAGATTAACCACAAATAAAGTACCCAGCTTTATTTGCTATCTACGGACTCTTTAGATTGCTCGTTTCAAACTGAATCCATCTATATATGACACTAATATACTCAGTTTGAAATTACATCAGGCAATCTTGGATGTTAAGTGCACATGTTATATAAAGTATGACACAAAATGAATGAATATACTACTTCTTTTATTTATGTTCAAATTCTATTTACATATTACAAGCTTTAGGGCAAAAACCCCAACAATCTCCCACTTGCACTAAAGCATGTGAGTCATGTCTCGTAACCCTAGACCTTCTAGGTGACCTTCAAACACTTTAGCCGGTAAGGTCTTTGTAAATGGATCAGCACGATTGTCTTGTGAGGCTATCTTGGTGACGATCACATCTCCTCTCTGCACTATCTCTCTAATGAGATGATACTTTCTCTCTATATGCTTCCCTCTCTTGTGGCTTCTTGGTTCTTTGGAATTAGCCACAGCACCACTGTTATCACAATAAAGTGTGATGGGCTTATCCAGATCTGGAACAACTTCCAAATCACTCAAGAACTTACGGAGCCAAACAGCCTCTTTAGCAGCTTCACAAGCGGCTACATATTCGGCTTCCATGGTGGAGTCAGCAATGCAAGATTGCTTTATACATCTCCACACAATGGCTCCACCACCTAGGGTGAATACTGATCCAGACGTGGATTTTCTAGAATCCCTGTCTGACTGAAAATCAGAATCTGTGTATCCTAACTGGGATCAAATCCTGTCCGGAATACACTAGCATATAGTTTCTCATTCTCCGAAGATACTTGAGAATAGTCTTGACAGCAACCCAATGATCTAATCCTGTGTTGGACTGGTACCTGCTGACTACTCCCACTGCATAGCAGATGTCCGGTCTCGTGCATAACATAGCATACATGAGACTACCTACTGCTGATGCATATGGCACACATCTCATATCCTCAACTACTTGAGGTGTCTTAGGACACTGTTCCTTAGACAAGTGAACCCCATGTTTAGAAGGTAAATTACCTTTCTTGGAGTTCTGCATCGAAAATCGCGTAAGAATCTTATCGATATATGATGCCTGAGACAATGCTATGAGTTTGTTCTTACCATCCCTTATAAGTTCGATCCCTAGAACATAACTCGCCTCTCCAAAATCTTTCATTTGGAATTGGCTAGCCAGCCAGTCCTTTACATCAGACAACACTCCTACATCATTCCCAATGAGTAGGATGTCATCTACGTATAGGACCAAGAAAACTACTTTCTTGTCAATGATGCGTTTGTAGACACAAGGTTCATCAACGTTTTGCTCGAAGCCATAGGTTTTGATCATATCATCAAACCTTATGTTCCAAGATCTAGATGCTTGCTTAAGTCCATAAATGGACATTTGCAACTTGCAAACCTTTTGCTCTTGATCTGGAGACACAAATCCCTCTGGTTGCATCATGTATATGCTTTCATCAAGATTGCCATTCAAGAATGCAGTCTTGACGTCCATTTGCCAAATTTCATAATCTAAATAGGCAGCAATGGATAAGAGAATCCGAATAGACTTAAACATGGCTACTGGCGAGAAGGTCTCTTCATAATCGACCCCCTCTTTCTGGGTATAACCCTTGGCCACTAGCCTTTCCTTGAAGGTCTTTACCTTCCCGTCTACTCCTCTCTTCCTCTTGTAGATCCACTTACATCTTATGGGTTTTACCCCATTCGGTAAGTCTACCAGTTCCCAGACTGAGTTAGAGTACATAGACTCCATCTCGAGATTCATGGATTTAAGCCATTCCTCTTTATCAGGATCTTCCATTGCATTCTTAAATGTCAATGGATCATCCACACTATCAGCAGAGACAAGGTCTTGTCCCTCACTTACACCCAAATAGCGTTCAGGCTGTCTCACAACCCTCTCACTTCGTCTAGGTGGTAGTGTATCCTGACTAGAAATTATCTGACTTTCAGATGTTAATGGATTAACAACTCTAGTTGACTGAGTACTGGTCTCACCAGGCTCCAACTCGTTTAATACAATTTTAGAACGAGGTTTATGATCACTTATATAGTTATCCTCAAGAAACGTTGCATTTGTCGATACAAATACTTTGTTATCTTCAGGACTATAGAAGTATCCACCTCTAGTCACCTTGGAGTATCCTACAAATAAGCAGACCACAGACTTGGGATCTAGCTTTCCAGTTCTGTTCTTCAGCACGTGTGCTGGACACCCCCATACGCGAAAATGTCGTAAACTAGCTTTACGACCATTCCACAACTCTATGGGAGTTTCAGGAACATATTTGGATGGCACTACATTCAAAATGTATGCCGCTGTTTGTAACACATATCCCCAAAAGGAATTTGGTAATGATGAGAAACTAATCATAGATCTCACCATTTCTATTAGGGTTCTATTTCTCCTCTCCGCGACACCATTCTGCTGAGGTGTACCAGGAGCTGTGAGTTGGGACACTATCCCATACTCGATCATAAAGTCTTCAAACTCTTGGTCAAGGTACTCACCTCCACGATCTGATCGTAGAGACTTGATAGTCTTTCCTAACTGGTTCTCAACTTCAGCTCGGAATTCTTTGAACTTTTCAAATGTTTCCGACTTCTGTTGCATTAGGTAGACATATCCGTATCTCGAGTAGTCATCTATAAAGGTGACATAATACTCATAACCACCCCTTGCTTTAACATTCATTGGTCCACAGACGTCTGAATGTATAAGCTCTAGTGGTTGTTTAGCTCTAAGCCCTTTTCCAGTAAAAGGTCTCTTAGTCATCTTACCTTCCAGACAAGATTCACAGACAGGTAAGGTGCCAACCTTTAACTCATTTAAAGATCCGCTTTTTACTAGTCTGTTTATCCGGTCAAGGTTAATATGTCCAAGCCTTAGATGCCAGAGATACGTTTCGTTTTCTGGAGAAATCTTATGTCGTTTAGTTTTTGGTTTTTCAACCTTAAACATTTCGGTGTTAAGCAGTGTAGTATGTATTAACGGTCTTAACACATACAAATTGTTTTCATTAATTCCTGAACAAATATTCAGACCATTCTTTCCAATAATAACAAACTTATTATTAAAAGAAACAGAATACAATTGTTCTAACAACTTAGAAACGGAAATCAAATTCCGTGTAAATCCAGGAATATAAAAAACATTGTTCAATAATAAAAAACCATTATTATTACAAAATTGCAATCTTATTGCTCCCACTGCTTTGGCCGACACGACATCCCCCGACCCCACACGCATGGAGAAGGCTCCCTCCTCTAGCTGTGTCCAAGAATCAGTCCACTGCAAAGAAGAACAAACATGGTTAGTGGCCCCCGAATCAACAATCCAAGGTGAAGAATCATCTTCCACTAAACAAGATTCAAGAACAAGTAAATCATATTTACCTTTCTTCTTCTTCTTGGCTACCTCCTCCAGATACTGAGGACAATTCCTCTTCCAGTGTCCGACCTTGTCGCAATGGAAACATTTTCCTTTGCTCTTGTCGATGGAGGCGCCTTTCTTTTTGCTTTGGGCTTACCCTTCGCCTTCCCAGTAGACCTCTTCCTCTTGTTGTTATTGAAGGAAGATGGTTCGGCAACATTTGCCTCACCGGTCTTACTTTTGCTGTCCTTGGTCATGGACTCAAAAGTAGCGAGCTCATTGAGCAACTGTGTGAGACTGCTTAACTTGTTCATCCCGTAGTTGTTCTTAAACTGATCGAAACTCTTCGGAAGAGTCGTCAGTATGATGCTCACTTGACTGGGTTCATCAATGGCCATGCCATTGACTTCTGCCGTGTTGAAGTAGGACATCATGCTCAGGACATGTTCCCGAACTGATGTACCTTTCTTCATGCGAGCGAGCATAGCGGAACGAACAGCTTCGTGTCGCTTTTGCTCGGAGGGCTGCCCAAACATAGCTTGCAATGACTCCATAATTTCGAATGCTGTAGTCATTGCTTCGTGCTTTGTGACAAGCACGTCTGTCATAGAAGCTAACAGATATGTTCGGGCCTTCTCATCAGATGAGACCCATCCCTGGTATGCCTCACGAACAGTTCGTGTGGCATTGGCAGTAGGCACCGGAGGACATTCCTCCGTAAGCACAAACTTGAGGTCTTTTGTGACCAGTATTGCATTAATGTTAAGTTTCCATTTTGTGTAGTTATCACCAGTTAATTTATAGTTTGCTAGTATTTGTAATAGTGCAGATGACATGGCTGAAAAAACATAAATTAAAGATTCATTCAGTCATACATTCTAAACATGTGCTAATGTTCGGCATAAAATTAAACATGATGCTTGAAAATGTTTAATGAACAAGAACAACCCTAAAAATAATGTTTCTATGCCACTGACAATCCAACATACCACAAGCAAGTGCCGCCTTAGGGTCGGTCAAATTCTTGCATGTTGGATCGAGACCTTCTCAGTCAAAGGATATACCAGAATAACACTTATGCCAATATCATTCAACCATCGTTTATTAGGTCAGGTTTTTAATTAACCAATTTAATTAAAACCTTGTGAGTGTAACCCATCATTTCAGATATCAAGAGCTTAACTCGAGAATTGCTGCCTTAGGGTCGGTAAATCCCGAAATCCTATATGTTAGGAAGTTAACCTTGGTATTGATTCTTATGGAAACCCTCCTTAGGGAGGACGAAAACAAAGCCGTCACGAGGCCCCACTCGAATCTCACGGTGTTGAACTAATGATGGAGACCGCGGGATATAATGTCATATATCCCTCTCCCACTCACTATTTTATATTAAGGGTTTTCTATTAATATTAATGCACCTAGATTAAACTAGATTAAACGGCTAATTTTAATCTAAGCGTCAAGTGCATTAATCACAGATTATTAGAATCATATTCCAATAACTAATAAACTAAATTGATTTTTAACACTTAAAAAATCTAGTTCATTAGTGATAATTCAAATCTATGTAAACTGTTTACTAAGACTAGAATTATTATTAAATGTGTATTTACCAAGTTTTAACTATTAAAACTAAACACATTATTTAGGTCCAATTATTATAAGGAGCTTAATCAAATTAAGCCTAATGTATATATTAAGGACCCTACTAATCTAAATATTTAAACTCTTTAATAAAAAGATTAGTAATTAATGAGATTTACAAAGTTTTTACTCCTAAAAACTAATCCCATTAAAAATAGCCAATTATGTGAATAACCCATTTTAATCAAATTAAAAAAAATTAAACACATAATATAGATGGCTATAGTGCATGTATGATATATCAACATATATATATATATATATATATATATATATGTGTAGGCACAACTAATTTAAATGATATGTATATGCATGGCAATGCTTAATCATCAAATAATTAAAACATACATGAGTTGACCGAGTGTTGTGGATTATTTAACCTAAAAATTGGAATCTAATTACAAAAAATATTCCCAAGGCATCCCTTGGTCTTCTTGTAATTTCCAAGACTTCCAATCTCTTCAGGTCATGTGCGCTGGTAGCATGCGTGGGTAGGCATCGCTGGTCTGGATGCGCGCATGTAGGTTGCGCTCTGGTCTGCATGTGCGCAGGTGGAGGAGCGCTCGTCTGCATGCACACTGGTATGCTGCGCTGGAAGGCATGCGCGTTGGTAGGCGCTATGTGGGAAGGTGGGCAGCGCTGGAAGGCACCACTGCTCTGCGCTGCGCGCTGGTGTGCGCTGGTCTACCAGGTCGCCTTGCAAACGCGCAGGTGGGCATGCGCTGGTCTACCATACGCTCACCAGGTCTTGCTTACATTTTATTTTTTTTAATAATACAACAGTAAAATAAAAAAAATATAACAACATGATACAACCCATAAACACTTTAAATCCACAACACCATAAAAAATTACGATCAACCATGTTTTTTAAATTAAACAATTTAATTAAAAAACATCATACACTCATCAAAAAAATATGTGCCTACACATTCATACATATCAGGAGTAATCGAATTCGATTATACTGTACAAAAATGGCTCTGATACCAATTGTTGGAACCTAGGGTTATAGATTGCGCAGCGGAAGGTTTTAAAAATTTTTATGCAATCATTAAACTAACCCATTTGTACAGTAATAATCAAATTAAATAATAAAGTGAAGATTCATACCTACGTAGGAGGCTCCTTCACTTTGATACGAACTGCTCCTGATTTGAACCACGTGATCTTCCTAGCTATCTCCCGGAACTGGTAATAGCGTGTGGGCGCGTCACGATATTCAGGACCTGTATGGAGGAGGAAGAGAAGAATACACACAAAAAACAAACTCTAGAAGTGTAGCATTTGTGGTCTCACCACACTCTAATTTTTTTTCTTCTTTTGTTTGTTTTTGTTTTTCTATGCACGACTAACTTTCTCTTCTCTTCATTTGTTTTTTTTTTTTGCTGTGTTCGTTTTTGTCTCATTTGGTTCTATTAAGTAATCTAATTACTTTTTAATTAAATATATATCTCATATATATCAAATAAAATCAAACCAAAATCTTATTTGATTTTTAAAACTTTTCAAAAGATATCTCATATCCTTTTAAAATTATTAAATATTTATTTTTTGAATTCAAACATTTTAAATTCAAATTCAAATATTTAATTTAATAAAATAAAATAATCATATTATCTTATTTTATTCAAAATCAAATATCAACTAACACCCTCCATTTAGTGATTAACAACATAATTAAATAATCTTATTATTTAATTTATTTAATCACTATTATTCATTAATTAAATAATCTCATTATTCAATTAACTCCTGAATAAATACGTGTCACTTTCGTAACACAATTAATTGGACAATCCAATTAATTAATCGTGACCCTTGTTACCTAAATCGATCGGGCTAGCAAGGGGACCTAATGGACCCACAGTATTTTGAGCTCCAATAATCCTTAGAAATTATTAATTAAACTCTTTAATTAATATTTCATGATTATTAACTTCGGTGTTATTCCACTAAAAACCCGAAGCTGCACTCTCTCAACTATAGACGTTTTTACACAAACCAATAACTCTCGGTGTCCATCGATATAGCTATTACATATGGTATAATCCTCCACAAGTAGTTCATAATTAGAGCTGGGTCATAATGTCCGTTATACCCCTCTAATCATATCTTTCCATTAAGTACCACTGATTCTCTAATGAACAATAAATCCTACATTCCTTACGGAATTAGGAGAGCGCTCATATTGTTCAAGCCCCGAATCAACCCTTAAGGGAACTACCATCTACTTCTCATAAGAAGGAGTGGATTCCACTATTATGTACAAACCTTCCCAGCCACAAGCTAAACTGCGATCCCAACATACGGAGTATATTGATCGGGAATGCAACTCCGACCTCACCCATGGTATATCAAAGACTACGATCTAACCTGAAGGAGTCGATAAGACACTCAGGATTATGATCACCCACATATAGCCATTATTAGTTGATATATATGAATCTCATCGTTAAACGGATCTTAGTGAGAGATTCATATAGATCATGGCCCAGTCCTATATGATCACATCATACAAGGTGCCTCCATTCTCATATCTACATATGAATGATCCAGGATAGGATCACCGTACAATACGAAATGGACCGCAGCTGTAGATTAACCACAAATAAAGTACCCAGCTTTATTTGCTATCTACGGACTCTTTAGATTGCTCGTTTCAAACTGAATCCATCTATATATGACACTCATATACTCAGTTTCGAAATTACATCTGGCAATCTTGGATGTTAAGTGCATATGTTATATAAAGTATGACACAAAATGAATGAATATACTACTTCTTTTATTTATGTTCAAATTCTATTACATATTACATGCTTTAGGGCAAAAACCCCAACATAATCGACATCACTAGTCGATGCACCACACCATGATATATTCAACGACCCCTATGGGAATCATTCCAGATCCGAAGATACACAGTATCATATCTATAGACGTTACACACATGCAGAACAAGTAATAGAGTCTGAATGGGAAACAAATTGATTTCCAAGATATCCTCAACGGAGCAATTAACTCAAAGTCAACTACATTTAAAGGTAAAAATCCCGTCCGATAAGAGGGGGACGAGAAAATCAAGGGGAAATCAATGAGTTTATACCTATAAAGGCATTGTATAAAGGAGGGATTTCCTCCTTCAGAAAGAGGAGACTACTATTCGACAGACATAAAAAAAACATCCAACTATTCCCCAGAAAAGAGTGAGAGCAAATTCGAAAGAAAAATAGAGAGAGATGTATATCATATGTAATCAATAAAGAAAGATTTTTGTTTCTTGTGAATAACTCAAGGAATCGTTATCTCCATGTCATTTCATTAGGCACTGTTTTATACACATATGTATTCTACCTCGTACCTTGGTCATCACCTACGTGGTAATGATCTCGAGGGTGCTAACTGAGATTTATTGCCCTGAGCAAGATTTCTGTTAACACCTCTCATAGCCTTGACTAGCTCCTATTTGGCTTTCTCCAGATCGGCAGTAGCATCTTTAACCAGCTTCTAGAGAGAGCTGACCTGGTGGCTCATTGCCACGTTAAACTTGAAGGCCTGCCAGGTACAGAACAAGGGTTTAAACTATTACCAGGATCTTATCGAAATAGAAGATCGAATGAAGTAACTAACCTCATCTAGGAGAGCAGATCCTTTGGAGATCAAGAGATCGACAAACATTGAGGTCATAGCTTCTAAACTCCCACCTGGGTAGGAAGCAGCGAACCTGGCCAGGATCTCGTCTTAGCTGCTATCTCTTGACCCTGATCAGGACCGATCGCAAGGAGTAGCTTGAGCAGTGGTGACAGAGTCTTGACCTCTCCTTACCCTGGTAGGTTATTCGGTCACCATTGCTAGAGGAGGAGAGGGGACTGGTAGAACCGCAACAGTAGTTGCAGTGGCAATGGCCGCAGCAACAGGGGCAGTAGGCACTTGGCTCTGCACCCGGCCAGAAGCACCCCTGTCGCTATCTAATCTAGATGCGAGGTCTGCTAGAGGTGATCTAGCTGAAGGTGGAAGAGGTGGAGGAGATCTCCCAGGTACAGGAACAAGATTCATCCCTAGCCTAACCGGTTCAGAAGAGGTATCAGTCCCTATAGCAGGATTGGGGCAGGACGAAGGCCGGATAGGGGAAGATCTGTGAGGAAGCATGCATGCCTTCAGCTTGCACGGTTTCCTCTGAACCCGGTAGAGGCACTGTAGAAACTGCCAAGAGAAAGAAGTTAGTTCCTAAAATCCACTACAAATCCTAAGAGAGCGGGAAAGAGAAATCGAGTTACCTGGTAAAGCATAGGGAGATGCGGAGTGAGAATTCTACCTTCCCCGGTTCGAAGGCATCCGAGGTAGGATACTTCATGTTGAGATACGACCGGGCCATAATGCTCATCAAAATTCTCCTCGACACAGCAAAAATGCTACCTTACTCTCACACGGTCCTATCGCTGAGCCAAGTATGGACCTCGAATTTGGACCCCTCCGATATGGACAAAGCTCCCCCAGTCGCTAACTCCACGATTCACTCTTTCTTCTAGGAGGAATCTTTCCTTCTAGCCCCAAGTACCGAGAAGTTCAAGGGATTATTGGCCCGAGTATAAAATTGGCCCTTCGGACTAGGAGAATTGGCAGTGATTTGGAAGACGTACATAAACATGCATTTTGCCATGGTATGCAATATTCAAATAAATTTATATAATCCCAAGATGCACTCAAACAAGTATAAAACTAGTATATGGCAAATATGGGGATCGTTCCATAGAGACCGTGAACTAGTTGTGACTAAATTCTACTCTATCACTAAATACAATGAAGGAAAATTGAATTGATATTGATAGAAATTAGTTTGAACATTCAATTACTACTAAACTAAGAATGCTAAAATAAACTAAGATAGAAAAGGTGTGCGTAATGTATGATGATAGATATGGGAATTGATGCAATCTAAACACTAAGTTAAATGAGAGTTGGAATTCCTACTCATTTTAACAAAGATTTCATTTAAAGATTAATTACTCTAATAAGTTCAATTAATCCACAAAAATCAAGAGTTGGAATGCCTACTTAATTTAAGGGACAATCAAACACAATTCAGTTAATTGAATGGAAATATATTAATCAAGTCAAAATGGTGGAAATCCCACAATCTATAAATTAATTACATCAATCCCAAATTTGGGTTTAGCTACTCATGAGAAATGAAACACAAAGAATAGGAGAAAAGGAATAGAAGAAACCCATATGAGACCTTCTTTCTTAAAGCTTGATCACACCTCTAATGTCCTTGTGAGTAGCAATTTGATGAAGTAAATGGATGGGTTTGGATGGGTTTTTGGGAGAGAATGGTTTTTGAGATTTAGAGAGAGAAAATAAGAAGTGAATGGGTGTATGGTTGTGGGCTCCCTCTTTTGAAAAATCAGATATGAAACTATTTATACTTCCTTCAGAATTAGGCCAAAATGCTGATGTGGCGAGCTGAGAATCCCGTATAGCACGGTAAGGTACTCGTGTATTGTTAGGATTATGCTCAATAGCAAGAGTGTAATATTGTAACTGATAATCTTTTCATATTAATAAAGTTTTTTCTGATTCTTACAAATACTTATAGCATTTATTATTATAATTGTCAAGGTAAATAATCATAAGGTCAAAAGACTATGAGATATGAAGAATTGTTCATACATCCGGATATGTGTGAGGTAGACACAATTCATTAGTTAGTCTTGAATAACGTTCACAACTTAAGTTAAAGGTTGGGCACATCTATCTTGATAAAGTTGTAGAATTCTTTTACTAGCATTTGAGTGGGATCAAATGAGTTATGATGAGTCTAAAATCATCGAAAGGTTTTCGAGTAAAAGAATCTAGTGCACTGGGTGCGGGTGCATTGAACTGGATCACAATGAAATACTTTATCTAGAACCGTCACTAGATATAAGTCTTTTCATTATTAGGACAATCGGAGAGTCGATCTTAATCCTGAGATAAATGATGGACTTATGGTTGCAAGTGTTATCATTTGAGCTATCAATGAGTACGATTATATAGCATAGTCTATCCTCGATAGTTTGGTGGTATTCATTTGTTAATCGATAGAGGACTTCATTTATAGATATGGACATCGTGGCTCCATTTATTAAATGAGAGTATAATATCATCATATGGATGTGAAAATACAGCTCAAGCGTGTGTCTTCAACCTAGAGGGGGGGTGAATGGGTTGTTAATCGATTATTACCAACTTTTTCGATTAGTCAATATTAAACATATAACCCAATTAAATCAAACATACAAAATCAAGTAAAAGTGCGGAAATATAAAGAACACTTGATTTTGACGTGGAAACCCTTCGACAAGGGAAAAACCACGGGCTATCCTTCTAGCCATAGACGATCACAGAAATCCACTATATGAGTAAAAAGTTACACCCTCAAGTGATACTCGGACTCTCACTCTCGACAACCTCAGGCTATGGACACTACCACTCGCCACTATTGGTCCAGTCCCTAGTGATATCCCCTGATACACTACTCTTGGGGTGAGCACCTCCTACTCTACCCAGCGGGCATTTTATAGCGGCTCTTGACCGATGCTTGCCAACCACACCTTGGTTGCAAGACTTCAATGCTTGTGCAACTTCACCCCAAAGCCACTAGACTTTGACTCAAGAAGAGAATTATGTGTCTATGTGATCATGTAAATGATGCTCAATGCAATTTATGCTAGACTACACAAATTGCTCAACTAGGAGTTTGTAGAAACAAATCCAAGTTGTTAAATGTCTAAATGCAAAGCATAAATACTTAGCTAGATGTTATCAATAACAACCATCCTAGCTATCACAAACAAACACAATCAAATATTCATGAACATTAACTACTTGATTAAAACACAATTTCTCAACCTAGTTATCAATTAATCACACATGAATATTTATAACCTAGCTTTTAGGCAAAAATGACCTAATCAATTAAGCTATCAAAATACAAACCCAATCATGTTATCAAGACTCATAAATATGCAACAAAGTAGAGTCTAGGTATTTAATCATGCAATAAATACCTAATCTAGAGTAAGAAGAACAATAAATGATATTCAAAGAAGTTCTTACTTACATAGTCATGAAACAATGAAGACCCATGCTCAAATGATGTTGAATGATGCAAGATGGAGATGGGTTTTGGGTTTGGAGAGTCAAAGATGCTTTCTTGAAGCTTTCTCTCTCTAGGAGCTCTAACCTCTCTCTAAAAATGATTTTCTGAGCTCTTGGTCGGCCAAAAAGAGAAGAGGAAGAATATATATGAAGCCTTAGTTAAAACTACGTCGTTTTGAACTTGGGAAACAGAATCCCGTCAAAACCGCTTGCCAGACAGCATCTCAGGTAAGTGTCCAGACCACAGTACATACAGCAGTGCATCGCCTGGACAACACCGCGGTTGGAACCGCTGTGTGTGCAAGTGCACAGGTCACGGTCCACGTCGCGCATGACGCACTGGAGAATACCGCTCTGTGCGCCGCGGTGCAAGCAGAGCCTGCCGAGCGGTCTAGGCCGCGCTAAAGGGAAAAATCCCTTTTTAACACTCAAGAAAAATGTCTATCTTACATGAATGTTGTGCAAGTGTGAAGTGAGTGAGATGCACACAATGAAGCACAATTAACATGTCAAACATGTTTATCAAATGAGATACAATGCAAGCTAGTGAGTGTTTTTGAAAAGGATGCACACTTATATAAACAATAAAGAACACAAATGCAAGATAAACAAAACATGCATGAAGTGTGTGTGTGCACCTAAACTCTTCAAGAGACAAAGTCAAGTGAGTATACCTTTTGCTCTTGAAGTCATGGAGATGCTTAGAAGCTTGCCAACACGGACCTAAGCTACCCATTACACAATCATCCCCAATGTGGTGTGGTTTGTCATGAAATAAGCCAATCATAAAATCGAGGTCCTTACAGGACGTTTTGAGGTATTGGATATTAAATCTCAACGTTGAGTTTTCAATAATGGTTATTGAAGACATGGCTTCTGGACAAGTCAAAATATCCAAGTTCAAAATGTGGTCATATGAGGAAATATGGTAACTTGGAGAGCTATAGGCGGTCTATGAGCTCTTGGCGATTACTGATATTATTCACGAGGATACACCATCTCCTATAAGATTGTCTAGGGTATGAATGAGAAATATCTCCTTATTCTATCTATATTTAAGAGTTCAATTTTAGCTCTTTAGTTGAATGAGTTAAAATTAATAGATCGGACCTAAGTGAATCATTTGTTGATTGTGATTAGGTTATGTCTATTGAAGCTTAAATTTAGATAGCCCGCCAAGATCCACAATCCACACATACTTGCATGGATCATTTGATATATTCTACCGGACCAATTTATGGGTCCATCTAGAATTGCATTTAATATATCAAGAATATAATATGTCTATTATTTATTTAATGGGCTGCTAAATTATATTAATATATTAAAAGGAGACATGTGGGCTTGTTTCTTTTAGTTCAAATAAGTCCGGTTCACATGTGGGCTTTTATTTAAAGTCTAATGGATTAAATAAAATAAGAAAAATAATATTAGGTCCATATATATACGGTGTGGGCGGCAAGGCTAATAAAATAGCCCAAGATATTATTTTATTTTATTGTTTTGATTAAATGGAAATTAATTAATTATTTAATTAATTAATAGTTTAAATCAAAATCTTTTCCTGATCAGTAAATAAAACACTATGTGTTGGATTAGGGTTAGAATTCTTTCAAGTGATAGGAGTTCTAATGTGGTAAGGATTAATTCCATATACACTCCATACCACACAAAGAATTCGGCCACCTTAGTCCTATAAGGGTTAGGATTCTTAAATTGATAGTGTTAATAGCCAAAATTGGCTAAGGACCAAAGGGAAATTTTCCACTTACTAGACCTGGTTCCATACCCGAAAATTTCACCTAAAGACCTCTCTATCCAGAGCCAAGCTACGATGCCGCCCCAGGCACAAGGGCGGGCTCCAGAAACATCTGGGATAAAACCCGGACCCGAGAACTTCCACCAGGAGACCTCTCTATCCAGAGCCGAACTGCGATACCACCCCAAGAACAAGGGCGAGCTCCGGAAACCTCCAAGATAGAACCCGGAATGATCGGGCCTAGCCCACATCATCAAAACTAGAAGCTCCCCGAAGTCAAGGTCATCTTGCAAATGCTCAAGAAACCCGTCTGTACCTCGATTGACACAGAAGAATGTCCCTAGAAGGCCGCGAGGTGAGTCAAAGCCACACCCAGCTTCAAAAGGGTCAGTCAAGGCCACGCCTAGCTTCGGAAAAGTCAAGAGAAGCCAGATCTGGCTCCAAGCTGGATGAAACTTCTCAGACATCAAGGTCAAAATACTAAACAACCTCCCTGGTTGATGCATCATACCATATTCGTCATGTCCCACGAATCCTATAAGGATCGTACTGGAAGGATACAAGGAATGAATTAAATCATACCTGGAAGCGTTATCTACATAAGTAATAAAATCCAAAAGGAAACAAGCTGATCTCTACCACGATACTCTCAATTCGGACGTCAATCTAAAAGTCAAATGATTTAACGTAAGAAATCCCGCCCGATAAGGAAGAGACTGAGACAATCACTGAGACAATCAAGGGAGAATCAGTTTGTTGACCTACAAACCATGTATAAATAGAAAAGAAAAGAAACGAAAAAAAGTGACTACTATTCGACAGGCATACGACTAGCAATAGATCATTTACCAAAGAAAGTTGAGAGAAACGAGAGAAAAATCTTTGTACTCGTGTACCATGCATGTTAAATAAAAATGTTCTTGTTTATTTATCACTAGATAAACCATTGTGACATATATAAATAATTTCGGCCACCACCTACGTGGTAGTGGTCTCGAGGGCGTTAACAGAGATTTCTCATCCCGAGTAAAATTCCCGTTAACACTTTCTGGCGCCGTCTGTGGGAAAGAAATTCTACACTCAATTAACCAATCGTTTGTATTTATATTTTCATTGTTTTATAGGAACTATGAGGCTCCGCTCCTCCCAAGGCCAGCACAGAGTCCCGGAGCAATCCCCGGCGAGGCCAACCCGAAAGGCTCCAGGAAGGGGGAGAAAGTCTGGTTATAGTAGTCAAGCTCCGATCCAGACAACCAACACACGGACTGCTGGCCACCCCATAGTGAGCCAGGCAGCGCTCGACCAACAAGCGGCGGCCTTCGTAGAATCCATCCACGTCCGCTTCCTCGCTGAAGGCATCACAGTCCACCCTACCCACCTGAATGATCAGGGAGAGCCGAGTAGGCTCGGAGCTAGACCACCTGCTTTCTATCGCCTAGGTCCTCCTCCTCCCGAGCCGGCTCGAGATAGATCAGGGCCCCAACGTTCGATCCGGGATAGGCTGGGACCCATGCCCCCAGTTCCTAAAAGACTTTCACAATATCAACCCCGGCTAGTCAAGTCTGCCGCGGATGTTTTTACCCGGAAGCCGTGAGAGCTATCTCATCCAACTACATCTAGGAGAACTACCCGGGCCCTAGAGGAGGAAAGCCGACAAACTCCCCGAATGGATCATGTCCAGGAGGAAGACCGGATAGAAATTGCCAGTTCATCAGAAAGGTTCGACAGTGAGAAATCTGAGGCTAACTCGAAGAGACCTGGAAATAAGCGACTGAGGGATCAGCTGGCAAAGCTACAAAAGGAGGTCCAGCAAATAAGGAAGGGAAAGAGTAAGGAAGACAAAAAGAATCCCCTGAGCGAGATGAACGCTCCCTTCACTAGGAGGATCCGGGAAGTAGAGCTCCCCCCAAAATTTAAAATGCCAGCAGATAAGTTCTCTGGAACGGAAGATCCTCTAAGCCATTTAGAGAGCTTCGTTCAACAGATGGAGGTCCAGAACACTACCAGAGCAGCCATGTGCAGGATGTTTCCAACAACCTTGACTGACTATGCGAAAACCTGGTTCAGGAAACTACCCGTTGGTAGGGTTGATTCTTTCACAAAATTGTCAACCGATTTTTGCTCACAATTCCAGGGAGTTAAACCTAGCCCGAAAGATCCCATACACCTCCAATATGTGATCCAGGAACGGAGTGAAACTCTTCAATCATACGTGGAGCGGTTTCACAAAGAAGTCATACAAATGGGAGTTTTCACCGAAAAAGAAACCCTCGCCAACTTCAGGCAAAACCTCTGGGCAGGAAAGCTTTTCCGTTCTTTCGCCAAAAGACCTCCCGAGACTTACCAGGAGGCCTATGATCGGGCTCTTGAGCAGGTCGAGATCGACGAACAACTCAAGGTCAAGATAGAGCATAACGACATGAGAACGGCAAAACGTTTGAAGAAAGAAGCCCCCAAATTTGAGCCGGTGCAGAGAGCTCAGAATAAGCCTCCCAACAGGTCGACCTATCGCCCCTCTGCTCCTCCGCATAGGCAAGAAAGATATCCAGCAAAATGAACCCCTCCCCGGGCTTCGCCGCCTCCCAGGACCATGGCTCCAGTAATACAAGGGGAAAAAGGGTTTGACCACTATACCCCATTGAATGCATCCAGGGAAACGGTCTACCTTGCCATACGGGATAAAGGGTTGCTCCAAAAGCCCGCTCCCATGAAGGCCCCAGCCGACAGGAGAAATCGGTACAAGTACTGCGACTTTCACGAAGACGTGGGCCACAACACTTCGGAGTGCTATAATTTGCGCAACCAGATTGAGGCCCCGATAAGGGGAGGATGCCTGATTGAATTTTTACAACAGGTCAGATATAATATCAGAACTGGAAAGGAAGTACAAGCTGAAATCCGCGAGGACGCAGAAAAGAGGAAAGGGGAGCAGGCTGACTTAATGCAACAGATCCATGTGATACACACTATCAGCAGGGGTCCTACCTTGGCCGGCGTTTCCAATAACTCCAGGAAAAACCACGCAAGAAAGGTTCCCCACCTTGGAGAGAGCCGGGGGATCTTCAAAGTCAGCCAGAGCCCGACAGAGCCCGCCCAGTCAGCTCAGATCGTGTTCACCGAAGCAGATGTCTTCAATACTGTGCAACCTCCTGATGATACTATGGTCATCACGATACAGATCGCCAACTGTCTGGTCCTTCGCGTGCTCGTGGATACAGGAAGCAGTGTCGATATCCTCTTCAAAGATACCTTGGAAAAACTGAACCTGAAGCAACATTGCTACAACAGCTGTACCACTCCACTTTACGGTTTCAATGGGGACTCGATCATACCAGTGGGGTCAATGATCCTCCCAGTAATCATCAGGGTCACCCCGCTCCAACAGAACGTAATAACCGACTTTGTTGTGGTGGACACCCTATCGGCCTACAACGCCATCTTAGGGAGACCTTTCCTGTCCTCTCTCAAGGGAGTCTTGTCCATATACCACAACGTTTTGAAATTCCCGGTTGGAACCAAGGTAGGAGAGGTACGCGGAGACCAGCAGGCAGCCAGGAAATGCTACGCAGTATCTGCCAATCCTACAGCCCTAGCAAAGCAGTGTGTACAGGTGACAGTAATCCAAGAAGACATGGCCACATCCCAGATAATCCAGGAGGAGAAGGAGCCCACAGAACATATTGGGCATCCGGAGGATGAACCTATCATGCCCTACGAGGATAAAAGGGGTAAGGAATGGGCCAGCGGGCAGCCCGTGGATAAACTATAAGAGATATCCGTCAGGACTGATGATCCCTCCAAGACCGTCAAGGTCGGAGCCGCCCTTGATCCAGAAGTAAAAAGAGGACTGATTGATCTTCTCAGGGAATTCAGCGACATCTTCGCCTGGAACCATAATGAAATGCCTGGAATCCCGGCATCGTTGGCCACCCACCGGCTAGCAGTAGATCCAACAGGTCAAGCCCGTCAAGCAGAAGAGGCGTCATTTCAACACTGATAGGAACGTGTCGGTACAGGAAGAGGTTGATAAATTTATCAAAGCGGGGTTCTTCAGAGAGGTACGTTACCCAGAATGGATCGCCAACGTAGTCATGGTCACGAAGGCGAATGGAAATTGGCGTATGTGTGTCGACTACACCGACCTCAAAGGGTTTGTCCGAAAGACAGTTTTCCTTTGCCAAAGATCGACCAGCTGGTTGACTCCACATCTGAAAATAAATTTTGAGTTTTATGGACGCGTTCTCAGGATACAACCAAATTAAAATGCACCCGACTGACCAAGATAAGACCAGTTTCATTACTGGCCAGGGCTTATACTGCTACAAGGTGATGCCGTTTGGTTTGAAGAATGCAGGGGCCACATACCAGCACTCAACAGGTTTATCTCTCTCTCCACCGATAAATGCATTCCTTTCTTCAAGGCCATCAAACTAGGGAAGAACATGAAATGGAGCCAGGAGAGTGAGCATGCGTTTCAAGCTTTGAAGGAATACCTAACAAGCCCCCCTTTGTTAGTCAAGCCGGTTCTCGGAGATGAGCTGCAGATTTACCTGGCTGTATCAGAAACTGCAGTAAGCGGGGCTTTGGCCAAGGATTGTAGCAACGGTTTTCAAAGACCCATATACTATGTGAGTCATGCCTTGACCAAATCAGAAAGGAACTACGCTCTCCTGGAGAAGCTCGCTGCTCTGGTGATCTCAGCGAGGAAACTCCGTCCCTATTTTCAAGCTCACACAATAGCAGTGGTAACAGACCAACCCCTCCGTCAATTCTTGCAAAGACCAGATGTGTCAGAAAGGTTAGTTTTATGGGCATTAGAGCTCACTCAGTTCGACTTAAAGTATAAGCCCCGGACTACGATTAAGGCACAGGCTTTAGCCGACTTCGTGGCAGAATTCTAAGCGATCCCAGATCCAGTTGATCCCTCAGTATCAAACGAGGACCCTGAGAAGATATCCAAGGTCGAAAATTGGCCGGAGGGCTGCAAGCCATGGATCCTCTTTTTAGACGGAGCATCCGGACGAGCTGGGGGAGGAGCTGGCATAGTTTTGATAGATCCGGAGGGAACTGAATTCTGTCACTGTTTCAGATTCGAGTTTAAAGCTACCAACAACGAAGCGGAATAGGAAGCCCTCCTAGCCGGGATGAAGGTAGCCATCGAGCTAAAGGCCGACTACCTGTAGGTCAAGAGCGATTCGTTGCTTGTTGTAAACCAGGTGACTGGGGTCTACCAGGCAAAAGGAGATAATATGGTGGCCTACTTAAATCTAGCTCGGTTGCTAAAAAGCAAATTTAAGGGACTTAAGATCAATCAGGTGCCTCGACACCAAAACCATCGCGCAGATGTTCTGGCTAAGATAGCGGCGAACGAAGGCCAATCCCTACCAAGGGGAATTCCCCTCCAAGTAATCACCCAGCCAAGCATAGCCCCAAATGGAGAAATTTGTTCCCTGGATCGCCTACCTTGCTGGATGGACCCAATTGTCACCTATCTCCTTGAAGGAGAGCTTCCTGAAGAGCCCAACCAAGCCCGAAGAATTAAGAGACTCTCAGTTCGATACTATATGGTGGATGGATACCTCTACAGGAGGGGCAGATCCCTCCCCTTACTTAGGTGCTTGCATCCCGATGATGCTAAGTGGGCATTGAGAGAGGTCCATTCTGGGGATTGAAGGAACCACATAGGTGGGGAAGCTCTAGCCTATCAGGTGCTTCGTATGGGGTACTATTGGCCGACCATCCATCAAGATGCAAAGAGTTTTATGCAATCCTACGAACCTTGTCAAAGAACCTCAAACTTGAGCCACCAGCCACCCGAGCGACTGTCGTCCCTCAGCTCACCTTACCCCTTTTCCATGTGGGGAATCGACCTAATTAGACCACTTCCTACCACTCTAGGACAGATGAAACATGCTATCGTGGCTATTGACTACTTCACAAGATAGGTCGAGGCAGGGCCTCTAGCTCAAATATCAGAAAAGAATACAACCAAGTTCATCAAGACTAACGTGGTATGCAGGTTCGGGACCCCTCTCACCATTGTAGCCGACCTAGGGAAGCAATTCGACAACGCCCGATTCAAAGACTTCTGCCAGGGGTTGGGGATCGACCTCAGGTTCGTTTTAGTGGCTCATCCCCAAACTAACGGGCTGGTGGAATCCACCAACAAGACAATCAAGAAACTTCTGAAGAAGAAGCTTCAGCAGAGGAAAGGTAAATGGGTCCGAAGAGCTACCAGAAGTTATTTGGGCATACCGAACTACCAAAAAGACAGCTACAGGAGAAACGCCTTACTCCCTGGCCTTCGGGGTTGAATCAGTCCTCCCCATCGAGCATAAACTGACCTTGTTCAGGGTACAGCACTTTGAGCCCGAAAGTAACGAAGTCAAGCTCCGGGCTAGTCTAGACCTCTTAGAAGAAAAGCAAGACCGGGTAGCAGAGAAAGTGGCGATCTACCAGAGCAGGATCGGTAGATACTTCAACCAAAAGGTTAAAGCCCTGAAAATTCAAGGAAGGGGATCTGGTACTTAGGAAAGTAACACTGAATACTCGGAAAAGGTCGAATGGAGTCTTAAGTCCAAATTGGGAAGGGCCATGTTTGATAAAGCTAATTGTTCGCAATGGAGCTTACAAACTTGAAGACATGGACGGACGACCCATCAATCACACTTGGAATGCAGACCATTTGAAGAAATTCTACCCTTGAAATGAGTTCTCAAGCATACTACCCCCACTTATTTTTCATTACAGGTCCTAATAAAGATGTACTACATCTCAATAATCAATAAAGCCATTTTCTTTTTCTCTTCCATCTTTTTCTCCAACTATGTTCAACGTTAGTGACTATACACTTGAATGGGAATTCGACATAAACCTCTCAAGACCAGGAAATAGCTCGATAGCCCTCCTGATGCCTTGGTCGGGCTACCACCCCTAAGAAGGATCTGAGTGTAAGAGCATAGTTACCTTCCAGATCTCGAGACCAGGAAATAGCTCGATAGCCCTCCTGATGCCTTGGTCGGGCTACCACCCCCAAGAAGGATCTGAGTGTAAGAGCATAGTTGCCTTCCAGATCTCGAGACCAGGAAATAGCTCGATAGCCCTCCTGATGCCTTGGTCAGGCTACCACCCCTAAGAAGAATCTGATAGTTGCCTTCCAGATCTCGAGACCAGGAAATAGCTCGATAGCCCTCCTGATGCCTTAGTCGGGCTACCACCCCCAAGAAGGATCTGAGTGTAAGAGCATAGTTGCCTTCCAGATCTCGAGACCAAGAAATAGCTCGATAGCCTTCCTGATGCCTTGGTCGGGCTACCACCCCCAAGAAGAATCTGAGTGTAAGGCATAGTTGCCCGCCGGATCTCAAAGACTAGGAAATAGCTAAGTAGCATTCCTGATGTCTTGGTTAGGTTATCACCCCATGTATATAATGTTTGCTTTCGTGTGCAGGATCAAAATCATCATAATTGCCTACACGAATCTTAATTGATGCTACCGATGCTACTCTGGATACCATTCAAGACCAGAAGCAGAATAAAGTTCTCAAAGAGGCGAGTCAATTTATCATTAAGGACAAAGGGAGCCTATCCCCCGATAAGGCTACATCCAAATGGGGAGCCCAACCCTAGAATTCGGGCTACAAAAAGAAGAAGGAAAAATAAGAAAAACTGACAATGGCAAAGCAGGGTCCCCACCCCCTTTTCTGGGCAATCAAAAACAAGTCGTCCGCTTCAAGCTGTGGGGCTATCATGGCTCCCCTCCGCTGGCCCTCCTCCTCCCTGCTGATCCTCAACATCAACCCTCTCAACAGGTAGCTGACCATCTGGGTTATCCTCGCCGACCGCTCCTCCGTTTAGAGGCTCTATAGGATGATCAGCTGGCTCTTCCTCCAAAACTTCATTGATCACATCCATAACTTCAGGAGGAATAGCCGAGTCGAGAAGCGCTGCCAAGGGCCCCATCTGGCTCCTATCGACCTCCATCTCTGTTAAAGCTGGATCATCAGATGGGCTCCTAACCTCTTCACCAGCTCGTGATTGGTCCTCCTCGGATCGAGAGGAAATCACTTTGCTGGACGATTCCCCAAGACCTGAGGGGATAAAGGAAGGAAGATGGAATGAGGAATCTGACTGAGTGGGCTACATCCCAATTCCTGTCGGGTTAGAAGGGACCACCTTGTCATCTTCAGGACGAGATTCAGGACGAGATAACTCAGTAGCTTTGAGCATTATTTCCTATCTATCCCAGCCCGCAATAGACGACAAATCAAAAGGAGGAGGAAGAGCTTCCGCGGCTTGAAAAGAAGCATAAAAATACCCATCGCTGAAAGAGGTCTCCGCATCAGCTTGCAGCTTAGCCACCTGAGTAATCAGAGACCGGTTCTCTAGGTCCAGCTTCCTAGCCTCAGATCTCCAAGAGTCTCGCTGCCTAGCCAGCCGGAGAGATTGAAGACGCTCCTGATCGAATGATTGCTTCATCCTCTCATGATCGCAGCGAAGCTCAGCCGTCTCGAGCTCAATTTTGCCCTGGCTGGAAGTCACCTCTTCCACTAGAGACCGAGCCTACTTGAGCAGTTCCCCGGCCTTCTCGGCTTCAGCTTCAGCTTTTACAGCTCGATCACGGAGAAGGGCTACCTGCTGGCCCATCGCGACATTGACCTTAAAGGCCTACAAGTATAAAACCCGAGTTAGAAACTGAACGAGTTAACAAAAAAAAAGGGGCGTGAAGGACATACAATTACCTCAGCCAAGATAGCAGACCCCTTGGTTATAAGGACGTCCACAGGCATAGAAGCCATCTTAGAGATCCCACCACCCAGACAGGATGCTAGTGAACTGCTCCAAGACCTCATCCTGGACTATCGAGCTCGACTGAGGCCGGGAACGGTCGGAAGGAGCCTTCGCGACACCTTTCCCAGGAACTGACATCTTTCCCAGAAACCTCCGAGGCTTTGGTTGTTGGAAGCGTAGCTGAATCAGATGTTTGAGTCGAAGGCGTAGCGACTTTAGCAGCCATGGCTGAGGGGGCAGAAACAGTCGGGCTAACTACCTGGGGAGCTTTACCCAAAGCCCGAAAAGCCCGCGAGGCCAGAGTGGCCATCTTAGACCCAGCCGGAGAGACAGAAGAAGCCAGGGCAGGCTCGACCCTAGAAGAGGGAAGAGAAGCTCCACCTTGAGGAGAGCGTGAGACATGTCGGGTGGCTGGCTCCACGACAAAGACTGTGAATAAACAGATAAAAAAAATGTTAGAATCAAGCTAAGTAATAAGAATAAGCGACACAAGGATACTTACGAGGAATAGCGTCTGAAATCCGTAGATATTTGTTCACCCTACGAGGGTCAAAAGCTTCAGCAGGTAGGGAACATCGGATTCAGGTAACTCCGGGCTAGAATAGCCTTTAAGACGGCTTCAGACTCGGCAGGCAGAGAGACTCGGTCCCAGGAGGGCTTGTCACTGAAAGCCGTAGGAACCTCGAATTCATGCCCTCCGATGAAAATCGAGCTCCCCCAGTCATCCCCCGCCAGGATCCATTCTTCTTTCCATGCGGGATCCTTCTTCGTAGCACCAGGAACGATGAAATTGAGCTTGTTCTTGGCCTTGGCATAGAAATGACCCCGAGGAGCCCCAGACAAGCTCCCAATCTGAAAAAGATACGCCAGCTCCTCCGCACCCGGCTCCCTTGTCACTTTACTCATCTGGCATTGCTCCCTCCATAACACAAGGAAGCCAATCAAATGCCTCCAGAAGCCCGGCATTAACTGAAGGGGAGCGAGCTGGATGGCGTTTAGAGCCCGCCAAAGGGTCGGATGGAGGGGAAGCCTGACCCCGTTCTCAAGAGCGGCCACATGGATCGGAAGCACACCTTTAGGGGGGTTGAAAAACTCGAAGTTCTTGGGAGGCACCTGAGATGGATACATTGTCGGGGATGCCAAACTTTGACCTCAAGCGGTCGATCGACACCGGGTCAACGGTGGAATCAGGGATGACCCGGAAATCGTAAGGAGGGAGCCTCTCCCTAGAGGGACCAGGAGCTGAGATCCGACGCTCCCCCGCAGCGCCGCCGGTTGTTTTTTTTTGTCGGAATCATCATCAACAATATCTAAAGGGTGGTCGGGATGATTGGAGAACCCAGTCCCGATAGATACGTTCCTACTTGATTGCCGACGTTGTGATGTGGGCGGGGAATCATCACCGTCAGAACTCCTCCTAGCCCGCTTCCCCAGACTAAGACTGATGACCTCCTCGCCATCGAATATGGAATCACTTGAATCACGACTGTGTTTCGACATTATAGAAGACGAAGAATGAAGAAAGAATAGAAGATGAAGAATGAAGAAAGAAGCAAGCTTGGGAAAAAAACTGTGGAAATATTTCTCTACAAAAGGTTCTTTTCGCTCGAGAAGATGTGAGGAAGACGAGGAGGAAAACAGGCATATATATAGGCAAGAAGGCAACAGCTCAAGTTACCAGGATACTCGTTTGGTAACGGTAAAAATTGACTCTGTAACGTAACCGGGTTAAACTCTAAAGCGAGCTAATCATCTCATGCCACATCATTTACACAGTTAAGAGGAAGATCTCCCCAAGATCCTGGTAACGGTAAAAAATCTCGGGGACTGCGGTAACGTGATCAGATTAAGTCGAAGATAAAATAGTCGGTTCACAACACGTCACTCAAATGAAGAAATTTCCAAAAATTTCAGTAACGGTAAAAGAGGAAGATTTCCCAAATAAAGTGAGAATCTGACCTCAACCCCGAGCTCGACGTCTGGTGTTCAAGTCAGAGGGGACTTCTGTTAATAGCCAAAATTGGCTAAGGACCAAAGGGAAATTTTCCACTTACTAGACCTGGTTCCATACCCGAAAGTTTCACCTAAAGACCTCTATATCCAGAGCCAAGCTACAATGCCGCCCCAAGCACAAGGGCGGGCTCTAGAAACATCTGGGATAAAACCCGGACCCGAGAACTTCCACCAGGAGACCTCTCTATCCAGAGCCGAACTGCGATACCACCCCAAGAACAAGGGCGAGCTCCGGAAACATCCAAGATAGAACCCGGAATGATCGGGCTTAGCCCGCATCATCAAAACTAGAAGCTCCCCGAAGTCAAGGTTATCTTGCAAATGCTCAAGAAACCCGTCTGTACCTCGATTGACACAGAAAAATGTCCCTAGAAGGACGCGAGGTGAGTCGAAGCCACACCCAGCTTCAAAAAGGTCAGTCAAGGCCACGCCTAGCTTTGGAAAAGTCAAGAAAAGCCAGATCTAGCTCCAAGCTGGATGAAACTTCTCAGACATCAAGGTCGAAATACTAAACAACCTCCCTGGTTGATGCATCATACCATATTCGTCATGTCCCACGACTCCTATAAGGATCGTACTGGAAGGATACAAGGAATGAATTAAATCGTACCTGGAAGCGTTATCTACATAAGTAATAAAATCCAAAAGGAAACAAGCTGATCTCTACCACGATACTCTCAATTCGGACGTCAATCTAAAAGTCAAATGATTTAATGCAAGAAATCCCGCCCGATAAGGAAGAGACTAAGACAATCACTGAGACAATCAAGGGAGAATCAGTCTGTTGACCTACAAATCATGTATAAATAGAAAAGAAAAGAAACGAAAAAAAGAGACTACTATTCGACAGGCATACGACTAGCAATAGATCATTTACCAAAGAAAGTTGAGAGAAACGAGAGAAAAATCTTTGTACTCGTGTACCATGCATGTTAAATAAAAATGTTCTTGTTTATTTATCACTAGATAAACCATTGTGACATTTATAAATAATTTCGGCCACCACCTACGTGGTAGTGGTCTCGAGGGCGTTAATAGGGAGTAAAATTCTCGTTAACAGATAGGAATTAGGGAAAAGCACAATTCCTTTTCAAGTAAGGAAATTGGTCAACTCTAGATTTCCTACACAAAGAATTCGGCCAACCCTATTTTGAGAAGGAGAAATTTCGGTCACCTTATAAATATAAGGTGATAAATTTCGGCCACAAAGAAGCTTGAGTGAGAGAGATTTTTGTTTGCTTTGAAAAATAAAAATCTTACTCAATACACATAGAATTTCGGCCAAAAGAGAAAAAGAAAAATAAGTTCTCATTCGATAGTGCACTTGCAAGCCTTTAACATCAAAAGGTTTTGTGCACACTTTCGATTTAGGGTTACGCGAGTTCCAATCATATCGATTGTGAATTCAAAAGTGACCGGAACTATTTTTCTAGGCTCTTGGTGTTTTGGGATTGAAGATCAGGATCAGAAGTTCCATACATCCATTCTCAGGTAAGCAATTCAAAGAAAAAAGGGAGACCACGCTCCTAGGTGATTCACGTACGTGCTAGGATTGAAGATCTTGCGGATTACCAACGACGTAAGTCAATCGGATCACGCGACAAGAGGTATTTAACTCTAACCGTATATTTGTGTTTAATTATTAAAGGGTTAAGGGTCAAAGCTTAGAAAATTTTTAAACTATACGAAAATCTACTTTTCGCCTTCCGCTGCAGTTTTAGTTAATTTTTCCATACAATTGGTATCAAAGCCTTGGTTGTATCCTTTAATTAATTAATGTATATATACGTGAATCTATTTCTTTTTATTGTGATTATGCATGTTTATAGAAAGAGATGGCACTCTAGGTATTCGCATATATAATTACATGTTGAATGTATGGATTTATATATGTTGTTATAAAGTGAATTGTTATTGCTCAATTTTGGTCCTAGACTTTCCATGTAATTTTTGTTTCGGAATTGTAACAAGAAGGGTGGCCTATTATCGTCACAAGTTCCTTCTTGATAGTTGCTTAATTTTTTTTTATAATGTATAAAATAGTGCAGTTTTTTTTTAATGTATTAAAAATACTGCAGTTTTTTTTTGCAGTTTTTTATTTGTAAAAAAAATACTGCAGTGGTTATTAAAAAAACAATTACTGCAGTATTTTATTGTATAAAATAAGCTGTAATATATTCAAGATTCGAAGACTCGAAGATTTGAAGAAATTGGAGCATCCGGAACCTGTCTTGGCACCCGCGCCCACCGAGACAACAAGCGCGCACGCAACCAAGCGTGCAGCTGCGCTTGTTGCGGTGCAGCAGTGCGCGACCCATGCATAGGCTGGCCGTGCGGCTGCTCATGCCCTTGCATGGGCTAGGCGTGCGCATGGGCTGCTGTGGTGATCTTTGGGCGCACGAGTTTCGTGCACGAGATGGTCGCTTGAAGTCTTGTCCGCCAAGAAAGGAGTTTTTGTATTCCGTACAATTGTAATTTACATGCTTTTCTAGGATGGACCAAAATTGTGGCTATTTATTTTTTATGTATAAATATTACAATATTTGTTATTGTATGATAACATGTCATATAGAATAGGAATGCCACTCATATATCTCTTTTGATATGAACATGCATTGAATGATTTGGGTATCTAATTGGCATTTAGATAACTTGGTAAAATCATTCTTTGGAATTTAATCACACGCCTTAAATAATTGAGTGGGAGAAGGTGTGTTAGAATGCCTATGGCCTCCAAGGTTAGTTGAGTTTTATTATTTTTGGTAATCCCCCCAAGGGGCGTCCATAAATGGAATTTAACAAAATACTTCTTTACAAGGATAGACTAGACAATTGACTTAAACGAAATCTACTCCCCAAGGAGGGATTCTCGTGAGAGAAAATTGAGGGTCGATATCTTGGTGACACACTCAATGTAATTTTATTAATATCCTCCCAAGAGTTCTTGTTCATAAAATTGCAAGGCTAAAATTGAAAACGCTGGTTGTTATGTTAACAATTAGGTGGGACCTAGTCCAACTAGTAAATAGTACGAACTCCAAAAGAAGGCGTAAGATTTATGGGTGTTGGATCACCGTTGAATTTTTACGATTGAATTATTTATTTAATTCAAGATAAATATTTAAAAGTACTTTATCATGATTATTTACTCATATATGTTTTTGTTTTAATCAGAAATCATGACCCCATCACTTATGAACATCCTGAAAGATAACACCTTAACTGGAGATAATTATGTCACATGGAAAAGGAAAAACATAAATTTGTTCTGACTACTCTTAAATCACCCCTTCCTAATAATGAATCTAATGTGATGCAAAGAGATGAGTATGAGCAGTGGAAGACTTCTGATGATATGGCAAAATGTTATATTATGGCCACTATCTCCGACGTGTTGCAACTGCAACATAAAGGAATGGAGTTCGCTGCTGATATAATGATGTCTCTAGAGGAAATGTTTGCTATGAGGTCTGGGACGACTAAGAGAGAGGCAGTGACTGCTTTTATGAATCTTAGGATGAAACCTGGACAATCTGTAAAAGATCACATGATGAAAGTCATAGCACATCTCAATATTGATGAACTAAATGATGCTGAGATTGATGGTGAGACCAAAATTGATATGGTAGTTAACTCACTGTCAGATTCCTTTGATCAGTTCAAGTTGGACTACACCTTGAACAAAAAGGAATACACCTTGCAGGGCATGATGCAAGATGTTCAAAGCGCTGAAAAGATCCTTGTGAAAAACAAAGGTGAAGAGATTCATTTGGTTGGTAAAGTTACTACTGTTAAGACCCGTAAGAAGGTCAAGAAACAACAGAAGAAAAAGCAACTTGGGCCTACCAAGAAGGAAACCAAGAAAGTAACCATGATCAAAGGGAAATGCTTTCTTTGTGGTGAAAAGGGACATTGGAAAAGAGATTGCCCAAAGTCCCAGAATAAGAAGGAAGAAGGTAATATTAATTATCTTGAATCATGTTTTCTGGCAGATTCTACTGATTCTTAGATCATAGACTCTAGAGCCACTAATCATGTTTGTTATTCCTTGCAGGGGTTCCAAGAAAGGAGAAGGCTGAATGAAGATGAAGTCAATTTGCGCTTGGGCAACGGAATGTTAGTGTCTGCAAGTGCAGTGGGAGATATTAGAGTTATTTTAGATTCTATTAGGCATTTAGATTTAATAGACGTTTATTATGTACCTCAATTCAAGAGGAATTTAATTTCAGTTTCTTGTTTAAATAAATTTGGATATTCGGTTACTTTTAATAAAGCTTTTATTATTAGTAAGAATGACAAAATTGTTTGCAAAGGTACATTAGAAAACGGTCTATTCTTTTTGCATAGAAATATCTCTCACTCGTTAGACACAGAAATAACGAAACCTAATCATAAAAGAGTAAAATTATCAAAAGATGAAACCTACCTTTGGCATTTACGCCTAAGTCACATTAACCTTAATAGGATTAAAAGATTGGTATGTGACGGACCTTTATGTTTTATTCTATTGCTTGAATTGATTTCCATTATTGATTTGCTTGGATACACCCTCCTTGCATGATTGATTTGGATTACTTGAGTAGGCAATTAGGTTGTCTAATGCTCCATTGAATGGAAGGATTTCTGAAAATCCGGCTCTGCAACCATGCCCTTAATCTAATCTTGAATTAGTGGCTTTCACTATACACCTTAGGTTAGCCACTTGTGAGAGAATTAGAAGCCTCCATTATACACCCTAGGTTGGCTACTTTAGTGATTTTACGAGAACTAACCTTCGAGTAGAATTCGGTTGATAACCTCGAACCTCATCCTAATTTCAAACGGGTGGCCTTCACTATACATCCTAGGTCGGCCACAGGTGAGGGAATTGGAAGCCATCACTATACACCCTAGGATGGCTACATTAGTAATAGGTTGAGCCATAGCTAGATAGATGAGCATTCATGGAACAAGTCCCGATTGAGTAACTAGCCATTGTTGGTTACTTAGGAGGGATTAATCGCTAGTAAGAGGTCTTCGCTATACACCCTAGGTTGACCTCTTGCTAGAGATATATACCAACACTATACACCCTAGGTTGGTTACATTTGTCAATACATGCTTAATTGAGAGTTTGTTGTAATTGCCCCAATATTCACTTACGAGTCCATCAACTTTGTAGTTCAATCATCATTCATTCATCACTCCATTGTCATCCCATTTTATTAACTTTCATAGTTTAGTTAATATTATATTTTCTTTCACCATCACTTTACTTTTTATGCATACTAGTTATATTAATCCTAATCTTATCACCGCTACCCCGATCTCAGTGGACGACACCCGTGCTTACCACTTTACTTGTATTTCTACTTGTGAACGCATCGCATAGGTTTTATAAATTGTTTTGACGGACGGTTTTCTAATGGTGAAAATCTTCCCATCACCTTCTACGGTTAGTGATTTTGTGATCATGTCATCGATGTATACCTCCATCGTCCTTCCGATCTCGGGCTTGAACAGCTTGTTAACCAGCCACTGGTATGTAGCCCCTGCATTCTTCAAACCAAATGGCATCACCTTATAGAAGTACAAGCCCTGCCCAGTAATGAAACTGGTCTTATCTTGGTCAGTTGGGTGCATCTTAATTTGGTTGTATCCTGAGAACGCGTCCATAAAACTCAGAAGTTTATTTCCGGACGTGGAGTCAACCAGCTGGTCGATCTTTAGTAAAGGAAAACTGTCTTTTGGACATACCCTATTGAGGTTAGTGTAATCGACACACATACGCCACTTCCCATTCACCTTCGTAACCATGACCACGTTGGCGATCCACTCAGGATAGCGCACTTCTCTGATAAACCCTGCCTTGATCAATTAATCTACTTCTTCCTGCACCATAGCGTTCCTCTCAGCGTTGAAGTGACGCCTATTCTATTTGACGGGCTTGACTGTTGGATCTACCGTTAGTCGATGGGTGACCAATGATACCGAGATCCTGGGCATTTCATCGTGGCTCCAAGTGAAGATGTCGCTGAATTCTCTGAGAAGACCAATCAAGCCTTCTTTCACTTCTGGCTTGAGGGTAGCCCCGACCTTGACGACCTTGAAGGGATCATCATTTCTGATAGGTATCTCATATAGTCTATCTATCGGTTGCCCGCTGGCCCACTCCTTGCTCTGTTCCTCCTCATAAGGCATAATGGGTTTGCTCTCTTGATGCTCCGGGGGCTCCATTTCTTCCTGGATTATCTGGGATGTTTCCATATCTTCCTGGATTATTGTGACCTATACGCACTGTTTTGCTAAAGCTGTGGGATTGGCAGACACTGCGTAGCACTTTCTAGCTGCTTGCTGGTCTCCGCGTACCTCCCTTACCTTGGTTCCCACCGGGAACTTCAGGACATTGTGATATATAGACAAGACTCCCTTCAAAGAGGACAGGAATGGTCTCCCTAGGTTGGCGTTGTAGGCTGATGAGGTGTCAACCATAACAAAGTCCGTCATAACATTCTGTTGAAGAGGTGTGTTTCCAACGATTACTGGGAGAATCTTCGATCCCACCGGTATGATCGAATCCCCAGTGAACCCATAAAGAGGAGTTGTAAAGCTATTGTAACACCATTTCTTCAGATTTAATTTTTCCAAAGTATCCTTGAAGAGGATATCTACACTGCTGCCCGTATCTACGAGCACGCGATTGGACGAGGCAGTTGGCAATTTGTACCGTGATCACCATGGAATCATCATAAGGTTACACGGTGTTGAAGGCATCTGCTTCAGTGAAAACGATCTGTGCTGACTAGGAGGGCTCCATAGGGCTTTGACTAACCTTGAAGACTCTCTGGCTTTCTTCTACGTGGGGGATCTTCCTTGCATGGTTTTTTCAGAAATTATTGGAGGTGCCAGCCAGTGTGGGCCCTCCGCTGATGGTGTGTAGCACCTGGATTTGTTGCATTAAATCAGTCTGTTCCCCATTTCTCTTCTCCGCATCCTCGCTGATCTCGGCTTGTACCTCCCTTCCAATCCGAATGTTATCTCTGATCTACTGTAAGAACTCAATCAAGCATCCCCCCCCCCCTTACCAGGGCTTCAATCTGGTTGCACAAATTATAACACTTTGAAGTGTTGTCGCTCACGTCTTCATGGAAGTCGCAGTACTTGTACCGGTTCCTCCTGTTAACTGGGGCTTTCATGGGAGCGTGCTTTTGGAGTAGCCCCTTTCCTCGTATAGCAAGGTAGACCAGTTTCCCTGGAAGCGTTCAGGGGAGTGTAGTAGTCATACCCTTTCTCCCCTAGCATTACGGGGGCTACAGTCCTGGGAGGTGGCGAAGCCCGAGGAGGGGTTCGTCTTGCTGGATACTTTTCTTGCCTATGCTGAGGAGCGGGGAAACGATAGGTTGACCTATCAGAAGGTTTATTCTGAGTTTTCTGAGCTGGCTCAGATTTTGGGGCTTCTTTTTTCTGAAGCTTCGCCGTTCTCATATCGTCGTGTTCCATCTTGACTTTGAGTTGCTCGTCGATCTCGACCTGCTCAAGAGCCCGATCGTAGGCCTCCTGGTAAGTCTCGGGAGGTCTCTTGGCAAAGGAATGGAAAAGATTTCCCGCCCACAGGTTCCGCCTGAAATTGGCTAGAGTCTCTTTCTCGGCGAAAACTCTCATTTGTATGACTTCTTTATGAAAACGTTCCACGTACGATCGAAGTGTTTCACTTCATTCCTGAATCACATAATGGAGGTGTATGGGATCCTTCGAACGAGGTTTGACCCCTTGGAACAGCGAGCAAAAATCTGTTGATAACTTCATGAAAGAATCCACGCTACCAGTAAGCAGCTTTCTGAACCAAGTTTTTACGTAGTCGGTTAGGGTCGTTGGAAACATCCTACACATAGCTGCTGTGGTAGTATTCTGAACCTCCATCTATTGAACGAAGCTCTCCAAGTGGCTTAGAGCGTCTTCTGTTCCGGAGAACTTATCTGTTGGCATTTTAAATTTTGGTGGGAGCTCCTCTTCCCGAATCCTCCTAGTGAAGGGAGCGTTCATCTCGCTTAATGGATCCTTTTTATCCTCCTTATTCTTTCCTTTTCTTATCTGCTGGTCCTCCTTCTATAGCTTTTCCAGCTAATCCCTCAGTCGCTAATTCCCAGGTTTCTTTGAATTGACCTCGGATTCTTCGCTGTCGAGTCCCTCCGATAAATTGGCGACCTCTACCCGATCCCCTTCATGGACAGGATCCATTCAGGAAGTCTGTCGATTCTCTTCCTCTTGGGCCCGAGCGTTCCTTCTCGATGCCGTTGGGCGAGGTACCTCTCGTTGCTCCCGGGTCAAAGCATATGCGGCAGACTTAACTCGCCTGGGCTGATATTGTGAAGGTCTTTTCAGAACTGGGGGCATGGGTCCTAGCCTATCCCGGATCGAAAGTTGGGGCCCAGTCTTGTCTCGAGCTGGCTCTGGAAGTGGAGGTCCCAGGCGGTCGAAGGCAGGCTGCCTAGCCCCGAACCTACTCGGTTCTTCCTGATCATTCGGGTTTGTTAATTGGACTATGATGCCTTCGGTGAGCAGGTGGATGCGGACGGTTTCCACTAAAGCTGCGGCTTGTTGGTCGAGCGCGGCCTGGCTTACTATAGGGTGGCCAGAAGCCCGAGCATTAGTTGTTTGGACCAGAGCTTGATTACTATACCCAGACTTTTTCCCCTTCCTTTGGGCCTTTCGCGTTGGCCTCGCCTAAGGTTGTTTCGAAGCTCCATGTTGTCCTTGGGAGGAGCGGAGCCTCATGGTTCCTGTAAAACTACGAAAATGCAAATGCAAATAGTTGGCTTGATTCAACTAGGTGTAGGGTTTTCCCACAGACGGCGCCAGAAAGTGTTAACAGAAAATTTGCTCAGGGTGAGAAATCTCAGTTAACACCCTCGAGACCACTACCACGTAAGTGGCGGCCAAGGTTGAATGTATGTTTGACAGTGCCTAGTAAAATGACAAGGAATATTGGTACTATTATCTACCAAAGAGAATCAAAAATGCTTTCTTTATTAACAGTGTGTGATATACAGATCTCTCTCAAATTGCTCTCAATTTCTCTAAGGTGTAGTCGGGTTCTTGTCGTATGCTGTCGAAAAGTAGATCCTCTTTCTGAAGACCGAAGTTCTCATTTTATACATTGTCTTCATAGGTTAAACTAATTGATTCTCCCCTTGATTTTATCAATCCATTCCCTCCTTATCGGATGGGATTTGTCATTTACTTTGCGTTAACTGCTGAGTTGAGAATATCTTGGTGGAGATTAATTTGTTTCCTGTTTGGACTCTATTACTTGCTCTATACGTAAGTAACATCTTAAGATATGATCCAGTGTATCTTCATATCTTATTAGCATAATCCCTCATAGGGGTCGTTTGAATATAGTGTATATTATGGTGAGGTACATCAGATAGTGAGGTCGATCAGTGTCTTAGCCCCGCTATTCAAGAGCTTAGTCTAGCCAGGAGCTAGGTTTGACCTCCCTTGATCTTTTGGAGCTAGATGTGGCCTCCTACGGACACCCCTCTATGTCAGCGGGGTATATGCGAGCTTCTGGAGAGGTTACGAGGTAATCTCGACTTCGGGGGGGTTCCCTGGTTTCGGGTTCGGTGATGGGGGCTCGATCTGACCGAGCCGGGCTCTACTCCGGGTGTTTCTGGAGCCCATCCTTATTTCTGTGGGGCGGTATCATAGCTCGGCTTTGGGTAACGTGGTCTCTTGGTGGATAACCTCGGGCATGGAGCCAGACTAAGAGGGTGGAAAATTTCCCATTGGTTCCTAGCTAAATTTGGCTATTAACAAGTTTCAACCTTGACTCATGAAGAAGCACTTGCATTCCGGGGGTGAAATTCCTTTCTACACAATGCTTTGTCATGGATTGTCTTCTTTTTATCTTTGTGAAGTCTAGCACTCTCATATGCCTCATTACGCATTTCCTCGAGCTCACACAACTGTAGCTTCCTCTCTTTTCCTGCTGAATCTAAATCAAAATTCAATTTCTTTATTGCCCAAAAGGCACGATGTTCCAGCTCCACGGGGAGGTGACATGCTTTACCAAAAACTATTCTATACGGGCTCATACCAATTGGTGTTTTGTAGGCCATCTTGTATGCCTACAGTGCATCATCTAACTTAAATGCCCAGTCTTTCCTTCCTGGATTCACTGTCTTTTCTAGGATTTTTTTAACATGCCTGTTACTTACTTCCACTTGGCTAGATGTTTGAGGATGATAAGGTGTGGCCACCTTATGGCGAACTCCATAATTCTTCAAGAGGTTGCCAAATATTCTATTGCAAAAATGACTTCCTCCATCACTAATAATCGCCCTCGGTTTGCCAAATTGAGCCAAGATGTTGTTTTTTAAGAATTTCACAACCACTCCACTATCATTTGTCCTCGTGGCAATTGCTTCCACCCACTCGAAACATAATCAACTGCTACCAGAATGTAATTATTCCTATGAGATGGTGGAAATAGGCCCATGAAGTCAATTCCCCAAGTGTCAAACAATTCCACAACTAATATCCCCTTTTGTGGCATTTCATTTCTTTTCCCGATGTTTGCAGTGCGTTGGCATCTATCACATGCTGTACAATACTGAAAAGCATCTCTGAACAAAGATTCCTAACAGAATCCTGACTGAAGCACTTTAAATGCAATTTTTCTTCCCTAAAGTGGCCTCCACAGTGCAACTCATGGCAAAATTGAAGAATATCTCCCTGTTTTGATTCCGGTACACACCTTCGGATAACTTGATCCGGACCATGTTTGAACAGGTATGGTAAAACCTCCTAGCCTTTGCTATGAACCGTTTCCTCCCCTGTGAATCTAACTCTTGCGGAAGAATTCCGTGGGTCAAAAAATTAGCCAAATCAGCATACCAAGGTTCCTTGTTGTTTACTACCCACAACTACTCATCTAGGAAGTTCTCTCTCAATGGAACCTCCTCCTCTCCAGATGAATACTCATGAACCAGTCTACTAAGATGGTCTGCTACCACGTTCTTACACCTCTTCTTATCTCTGATCTCTAAATCAAACTTCTGACGTAATAAGACCCATCTGCTCAACCTAGGTTTAACATCCTTTTTATGCATTATATATCTGAGAGCTGAGTGATCCGAATATACCACCACCTTGGTACCCACCAAATATTGTCAGAATTTTTCAAGCACGAACACTACTGCAAGCAATTCCTTCTCTGTTGTAGAGTAATTCAACTGAGCATTATTCAAAGTTCGTGATGCATAATATACCACATGAGGGACCTTGTCAACTCTCTGTCCTAATACTGCACCTATAGCATAATCTGAAGCGTCACACATTAATTCAAAAGGTAGCTCCCAGTTAGGTAGTGCTATCACAGGTGTTGTGGTCAATGCTTCCTTCAGTGTTTCATGAACGTGCATTTTGCCATGGTATGCAATATTCAAATAAATTTATAAAATCCCAAGATGCACTCAAACAAGTATAAAACTAGTATATGGAAAATATGGGGATCGTTCCATAGAGATCGTGAACTAGTTGTGACTAAATTCTACTCTAGCACTAAACAAAATGATGGAAAATTTAATTGATGTTGATAGAAATTAGTTTGAAAATTCAGTTACTACTAAACTAAGAATGCTCAAATAAACTAAGATAGAAAAGGTGTGTGTAATGTATGATGATTGATATGGGAATTGATCCAATCTAAACACAAATCATGGGAGTCCACTTTTGAAGCCCGACTCGATTCAAACATATGGCTAGTCTTCCTAGCTCGAGCTTCCGGAATGGCTCGGATTGGAATGCTCACAATCCATCCCTTTCACTTTTACTTCGGATAGATATAAGGAAGCCAATATGGCTTGGATTGGAATGCTCACCACATACCTTTTCCAATTCAATAGAGCTTAATTAAACACCTAGAGTGTAGATGGTCAAGAATAAAGTTTGGTAACCAATATAAACCAAGAGTTGGAATGCCTACTTGGCTCATAAAGAAACAACAATTCAACCTCTCCAAAAGGTTAGGAGTTGGAATGGCTACCCAACCCAAAGTGAGTGTTAAATGCAATTAAAAGCAAATTCAACCACTAAGTTAAATGAGAGTTAGAATGCCTACTCATTTTCACAAAGATTTCATTTAAAGATCAATTACTCTAATAAGTTCAATTAATCCACAAAAATCAATAGTTGGAATGCCTACTTAATTCAAAGGACAATCAAACACAATTAAGTAAATTGAATGGAAATATATTAATCAAGTCAAAATGGTGAAAAATCCCACAATCTATAATTTAATTACATCTGTTAATAGCCAAAATTGGCTAAGGACCAAAGGGAAATTTTCCACCTTCCAAGCCTGGCTCCATGCCCGAGATCATCCACCAGGAGACCATGTTACCCAAAGCCGAGCTACGGTACCGCCCCGCAGGAACAAGGACAGGCTCCAGAAACATCCGAATAGAGCCATGAATGATCAGATCAAGCCCGCGTCACCAAACTTGAAAATAGGAAATTCCCCCCCAAAGTCGGGATTACCTCGTAACTTCTCCAGAAGCTCGCCAGTACCTCGCTAACATAATAAGGTGTCCGCGGAAGGCCGCACCTAGCTTCAAAAGGTCAAGGGAGGGTTGACCTAGCTTCTGATTAGACAAAACTCCTTTATATCAGGGCTAGAACACTGATCAACCTCACTACCTGATGTACCCCGTCACATTACATGCCATATTCGACGATTCCTACGAGAACATGCTAGACCTGAAGACACACAAGATCATATCTTAGGACATTACATGCGTACAGAACAAATAATAGAGTCCAAGTAGGAAACAAATTGATCTCTGCCAAGATATCCACGATTCAGCAATTAACTCAAAGTCAATAACATTTAAAATAAAAATCATGTCCGATAAGGAGGGGAGAGATGGAGAAACTCAAGGGGAGAATCAATTAGTTTAACCTATGAAGACATTGTATAAAGAAGGGACTTCCTCCTTCTGAAACAAAGGGGACTACTATTCGACACGCACAGAAGAATTACCTAACTACACCCTTAGAGAGAATTGAAAGCAACATAGAGAGAATTGAGAGCAAAGAGAGATGTATATCACATATTATCAATAGAGGAAACCTTTTATTCTTTTTGAGTAGCTAATGATATCGTTGTTTCCTTGTCATTTCATTAGCCATTGTTACATATATACGTTCTATCTTGGTCATCACCTACGTGGTAATGATCTCGAGGGTGCTAACTGAGATTTATTGCCCCGAGCTAAATTTCTGTTAACAACATCAATCCCAAATTTGGGTTTAGCTACTCATGACAAAGGAACACAAAGATTAGGAGAAAAGGAATAGAAGAAACCCATATGAGACCTTCTTTCTTCAAGCTTGATCACACCTCCAATGTCCTTGTGAGTAGAATTTGATGAAGTAAATGAATGGGTTTGGATGGGTTTTTGGGAGAGAATCATTTTTGAGATTTAGAGAGAGAAAATATGAAGTGAGTGGGTGTAAGGTCTTGGGCTCCCTCTTGAAAAACTAGATATGAAACTGTTTATACTTCCTTCAAAATTAGGCCAAAATGCTGATGTGGCGAGCTGAGAATCCCGTATAGCAAGGGTAAGGTACTCGTGTATTTACCCGTGCAATCTTCATTTCCTTCCTGACTTGTGCAATATGCAAGGGTTAGTGCACGGGTAGGTGACCCGTGCAATTGATCTTCGCCCGAGGCTTTGCTCCCTGGTCTGGTGGATTTCACGGGTGTTACCCGTGCAGTTACTCGTGCACTGAGATCTTTCCAAATTCCATCTTCCGGTGCATGGGTGATTGCACGGGTAGTGCACAGGGTGATTGCACAGGTAGTGCACGGGTGTTCTACCCGTGCACTATTGCCTTCTTCATCTCTTTTGTGCACCAATTAGTCCTTTTTGCCCCTCTTCACGCCTTTTTACCTATTGCCTGCAATAATGACCAAAAGAGCCATAAATACACATAAAAATGCTCAAGAACGAAACAAAGAGAAAGGATATGAGGGCCAAAATGTATGACATTTTTGGCTCGATCAAATATCCCCCAAACCAAATCTTTGCTCGTCCTCTAGCAAACTCCAATCATAACAAGATATAAACTCTAAACACACAAACATGACTCGATCTAAAAATACCTAGACTTAAACAAATAAGCTACAAGCGAACTAACTGAGAGATGAGTCAGAGATGATGAGAGTGAGGAATATGCTAATGCAAAATGTTCTAAATAACTCTAAGGCACCACAAGAGGGAAACTCGCACGACACGAATCCCACACTCTAAGTGCCCTTGCTTTGGAAACTACTCACTCTCACACCCCGAGCATAATTCGCTTCAATCTAAGTTCTTACATGGGTTCTCTCCTATTTTTCCTCTCAGAACCTAGGTTCACGCTCATGAAATATGTATGCAAAAGAGTTTACATAATGGAATTAAAGTTGTTGCATACATTTTATACAAGATAAACGCTCTTTTTAGTGAAACAGTCTCATGAAAGAACCAAGTGCCATGAACGTGGAAAGAGCATGCATCAAAAAATATTCCCAAGTTAGATTTCCCCTAAGATCAACTAGGTCTTTTCCATTTGGTGGTAATGGGGTTAAGGTGATTGGTGGTTAGAAAGAATGGGAATTTAGGCACAATGCACTAATCAACCAAGTTAAGGCAATACATTCTACATTTAAACAATTTATTTCTTATGCAACACCACTTCTAAGTACAAGTGCAATCACTAACTACTCTTGTTACCCTTTTTTAGTAGTATTTACTATTTAAACAAGGCAATTGAAGCATATTCCTTTTCTAATTTTTTTTATTTTTATTTTCATTTGCTTCTCTTTTCTTTTTTTTTTTCTTTTTCTTTTCTTTGATTGTTTCTTTACTTGTCTTTGTCTTTATTTTCTTGCCTTTGAATTTTGCACAAACATTTTTCAATACATCATTCATATGCCTAGGTACACACCATTTGACAATGAAAGCACATTTTACATTCATTCCTAAGCCATAACAAGATCAATTAAATGAGGTTTGGCTTAGTGTTTGGGGTTGCTTGGGTAATGGATCATATAGGTGTAAAATGAATAAGTCTAAATGTGTTTGGCTTCAAAATTGGCTTGGGAGCACACACATTAAGGATGGGAAGTATTTGGCATTTTAAAGTGGCTAAAACACACATTGCCTAATATCACCTCAAACAATCCATCTACCAAGGGAATAAAAGTATCAGTCAAGCAGTCCACTTTAATGATGCATGTTCTATGACACATGATGATTTTGGTGTAATGAGACTATGCATGGTGTTTGAAAAGTGTTTAAAGATTTGAAAAGCATTTTCCCTCGAATTGCGCACTTTTGGCTTGTGTTTGTGAAACTCACAAGGGTTGTCTCCACTATTAGAACAAGGCACTTGAGCACCGAGTCCCCTCAACTTAGACACCAAAAGATGGGACTAACCCATGTAATGCAAGTGAGACCCCTAAAGTGACTAAGAGCTATGAGCAAGCACACAAAGCATACACAAATTCGCCATAAACACTTTGCTTAAGATTATCTCACCAAGCTAATTAAAGCTCAAAATATTTGGCTAGGCAGTAAATTTGAAAATTTTAACACGAAAAATGACTCAGGACATAAAAAGACGACTTACAAAGGCGTCTACACCCCCAAACCAAAACCCAACATTGTCCTCAATGTTGAAGACAAGAGAGTCCGGTCTAGCGGCGCGCACCTAACATGACCCAAAACACACAACCCTAGGCACTAATCATGCACAATCAATGCCTAAGAAATAAAAAGACTCAAAATTGGCTCATCATAAAATAAGGCATTAAAATTTAATATCGACATTTAAGCACAATCCATCATCAAGCAATTTCTTTCAATCAAAATTGCCTAAATGGGGACATGATGACCCCCAAACCGAGTATCACTATATGCTCAATCCTGTACAGATATATGCATGAATTCAAAAACCGCCAAACCGAGTTGGGCCATATCAAATGAAAACCTGTAATTCGTGTGCAATATCCACAAGGGCCTTCGGCCTATCCATTCCCTAAAATGAATGAATCAATAAATACAAAATTTAGAGATCAAAATTTTCATCCATTGACAACTATCCACACATTCAGTCTCTACTATATGGAATATGTATATCCACAATCATCACATATCCAAACTGTCTATACACATAGATAAAGAAAATGAAATTCATGAGTTTGAGATGAAAAGATTAAACCAAGGTGATTGCTATCTTGGGGTCACCAAATGGGTAGGTTCTCGCCCTTTTTATGAGCACTCTTGTCTTGCTTGTCCCTCCAAGACGTGCAAGTGGCCGGTGTGTTGAATCCAAAAGATAAAGAACCTATCAATAAACACAATTTCTAACCACAAAGATTAATCAACACATGAAAATATCTCAAACTAAAATATATCTTAGACAAAAATAATATCCACAATCATCCAAAACTAAATTATTCTAGAAATTAAACAAACTAAGCAAATTAAAAACGCCATGAAAATAATCAAGTTTAATCCTACATTACTAAAGAAATACTAAAGAAAAGTTCATAACTATGGCAAGTTAAATCAATCAATCGTCATCAGAATCTGACTCTTCCTCCTCTATCTTAGGTCCCTTCTATTTTGGATCCTGTTGAGCTCTGAGCCTCTCCTCATGCTCTCTCCTAGACATCTCCATAGCTACCTAGAACTCCAGATCAATGGTAGGCCCTCTTGATGTGTGCTCTCGATGGATGGTCAACTTTTTGCTTCCCTGATATGGAATCATGTTCAAATCCTTTCTCATGCCTGCCAAATTTTCCTACAAGTCTTCAATGCTGCCATTGGCATCCCTGATTTCTAAAGTGAACGTGGATCTCAGTGAGTCCATTGAGGTCTGAAGACTCGACATCCCTGAGATCAACTGCTGCCAAGGTACTTGGTCACTCCCAACTACTGGATCTGGCATTGGACCCTCCTAGTAATCCCTTAGCTGTTCGTCATCAATATATATATACTCATGTTGTTGACTTGAACCTGCTCCAGTCTTGGTCTTATTTCTCCCTGTTTTCCTCTTGCTGCTTGTCAAATCCCATTGTATCTGTAAAGTGCGCAATGTCTTGATATCCAAATTAGCTTGTGTCCATTCAAACCTTTCGTTGCTAAGATCCACACCTTGCTGCCTATAAAATTCGGTGATTAAGCACGGGAAGATCAATGATTGCTTGTCTAACTTCTTGTTTCCTACTGCCAAGATTTCTGCCTTGATGATCCATGCCACATTGATTGGCTGGTTATGTTGGATGCAATGTAGTATGGTGGATGTCTCAAATGATACGTCCGTCCTGTATGTTCGTGGCCGGAGTGAGTGTGAAATGAACAACACATGCCAGAATCCCAGTTCAATCTTTAAGTTGTTGTGCTTGATTGGGAAGGTTGGGTTCACCTAGAAGTCCATCGAGTTGATCACTAGATCATTAGATAGGTCCAGGTTTTTCTTGACAAAGCAGTCGTTCCAAGTAATCCCATCTTTCATTCCACTCAGAACTTGTGGGTCCTCTGGAAGCTCTGTTCTCAGGTACCTCTGGATGTTGTCTATATTCATCTGTACCTCTACTCCTCTTTCCATCACAGCAACTCTTCTCATGAAGTCGTCAGGAACCATTCCGGCTTAAAACTCTTGCACTATCCTTCTGTAAAAACGTGGAGGTGAGTTAACAAAAGCCCTACATCCCCTTTCATCCACTATGGTAGGGATTGGAGTGTCTTCAAGCTCTAATAGAGCTATGCCACATTCTTCCACAACATCCCTCTGACTAAAATACTCTAACCGTCTCTCGAAATCTATGTTCAAGGTGCATGGAGGTAGATGAGGTAGCTTTTTCTTCTTGCTTTCTCTTGTTCCCTGTTTCTTTGCAGTGGTCTTTGTTCTTCCTGACATCTGCAAAAGAAAACACTCATTTAGAAATATATTGTTCCAAGAAACAACAAGGATAGACAATAATTTACTGTGCAAAATCTCTGGCCTGAATGTCTAAGTACACGAGTATAACACGGGTAAGGTACCCGTGCAGTTGCCCGTGCAGTTTGTCAAACAGAGAATGAACCTTTTAGTGTACGAGTATAGTACGGGTAGGTACCCGTGCAGTCACTGATAACTGCACTTTGTCCTTTTATACATTGCCACTTTCATGCATTCAAAACATTCCAATCACTCAATTAATTCATCAAAATTCATTCAAACATTATTAGCACATATTATGGTACCCTTAGCCTACAGTCATGACTTTAAAATCCTTAAAATAGAGCAAACCCTAGAGTGTCCAATTTTCATGCAAATAGTGGTTATATTATCATTCAAAACTAATCACAACACTTCTTCATGAAATAATCACAACAAACCCATCATCAATCAGTAACGAGTATGCAGTAAACTTCAAAAATTGAATGGGTTGTTCAAAACTCTGTAGGTCATGCCTATTTAGAGTGGTTGGAGAAGAGGAGAATCATACAATCTATACTCAATCAATGAAAAACAAGTTAAGAGCAAGAATCCGTACCTTTCTTGTAGAATTTGAAAACGTGAGACACACGGATTACCTTATGTTATAGCAAGAGAAGAGGGAGAATGAGTTTTATGAATTTTTTAAGTTGTGAGCCCTACAACAAAAAAGACATCTTATATATATACTCGCGATGGCAAGGGTATAGCACGGGTAAGGTACCCATGCTGTTACCCGTGCAAATGCCTCAGATCTGCCTGTATCCTCTTTATAGCTCGGGTATAACACGGGTATGTTTCCCGTGCATATACCCGTGCAGTTTCCTTCAAGTTCAACCTTTTTCCCGGTACACAGGTGACTGCACGGGTAGTACACGAGTGTCCTACCCATGCACTGACCCTGTTTGTCACCATTCTGTACTTTTTCTTGCCCTCTTGAATTTTCGTGCCCTGATCCGGTTTCCTGTACATGAAACTATGTTTATGAACTATACTTGCCTTATTTATCATATAACAAATCTAAATACTCATATTCTCACTATCAAATTCCATTATCTAAATTACTCAAGGATTTCACAACAAATTTTCTCTAGACTAAAAACCACCTACACCTTTAAATGCTCATGAGGATATTTCACAATCAAGGTGACTTACAATGCATGAGAAAATAACTTGTGACATCCAACAATACAAACAAAAAACAATTTATAAATATAAAGTATGTTTGGTGGAATTTGGGTCAACCAAGGGTGGTTTGACCGAGTGAAAGGATCCATTTCTCTTGACCACCCATATGGGTGCCAAAGTTTTTCCTAGATATCATTTCTCCTTAGCCCTCATTTCATCCATTAGGTCCTTCCTAACCCATATCTTCCTAACTTCACTTGGGTTCCTCTTAGACTTATTTTGATTGTTCTTAACCCTTTGAAACTTGTAACAATGGGCCTTAATGTGCCCTAGTTTTGAACAAAAATAACAAGTGGGAAGAGTATAAGGAAAACTTCCACTTTGAACAAAGCTTTGGGGTCCCTTTGAGTGTTGCCCCCTTAGTGACTTGACTTCCTTCTCAACTTTGTCTAACTCCACTATGTAGTCACACTCCTTTACTTTTGCAACCTTTAAGGCCTCCTCCTTCTTCTTGAGCTCTTCTTTCACCTCTCCCAAAGCATTTGACTTCTTTTCAATCTCCATCAAAAGCTTCCTCGTTTTTCTTACGTATTCTTCTTCAAACTCCTCTGAGAGCTTAGCTAACTCAACTAAGTCTTGCGAAAAAACTTTCTTCTCGCCCTCCACCTTTACAATTTTCTTCTCAATCTTTTTGTTGATTTCGGAGAGTTCTTGCACTTTCTTCTTCAAAGCTTCATTCTTCTCATTAAAAAGTTTGATTTCTTGACAAAGCTCTTTGTTTTCATCCTCTAACTCCTTCTCTCTTTCTTGCTCAAAATCTCTAGATATCTCTTCAAGCACTTTCTCATCAAAGATTTGCTCTTCCATTTTTACGGCTTCTTTTACCTCAAAGCCGTCTGAAGCCCTTCTTCCATCTATGTGGCTAACTCGAATGCCTTTACAATGTCACTAACTATGCTTTTCTTCTTTCGTCCCTTCGGCACTTCCAAAACAAAATATCCTTCAAAAAGTCTTTCATTAGGTCTGTCGACATGAAATTCAACCTTGCTCCCACCACAACTGAAAGATAAGTGCCTTGAAACCACATTTACTTCCATACCAGTTGTGGCCATAAATGACCTTCCTAGAAGCAGCTTCCACTCCCTCTCATGGGAGTCATCATCATTCACTTCCAACACAATGAAATCCATTGGAACTTTCAGTCCATGGGTGTCTAACTGTACGTCTTCAACTACTCCACAAAGAGTCTTTGGAGAGTTGTCGGCCATCTTAAGTTCAATTGGAGTGGCCTTCATGGGCTGTAGCTTCAACTGCCTATATACTACCTTCAAAGGCATCATGTTGACACTTGCTCCTATATCTAGCGCTGCTCCCATTTTTTCTGACTCTCCAATGGTGACTGGAATGATGAAATCACCAGGATCCTCCGGCTTCACTGGACTAGTTTCTTTTAACTCATCTACTTTCTCTATTGCAAAATCCTCAACAATCATTTTTGTGTCTTGTGTTACCTCACCTAAGGCCAACTTTGCACTCTTCTCTGGAAGTACCTCCATAACCCTAATATGCTCATTATTACTCTGGGATTTTCCTTTGTCCTGCTTATGCAAAGCCTCTACAATTTGAGTAACTTGAGTCTCCAATCTCTTGATCAAGGCATCCATGCTATTCCCCCAGTTGGTCATTTGACTGTATGTAGTTCTTCAACATTTGCTCATTTGCACTTTGGGAGTTTCTGATGGCTATCGAAACTTCACCAATTGCTTTGATAAATTCCCTCAATTCTTCTCCAAGTGATCTGACCTTAGAACGAGCAATATTTAATATGTCGTGATATGCACTAATCAAACAAATTTATAAGATCCCAAGATGCACTCAAACAAGTATAAAACTAGTATGTGGCAAGTATGGGTATCGTTCCTCAGAGATCGAGCAATAGTTATGAGTAAATTAATGCTTTAGTTAAAAATGCTAGAAAAGTAAATTGATATGGTTTTGGAGAAGAAGTAAAACTAAAATGTAAACTAAGATAAAATGCACTAAAATGTACTATTCTAAAAAGGTATGGATATGTGATATGTAGATTAAGGAATTGATGAAGTCAATTAGCAAACAATGGGTAAAGAATGAACTCACAATGATTGTCATTAACTAATGTAATCACCCTAGGATGTATAAGAGTGACTATTTACCACTTGTGAGAGCCCAAATCATCATGTATAGCATTGGCCACCCCCACTTGGTTATACAATGAAAGAACATCTATCTCATAAGGGACATATCTATTTGTTAAAAATCACCAACCCATCATGTATAGGTTAATGCTTAATCTATCACATGCAAACAATCCTAGGATGTATAGTCTTGATTACCCATGAAAGATTAGAATTATGTGAGATTAATAAGTCCGGATATTACTTGGGTCATGTACCCTTGTTCGAATCCTCCTATTCAATTGAGCTTAGAGAGACAAGCATCATGTATACTTGATTCTCTACACATATAACTTCTCAAACAACTCATGAAGAGAGTCATGTACAATCAAACATAAATTGCTTTTGAAATCAATTAAAACATTGAATAGAACAAAATGAGATAGATTTTTAATAGAAGATGTTGAGTTCATTACAAATACCCATATTTACAAGTGAATCACATCAATCCTTTAATGGGATTTAGCTACTCATAACAAATGGAATACAAGAATAAAAAGGAGGGAAGTAGAAAGGACCTATGTAGAACCTTCTTTCTTCAAGCTTCAATCCACCTCCTATGTCCTTTTGAGTAGCAATTGATGGAGATGGTGATGGATTTTTGGTGAGAAAAGGTTTTTGGGATTTAGAGAGAGAAAGAATCAATGGAATGGTGTATGGTCGTGGGTCTCCTCCTTTGAAAATCAGAATTGAAAACTATATATACTTCCTTCAAAAACTAGGCCAAAATGCTGATGTGGCGAGCTGGATTTCTCGTATAGCACGGGTATAGCACAGGTAGGTTACCCGTGCAGTTACCGTGCAATCTTCATTTCTCTTCAGATTTGCACCATGTGCATGGGTATATGCACGGGTGGATGACCCGTGCACCACTCGTGCAGTTGCCTTCTCCCGTGGCCTTGCTCTCTGTTCTGGTGAACTGCACGGGTGGATGCACCGGTGTGACCCGTTCAATTACCCGTGTAGTTTGGTCTTCTCAAAATCCACCTTCCGGTGCATGGGTAAGTGCACGGGTATGCTACCCGTGCACTTCTGCTTTCTTCACTTCATTTGTGCACTAATTGGTCCAATTTGCCCCCCTTCATGCCTTTTTATCTAATGTATGCAATAAGAACCAAACGAGCCATAAATACACATAAAAACACTCAAGAACAAAACAAACAAAAAGGATATAAGGGCAAAAATGTGTAACATTTTTGGCTCGATCAAATACCCTAAAACCAAACCTTTGCTCGTCCTCGAGCAAACTTTAAGCAAAACCAAATATAACTCTAAATACGCAAACATGACTCGATCTAAAAACACCTAGACTGAAACAAATAAGCTGCAAGCCAACTAACTGAGAGATAAGTCAGAGATAATGGGAGTGAGGAAGATGCTAATGCAAAATGTCCTAAATAACTCCAAGGCACCACAAGAGGAAACTCGCACAACACAAATCCCACACTTTAAATGCCATCGCCTTGGAAACTACTCACTCTCAAGCCCTAAGCATAATTCGCTTTGACCTAAATTCTCACATGGGTTCTCTCTTATTTTATCTCTCAGAACCTAGGTTCTCACTCATGCAATATGTATGCAAAAGAATTTATCAAATGGAATCAAAGTTGTTGCATACATTTCGTACAAAATACACGCTCTTTTTAGTGAAACCGTCTCATGAAAGAATCAAGTGCCATGAACGTGGAAAGAGCATGCATCGACTAATATTCCCAAGTTAGACTTCCCCTAAGATCAACTAGGTCTTTTCATTTTGTTGTAATGGGGCTAAGGTGATTGGTGATTAGAAAGAATGGGAATTTAGGCACAATGCACTAATCAACCAAGTTAAGGCAATACATTCTACTTATAAACATTTTTTTTCTCATGCAACACCACTTCTAAATACAAGTATAAATTAAGGCATCCAGGCTTACATAAATTCCAAATGCAATCACTAACTACTCTTGGTATCCTTTTGAGTAGTGTTTACAATTTAACAAGGCAATTGAAGCATTTTCCTTTTTAATTTTTTTTAAAACTTTTATTTTCATTTTGTTTCTCTTTTTTTTTCTTTGCTCTATTTTCTTGCCTTTGACTTTTGCACATATTTTTACAAACAACACTTATTAGCCTTAGTACACGCCATTTGAAAATTAGAGCACATTTACATTGATTCCTAAGCCTTAAGAAAATCAATCAAGTGACGGTTAGCTTAGTGTTTGAGTTGCTTAGGTTATGGGTAATATAGGTGTAGAATGAACAAGTCTAAATGTGTTTGGCTTCAAAATTGGCTTGGGAGCACACACATTATTGGATGGGAAGTATTTGGCATTTTAAAGTAGCTAAGCACACATTGCCTACTATCACCTCAAAGAATCCATCTACCAAGGGAATAAAAGTTTCAGTCAAGCAATCCACTTTAATGATGCATGTTCTATGACACATGATGATTTTGGTGCAAAGAGACTATGCATGGTGTTTGAAAAGTGTTTAAAGAATTGAAAAAACATTTTTCCTCGAATTGCGTACTTTTGGCTTGTGTTTATGAAGCTCACAAGGGTTGTCTCCACTATTAGAACAAGGTGTTTGAGCACCGAGTCCCATCAACCTAGACACCAAAAGATGGGACTAACCCATGTAATGCAAGTTGTTAATAGCCAAAATTTGCTAAGGACCAAAGGGTAATTTTTCACCTTCCAGGCCTGGCTCCATGCCCGAGATCATCTACCAGGAGACCATGTTACCTAAAGCCGAGCTACGGTACCGCCCCGCAGGAACAAGGACGGGCTCCAGAAACATCCGGAATAGAGCCAGGAATGATCAGATCAAATCCGCGTCACCGAACCTGAAAACAGGAAATTCCCCCCCCCCCCCCCCTGAAGTTGAGATTACCTCGTAACTTCTCCAGAAGCTCACCAGTACCTCGCTGACATAGTAAGGTGTCCGCAGGAGGCCGCACCTAGCTTCAAAAGGTTAAGGGAGGATGGACCTAGCTTCTGATTAGACGAAATTCCTTTATATCAGGGCTAGAACACTGATCGACCTCACTATCTGATGTACCCCGCCACATTACATGCCATATTCGACGATCCCTACGAGAGAACATGCTAGACCTAAAGATACACAGGATCATATCTTAAGACATTACATGCATACTGAACAAATAATAGAGTCCAAGTAGGAAACAAATTGATCTCCGCCAAGATATCCACGATTCAGCAATTAACTCAAAGTCAATAACATTTAAAATAAAAAATCTCGTCCGATAAGGAGGGGAGAGATGGAGAAACTCAATGGGAGAATCAATTAGTTTAACCTATGCAAACATTATATAAAGGAGGGACTTCCTCCTTCTGAAAGGTGGAGACTACTATTCGACAGGCACACAACAAGTACCCAACTACACCCTTACAGAGAATTGAGAGCAACTTGAGAGAGAATTGAGAGCAAAGAGAGATGTATATCACATATTATCAATAGAGGAAACCTTTTTTGATTCTTTTGAGTAGTTAATGATATCGTTGTTTCCTTGTTATTTCATTAGGCATTGTTACATATATACGTTCTACCTTGGTCATCACCTACGTGGTAATGATCTCGAGGGTGCTGACTGAGATTTATTGCCCCGAGCTAAATTTCCGTTAACAATTTCTGGCACCGTCTGTGGGAAAAAACCTATACCCAGTTAATCAGATCAACTATTTGCATTTACATTTTCATTGTTTTACAGGAATTATGAGGTTTCGCTCTTCCCAAGGCCAACATGGGGTTTCGGAGCAACCCCTGGTGAGGCCTACGCGAAAGGCCCCAAGAAAGGGGAGAAAATCAGGGCATGGGAGTCAATCTCTAGTCTAAACAACTAATGCGCGGGCTTTTGGCAACCCTATAGTGAGCCAGGCCGCGCTCGACCAATAAGCGGCAGCCTTCGTGGAAACCGTCTGCATCCGCCTGCTTGCTGAAGGCATCACGGTCCAGCTAACCAACCTAAATGATCAAGGAGAGCCTAGCATGTTCGGAGCTAGGCAGGCCTGCCTTCGATCGCTTGGGACCTCCTCTTCCAGAGCCAGCTCGAGACAGGTCTGGGCCCCAACTTTCTATCCGGGATAGGCTGGGACCCATGCCCCCAGATGCTTTGACCCGGGAGCAACGAGAGCTATCCCACCCAACTGCATCAAGGAGGAACGCCTGGGCCTAAGAGGAGGAGAGTAGACAAACTTCCCAAATGAATCATGTCCATGAGGGGGACAGGATAGAGGTTGCCAGTTCATCAGAGAGACTCGATAGTGAAGAATCTGAGGTCAATTCAAAGAAACCTGGGAACAAGCGACTGAGGGATCAACTGGCAAAGCTACAGAAGGAGGTCCAGCAGATAAGAAAATGAAAGAATAATGAGGATAAAAAGGATCCCCTGAGCGAGATGAACGCTCCCTTCACTAGGAGGATCCGGGAAGCGGAGCTCCTACCAAAATTCAAAATGCCAGCAGATAAGTTCTCTAGAACGGAAGATCCTCTAAGCCACCTGGAGAGCTTCGTTCAACAGATGGAGGTCCAGAACACTACTAGAGCAGCTATGTGTAGGATGTTTCCAACGACCCTAACCGACTATGAGAAAACTTGGTTCAGGAAGCTGCCTGCTGGTAGCATGGATTCTTTCACGAAGTTATCAACAGATTTTTGCTCACAGTTCCAAGGGGTCAAACCTCGTCTGAAGGATCCCATAAACCTCCAATATATGATTCAAGAACGAAGTGAGACACTTCAATCGTAGGTGGAACGTTTTCACAAAGAGGTCATACAAATGAGAGTTTTCACCGAGAAAGAAACACTTGCCAACTTCAGGCGGAACTTATGGGCGGGAAAGCTTTTCTTCTCCTTCGCCAAGAGACCTCCCGAGACTTACCAGGGGGCCTACGATCAGGCTCTTGAGCAGGTCGAGATCGACGAGCAACTCAAAGTCAAGATGGAACACGACGACATGAGAACAGCGAAGCGTCTGAAAAAGAAGCCCCCAAATTTGAGCCAGTTCAGAAAACTCAAAATAAACCTCCCAATAGGTCGACCTATTGCATCCCCGCTCCTCAGCAGAGGCAAGAAAAATATCCAGCAAGACGAACCCCTCACCGGGCTTCGCCACCTCCTAGGACCATAGCCCCCGTAATGCAAGGGGAGAAAAGGTATGACTACTACACTCCTTTGAACGCTTCCAGGGAAACGGTCTACCTTGCTATACAAGATTAAGGACTGCTCCAAATGCCCGCTCCCATGAAAGCCTCAGCTGACAGGAGGAACCGATACAAGTACTGCGACTTCCACGAAGACGTGGGCCACACCACTTCAGAGTGCTATAATTTACGTAACCAGATTGAAGCCCTGATAAGGAGGGGATGCTTGATTGAATTCTTACAACAGATCTGAGATAACATTCGGACTGGAAGGGAGGTTCAAGCCGAGATTCGTGAGGTCGCAGAGAAGAGAAAGGGGGAATAGACTGACTTAATGCAACAGATCCAGGTGATACACACCATCAGCGGAGGTCCCACACTGGCTGGCACTTCTAATAATTCCCGAAAAAACCACGCGAGGAAGATTCCCTGCATCGAAGAAAGCTGGGGAATCTTCAAGGTCAGCCAGAGCCCGATGGAGCCCTTCCAGTTAGCACAGATCGTTTTCACTGAAGCAGATGTCTTCAACACTGTGCAACCTCATGATGATCCCATGGTAATCACAATACAGATTGCCAACTGTCTGGTCCATCGCGTGCTCGTAGATACCGGCAGCAGTGTAGATATCCTCTCCAAGGATACTTTGGAAAAATTAAATATGAAGCAATGGTGTTACAATAGTTGTACAACTCCACTTTATGGGTTCACTGGAGATTCGATCATACCAGTGGAGTCGGTGATCCTCCCAGTAATCATCGGAACCACCCCTCTCCAACAAAATATTATGACCGACTTTGTTGTGGTTGACACCCCATCGGCCTACAACGCCATCCTAGGGAGACCATTCCTATCCTCCTTGAAGGAAGTCTTGTCCATATACCACAACGTCCTGAAGTTCCTGGTTCGAACCAAGGTAAGGGAGGTACGCGGAGACCAACAGGCAGCTAGGAAGTGCTACGCAGTGTCTGCCAATCCTACAGCTTTTAGCAAAACAGTGCGTACAGGTGGCATTCGTCCAGGAGGACATGGAAACATCCCGGATAATCCAGGAAGAGATGGAGCCCGCGGAGCATCCTGAGCATCCAGAAAGCGAACCTATAATGCCTTATGAGGAGGAACGGAGCAAGGAGTGGGCCAGCGGGCAGCCCGTAGATAGATTAGAGGAGATACCCATCAGAAATGACTATCCATCCAAGGTTGTCAAGGTAGGGGCCACCCTTGAACCAAAAGTGAAAGAAGGTTTAATTAATCTTCTCAGAGAATTCAGCGACATCTTTGTTTGGAGCCATGATGAAATGCCTGGAATCCTGGCATCATTGGCCGCCCATCGACTAGCGGTAGATCTAACAGTCAAACCCGTCAAACAGAAGAGGCATCACTGCAACACTGATAGGAACGATGCGGTGCAGGGAGAGGTAGATAAATTGATCAAGGTAGGGTTTATCAGAGAAGTACGCTATCCCGAATAGATCACCAACATGGTCATGGTTACGAAGGCGAATGGGAAGTGGCGTATGTGTGTCGATTACACCGACCTCAACTGGGCCTGTCCAAAAGACAGTTTTCCTTTACCAAAGATCAACCAGTTGGTTGACTCCACGTTCGGAAATAAACTCTTGAGTTTTATTAGAGGCGTTCTCAGGATACAACCAAATTAAAATGCACCCGGCTGACCAGGATAAAACCAGTTTCATTACTGGGCAGGGCTTGTACTACTACAAGGTGATGCTTTTTGGTTTGAAGAATGCAGGGGCTACAGTTGAAGGGGGTATTTGTTATTGGTAAAGTTTGAAAGGATGACACATCAGCATAATCGCCAGGATTCATAGGGATTAAAGGCGATTTGTCACCAAAAGTCAACTGAGCTAAACCAACTTGAGATAGCCATAGATAACTCTATAATACTTGGTCAAGGTTGCCTAGATGGTTGGGTGGAAGCAACTCAACTAAGGTAATCAGATTGACCGAGTAAAGATGATCCGGTTGGGATAATCCAAATGGTTGGGTCTAGACATCCGATCGAGGGTGAATGAAGTTTGGTTGGGTTTGGTGGATTGTTAGCTGAGCGACACGTAGACAATTCTGGGAGGCATTCGGTTGAGTGACACATGGACAACGTCAAGTTCAATACTGTTAACAGCGTTTTTTGGCACGAGACCAAAGGAGAATTTTCCAACAAGAATCTACCTAGGAAGTATTATCCTGATATTCCAGGTAACCAGTGAGATCGGTACCACTACCTAGATGGAGCCGATACTATGTATGGTCAGGACCTTGACTAGCTATCTATCTAGGTAGGACATCAGCTTCGCGAGCTAACAAAGGCATGTACCTCGCCCTACTGAAGCTCCTAATATCAACTCAAGACCAATACAATGGTAACTCGCACGCCAGCACCCCGCAAGTACCTCGACATCAGTCAAGGTACCTGGTACCTCGATACCTACAGTGGTACTGCCTCAACTTCCACCTGGTACCTAGTACGTCCATTTAGAGCCCCTCCAAGGCAATTACCTTACCTGCCAAGCAATACGAAGATGATCATGAAGACACAAGCGCCACTCCAGCAAGAAGCAAAACAAGCTCTATACCAGTGGGATCGGATTGGTGTACCAGCACCTCGTCCCACCAAAATTCAGAATCAGAGTTTCCCTCCAAGCTCCAAGAAGAAGGAAAGTTGACTTCATCACCCAAATAAAGCACCATTAATGAGACCTAATGGTCAACCAAATCAGAATTTGAATTCGACAGTGATTAACGGGATCAAATCCAGCACCTTCAGCCCCACACAATGTCTTTCAACGCCTAAAATAGGACTCTCAATAATCCTCATCAATACAACCAGATTTTGATGGAATTCTTTTGAGAACTATATATACGACTTTGAAGAGTAAAGAAGGGAGAGAGTTTTTTGAGTGTTTTTTATCGCCACAGACAGAGAGATTAATTTCCAGTAGAATTCCCTTTGAAATTCTCTAAAGCCAGTGAGAGTCCATTGACGATCATTGGAAGGACATATCCACTTATCGACATAAACGGAGGTTTCACCACCTTCCTATGTAAGAGCAAAAAGAGAGTTAAGTGTGAGGAGAGCGAGTATTGTAATTGTAATCTCGATACCCTTTAAAATAAACAGTGTTATTCCATATCTAGTCAATCCTTCCTATCTCTTTCTTTATTTATGTCCATCTACGTGACTAGGAAGGACCCCAGTACCAAAGATACCTATCCCGCTACTGGCTACCGGTAGTGGGTGAGGATGCTAACCGAAATTTCACTCCCCGAGTGAATTTTTCCGTTAAGACTTTTTAGCGCCGTCTATGGGAACACCACACCCTCAAAAGAAAGCCAGTGTGCCTCGTTTTCTTGCTATACCATTAAAATGAAGCTCTGATCCTCTCAAGATCATCATGGTCTGTCGGGACACCAGTCAAACGCTTCAACCCGAAAGGGTCAGAAGCCGAACAAAAGGGGAAAGGTTCTCAAACCCGCCTCGAAGCCATCAGCTACCGCATGGGTTACCCCCAGGTACCTACTACCCCGGCAGCTGGACCTACCAATCTAGACCAGCAAATCTCGGCCTTTATAGAAAGCATTTGCCTCTGAGTGGTCGCTGAAGGTAGTACCAGTCAGCCAGCGGTACCAGATGCCAGGGGAGATGCCAATCGGTAGGGTACCAGGGTACCCCCCTTCGACAGGTTGGGACCACCACCTCATGTACCTGTTCATGACAGGCTCGGGCCCATGCCCTTAGTTCTAGGGCAACCTACATGTTATCAACCCCGGCCCACAAGATCCGCGATCGATCTCCCTCCTAGAGAGCGCCACCACCTGGTCCAACCAGAAGCTTATTCTAGACAGCCTCAACAGGAAGCGACTAGAGGGCACCCTCGCTCAATGGCAGGAGGTAGCAACAGGGGCCCCGGAGAAGACCCTCACAGGGAGAGAATCAGGATGAAGCTTCTGCGACATCGGAGGAGCCTGACGACAGAGATTCTAAATTGGAATCTGGGAATTATGGCAACAAACGTCTCCGGGACCAGGTTGCCAGAATGGCGAAAGAAATCCAGGAGTTAAAGAAGGGCAAGCACCGGGAAAACCAGAAAAACCCCTTAGGAGAGATGAATGATCCCTTCTCTAGGAGGATTAAGGAGGCAGAGCTACCTCCCAAATTCAAGATGCCAACCGACAAATATTCTAGGACCGAGGATCCCCTGAGCCATCTAGAAAGTTTTGTCCACTAGATGGAGGTCTAGAATGCTACCAGGGCCGCCATGTGCAGAATGTTCCTAACCACGCTAACGGACTATGCTAAGACATGGTTCAGGAAGCTACCAGTAGGGAGCGTTGACTCATTCACCAAGTTGACTACTGACTTCTATGCTCAGTTTCAGGGCATCAAACCTCACCCCAAGGATCCCATTCACCTCCAATATGTGATCCAGGAGCGGGGTGAACTGCTCAGAGCCTACGTGGAGAGATTCCACAAAGAAGTGATCCAGATGGGAGTCTTCGTGGAGACGGAAAACTTGGCCAATTTCAGAAGAAACCTATAGGGCAGGCAGGCTGTTCGGATCCTTCGCCAAGCATCCCCCGGAGACTTACCAAGAGACCTACCATAGAGCTCTAGAGCAGGTTGAAATAGATGAACAGCTCCGAGTTAAGATGGAGCACGATGATATGAGAACTGCCAAGCGCCAAAAGAAAGAGGCGCCCAAGCCTGCACCAGTTCAGAAAAATAAGAACAAACCACCCAACAAATTTACGTATCGGTCGCCACCCTATCAACCTCCGTGGAACCGGTACCCAGTTAGGCGGACTTCGTGCAGAGCTACGCCTCCACCAAATGAGGTAGCTAGGGTAGACAGAGAGGAAAGGAGGTACTCCCACTACACCCTCCTGAACGCATCTCGCGAGACTATTTTCCTCGCCATCCGCTGACAAAGGACTGCTCAGGAAGCCGGGTCCAATAAAGGTACCAGTCGATCAACGGAACCGCTACAAGTATTGTGACTTTCACGAGGATATAGTTCATAATACCTCGGAATGCTATAGTCTGCAGAACCAGATTGAAGCCCTGGTTAGGGGAGGTTGCTTGGAGGAATTCCTCCAATAAGTGCATGACAACATTCGCATCTAGAAGGAGGTGCAAGCAGATATTAAAGTTTTTGAAGAAGGAAGGAAAGCTTAAGGGAAAGGATCCTGATGGAGCGGATCCACATAGTCAACACCATCAGTGGGGGTCCCACCCTAGCAGGAACCTCTAACCATGCTCGAAAGAACCATGCCAGGAAAGTTCCCAGAGTAGAAGCGGGCCTGAATATTTTTATGGTTACTAGAGGATCACCTCGGTCTCCTCCTGCTGCACAGATCATCTTCACAAAAGAGGACGTATACAACACCGTGCAGCCCCATGATGATTCCATGGTCATCACTGTGCGAATAGCCAACAACTTGGTCCATCGTGTCTTGATTGACATAGGTAGCAGCGTTGATATTCTCTTTAAGAGCGTTTTGGAGCAATTCAACCTAAAGAGACCTACCTTGTTACAACAGCTGCACTACCCCATTATACGGGTTCACAAGAGACTCGCTGATTCCCACCGGATCTATGATCCTACCAGTGTTAGTAGGGACAGCGCCATTCCAGCATAACCTGATGACAGACTTCATTGTGGTAGACACCCCGTCCGCCTACAACGCCATCCTGGAAAGACCCTACCTGTCTGTCCTCAAAGGGGTCCTGTCAATATACCATAACGTCCTGAAATTCCCAATAGAAGACAAGGTGGGCGAAGTGCGAGGGGATCAGCAGGCTGCACACAAGTGTTATGCAGTATCTACTAACCCAGCAACGCTGGCTAAGCAATGTGTACAGATAACCATTAATCAAGATCACCAATTCTCAAAGGAAGATTTTGAAGGCGAACCGAACTCAGTTGGAAAGGGATCCATGCCAGAACTCTCCGATATAGAGATCAAGGAAGAGGAAGAGAAGGGATGGGTCAGTTGCCATCCTGCATAAGTATTAGGAAGGACGATCCTTCCAAGGTAGGCAGGATAGGTTCAACATTGAAGGCAGAGGTAAACGACGGATCTGATAAAGCTCTTACAATAGTATAATGACATCTTTGCATGGAGTCATGAGGAGATGCCGGGGATTCCAGTTACCTTAGCAGCTCACAGGTTAGCGGTAGATCCCACTTTCAAGCCAGTCAAACAGAAAAGAAGGCATTTCAACAAAGCAAGAAATGCTACGGTATAAGAGCAGGTAAACAAACTACTAAAGGCAGAATTCATCAGGGAATCTCGGTACCCCGAGTGGATTGCCAACGTAGTCATAGTGACCAAAGCAAACGGAAAGTGGCGCATGTGCGTTGACTACACAGATCTCAACCGCACCTGCCCCAAAGACAGCTTCCCGCTACCGAAGATTGACCAACTGGTAGATTCAACCACGGGTAACAAACTCCTAAGCTTTATGGATGCCTTCTCAGGATACAACCAGATTATGATGCACCCAGCTGACCAGGATAAAACCAGTTTCATAACCGGGCAAGGCATGTACTGCTACAGGGTCATTCCCTTCGGGCTCAAAAATCTTAGGGCTACCTACCAGCGCCTGGTCAACCGTTTGTTCAGAGGACTGATAGGAAAGTCAATGGAGGTATACATCGATGATATGATCATGAAGTCTCAGGTAGATGAACATCACCAGGACCACCTCCGCCAGACTTTCTAGATAATCAGAAATATCAGATGCGGTTGAACCCTGCTAAATGCTCTTTCTGAAGTTGCAGCCGGGAAATTTCTTGGGTTTATGGTCCATGAGAGAGGGATTAAAGCTAATCCCGAGAAGATCAAAGCCATCCTAGATCTTGAATCTCCCACCTTACTCAAACAAGTTCATGGTTTGACTGGGCGAATTGCAGCCCTGAACCGCTTCATATCACGATCCACTGACAAGTGTATCTCGTTCTTCAAGGCAATCAAACAAGGGAAGAACATGAAGTGGGACCAGGATAGCGAGCTAGCTTTTCAATCATTGAAGAGATACCTCGCTAGCCCACCCTTACTAGCTAGCCCGGTACCAGGAGAAGAATTACAGTTATACCTGATAGTATCTGAAACCGCTGTCAGCGGAGCATTGGTATAAGAATACGGAGATGGGGTCCAGCGCCCTGTCTACTATGTGAGCCGCACCCTAACCAAATCAGAAAATAACTACACTCTCCTAGAGAAGCTCGCCTTCGCATTGGTGGTTGCTGCCAGAAAGCTCTGCCCTTATTTCCTTGCTCACACAATCGTGGTAGTCATTGATCAACCTCTGCGTCAATTTCTCCAAAAGCCAGACGTATCGGGAAGACTTATGCTGTGGGCCCTCGAGCTCACCCAGTTCGACATCCAGTATAAAGCCAGGACTACCATCAAGGCCCAGGCTTTGGTGGATTTTGTGGTAGAATTCAATGCAATCCCCGATAAGGGTGCTACCCCGAGCCTAAATCAAGCTCCTCAGAAAGAGCAAGAGCCTGCAGATTGGCCTACCAATCGAGAAATCTAGATCTTATGTACCGATGGGGCGTCCAATCAACCAGGAAGCGGAAGTGGGATCATTCTAACCGACCCAGAAAAAGTCGAATGCTATCAATGTTTCATATTCGAGTTTAGCACCACCAACAACGATGCTGAAAATGAAGCCTTGTTAGCAGGAATGAGAACAGCAATAGAGCTAGGGGCTGATTACCTCCTTGCCAAATGTGACTCACAACTGGTAGTTCATCAGATAACAGGTCTATAACAGGCCAAAGGGGATAACATGGCAACCTACCTCGAAAAAGTCCATGAGCTATTGCCCCGCTTCAAAGGTTTCAGGATCGAGCAGATACCTAGGCAGCAGAATCATCGAGCTGACGTCCTAGCCAAGATAGCTACAAGTGGAGGACAAGCACTGCCGAAAGAAGTTCCGCTCCAGATAATCACTACCTTAAGCATAGCTGAAGGCAAGGAAGTCAACCCCGTGGAACGGCCTCCATGCAGGATGGATCACATCGTAGGTTATCTCCAATCTGGAAAACTTCTTGAAAACCCTGATCAAGCTCCAAGGTCAAGAGAACCTCAGTCCGGTATTGCTTGGTAGAAGGACACCTTTACCGCATAGGAAGGTCACTCCCCTTGCTTAGGTGCCTACATCTCGATGATGCGAACTAGGCACTAAGAGAAGTTCATTCAGGGGACTGTGGAAATCACACCGAGGGAGAAGCGCTAGCTTACCAGGTATTGCACATGGGATATTTCTGGCCAACCTTGCACCATGATGCGAGGCAATTCGTGCAGTCTTGTGAACCATGTCAGAAAATGGCCTGCCTGTACCTAGAGGTGCCCACAGTTTGGTTAAACCGTGGGTACCAAACCGAAACCGACCACCAAAAATCGAAACCGAAACCGGTTGGAAATCGGTTGGAAATCGGTTTCAAGCCGGTTCGGTTACGGTTAGGGGCGTCCCAAAACCGCCCAAAACATGCCGTTTAGGGTGGTTTATATATTAAAAAAAATCAACCAATAGAAAAGTGCCACTTGGACACAAAATTGAAAAAAAAAACCAAAACTGAAACCGAAACCGCCCAAAACTGGGATTTTTTTTAATAGAAAAGTGCCACATGGACACCTGATTAATTTTTTTTTTAATATACAAACCGCCCCAAACCGCCGGTTTTGGGCGGTTTGTATATAAAAAAATAAATAAATAATTTCAACCAATAGAAAAGTGCCACGTGGACACAAAAATTGAAAAAATAAAATAAAAACCGAAACCGAAACCGAACCGCCTAAACGGCGGTTCGAAACCGAAAACCAAACCGGTTTTCTCGGTTCGGTTACGGTTTGGGTGGCCATAGAACCGAAACCGCCCCGAAACAGAACCGTGGCCACCATTACCTGTACCACCTACCTCTAGAACGACTATTTACCATCAGCTCGCCATATCTATTTGCCTTTTGGGGAGTAGATCTGATTGGACCTCTCCCAACCGCACCAGGTCAGCAGAAGCATGCGATCGTGGCTATTGATTACTTCACTAGGTGGGTGGAAGAAGAACCCCTCTCTAAAATTACCGAAGCAGATACAATAAAATTCATCAAGAAAAATGTGGTTTGCCGGTTTGGGACCCCGATGATCATCATCACAGACATGGGTAAGCAGTTTGATAATGCTAGATTCCGGGAGTTCTGTGAGAATCTGGGAATTAAGCTTCGCTTTGCATTTGTAGCACAGCCCTTAGACTAATGGCCTGGTAGAGGCCACAAATAAAAATATCAAGAGGCTCCTGAAGAAGAAGCTTCAACAGAAGAAAGGGAGATGGGCAGATGAACTCCTAGACGTGCTATGAGCTTACCACACCACCAAAAAGACTGCTACTAGAGAAACCCCCTACTCACTAGCTTTTGGGGTAGAAGTTGTCCTGCCTATAGAGTATAAGCTCACTTCTTTCCGGGTTCAGCATTTCGACCTTGATGGGAATGAAGACAAGCTGAGGGCCAACCTGGACCTTCTAGAGGAGAAACATGACAGGGTTGCAGAAAGGGTAGCAGTTTACCATAAGCGGATTGCTCGTTACTTCAACAGGAGAGTAAGAGCCCAAAGCTTCAAGGAAGGGGACTTGGTACTCAAGAAGGTTACTCAGAATACCCGAAAGAGGTCGGACGGAGTACTGTCACCTAACTGAGAAGGTCCCTACCAAATTAGAATGGTGATCCAGGGGTGGGGCTTACAAGCTGGACGACATGAATGGACATCATGTAGACCACACTTGGAATGTTGATCACCTCAAGAGGTTTTATCCATAAGCCATGCAGTAGAAATCAATCAAAATCGCATGTAACCAATACTAGAAGATGTTAGTAATCGTGAGTGCTTGTATTCTCTTTTTTGATCATCAATAAAAAAAAGGGGTTTCTTTCTCCATCTGCCTTTGTCTACGTTTATTTACATCTGTCTACTTTATGTCACCAATTAAATCTGCCATGATCATCGCCTTAAGACCAGGAGAGCCATATAGCACTCATGATGCCCTGGACAGGATAAATCCCTCCAAGAAGATCGCCTTAAAATAAGGAGAGCTACATAGCACTCATAATGCCCTAGACCTGATTAATCCCTCTAGGAGGATCTCCTCGAGACCAGGATAAGCTACATGGTATTCTTGATGTCCTGGCCTAGCACCACCCCCCGCTAGGAAGAATCCGGTGTGTAAGAGCATAGTTTCCCGACGAATCAGACCTCGGCCGGGCACCACCCCCCGCTGAGAAGGGTCTGGATAGTAAGTGCATAGTTGCCTGCCAGATCAAGGCCTTGGCCTAAGAAAGACTTGGTGCTAAAGTGGCCTTAGTTGCCTACCAGGATCTTGTTACCAGTATGATCGCCTTATTTTAGCCAATGATCGCCTCAAGACCAGAAAGGACCATATGGCCTTCCTGCTGCCTTGGCTAGGTTCCACCCCTCGCCAGGAAGAGTCTGGTTAGTAAGGGCATAGTTGCCTGCCAGATAAAGGCCTTGGCCAAGTACAAGCCCCCACTAAGAAAGACTTGATGCTAAAATGGCCTTAGTCACCTACCAGGATCTTGCTGCCAACACGTTCTTCATCATGTTCGCCATTGTACCAAGATTCCTAAGAACAGGAATGCGAGGTACCCGAATTCGCCAAATTTGTTCGCCAAGGCACCAAGATTCCTACAAACAGGAATGCGAGGTGCCCAGATTCGCCAAAATATTCGCCTAGAGACCTAGTTTCCTTTGAAACAGGAAGGCTAGGTACCAGATCCCTCCAAACAGGAATGCGAGGTACCCAGATCCGCCAGATTATTAGTCATGGTACCAAGATTCCTAGAATAGGAATGCAAGGTACCTAAACTGCAAGATTATTCACCAGTGCGTTCACTCTTATCAAGGAACCAAGATTCCTAGAACAGGAATGCGAGGTACCCGAATTCGCTAGACTATTTCGCCTAAGTACCAAGATTCCTAGAACTGGAATACGAGGTACCAGAATTTTACAGATTTTTCCTGCTAAAGTACTAAGATCCTCAAAAGAATGAGGATCTCCAGTACCTAGACTTCTTTCGACTAAATTTCTGCCAGGCTACCAAGATTCCTCAATATGGGACGCCTAGTACCTTGACTTTCCTGCATACAACGATCACTGATAACATTGAGTTTCGGGGAAAGGGTCCTAAGATTCTTTGACTAGGTACCATGGTACAGTCACCCGCCGTTTCTCTACTTTTGTCCCTATCAAATTCCTTGTGTTACCAAGTATTGATTAAGTCAGGTTTATGTTGGGGACTATAGCTCAAGTTTATGCTACAATCAGAAACGTGCGGCAGAATTCAGTCAACAAATATAAAGGGAAATGGATTTTTATTCATTGATCAAATCAGGGAATTCGGCTCTTATTTTAGGCTACACACAAAATACAAGAAATAAAATAACAAGGAATTAAGCTGGAAGTTCGGAAATGCCAGCCTCCTCTTCAACTTCTTGCCTACTTTCTTGATCTTCCTACCTAGCTAAGTTATTTTCCTCCAAGGCATATGTCGACGATACGGCCGCAGCCCCCAAAGGTAGGAACAGAGGCCGTGTTGGAGTCATCGAGCACATGAGGGTAACCTTGAAACCCTCCATATTCAAGATGCAACAAGATGCGAAGCCGCGGCTTGCCTAGGTAATGTCTATACCATTGGCAAATGTGCAGCATAGTGATCCCCCGCTCCTCTCGATCCATAGGACCACAACCAGTTATGAGTCCCTGGTAATTAAATCCATCTCGCATAGCTCTCTCTATAATACCAAGCATCCTGCCAGTCACAGAACTTACATCTCCTCCTCTTCCCACAGTGTTAACTAACACGAGGATCATTGGTCGATCTGCTGAGATTTGTTGCTCCACTAAAAGAATAAAGAGGTAGTATAAGGAACTGTCAAGTAGGTAGAGGTATTTGTAGAAGGAGAGACCGAGTATCGGGAACGAGAGGATAAGGTCATTAGTGCGACACAACATTCGATGTATGGGAAAGGACAGCTTCGTAAAACGTGCCCCCCCCCGAAGTTTAATGCTTGGGACAATCGAACCTGTCCTAAACTGACACTTGTAAGAACAGTTGAATATAGAGCTCAAACCAAAAATTCCTACTCGAGAAATCCAAAAAAGATGTTTTTTGATAAGGAGAACCTCGAAGGTAGCATGGACCATCGCAATCTCAATTCCTGGGTACAATGATCTGTGATACCACTTCTAAACTAAATATCAACAACTGCATTCTGTTTGGATAAAAAAAGGATGGATCACTGAGTCTACACCTAAGTACCAGGATTCATCCGAGGACAAATATTAATGGAATCAAAATTGCATAAGGGACTCTACTTCAGATTAAGGCGAGGTTCTACCAAGAGTTAAATAAACTGCACATGCATGAAGCTAAGAAAAAAAACATTTTCATTACTAAAACTGGGGAGCCTATCCCCGGATCACGGGCTATAAAATAAGGAAAAGATAAGGTTGACTAGGTAAAGGATCAAACTGGATCATGCATCCTCCTGCTCCTGGTTGGCTGTCTTCTCTCCAGCTCCACCAGTTAGAGTCTCTCCATCTTAGGGATCAGTTAGAGCCTCGCCTACTTCCTAGATACCCATCTCAACCAGAAGCTCCGCCTGAGATAGATCGCCCCGAAGCTCCCCTGCTGCTGCTTGGACAGAATGTCCTTCAATTTCCTTGATCGAAACAGCCTGACCCTCTACTACCTGAGCAGGGTCAGAAGATGAGATAGGTAGGGCAGATTCTCCTCCCGATTCCACCCCGCGATAACACTCAGGCCAAACAGAAGGGGGAAGGCTAAAGCCACCTGATAGCCAGTAAAAAAGTAGTCATCCCCGAAGGCAGTGTCTACTTGAGCATCCAGGTTGGCCACACTGTCACGAAGGGACTGAACCTCTTTCTCCAGCTCCGTTAACCTTCCCTTAGCGATCTCCCTCTCCTTCTTACGGCGAAGGGATCTGAGTATCTCGGTATCCAAAGCAAACTGCATCTTCTCCCTGTCAACCTTTGCTTCATCTGCTTCCTTCTTAGCATTCTTCAGAGACTAGTTCAAAGCTTCCACGCCTTTAGCAGCCTTAGAAAGCTCCTCTTTACACCTCTCCAACTCGGTAGTAACACATTTAACTTGCTCTGAGAGGGAGCCGACATGCTGGCTCAATGCCACATTGAACTTAAAAGCCTACCAAGAACAAAACACTAATCAGGATATTACCAACACTCAACAGGAATAGAGGGTGAAAGAAGCAGTCTTACCTCAGCTAGGAAGGCAGATCCCCTTCTAATGAGAAGCTCAGTGGGCATGGCCGTCATGACATCCAAGCTCCCGCATGGGCAGGAGGCAACAAAGTGGGCCAAGACTTTATCCTGGCTGCTGTCCTTCGACCTCGATCACGGCCTATCCTGAGGTACCACCCGACTAGCCATAGCGAGGTCAGAATTTTTCTCTACCAGTTTAGATCGACCAATTGCCACAGCGGGAGAGGCAGAGAGGGTTGAGGCACCAGCATCAGTAGCAGCTGTAACATTGACTGGCTCGATGGGTGACGTATCCTACACCTGACGAGGAGCTGTAAGGAAAAATTAACTAAAAACCGCAGCGGAAGGCGAAAAAATAATTTTCGTATAGTTTAAAATTTTTCTAAAGATTTGAACCTTAACCCTTTAATTAATTAAACTCAAATATACGGTTAGAGTTAAATACCTCTTGTCGCGTGATCCGATTGACTTACGTCGATGGTAATCCGTAAGATCTTCAATCCTAGCACGTACGTAAATCACCTAGGAGCGTGGTCTCCCTTTTTCTTTGAATTGCTTACCTTAGAATGGATGTATGGAATTTCTGATCTTGATCTTCAATAGTAAAACACCAAGAGCCTAAAAAAATAGTTCCGGTCACTTTTGAATTCACAATCAATATGATTGAAACTCGCGTAACCCTAAATCGAAAGTGTGCACAAAACGTTTTGATGTTAAAGGCTTGTAAGTGCACTATCGAATGAGAACTTATTTTCTTTTTCTCTCTTGGCCGAAAATCTATGTGTATAGAGTAGGATTTTTTATTTTCAAAACAAACAAAAATCTCTCTCTATTTTTTGCTTCATGGTGGCCGAAAATTCATAACCTTATATTTATAGGTTGGCCGAATTTTCTACTTCACCAAGTAGGGTTGGCCGAATTCATTGAATAGGAAATCTAGGGTTGGTTAATTTCCTTACTTGAAAAGGAATTATCCTTTTCCCTAATTCCTATCAATTCAAGAATCTTAACCCTTGTAAGACTAGTGGTGGCCGAATTCTTTGTATAATAAGGAGTGTATGTGGACTTAATCCTTACCACATTAGGACTCCTATCACTTAAAAGAATTCCAACCCTAATCCAACACATAGTATTTAATTTACTGATCAGGAAAAGATTTTGATTTAAACTATTAATTAATTAAATAATTAATTAATTCCCATTTAATCAAAACAATAAAATAAAATAATATCTTGGGCTATTTTATTTAGCCTTGCCGCCCACACCATATATATATAGGCCCAATATTATTTTTCTTATTTTATTTAATCCGTTAGACTTTAAATAAAGCCCACATGTGAACCAGACTTATTTTTACTAAAAGAAACAAGCCTACATGTCTCCTTTTAATATATTAATATAATAGTGCAGCCCATTAAGTAAATAATAGACATATTATATTCTTAATATATTAACTGCAATTCTAGATGGACCCATAAATTGGTCCGGTAGAATATATCAAGTGATCCATGCAAGTACGTGTGGATTCTGGATCTTGGCGGGCTATCTAAATTTAAGCTTCAATAGACATAACCTAATCACAATCAACAAATGATTCACTTAGGTCCGATCTATTAATTTTAACTCATTCCACTAAAGAGCTAAAATTGAACTCTTAAATAAAGATAGAATAAGGAGATGTTTCTCATTCATACTCTAGACAATCTTATAGGAGATGGTGTATCCTCGTGAATAATATTAGTAATCGTCAAGAGCTCATAGACCGCCTATAGCTCTCCAAGTTACCATATTTCCTCATATGACCACATTTTGAACTTGGATATTTTGACTTGTCCAGAAGCCATGTCTTCAATAATCATTATTGAAAACTCAACGTTGAGATTTAGTATCCAATACCTCAAAACATCCATATGATGATATTATACTCTCATTTAATAAATGGAGACACGATGTCCATATCTATAAATGAAGTCCTCTATCGATTAACAAATGAATACCACCAAACTATCGAGGATAGACTATGCTATATAATCGTACTCATTGATAGCTCAAATGATAACACTTGCAACCATAAGTCCGTCATTTATCTCAGGATTTAGATAGACTCTCCGATTGTCCTGATAATGAAAAGACTTATATCTAGTGACGGTTCTAGATAAAGTATTTCATTGTGATCCAGTTCAATGCACCCAGTGCACTAGATTCTTTTACTCGAAAACCTTTCGATGATTTTAGACTCATCATAACTCATTTGATCCCACTCAAATGCTAGTAAAAGAATTCTACAACTTTATCAAGATAGAGGTGCCCAACCTTTAACTTAAGTTGTGAACGTTATTCAAGACTAACTAAAGAATTGTGTCTACCTCATACATATCCGGATGTACAAACAATTCTTCATATCTCATAGTCTTTTGACCTTATGATTATTTACCTTGACAATTATAATTATAAATGCTATAAGATTTTGTAGAATCAGAAATCACTTTATTTATATGAAAAGATTGTCAATTACAATATTACACTCTTACTATTGAGCATAATCCTAACAGGAGCACCTTTGTACCTCCCCACTCTAGCTGTTAAAGCCTCCAGAGACCTAGCCGAGATAGGAGGAGGGGGAGCCAGTGATCCGGATACCCCGACCGGGATCCTACCAGGTCCAGCAGATATGCCAACCCCTACATCAAGCTCAGAACTAGCTGGAAGCCTGACAAGGGAAGTTTGAGGAGAATCAACGGTACAACCAGCTTGGTTGAGCTCCACCTCAGAAACCGATGTAGATACTGCTGAAACTGCAAGGATAGCTAGAGTCAATATCTACAATATTAATAAAGCAATACAACAGAAGTGAAGTCAGAAACGTGTTACCTAGTTGTGCATTAGAGACTCGGAGGTAATATTCCACCCTTCCCGCATCGAAAGCATCCGAGGTAGGATACTGCAGATTAACATAATTTCATGCCATGATGGCCTTCAAGATTTTCTCTAACTCGGCAGAGAGTTTGCTCTTCTCCAACGTGGGCTTCCTACTAAAACAAGTAGGAACCAGGAATTCAGTTCCTCCAATATGAAATGAGCTGCCCCATTTGCCCTTGAGGATGACCCATTCCTCCCTCCATGAGGTATCTTTCTTCGAGGCCCCTGGTACCATAAATTTCAAGTTGTTCTTTGCTCGAGCATAGAACTACCCCATTGGACCCGGGGCATTGGCAGCGATCTGGAACACGTATCCGAGCTTGTCCGGTCCCGGTTCCTGGTCGATGTTGTCTCTCTCACACTGTTCTCTCCAAAATACTAAGAACCCCACCAGGTGCCTCCAAAACCCTGGTGTCAGCTGAAGAGGGGCGAGCTGCAAGGCATACAGCGCCCTACGCAAGGTAGGGTGGAGAGGTAGCCTGACTCCGCTGTCGAAGGCCGCCGTATGAATCGGAAGTTCACCATGATTGGGAGTATACACATCATACCCAGGTGGGGGAATAACAATCGACATATCCTTAGGGATCTTAAAATCTCTTTGCAAGCGCCTCACAGTATCCAATGAGCTAGTCGAGTCGGGAATGCATCTATACTCATAAGGAAGGGCGAGTACCCTCCCCACGGTGTCTGTGACTTCGTTGGCCCGGTCTCTACCTACCCCGACTGCAGCTTCTGAATCTCCACTCGACTTCCGATCGACATCAACCGGAGCATCGGGATTGTTCAAAAAGCCCGTCCCGATTGTAATGTTCTGATTGGAACGATGACGTTGAAAAGGAACGTCGTCCCCACTGTCGCTATCGACGCTTGCCCTTTTTCTAGGGGCGAGGCTCCCGCTGGCCACCGCATCACCGTCAAACAATTGTTCGATATTGTTGATCATTTTTTGTGTCGTTACCAAATTGCGAATATCAAAAGATAATTATAAAGTTGTTCCTACGCAATGTGCTCTAAAGTTTTGAAAACTTAGTAAAACGGTAAGCGAGGGTATCGTCCACAGGGAGGTGTTATCCGTCGATTGTCTCTTGTTTTAGTGATTATTGAAAGCAATGTAAATGAGAACATGGCAAGGGTGAGAATGGTGTGTGTGAAATGTGGGCATGTTTGTGTTTGTGTGAGAGAGAAATAACATTAAAAGTAATCAAATAAAGAAAACATAAGAGAACATGGAGGGGTGAGAAAGGTGATTAAAGTGATAAATATAAAAGGATGGATAGGAGAGATGCAAGTAAGTGGATACATATGGCAATAATGACTACCAAAACATTTGCGCCACCTACAATAACTAACTGTAAAGACACTTCCTATATTGGGTTCAACCTAGCCTTAAGTACGACCTCTAGATATGGAAATGGGAGAGTCGTCTAGTCCTCTAAAGCAACTCACCGAGGATGTATCGCATGAGCAACTACTAAGGACCGCGTTTAAGCACATATATTAAAGAGATAAACATAAGATCGACCACCGATCGCTACTCCCATGTCACGTGTAAGCAACAACCAATGGAGGCATTAAGCATAAATGGACCCTCAACCACTACTCGCCAAGGGTGTATCGCACGAGCAACTACCAAGAGTCGCAACCCGAGTGCTACTCTCCGAGGGTGTATCGTACGAACAACGCTCAAGGGTCGCATAAGCATGTAGGTTTATAGAACTGAAACCCACAAAGGCATCATGTATACACTTCATGAATTCCACCCAAACAAACAAAAATACTCAATTCAATCCAAAACATGCATTTCGAATAATCCGTTGACATATGAGCAATCATAGGATGCTTAATTAATCTACTCCTAGATTACATTAATCTACTCCTAATCCCAATCATGAACATATACCAATTTCTACTCTACATGCCATGAATGTAAAGACAAGAGCTATCCCTAACATGCATCAAGTGTCAAATTAAGTGCAATTGAATGGGACAATACAAGAAGAAATCAAGTACAGGTCAATTAAATAAATGGCACTAGTATTAGGGTTTACATATTTCCCAAAATGGGGATACACATCAAATAAAGAAAATACAAGAGAAGAGTAGATAGAAGAAACCCAAGGTTGTCAATCCAGGATCTCTAAGCTCAGAGAGTGGCCCAATTGTCATCTCGGATCTCCAAGCTCCATTGAAGCTCCTCCTCCTCATAGACAAGGTAGGGTGCTCTTTCCTCATGAATCTCCTCCAAAGATGGGTGGCTGCAAGTAGAGAGTGGTGATGGGGAGGCAATCAATAGAGGAAAACCTCCATGGATGCCTTTGGAAGCTCCTCTCTCTCTCTTGATTTGGTGGAGAAGATGAAGTGTGAAATGGATGGATTAATTGAATGAATGGGGATCAAGATGCTTGGTCTTGTGGCTAAGTGATGTATTTATACGTTTGAGAGGCTAGGGCACGAAATAGGCATGAAAGAACGACTTTGCCCTTCTTAAAATGGCTGAAAACGTGACTTTTGCCCAGCTGGAATACGTAGTGCATGGGTCATTGCACGAGTAGGGTACACGTGCTACACCCGTGCTATCTCTTCTGGCTTTCTAGTCTGGGCATGTGCATGGGTTGGGTACCCGTTCTATACCCGTGCACTGAGCTCTTCCTGATTTCCATCCTTCAGTGCACGGGTCATATCACGAGTAGTGCAAGGGTAGGTTAGCCGTGCACTATTGCCTTCAAGCATCCCTTTTTGCACAATTTGGCTTGTTTTTCCCCGAAAAGTTACAGTTCCCACCTCCAGCACCTGAATTCCATTGAGTGCCTGTAATCACTGTAAAACGAGCCATTAGACACTAAAATATGCTCGAAAACAAGCTAAAGGATATGGAATTGAGGGCCAAAATATATGACAATTTTAGCTCGATCAACTGTCGCCACCAGGTGAAGACATGATGACAGGCTCAAAGTTTAGTTTCTTGAAAAAGGGGAAGTTTGAAGATTGACGAAGAGGAAGCTAGGTTTTTTCTTAAGACTCTCGTTCGGAAAAGTTTACTGAAGTGAGCACAATGTGGAAAAGCAGGGCTTATATAGAGATAGTTTCTTGTAACGGGCAGAGAAGGTAATCAATGTCGCGGAATAATCGGCGATGTGGAGGGAACGGTTTCAAGAAACGTGCACCCCTAAAAAATTTCCTTTTTTGAATTTGGCCTACCCTGGTCAGCCACGTGGAAGACTCATTTAAATTAGCATGCAAAGAGAAGATTCCCTCCTACAAGACAATTACAAAAAATTCTCCAAATACTCTCCATCCTGACTCCAACCCAGACCTGGTACCAGTGTTCAAGTTAGGGGGGACTTCTGTTAATAGGGTTTTATGGTAAGTGACCAAAGGAGAATTTTCCAACAAGAATCTACCTAGGAAGAATCATCCTGATATTCCAGGTAACCAGTGAGATCGGTACCACTACCTAGATAGAACCGGTACTATGTAAGGTCAGGACCTCGACTTCTTATCTATCAAGATAGGACATCAGCTCCGTGAGCTAACGAAGGCATGTACCTCGCCCTACTGAAGCTTCTAATATCAACTTAAGACCAATACAATGGTAACTCGCATGCCCAGCACCCCATAAGTACCGCGACATCAGTCAAGGTACCCGGTACCTCGATACCTGCCGTGGTACTGTCTCAACTTCCACCTGGTACCTAGTACAACTATTCGGAGCCCCTCCAAGGCAAGTACCTTACCTGCCAAGCAATACGAAGATGATCGTGAAGACACAAGCGCCACTCCAGCAAGAAGCAAAATAAGCTCCATACCAGTAGGATCAGACTGGTATACCATGTAGGGAAAAATCCATATAAAACGCAGCGAAAGAAACGAAAAATAGATTTCGTATGGTTTTAAAATTTTTCTCAAAGTTGAACCTTAACCTTTTAATTAATTAAACTCAAATCTATACGGTTAGAGTTAAATACCTCTTGACGCGTGATCCGATTGACTTACATCGATTGGTAATCCGTAAAATTTTTTCCGATGCCTGTGAACAGTACCCGCGTGAACAATACCCGCGTGAACAGTGATTGTGAACAGTACCCGCGTGATCGGTGATCGTGAACAGTACCCCCCCCCTGATCGGGCCAAATATGTACTATATTTAGGCCCTCAGATCCTTACCTTATGTTTTGTTTTCGTGTGTTTTTGTGTCTCTTATGGGTTGTTTTGTGCTTATTTGAAGGAAATGATGCAGAGACAGGCTTGGAAGCATATTGTGGTGATTCCAGCAGAAAAGGGGCGAAAGCAAAGGCAAAGGAGCATAAACAGGTCTATAGTGCGGGTCCAGTGCAGGTCGCAACCGCACTCCAGCCGCACTCCAGCCTCACTCATGTGCATAGCCGGGGCAGAATGCAAGTACTGAGATAAAGTGTGGATACAGTGCGGGTCAGCTAACCGCACTCCACCCGCACTATTGCCAAACTAGAGAAGCTACTCAGACACCTGACATTAGAGTGCTGGTGCTGTGTGGGTCAGCAAACCGCACTCCACCCGCACTTGCATCAAGAACAGAAGAACAGAATCGCACCTGACACTAGAGTGCGGGCACTGTGCGGGTCATCAAACCGCACTCTACCCGCACTTGCATCAAGAACAGAGGAGCAGTATTGCACCTGACATTAGAGTGCGGGTACTGTGCGGGTTATCCAACCGCACTCTACCCGCACTGTTGCTCAAGACAGAAGGTAGATTTTGCACCTGAGAGGGAAGTGCGGTTACAGTGCGATGCCAAGTGCGGGCCAAGTGCGAGTCAAGGGCGGGTAACTCAACCGCACTCCACTCGTACTAATGTCCTAATCCGAGAACAGAAGTTACAGGCAACCCATACAGTGCGGGTACAGTGCGGGTAAATCACCCGCACTCCACCCGCACTCCGAGCGCTCCAGTCTAATTTTCAAAGCTTAAGTGACCTATTTTTGTATTTAGTATAAATAGAAAAGTATAGAAAGGTTTTTAAGGAGCTTTTGACTCCGTTTAGAATAGATTAAGCATTCTTAGATCTAGTTTCTCTCTCTACCTCTCATCCTTACATTCTCTACTCAACTTCAAGGAAGTTAGGAGATTGGAGCCACTTCAAGGAAGGAGATGTTCTCCAAGGGTTATTTCTTTCTCCTCTCTACTGATTTCCTAGTTGTAATGAGTAGCTAAATCCCCTCTAAGGGGTTGATGGAGTAGTTAGTTTAATATTGGGCTTGTACATAAACTTGATATTATATTGATATTCATGTCTATCTTCCATTGATCTATTCTTGTTGTGAATGTTTATCATTGGTTTCTTGTGTAGATACATGATCTTTGCAAGATGTCTTTGTATTATGTATGAGTATTGCATCTAGATATACATCCTATTTAGTTGTTTAATGCTCTAAAGAATAGACGGAAAGTCATGAATTCCGACTCTTAAACCGCGGTTTTAATCTAACCTCAATCGTATTTCCGGCACTTTACATCCTAGGTCGGAATCCGTGAGAGAGTTAGAAGTCATCACTATACATCCTAGGGTGACTATTTGTAATCGGTTGAGTCAATGTTAGGTAGACGAGCTTCATTTCTAGAATCCGGTAAACAATCAACTCTATACATCCTAGGTTGGTAGTTTACAAGGATTAATCCCTAATAGGTGGTCCGCACTATACATCCTAGGTTGGCCACCTTCTAGGGATAAATAACCGACTCTATACATCCTAGGTCGGTTACCTTGAAGAGCCATTCTATTGGCAAGTTTGTTACATTGCCCAGTATTCGCTTTCGAATCCATTAACTCCTTAGTTTCTATCATCTATATATCCTTCACTCCATATTCCCCCTTCATTTTATTTACTTATTTAGTTTAGTGTTATTTAGAGTTGGTTTACAATCTACATTTTCACCAATTCATGTTTTGCTATTATATAAATATACATACCATTGCTTTAGCTTTAACTAATTTGGCTAACTCCGCTCCCTATGAACGACACCCACTTGCCGCTATATTTATGTTTGCAAACTGATTTAGGCTTTGTGAGGTTTCTTAAAATATTATTGACGGACTGATCTTTTAAAACGACATAAGGGAAAACTTGTCCTCGTCAAATGGCGCCGCTGCCGGGGAGCGGCATGTTAGTTTAATTAGTTTTGCTTAAGTAAGGTTTATAGTTACTTAGTTGTTTTTACATATATATTTATCCTTATACTTCTGTGTTTGTATAGTTTTACGTTTGGGTAGTTTTTGTTTCTTGATATCCTAGGTCCATGGCTGCCCCCTGGAACAATTCAGGATCAGAGTACGAACTCCGTATTGACCCATAGAACCAAGACTGGGGATGTGATCAAGATTTCCAGGAGGGCTACAATGTGGGTGAAGAGCTTTCAACGGAAGAGAGACTAGCAGTTTTGCTAACGGATTACTTACAAGAGAATGAAGAGACCATATTAGTAGAGCAGAGAACTGAGAGAAATTGTGCAAGCGGCACAATTCCAGAAGAAATTAATGCAAGCCAGCTGAATATGGGAACATTTGATGAATGGATAGGAGAGGTCATGCAGTCAGCCAACCAGGATACACAAGAGGTCCAGATGCTACAACAGGCACATTTAGAGAGTTGAGAGACATACATGTGGAAGAATGATAGGCAATCAAACGAGATGGATGCATCTATTCACAGGATCGAGTTTCAGATAGGTCAGTTGGCTGAATTATTACAGGAAAGAGAAAAAGGAAAATTCCCAAGTCAACCGGAACAGGCTAGTGCAAGGACAGTCCTCAGAAGCGGAAAGGTTTTGGGAGAAAAGGATAAAGATACCGCCACAGAAGAAGAAGACGAGGTGGTTGATACGGAAGTGAAAAACGAGAAAGAGTTAGAAAAGGAGAAAAATGTCCGGGTAGCAGACCTAGAACCAATACCTCAGCTCCATAAGTCATCCAACCCCTATGTACCGCCTATACCATTCCCAGGGAGGCTGAAAAACTCTAAGTTGGAGAAATCACATCAGGAAATCTATGATCTCCTTTCCAAGGTAACCGTCAACTTACCACTGTTAGATGCTATTGAGAAAATGTCGGCTTATGGTAAATTTTTCAAAGACTTGAGTAAAGATAAAGAGCGGTTCAGACCGAAACAACAGGAGCGTCTAAATGAGAATGTCAGTGCAGTAATTCAACAGTCATTGCCCCAGAAAATGAAGGACCTAGGGAGTTTTATAATTGACATTACGATTAGCGGGTCGAATCGTGAAAGAGCGATGTTGGACTCAGGAGCAAGCATTAATCTCATGCCATTCTCGGTCTACAAGAAGCTGGGTTTGAATGACCTCAGAAAAACCACTATGTCCCTTGTCTTAGCAGATGCTTCTGCAAGAAGCCCTAAGGGCATTGTCGAAGATGTGTTAATACAAATTGAAAAGTTAATCATACCTGCCGACTTTGTGGTGATTGACATGGATGAAGGAAGAGACGAAAAAGATGTGAAGTTACTTTTGGGGAGACCTTTCATGGCAACCGCTAGGGTAGTGATTGATATGCATTCAGGGAAGCTGACCATGAAGGTAGTAGACGAAATCGTGGAGTTCAACATTTTTGACTCTTTATCATACACAGTGGGTTCCCATGACTGTAACACTGTGGATTTCTTAGAGGAGGAGTTGGATACCACTATTGAGGAGGAATTCGAAAGAGAAGGAAATGCAGATGACCTGGTACTATTAGAAGAACTTCCTCAAAGAGTTGAATTGAAAGCACTCCCGTCGAACTTGAAGTATGTGTTTCTCGACAAAGAAAGGTTGAACCCAGTGATCATTTCTGCAAATTTGGAGGCAAGTCAAGAAGAGGAACTACTTGGAGTGTTGAAAGAGTACAGAGAGGCCATTGGTTAGTTCATAGATGACATTAAGGGGATAAGTCCTACCATGTGTATGCATAAGATTTTGCTAGAAGAGAACGCCAAACCGACACGGGAGGCACAAAGGAGGCTAAATCCGATCATGCATGAGGTAGTAAAAAAGGAGATATTGAAGCTTCTTGATGCAGGTATTATCTACCCTATTTCAGATAGTAGATGGGTTAGTCCCATTCATGTCGTCCTAAAGAAATCCGAAGTTACAGTAGTGAAGAATGAGAGGAGTGAGTTAGTGGCACAAAGACTCCAGACAGGGTGGGGCGTTTGTGTAGACTACCGAAAGTTAAATGCGGTCACCAAGAAGGACCATTTTCCCTTACCTTTCATCGAACAAGTCCTAGAGCGGTTGGCAGGGCATCAGTTCTACTGTTTCCTAGATGGGTATTCCAGGTACAATCAGATAGTTATCGCTCCAGAAGACCAAGAGAAGACCACTTTTACCTGTCCCTATGGAACCTATGCCTTCCGAAGAATGCCTTTTGGCCTTTGCAATGCACCAGGTACGTTTCAAAGGTGTATGGTTTCGTTGTTTTCAGATATGGTGGGGGAGATTATTGAAGTCTTCATGGACGACTTCTCAGTATTCGGGGACTCGTTCAAGTTATGCCTTGATAACTTATCGTTGGTGCTTCAAAGATGCATGAAAAACAACTTGGTTTTGAATTGGGAGAAATGCCATTTCATGGTACAACAAGGGATTGTCTTGGGTCACATAATATCTGAAAAAGGAATTGAAGTAGACAAGGCAAAGATTGAAGTTATCAAGAGTTTACCACCTCCTCGCAATGTCAAAGACATCCGGTCGTTTCTTGGTCATGCAGGTTTCTACAGGAGATTCATCAAAGATTTTTCAAAGATCTCCAGACCACTATGCTTGTTGCTACAAACGGACAAAGAGTTTGTGTTTAGTTCAGATTGTGCGGGGGCATTTGAAACTTTAAAAGAGGCTTTGACCTCATCTTCAGTATTTGCCCCACCAGTTTGGGATTTACCATTTGAAATAATGTGTGATGCTTCTGACTTCGCTGTAGGTGCAGTTTTGGGTCAAAGGGTTGGCAAAGACCCACATGTCATATATTACTCATCCCAGATTTTGAATGACGCACAGATGAACTATTCGACAATAGAGAAGGAATTATTAGCGGTCATTTTTGCTCTTGAGAAGTCCAGGCAGTACTTGGTAGGTGCCAAGGTTGTGGTATACTCAGACCACGCAGCTTTGCGATATCTGCTCCAAAAGAAAGATGCAAAACCTAGGCTGATTAGGTGGGTGTTGCTGTTACAGGAGTTTGATTTAGAAATCCGGGACAAGAAGGGGTGCGAGAATGTGGTTGCAGATCATCTTAGCAGGATAGTACATGAGAGTCATATAGATGGGGATGAGATTCCGTTGAGAGAAAATTTCCCGGACGAACATCTGTGGGCAGTGCAGGATAAGGAACCATGGTATGCAGATCTGGCAAACTATCTGACACATGGGGTTTTCCCCCCTTAGCTAGATTGGCAGGGCAAGAAAAGGTTTGCTAGGAGATCAAGAGAGTACTTCTGGGACGAGCCTTACCTTTTCAAACACGGGGTAGATCAAGTGATAAAGAGGTGTGTGCCAGAAAATGAGCAGTATGATGTGTTGCGATTCTGCCATGACTTACAGTGTGGAGGCCATTTCAGCGCAAGGAAGACAGCACTAAAAGTGTTGCAGTCAGGTTTCTTCTGGGTATTACTGTTTAAAGATGCTTATCAGTTTTGTGTGGCTTGTGATAGATGCCAGCGCACAGGGAACATTGGTAAACGAAATGAGTTGCCACAAACTGGAATTTTGGTGGTTGAAGTATTTGACACTTGGGGTCTTGATTTTATGGGGCCGTTCCCACCTTCTTGTGGGAACAGCTATATTTTAGTGGGGGTCGACTATGTTTCCAAATGGGTTGAGGCAGTCGCCACAAGGACCAATGACAGTAATGTGGTGGTTAAATTTGTAAAGGAACATATCCTGACCCGATTTGGGATCCCAAGGGTGATCATTAGTGATGGAGGGAGCCATTTCTGTAACAAAGTCCTAGGAAATCTATTAAAGAAGTGTGGAGTGCGTCACAAGGTGACCACACCATACCACCCTCAGACATCAGGACAGGTTGAAGTCAGTAACAGGCACATCAAGCAGATTCTGGAGAAGACAATCTCCTCCACTAGGAAGGATTGGGCATTGAAACTATCTGACGCCTTATGGGCGTACCGAACGGCTTTCAAAACTCCTATTGGGATGAGCCCGTATAGGTTGGTTTTTGGTAAAGCTTGTCACCTTCCAGTAGAACTGGAACATAAAGCTTGGTGGGCAATCAAGAAGTTGAATTGGGAGTATGACAAAGCAGGTGAAGAAAGATGCAATCAGTTGAACGAGTTAGATGAGTTCCGATTGGAAGCCTATGAGAGTTCACGACTCTACAAGGAAAAAACAAAAGCTATTCATGACAAACGATTGGTACCGAAGGAGTTCCAACCGGGCATGTTGGTGTTACTTTATGAGTCTCGTTTGAGGTTGTTTCCTGGGAAGTTGAAATCAAGATGGTCAGGCCCACATCGCATTATTAATGTCTCTCCAAATGGAGCTGAAGACATTCAGAATTTGAGGAACGATGGGATATTCAAGGTTAATGGGCATAGGCTAAAACCGTATTTTGGACCAGAAACCTGCTGCAAAGGTGTTGGGTCCATGGAACTTGCTGACCCCTAGCACATCTATCATTTCTGAGCACCGGTGAGAGGCAGCCTGCTCAGGTCATTTTTAAACTGTTCGCCTTCAGAGTTTTATTTCATTTAGACTTATTTTTCTTTTCTTTTCGCATTTAATTTTCGTTGGTAGAGTTGTTATGTGGTTTTAAGCTAGGTTGTGCATCTTTTGGGAAGCACACAACAACACGCATGGACATCGACCGATCTTCCTTCTAAAGGGAGTTTTCTACTTTCGGTTTTGTACTTAAGTTTTTAATGAATGCGATTTAGTTTTTGTTATGATGAATGAGCTTGGTCGAATGTATGTCTAGATTCGGTTTGGGGGTGTTGATCCCTCATTCCGCCATTTATTGTGATTATGCTTATTCTTTCCAACAATGGGGACATTGTTGAGTTTTGGTTTGGGGGTGCATCACGCCTCTGCCCTGTACAGTTTAGTGTCCAATTTTTCAATTTTGTCGCTTGTCCATTTTTCAAACTGTAATCCAGTATGGGTATGATGCCTCTAGAGTGTGTTTTTGACGAGTTTCTTATATGTGCTCTGACCTTGTGATATAGTTTGGTGCCACTTAAGGCTTAGCTTGCACCATCATGGGTTAGTCTCACCCGTTGGTATGAAGTATTGGGGACTCATTGTTCCCATGTCTTGTTCTAATAGTGGAGATACCCGTGAGATCACAAACACAAGCATGAAAGTGTATTTTCTGAGTGCATTATTGATTATTCTTAAACACGCCTCTCGTCATGTATGTCATGTGCCATAGGACTTGCATTATTTTGTGAATACGTGATGGATGTTTTCATTCCCTTTTTAGATGGTTGTGGAAGTGATAGTAGGGAATGCATGTTTATTGAAGTACCTCTATAGCCTAAACACCACTTACCATATTATGTGTTCCAAAGCCGATTTGAGGCCAAACACTTACCTTTTCATTTGGTACCACATTCAACCATATACCCAATAGCCTAAACACATGCCTACCCTTGTACTAATCATGTTAGGATGGGAAATGGTAGTGAGAAAAAGGGTTAAAATGGTCCCACAGTGGGTAAAATGAGATAGATGTTGAAAATATGAAAGAAAAGGGTAAGTTATGCACTCTAAATGCCTAAGAAAGGGAAAATGGTAACAACTCAAATGGAGTACAACATTGTTATTTAGAAATTGTTAAAAGAAAAATTTAAAGAAAGATTGTACTTGAAGTGCCATAATGAGAGTGTTTTATGCTAAACACGCCCAAACGGAATGCAAACGTTGAGGGAAAAATATGGGTTAAATGGTTTCCTAGAGGGTTGCATTTAAAGCAAGAAAAGAACATGGTGTGAGAGTAAGGATATACTCTAGCATGATTGGTGAGTTTGAACTCCTAAATTTTCATATTTTTTGTGTAAACTCATTCAACCACACAGCCACACTATAACCGGTTGAGAAGCCCTATTTGATCCATGTAAGTCTAGTTTGGGAATGTAGGTTGAAGCACGATCTTTCGCATCCATGGCATGGTGACTCGTTCCTAGGATAGTTCATTGCTTAAATCTTATGCAGAATCTTCTTTGCATACTTGTTGTGTGGAACTTATGACTCTTGAGGAAAGAAAAGAGGGAATCCATGTGAGCTTTATAATTGAAGCGAATTATGTTCAAGGTATGGGAGTAAGTAGTCCTAAATTCATGAATGCCTTTAGGTGTGGGATTCGTGTTCGTACGAGCCTCCCTTGGGTGTCTCCAAATTGCTCTTGATCTTGTGCATATGCTTTTCTCCTCTCTATCACATCTATTTGTATCATATCACAAATGGGACTTGCGACATTGTTGATGTATTGTTTAGGTATTTAGAAATTACTTTCAGCTGGCGTCTTACTGTTTTGAATAGATTTGCTCGGAGGACGAGCAAAGGTTTGGTTTGGGGGTGTTTGATCGGGCCAAATATGTACTACATTTAGGCCCTCAGATCCTTACCTTATGTTCTGTTTTCGTACATTTTTGTGTCTCTTATGGGTTGTTTTGTGCTTATTTGAAGGAAATGATGCAGAGACAGGCTTGGAAGCATATTGTGGTGATTCCAGCAGAAAAGGGGCGAAAGCAAAGGCAAAGGAGCACAAACAGGTCTACAGTGTGGGTCCAGTGCGGGTCGCAACCGCACTCCAGCCGCACTCATGTGCATAGCCGGGGCAGAATGCAAGTACAGAGATAAAGTGCAAATACAGTGCGGGTCAGCTAACCGCACTCCACCGGCACTATTGCCAAACCAGAGAAGCTACTCAGACACCTGACATTAGAGTGCGGGTGCTGTGCGGGTCAGCAAACCGCACTCCACCCGCACTTGCATCAAGAACAGAAGAACAGAATCGCACCTGACACTAGAGTGCGGGCACTGTGCGGGTCATCAAACCGCACTCTACCCGCACTTGCATCAAGAACAGAAGAGCAGTATTGCACCTGACGTTAGAGTGCGGGTACTGTGCGGGTCATCCAACCGCACTCTACCCGCACTGTTGCTCAAGACAGAAGGTAGATTTTGCACCTGAGAGGGAAGTGCGGTTACAGTGCAATGCCAAGTGTGGGCCAAGTGCGGGTCAAAAGCGGGTAACTCAACCGCACTCCACCCGCACTAATGTCCTGATCCGAGAACTGAAGTTACAGGCAACCCATACAGTGCGGGTACAGTGCGGGTAAATCACCCGCACTCCGAGCGCGCCAGTCTGATTTTCAAAGCTTAAGTGACCTATTTTTGTATTTAGTATAAATAGAAAAGTATAGAAATGTTTTAAAGAGCTTTTGACTCCGTTTAGAACAGATTAAGCATTCTTAGATCTAGTTTCTCTCTCTACCTCTCATCCATACATTCTCTACTCAACTTCAAGGAAGTTAGGAGATTGGAGCCACTTCAAGGAAGAAGATGTTCTCCAAGGGTTATTTCTTTCTCCTCTCTACTGATTTCCTAGTTGTAATGAGTAGCTAAATCCCCTCTAAGGGGTTGATGGAGTAGTTAGTTTAATATTGGGCTTGTACATAAACTTGATATTATATTGATATTCATGTCTATCTTCCATTGATCTATTCTTGTTGTGAATGTTTATCATTGGTTTCTTGTGTAGATACATGATCTTTGCAAGATGTCTTTGTATTATGTATGAGTATTGCATCTAGATATACATCCTATTTAGTTGTTTAATGCTCTAAAGAATAGACGGACAGTCATGAATTCCGACTCTTGAACCGCGGTTTTAATCTAATCTCAATCGAATTTCCGGCACTATACATCCTAGGTCGGAATCCGTGAGAGAGTTAGAAGTCATCACTATACATCCTAGGGTGACTATTTGTAATCAGTTAAGTCAATGTTAGGTAGACGAGCTTCATTTCTAGAATCCGGTAAACAATCAACTCTATACATCCTAGGTTGGTAGTTTACAAGGATAAATCCCTAATAAGTGGTCCGCACTATACATCCTAGGTTGGCCACCTTCTAGGGATAAATAACCTGACTCTATACATCCTAGGTCTGTTACCTTGAAGAGCCATTCTATTGGCAAGTTTGTTACATTGCCCAGTATTCGCTTTCGAATCCATTAACTCCTTAGTTTCCATCATCTATATATCCTTCACTCCATATTCCCCCTTCATTTTATTTACTTATTTAGTTTAGTGTTATTTAGAGTTGGTTTACAATCTACATTTTCACCAATTCATGTTTTGCTATTATATATATATACATACCATTGCTTTAGCTTTAACTAATTTGGCTAACTCCGCTCCCTGTGGACGACACCCACTTGCCGCTATATTTATGTTTGCAAACTGATTTAGGCTTTGTGAGGTTTCTTAAAATATTATTGACGGACTGATCTTTTAAAACGACATAAGGGAAAAACTTGTCCTCGTCACCCCCCCTATGAACAGTGATCGTAAACAGTACCGCGCCGTGAACAGTGATCGTGAACAGTACCGCGAGATCTTCCAATCTGAACACGTACGTGAATCACCTAGGAGCGTGGTCTCCCTTTTTCTTTGAATTGCAAACCTGAGAATGGATGAACAAAGTTTTCTTTTTCTTTTGTTAGTCACAAAACAATCAAAAGAAGACAAAAATTATTCCGGTCACTTTTGAGTTCTCAATCTAATGATCGAAACTCGCGTGAACCTAATTCGATGTTGTACACATAAGCTTATTGATGAACAAGCAATCAGTGTACTATCAAAGAATAATCTCTTCTCTCTTTTATGTTTAGTAGAATAAAAATTATCCTTTTCTATGAATTGAGAAGAAGAAGAAAAATTGAATCATTCAATCAACTATCGTGGCCAAATTCTATATGTGGTATTATATAGGTGGCCGAAATTTTGCTTCCTCTTCTATTTAGGATTGCCGAAATCTTCCTCTAAATGGACTAGGGTTGCCGCAAATCACATACCAAAAAGAGTTTGTGTTGCACCCTAATTTCCATCAACCTTTAGACTTCAAAACCTAATCCAACTCATAGATATTTTTATTCTTTTATTGACTAAATAAAAAGACTTCTTATTTGATTAAATAAATAAAATTATTTATTTATTTTCTTATCAAACAAGTCTTTTACTTTTAATATACTACTACCAATAGTGTAACTTTAGGAAATATATTTCCTGATCAGAAAAAGATTTGTTTCTTAATTAAACAATTAATTAATAAATTAACTAATTCTTATTTAATTAAAACAATGAAACAAAATAATATATTAGGTTAATATATACACCTTGCCGCCCCACTTATATAAATGGGCCATATATTATTTTCTTATTTCATTTAATCCATTGGACTTTAAATAAAATCTCACATGTGAACCAGACTCATTCTTACTAAAAGAAACAAGTCCACATGTCTCCTTTTAATATATTAATATAATAGTGCAGCCCATTAATTAAATAATAGACATATTATATTCTTGATATATTAAAAACAATTCTAGATGGACCCTTAAATCGGCCCGGTAGAATATATCAAGTGATCCATGCAAATACGTGTGGATTGGGGATCTTAGCGGGCTATCTAAATTTAAGCTTCAATAGACACAACCTAATCACAATCAACAAATGATTCACTTAGGTCCAATCTATATATTTAACTCATTCCACTAAAGAGCTAAAATTGAACTCTTAAATAAAGATAGAATAAGGAGATGTTTCTCATTCATACCCTAGACAATCTTATAGGAGATGGTGTATCCTCGTGAATAATATCAGTAATCGCCAAGAGCTCATAGACCGCCTATAACTCTCCAAGTTACCATATTTCCTCATATGACCACATTTCGAACTTGGATACTTTGACTTGTCCAGAAGCCCTGTTTTCAATAATCATTATTGAAAACTCAGCGTTGAGATTTAATATCCAATACCTCAAAACATCCATATGATGATATTATACTCTCATTTAATAAATGGAGCCACGATGTCCATATCTATAAATGAAGTCCTCTATCGATTAACAAATGTATACCACCAAACTATCGAGGATAGACTATGCTATATAATCGTACTCATTGATAGCTCTAATGATAACACTTGCAACCATAAGTCCATCATTTATCTCAGGATTAAGATAGACTCTCTGATTGTCCTCTTTAATGAAAAGACTTATATCTAGTGACGGTTCTAGATAAAGTATTTCATTGTGATCCAGTTCAATGCACCTAGTGCACTAGATTCTTTTACTCGAAAACCTTTCGATGATTTTAGACTCATCATATTCATTTGATCCCACTCAAATGCTAGTAAAAGAATTCTACAACTTTAACAAGATAGAGGTGCCCAACCTTTAACTTAAGTTGTGAACATTATTCAAGACTAACTAAAGAATTATGTCTACCTCATACATATCCGGATGTATGAACAATTCTTCATGTCTCATAGTCTTTTGACCTTATGATTATTTACCTTGACAATTATAATAATAAATGCTATAAGTATTTGTAAGAATCATAATTCACTTTATTAATATGAGAAGATTGTCAATTACAATATTACACTCTTGCCATTGAGCATAATCCTAACATACCAGCACCTCGTCCCACCAAAATTCAGAATCAGAGTTTCCCTCCAAGCTCCATGACGAAGACAATTGACTCCATCGCCCAAATAAAGCGCCTTAATGAGACCTAATGGTCGACCAAATTAGAATTTGAATTCAACAGTGATTAACGGGATCAAATCCCACGCCTTCAGCCCCACACAATGCCTTTCAACGCCTAAAATAGGACTCTCAATAATCCTCATCAATACAACCGGATTTTGAGGGGATTCTTTGGAGAACAATATATACGACTTTGAAGAGTAAAGAAGGGAGAGAGTTTTTCGAGTGTTTTTTATCGCCACAGACAGAGAGATAATTTATAGTAGAATTCCTTTCCAAAATTCTCTTAAGCCAGTGAGAGTACATTGACGATCATTGGAAGGACATATCCACTTATCGACATAAACGGAGGTTTCACCACCTTTCTGTGTAAAAGCAAAAAGAGAGTTAAGTGTAAGGAGAGCGAGTATTGTAATTGTAATCTCGATACCCTTTTAAATAAACAGTGTTATTCCATATCTAGTTAATCCTTCCTATCTCTTTTTTATTTATGTCCATCTACGTGACTAGGAAGGACCCCGGTACCGAAGGTACCTATCCTGCTACTGGCTACCGGTAGTGGGTGAGGGTGCTAACCGAAATTTCACTCCCCAAGTGGATTTTTCCGTTAACAAATACAATTACAACTCTGATACTTAGATAATGAATCTTATTAAATGAGAACTCTAGAAGTATGTAAAGATGACCCGATCGGGAATATTAAGATGGTTGGGTCAAGGCCTCTGGTCGGGATCAAGTAACTGGTTGGGGCGAATGAGGTCTGGTCGGGTCTAGCAGATGGTCGGTTGAGCGACACGTGGATAACGTTGAATTCGATACAATCATGACACAGATACGCAGAGAAAGAGTCTTACTCAAATAAGGTGTCTCGAAACATACTCTGATAAGGAAACAAACTTCCTTTAAACTGTCCAAATTAGGCAAGAGATTTAATACGTTCAGCACATAAGCAATACGGAACATGAAAGAAGGTTAAATCAACTCTGACAAGTCAGAGTCTTATTAAACCACAACAACTTTCCTTATTAGTATACAACAAATTAGGGTTCTATGCACATATAAATAGACCCTAAAATAACGTTGTAAGGATTGCAAACTCATCAATACGTAAGGGTGAGAGAGCACAAGTGTGTAACCTGTTTACTATAGTGGATTTTCCTTCTCGCCGATGCCGGCAACCGTGGACGTTTCCGCAGCTTGGGGTTTTACCCCGTAAAATTAGTGTTTGCATGCTCTTTTTCTCTTTTCTGCTTATAGCTTTATAAATAACTTAGAACAACCCCGTTAAACGCATGATCAACTTTAAAAAATCCCATATCACCATCAACAATTGGCACTAGAAGGATGGGGTGGATAACTAACTCTCGAAGAGCTTGTGAAGCAATAACATGGCGAATAGTAGAGACGGAAGTCAGTCGCAGCATGAAGTTGGCACCACGCATGGTGTCGACAACTCTGGTCCGGCAAATGCCAGCGTTGCTAGAGGAGATTTACCCTCTGTAACTCCAACCTCCACCGGTCAAACCGCAATAACCTCCACGGATATTCCCCCCTAGAATTTTCCCAGATGCATTTCGGTAGGTCCAAGAGTCCCTATGGAGTGTCATTGAAGACGTCGCCAGATAGGGAATCAATGTAACATCGACTGCCAATCTGACCTCACCATATCAATTATTTAGGCATGTGGTGGCCGAAGACTCGAAGGTGTGTTCTGAGATAATAGGCGTGACCCCAGGAACACCCCACAAAACTGGTAGAGATAAGGCAGGGTAGGGAAAAATACGAAAGCGCAGCGGAAGCGAGACTAAAAAAAGTTTAGTATAGTTTAAAATATTTCCAATATTTGAACCTTAACCCTTTAATTAATTAAACATACATATATTCAAAAGATATCATATCTCTTGTCACATGATCCGATTGACTTAGCGTCGATGGTAATCCGTAAGATCTTCCAATCCGATCACGAACGTGAATCACCTAGGAGCATGGTCTCCCTATTCTTTGAATTGCGTACCTGAGAATGGAAAATCGAAATCTTCTTTCTTGATCGTTAATCACAAAAACTCCATGAGCCTAGAAAGATCGTTCCGGTCACTTTTGAATTCACAATTGTTATGATTGAAACTCGAGTGAACCTAAATCGAAAGTGTGCACAAAACCTTTTTATGTAAAGGCTTGCAAGTGCACTATCAAATTTAGAACTATCTTTCTCTCTTCCTCTTGGCCGAATTTTCACAATGTTCTAGAGTTGGAATTTTTTTTTTATTCAAAAGCAAGAGAATAAAAAATTCTTTCTCTACAAAAAACAAAAAAAAAACTTTTTTTTCTTCCTATCACTATTAATTCCGAAATTAATAATATATATAGGTATACAAATCCTTTCCTAAAGAGGATTTACTTGGTGGGCAAGAATCCTATCTCTAGGTGATCCTTTTTCAAAAAAAGATTTCTTTTCCACACCAAGACTCCTAATCCAACTCAAGTAGTGTATTTGTGATTATATTAAAGACTTTCTTATTTGATTAGATAAATAAATTCTTTATTTATCTACTTACCAAATTAAGTCTTTTATATTTATTATACTATAGTATACTACTAGGAAACATAATTCCTAGTCAGAAAAAGATTTTGATTTTTAATGAAATAATTAATTAATCAATTAAGTAATTTCCATTTAATCAAACAATAAAATAAAATAATATTTTAGGCTATTATTATAGCCTTGCCACCCACACACGAAAAATATGGGCCAAATATTATTTTCTTATTTTATTTAATCCATTCAGGCTTTAAATAAAAGCCCACATGTGAACCAGACTCATTCTTACTACAAGAAACAAGCCCACATGCCTCTCATTAATATATTAATATAATTTGAGTAGCCTATTAAATAAATAATGTGCAAATTATATTCTTAATATATTAAATACAATTCTAGATGGACCCATAAATTAGTCTAGTAGAATATATCAAGTGATCCATGCAAGTCCGTGTGGATTGGGGATCTTAGCGGGCTATCTAAATTTAAGTTTCAATAGAGACATAACCTAATCACAATCAACAAATGATTCACTTAGGTCCGATCTATTAATTTTAGCTCATTCCACTAAAGAGCTAAAATTGAACTCTTAAATAAAGATAGAATAAGAAGATGTTTCTCATTCATACCCTAGACAATCTTATTAGAGATAGTGTATCCTCGTGTATAATATCAGTAATCGCCAAGAGCTCATAGACCGCATATAGCTCTCCTAGTTACCATATTTACTCATATGACCACGTTTTGAACTTGGATATTTTGACTTGTCCAGAAGCCATGTTTTCAATAGACATTATCGAAAACTCAACGTTGAGATTTAATATCCAATACCTCAAAAAATCCATATGATAATATTATACTCTCATTCAATAAATTGAGCCACGATGTCCATATCTATAAATGAAGTCCTCTATCGATTAACAAATGAATACCACTAAACTATGGAGGATAGACTATGCTATATAATTGTACTCATTGATAGCTCAAATGATAACACTTGCAATCATAAGTCCATAATTTATCTCAGGATTAAGATAGACTCTCCAATTGTCCTCATAATGAAAAGACTTGTATCTACTGACGGTTCTAGATAAAATATTTCATTGTGATCCTGTTCAATGCACCCAGTGCACTAGATTCTTTTACTCGAAGACCATTTCGATGATTTTAGACTCATCATAACTCATTTGATCCCACTCAAATGCCAGCAAAAGAATTCTACAACTTTATCAACATAAAGGTGCCCAACCTTTAATTTAAGTTATGAACGTTTATTCAAGACTAACTAAAGAATTGTGTCTATCTCATACATATCCAGATGTACGAACAATTCTTCCTTTCTCATAGTCTTTTGACCTTAAGATTATTTACTTTGACAATTATCATTATAAATGCTATAAGATTTTGTAAAACCAGAAATCACTTTATTAATATGAAAAGATTGTCAATTACAATATTACACTCTTGCTATTGAGTATAATCCTAACAGGCAGATCATCATGGAAGGAGGGAGCACTCTTAGAGGAGAGATGATCGCGAAGATAATCGAGACCATGGGGGCATATGGGGCGAGATAACCGAGATATAAAGGGAGCATTGGGAGTCCTGCCTGAAAGAAGATGCAGAAAGATACGATGGTGGAAGGTCGGAATACACTCAGTAAGACAGATACTACTGCCATTGAAGAAGGTCACGATCAGTCTCGACTTACGAGGAAGCTCCACCTAGAAGGCGTTAAGAAACCACCCATGGAGTTAAATATAACCTTTGTGATGCTCAGGTCACGGGATGAGTACCAAGGGATCCTTATGGACTCATCATCCGTTAGAAGTTCGATGAGCATGGAGAACCAGAGGGTGCGCGAGAAGTTCTATTAAGAAGGACAGAGGCTCTAGAGTGGAGGCAAGACTGTGGGAACCTACTGATCGGCAATACTGGTAACCTATTCTCTGACCCAATCCGACGGGCCTGGTTCCAGAAAAAGTTCAGGATGCCATATGTGGAGCAGTTCAAGGCCAATACCAACCCTCTGGAACATATTAGAAGGTACCAGAGTGTGATGGCTCAATATGACTATGATGACGCACTTATGTGCAGGATGTTCCTGTAAACTTTGGGGGATCAGAGGTCTAGATGGTTTGGAGGCCTTACCAGTGGCTCAATCAGGAACTTCAAAAAACTGATACCATCTTTCAATAGGCAGTTTACGGGTAATATCTAGAGGAGAAAGTCAATCTCGGTCTTTTCAACCTTGAAACAAAAGAAGGACGAAAATTGAAGGATTACCTGACCAGGTTCTCCCAAGAGGTATCAGAGGTACAAGATCCCAATGATGACATGGTGGTCTCAGCCTTTGTTCACAGTCTGCAGCACAACCAACTATCACTCAACCTAAGGCAGAAAGGGCATACTACTTACGTGCACCTGGTGGATGATGTATGAGGATATGCGATGGTGGAGAAAGAGCAAATTGCCCACGGTAGGGAGTTCATACACGGTGGATGACCGGAAGAAGGCCAAAAGCCTAAAGATAGTGGTTCTAATTCGAAGGGAAATCACAAAGGGGACCAAAAGAACAACAGTTCGGGCAATGGCAAGGAAGGTCGTAAAGATGATGACCAAAATTGTAATAAATCCTTCAGGAGGCAATACACCAATTATACTCCCCTAGCTAAGAAGCAAGAGGAAGTCCTAACCCTAATAGAGGACAAGAATTTGTACAAGAGACCCTAAGAGCAACCAAATTTTGTGAGAAGGGATACCTCTAAGTACTATTGGTTCCACAGTTAGGATTGCCACGAAACCTCAAACTGTTAGTAGCTAAGGGATTACATTGAGAAGCTGATTAGAGAAGGACATCTGAAAGATGTAGTCCTATAAGGTGGTGATGATAGGCAGAGGGACCCTCAGAAGGAGGATCAAGACAGGAAAAATAGTCCCAAGAGAAGTCTAGATGGGGGAGCTATCAACACAATCTTTGGAGGGGCCCTACACAAGGAGGAGCAGCCCAGAACGAATGATAAAAATTTGTAAGGCAATAGATGGCCAGAGAGCCTTAGAGGTGAACTTAGTTGGTCCCGACCAGAAGAAAGCTAAGCAAGGCTGGGACCCAATTGTGTTTTCTGAAGTAGACACACATGGCTCGAAGTCAGACCGAATGATGTAAATGTAGTATCAGTCTGCATTGGTCATATGGAAATGAGAAGAGTGTCGATTGACAATGGGACTCGGCAGACATCTTAAGTGTCTAAGTGTTCGATCAGCTAGGGCTACAGGGAAAAGATTTGCAGCCATTAATAGTCCTCTTCAAGGGGTTCGGTAGAGCAGAAGTAAGATCCTTGGGAACAATTAAGTTACCAATCAAGATCAGAACTTACCCATGTCAAAAGACTGTACTCCTCGACTTCGTGGTGATGGTGGATACATCCATTAATTGGCCCTACAATGTTTTGTTGGGAAGACACTTCCTAAATAAGTCGAAAGCTATAACGTTAACCTACGCCCTGACGGTCAAGTACCCGACCGAGGCAGGAGTAGGTGTTATGAAGATCTCCCAAGAATGGGCAAGGAAAGCAAACCTGACAGTATACAGGGAAAAGGCTGAGTCGGATGTGATGCAGATAGACTTGTTGAAAGAGGACTGTCTAAAGATTGATGAAGAGGAAGCCCAAGCAGAAACACCAACCAAGTTTGACCTAGACTCAAGGGAAACCTTAAGCTTGGGAAAGATCAGGCAGAGGAACCAACCATTGATGTTGTACTCGATGGAGGTAGTCCCGATCAAACGGTCAAGTTAGGGGCTCAATTGTCTGACCAAATCCAAAGTAATTTGACTCTCCTGTCGAAAGATTTTAAATATGTGTTCGCCTGGAAGCACGAAGATATGCCAGGGATAGACACTGGAGTAATGTCCTACTACCTAGAGGTCGATCCCGAGCGTAGACCAGTCATGTAGAAAACGCGGTGGTTCAACCTGGAGAGGAATAAGGCGATCAAAGAAGAGGTCAAGAAACTCTTAGTAGCAGGGTCAATCAGAAATGTGCAATACCCGGAGTGGGTCGCCAATGTCATACTAGTAAAGAAAAAGAACAAGCAGTGGAGGATGTGCGTAGATTTCACAAATTTGAACAAGGCGTGCCCGAAGAATAGTTTTCCCTTACCCCAAATAGATCAATTGGTCAATGCAGCTACGGGGCATGAGCTGCTCAGTTTCATGGATGCTTACTCTGGATATAATCAGATCAGGATGTTCGAGCCAGACGAAGAAAAGACTGTCTTCATAACCGAACAAGGGCTTTATTGTTATAAAGTGATGCCCTTCAGTCTCATGAATGCCGGATCAACTTACCAAAGGTTGGTAAACAAGATGTTTGCTCGACAGATCGGCAGAAATATGGAGGTATATGTGGATGACATATTAATAAAGCGTGTAACTGCCGAGAAGCATGCGGTAGACCTGGGAAACATTTGAAGTACTAATGAAGTATGAGATGAAACTCAACCCTAAGAAGTGTGTTTTCAGGGTGCCTTTGGGGAAGTTCCTCGGTTTTTTAAGTCCATCAAAGGGAAATTGAGGTAAACCATAAAAAAGGTAAATACATCGAAAGATATAAGGTCACCGGTTACCTTGAAAGATGTTGAGAAGCTGACCGGCTGCCTGGGCTCGTTGAACCAATTCATTAGCAAATCCACAGACAAATGTTTAGTTTACATTAAGGCCATAAGGAAAGGCAAATGAGTGGAATGGACTGAGGAATGCGAGGAGGCATTCCAGAAAATCAAAGAGTATCTTAGCAAAGCTCCAATTCTGTCAAAACCATTGGACGGCGAGGTGTTATACTTATACATATCAGCAACGCCAGTGGCCACGAGATCGGTACTAGTTAGGTTAGATGGGGGATTACAGAGGCCAATATACTACACAAGCAATTCCATCCTATCAGCAGAGACAATGTATTAGTAACAGTAGTAAGAAAGCTGAGGCTCTACTTCTATGCGCACAAAATCAAAGTTTACACGGACTGCCCATTTAAGCAAATCATATTCAAGCCAGAAGTATCGAGAAGACTGACCAAATGGGCGGTCGAGTTGAGTGAGTCCGATATCACTTACTTGTTAAGGGCTTCGATCAAAGAACATGCAGTAGCAGACTTCATCACCGAGTTCACTAAAGAAAACAGTGAAGTGATCAAAAAGCTTGGAGAAAAGGAGAGGCAGATTTTCCATTAGCAATTAGATGTTGATGGATCATCAAACACGCATGGCAGCGGGCTAGGTATAGTGGTATCCACCCCGTAAGGGGTTCAGGTAAAGTGTGCCTTGCGGTTTGACTTTAAGGCCACAAACAACATGGCTGAAGATGAGGCACTTTTGCCAGGACTCAATGTTTGCATGGCTCTAGGCGCTGATGAGCTGGAATTTTCACTGATTCACAGGTCGTAGTCAATCAAGTCTTGGATGAATACCAGGTGAAGGACGGTAATATGGTGGCCTATCTAGAAATACTCAAAGTCTTACTCGGGAGATTTAAAACTAATGCCCTATTGAGGTTGGCATCAGAAACCACCAGCATCTGGTCCAAGATGATCCCGGTAGCGCATCTTAAGAAGCCCAGCATCAAGGAAGAGGAAAAGCTGATGGCTGGGGTAATTGAGGAAAGTCAGGTCACTTAGATGACCTCAATCAAAGAGTATGTGGAAGACGGTGCACTCACCAATGATTCTGCTGAAGCAAAACGTATTAGGTACAGGGCTGCCCGGTATGCAATAGTAATGGGAGAACTTTATAAAAGGGGGTTCTAAAATGCCCTACAAAGGTGTGTTGGTCTGGTTCAAAGTGACAAGATCCTGGAGAATATACACAGTCGGGTGTGCGGAAATCACACTACGGGTACAAGTTTGGCTCATAAAACCCTTAGACAAGGTTTATATTGGCCAACCCTATTCCAGGAGGATGTGCAATCAGTCGTAGAGAAGTGTAAAATCTGCCAAAGGATTATGAATGACATCAGGCAGCCACCAGAGCGTTTGAAGAACCTAACCTCTCCCTGGTCGTAGAGAAGTGTAGTCACAAGACTTAACTCTCAAAGAAGAGATTAACAACCTAAGTGAATATATGAATATTCAAAATGCAAATAATGCTAGGCAACACTAAATGCTTATCTAGGGATTAAAGATGACACTAAGTACAAATCCTAGATATCAATGTCTATATGAATGCTCATAAAGACCTAACTAGATATAGATATGCAAGTCTAAAATCTAGTCATCAACCAAAGCCATATCAACACATGTTGTCACATAAAATGGCAAGGACAATAAATGCAATTAACAAATGCAATCAATGAGTCCTAATTAGCTAGAGGGCAAATATGTCCTAAATGCAAGCTATCACAATACAAACCCAATCATATAAAGGAACTCATAAATAGATGCATTAAATAGAGTCCTAGCATTTAATCAACTAATAAATGCAATAAAAACATAATCTTGGAAAGTATGAACAAATGATAAAGATGGGGTTTTTGTTCAACTTACCAAGTCAACTAATGATGAAGACCCATGCCTTAAAGATGCTTAGAAATGCATGAAGATGATGATGGGTTTTGGGTTTGGAGAGTCAAGTAACAAAGCTTGAAGCTTTCTCTCTCTAAGGGTTGTTCTCTCTCATAAAAATGGGTTCTTGAAGCTCTAAAACATGAGTTGGGGAAGAAGAGAACATATATATAGAAACCCTAGACAAAACTGCATCGTTTTGGGCTTGGCAATCAAAATCCCTTCAATACCGCTTGCTGGACCGCGTCTCGGGTAAGTGCCCAGAATGTGGTACATGCAGCGGTGCACCGTCTGGACAACATCGCGGCGGGGACCGCTGTGCATGCAAAGCACAGGCCACGGTCTAGGCAGCAGGGGCCTACTGAAGTATACCACGGTATAGACCGCTGCGCATACAAGTGCACAGACCGCGGTCTTTAACGCATGCACCGTCTGGAACCAACCGCTATTGGGACCGCGACTAGAGGCAGGTGCCTAGCAAGCGACCTGCACCGCGGTAAAGAGGAAAATCCTATTTTCCAGGCAGACTCAACACACTAATCTAATATGCAAAAATGTGCAAGTGTGGAGTGTGATGAATGGCATACAATGCATCATTCAATAGCATGTAATCAAGAATGTAATTCATGCAAGTGAGTGTGTGCAACTAAAATCTCTTCAAAAGAGTCAAGTCAAGTAAACTACCTCTCTTGAAGCACTGTGGGATCTTGGAAGCTTGTTGATGAAGAACCACAATAAAACCTAAGCTACCCATTACAAATAATCCCAATATGGTTTGTCCGAAATAAACCAATTAAAAATAGAGGTCCTTACAAAGTCTCTGCGGGTCATCCCGCGAAGTCTCGCATGGAGAAACCCTTAGTGGTTTCCATGGGTCATTCTGTGAAGCCTCCCGAGTAGAAAGCATAAGTGGTTTTCGAAGGACAAGTCTCTGCGGTTCATCCCGTGGAACGTCTCACCGAGGACGCTATTTTTGGTGCATTTTCATCTTTTCACATGGTGTCATTTTTCCCCATATAAATTCATCATCTTCTTCACCATTTCTGTGTGGGATTTCAGAAATTAAACCTAGAAAGAGAATGTGTGTTTGCAAGAGAGAGAGTCTCCCAAGAATCCACATTTACTCAACCAAACACCTATCCATGTGCATTTAGCATCTCTCAAGCATCATCTCATCATGTATTCTTCTTGCTTTTGTTGATTAGGTAATTTGAACATGCCATAAATCTCCATTGCATTACTTTGCATCTCTTTATGTTCTTATTTGCCTAGGTTTAGCATTATATGTTGATTTAATGCATGTCCTTGTGTTTAATGGTATTTATAACATGCTTGAGTTGTTGTTTGTTGGTTGAGAATATATGTTCATTGATAGCTAGCATTTAGGACCATTTTGGCCTCTAGCTAAATCTATTTGCTTTGCATTTAGATATTGATATCTAGGATTTGTACTTAGTGTCATCTTTAAAACCTAGATAAGCACTTAGTGTAGCCTAGCATTAATTGCATGATAGAATATCTCTACATATTCACATAGGTTGCTTAATCTCTTCATGGATTGTTAAGCCTTGTGACTATGTGAATTAGTGCACAAAACAATAGATCTAGAATCACTATTAAAGGCCCGTTGGGTAGAGTGAAAGGGTTAGTGAATAGGAATGGCGTGACTAGAGGTCAACCTAGGTTGTAAACTTTCATTCAAATAGTGGATTTGAGGACTATATGTGGCTAGAATGATAGACCGTGAGTTTTGCTCAGTTGGAGGTTTCTCACGTAAATCAATCCTTGTGTTTTTATTGTTTTTTGCATTTTATTTTGGATTGATTGATTGCAAATATGGGACAGATTCATTAAAATTGATTAAGTTGAAAAGTTAGTAATAAATCAACTACAACCTATTCACCCCCTCTAGGTTATTAGACACACGTGTTTGTGTATTTTCAGTGTCTAAACAACTCCAGGGGGGAGGGTGCTAATCGATTAATTACCAAATTTTTAGTGAAGATTAACATACAAAAACCCAAATCAAACAAACAACAAAAATCAAACGAAAAGTGCTGAAAATAAATGGACACTTGATTTTTGTATGGGAAACCCTCAACAAGGAAAAACCCACAAGACTAGCCTCGCAAGCCACGCAGTCATAGAGACTCCACTAATTAAATATTTTTTCAACCTAAGTTGAAATCCTAGACACTCTTCTTAATGCTTGTAACACAAATTATTCTACCCCCAGGCCTTTAAAAGTTGGTCTTGACAATACTTGTGCAACTACCCCATGTAGCCACAAGACTTGGACTCTAGTGAAGACAATTCATTCTAAGTGAACATGTAACAATGTCCTATATGTAATATAGTGTAAGACTACACACAATATGCTTAACTAGATGATAGAAATGCAATCTTACAATCCTAGCTATCAAGATGTCTAAATGTACACACAAGTAAACTTAGCTAGATGTTGAAAATGCAATCTAACATGCTAGGCTATAAATTAATCCCAATCAAACACCATGACTTCAATAAATACGCATTTAAGAAGAAGTCTTTGCAATGAATATGCAATAAAAGAGGTGTCTTGGCAAACAAGAACAATAAATAAAGATGGATGTTTGTTCTAACTTACCCAGTGATGAAAAACCTAAGAGACCTAAGAGGGATGCTTGTTGTCATGAAGAACCGCGTCAATTGGCTTGAATGATGCTTGTTGATGCTTAAATGCTCATGGACTTTGGGATTGAAGAGTTAAAGACACACTCTTAGTAGTTTCTCTCTCAAGGAACTCTATTCTCTCTCTAGGTAGTCAAAATGCAAGAGTTTGTCATGAATAAATAAGTGTCTTGGGCATTTAATAGGGGCATCAAAACTACATCATTTTTTAGCCAAAACGGATTGTCGCGATCCCGATTCCATAGTCTACTAAGATGATAATCCGCCGCGACAAAGGCAACTGAAACATTGCCGGAAAGTCGCTATCTCGATTTCGTGGTGGTCTATGATGACACATTAACCGTGAAAACCACTAGAGAAAAACTTCATGCCAATTGAAGCGGTTCTTCATGACGACACAACGACCGTGAAAACTGCTGAGGTTTTTCCATACATTTTTCGCGGTGGTCTAAGGCGATACTTGGACCATGAAATCTTATAGAAAGGAATGCCACGCCCATTGTCGTGTTGGTCCAAGACGACACTTGGACCGTGGTAACCGTTGGAAATGTTTTTCGCGGTTCACCACGATGACACCACGACCGCAACAATGAGAAGAAAGAGGCCTTCTCATGCGGTAATGAGAGTTATTGACACACCCTTTATTTGCTTATTGGATCCATCAACTCCTTAGTACTCATCCTCATACATACACAACCATTTGCATTTAGCACTTTAGTTTAATTGTAGTTAATTGTTTTCCTTAGTTAATCTAGTTAATTTCCATTGCAATTAATTTTACTTGATTCAAAACCACATGAAAATTTATTTTTCTGCATGTAGAGTAGTTTGATCTAAATTAATTATCATTAACCCATTTCTTAAATCTGATCCCTGTGAACGAACTTGCAAGTAGTAAAAATATTGCATCAATATTGACACCGCTACAGGAGATCGGTGTGGTTAGTGCTAATTACTTTAGTTTTCTTTGAGTTAATGTTAGTATTTAGTTAATTTAGTTAGTTTAACCTTTTTAGTATCATTTTTACTTCTTTGGTAGTTGTTATTTGTAGTGTTTCAGGTTTTATAGGTATATGCATGGTAGAAGATCAAGGGAAGGAATTATGTTCCCTTTTAGAAATTTCGAAGAGGGTTATACTCACCAAGCTACTGAAATGAAAAATTCACCAATTCCAAACCAAAGTCCACCGGGTTCACCTATTAAAGAGGGGAGACAACTCACTATAGGAGAATATTGTAGGCCAATTATTGGGAACCAGCCACCAGCAATAATCCTAGATGATGTAACAAGAGCTTATGAATTGAAGGGGATGCACATTAGTCTTTTACCTTCGTTTTATGGATTGCCTACTGAGGACTGCCTCTTGTTCATGAAAAAGTATAATGAGGTAGTAGAGACATTTTTGAACTCCTCAAGATTGGGTGCACTCTTAAGAGATCAGCTACTAATGCATTGCTTTCTAATCTATCTGAAAAAGAATGCCAAACAATGGTTGATGACGCAACAATCAGGATCTTTGACTACATGGGGCCAGGTTTGAAAAGAATTTTTCAATAGGTTTTTCCCCTTAAACAAGAAGCTCCATGTACATATTTTTTTCTTTCCAATAAGAGGTTGGTGCTCCATTCCACGAGACATAGGAAAGATTTCAGCTATTGTTAGCACAAATTTTCTCCTACATATTAGTCGACGAATACAAGGTTTCCTCCTTCAATGAAGGACTCACTCATCAGACTCAACTTCTCATCAACAATGCATGTGGAGGATCCACAGCAGACAAAACATCATCATTTGTACTTGATGTGTGTGAAAGACTCGCACTCAACTCGCAATAATGTAATTTTAACACTAGAACATGTGGATGGTATGAAGTTATAGTGGATACGAGGACAACCATTGAACTCTCCAAATTGAACAAGCAAATCCAATGAATTCAAGCTGCCACAAAAACATTTATGTCAAACCAAGGAGATGGTAAGCAAGTTCAAGCAAATGTCAATGGAGTGAGAGACAAATGTTGTCATGGAGAATGATGTTTTGGGTTTCAAGAGGAAGCATAAGCTATGGGATTTCAGCAAAGAAACAAGGGAGAAGTGTATTCTCAATCATACAACCTAGAGTGGAGAAATCATTCCAATTTTGCTTTGGTAACTATTTTATGATTTTTGAATTTTTGACTTGTAACCACTTTCACGGCTTTGGTAATCACCTTTACATCTCCGGTATTTATGGCATTGATAACTGTTGATAGTGATTTTAGGGATTATATAACGTTGATCACGCGTCTAACGGGTTATTATAAGTTATTTATAATGCTATGAGCAGAAAAGAGAAAATGAGCATGCAAACACAGATTTTACGCGTAAAACTCTAAGATAGGGAAACCTCCACGGTTGCTGGCGACGAAGAGAAGGAAAATCAACTATAGTAAAAAGGTTACACACTCGAGCCCTCTCACCCTTACTTATTGTTGAGTTCGCAACCCTTACAACGTTATTTTGGGGTCTATTTATATGTGTATAGAACCCTAATTTGTGGTATACAAGTAAGGAAAATTGTTGTGGTTTAATGAGACTTTGAATTGTCAGAGTCTTTTTAATCTTCTTTCCTGTTCCGCATTGCTTACGTTCTGAACATATTAGATCTCTTGCCTAATCTAGACTCTGATATCTCTAAGGATCAGAGTATGTTTCGAGACACCTTATTTGAGTAAGACTCTTTCTCTGCGTATTTGTGTAGTGATTGTATCGAATTCAGTGGTATCCATATGTTGCTCAACCGACCATCTACCAGACCTGACCAGACCTCATTCTCCCAGACCAGTTACTTGATCCCTCTTAGTTGTTAAAGTTGGAGGATGTCCCTAAGAGGCGCCATGCGCATTTGCTGAGATTCTCTGTCGATCAACCATGCGCTTATATGACTATAAGGTGAATGCGGTGACAGGGCAAGAGATTCAGAAGAACATCTATCGGTTTGACCTTCCCCACTCAGTTGAGCATTTCCTGGATAATAGTCGCGCTGTCTCGAATCCTCCTAGGGGTGCCGTTGCCATGTACGGGACAACGTTTAGTTCGGGGGTAACTCTGCCCATCCAGCCATTTATCGCTAGGTTCTTTGCAGATGCTGGGATTGCCCCTACATAACTATCTCCCAATTCCTACAGAATGGTGATCAGTTTATGGAATCTATAGGAGCAGATCAGTGCCAAGCATCCCCCAACCCTTCAAGAAATTTGTAACTTCTATACTATCAATTGAACAAATGCTCCGACCGTTGGATTCCCAAAGAATTTGATGAGAGACCTCATCCTACATCCAGCAAGGACCATAAGGGCTTTATATGGGGCTTCCCCACCTCAAACAAATACTGAAAGAATAGTTGGTTCTTCGTCAGAGGTGGCGGACTGTGGCGAAACAATAGTGGCTGACCCTCGCCAAGACCTGACCAGAAACAGTGTCGTGAGACACATCTGCAACCCAGAGATCTGGAACAAAACAACTACCATACTAACTAAAAGATATACTACCTAGGTAGTCAAGGCTGCTCAAAAATCTTGGGAGTCAAAGGATCGTCGCGCACTGTTTGTTGAGGACCGAATTGATCAGACTGAGACTTTTCTCGGCCTTCTCTGATCATCATAGACGTAGTGAGTTTTAATTGTCTTTTCCCTACTTTTTATTTGACATTCATCAACCGTACTTTTGATACTTTGGGTTTATCCTCCAGTATATGACATTGACATTGTCATTAGCGATCAAGCCGAGAAGGCTAAAAGCATGGACAAAACTAGCAGGCAAGAAGCTACTAATCAGTTGGCTAAAACGATCGCTCCCCTCGAGCAAGACTTGGTTGAGCATACTTATGAGCCTTACCCTAACACTTCTTCGGGCCCTACTGAACCAGTACAACAAAATGAACAGGACCCCCCCCCATAAGGACTAATAAAAGAAAGATCATTAGGGAGAGGCTTACCAGGAAAATGGCTCAAACGATGGAGAGGACCTCAGCTTCCAACCCTCATAGTGCACAAAAGACAGTAACTATAGAGGTAGGGCCAGAACCTCACTTTGTGGGAATTAGAATAGATGATATAGTTGAAGATGATAATGATGTCCGGAGGACGATAAGAGACCTAATTTTGAGAGAAATATGCTCCAAGCGTAGAAGTGATCGTCCGTCTCTTCCATTTAAACGGATCCTAACCAGCGGTCAAGATCCTTAGTCGACTATCCAGGCTGACACTAGTGACCAGGCGATCCGATCATCTAATCAGATCCTAACTAACGGTTAGGGTTTTCAGCAAACTGACGAAGCTGATATTGGCGACCAGGCTCCCTGACCATCTAACCAGACCATTCAACCTACCGAGCAGATCCTAGCCGATTATATGGAAAATTGCCATGCTTGATCTTCAATGAAGCTTTCATTGAAACGTCAGATAATCTTTTCAGACTCAGATACTGATGAAAGTCTCGATCGAGATGATAACTTGTCTCGTCGCTGGCCGTATAATGCCAAAGAAATGCCCAAGAGTCCGAGCCAATCTTCTAACGCATCTATCGAAGCTAGGGTGACAAATCCTGTGGATAGCACAAAAGCAAGCCCAACTGATGCTCTTGATTTGGGACAGACTAGCATTACTCCTCCATGAACTGTCTCTAAAGCAGTCAATCCTATTAGCCAAGACAACGTTGGTAAGGCTGTTGAGCAATGCAAGGAGACTCCTCATCTAATAGAATCTGAGGATGTTGGAGAGCGCTCAAATGCTATGGCAATGAGGTGCCCAAGCATATCTGTGGCAACCATGGAAGTTACTAATGGTGCATTCCCGTTTGAATTTATAAGGCATGAGCAGCCCGACCTCCACTCTCTCTCAAAGTCTCAAAGAAGTACCCCTTTCATCTGCTCGTGTTGCAAGGGGAAGAACCAACTCAGGTCAACACCAGACTCTTTTCCCAAGCAGGACTCAATCTAAATTAGGGGCTCCTTTAAGTTCTCACAGACCATATGTCGACCCTCTAAACATGCTACGTTTTATGTCCATAGGGAAGGATACTTGAGGGATCATCAGATTGCTAATAATTCTGAATGACTCTACATTGTCTTCAACAATGGGGTTTATGTAAGTACTTAACACCCTAATCTCGTGCTCTTGCTAAACTTCTCAATTTAGATTAACATTCATACTCCTTGTTGCTTCCCTTTTTACAGACCGTTAAGGAATTCACTCGGGTTGTGAAGACTTAGGATATGTTGAACTTGGAGATCTCTTAGCTGAAAATGGAGCTTGCTGAGATGAATGAAGTGCTTAAGTCTGCTTCAGCTGGTGAATCCAGGGTAAAGCAAACGTTTGAAGAAAAGATGAAGCAAGGAGACGTGACTGAAGCCACTTTGAGGAGATCACTGGCCAATACTGAGACTAGAGCCTCTATGGCCACATAGAATATCAGTTATCTTACCACAAGGAATGATCAGTTGGTTGTAGATATGGTCAAGGTTGAACAAAGATGCGCTGAGTTAGAGCAAAGAGTTACTTTAGCCAATCAAGCAGTCATCGATCATGAGGCAGAGGCTCATACAGCCAAGGTGACCTTGGCCTCTGCTTAACAATTGCTGCTCGAGTCTCAGCAAAAGTCTAAGGAAGCCAAGCTTCATTACAAAAAAATTGGCTGAAGACTTGAAGCAGCAGCATGTTAGCATTGAGGTACTTTCTGGGGAGACCAAACTGGCTTAGGAAATCCAGGCTGTTGATCGATTCAAGAGATCTCCAGCTTTCTATGGTGTTATGTTTAGGAAATTAGAACGGGGGCTCGTCATTGCTAGCTCATTCTTCTTTGTCAAATATCGAACCTGTTAGTCTGTTCGGCAAAAATGGGATGCCATGATGGAGGATTACAAAGCTGAATCCCAGGAGACCATAAAGAATCGACGAATAAAGATTGCTTCATTTATCTTCTTTTTTGTTATTTCAATCTACCATTCGTAAATAAAATTAGTTCAAAACCCAATTCAATTTGGTATAATTTACGTATTTAAGAGTTAGAATTTGTTAGTTTTTGAAAAACAAGAAATGAAATAACAAAATTTTAAATAATAATAAAATTAATTAGATAATAAAAAAAGGTGTATGTGAGGTGTAGTTACAAAAATACAATACAATAGAAATAAAGAAACGGTATTTTTGCTACAAAATAGTTTTTTTTTAAAAAAAATTAATGGGGTGTCGTCACTCAATTTTAAACACTAACACTAGACATCCCATAAAATTAGTCCAAAAACTAACTCAAATGATGTGGCAAGTGATTTGTTCATTGACACATCATCTCTTGATTTGTGTAGCAAGAATATTTCACTTGTCACATCATTTGAAAATAGTGCATATATTGCCACCAAAAGAAGTTATTTGTACATTCATTTTTATGGAAAAATTACACAAACTTACCCTAGTTATATGCATAATTACAATAAAATTGGTAAAAAAAAATTATAATAACACTAATTACTCTAGACCCATTAACTAACGATTGACTAACCATTGACAACAATTAGTTACTAATTAGTAAATGGTAATTTGGTATTTTTTCTAGTGTTATTAAATAAATGAATAAAAAAAGTGTCTAATAACATATTACCACATTTGCCCTTACAATTTATTAATTAAATATAGTATTGATAAAAAAATCTACTTCATCTTTTCCTTCAATTTTCAGAGACGAAATCGCAACCGTAAACACACCAAATCGCAACCCTAAATAATTCTGCTTCTTTCTTTTCCACCCTGTAAGTTCCTCGGTTTTTGGTTGGCTTATTTCGTTGTCAAAACCACATTGGGATTGTTATGTAATGGGTAGCTTAGGTGATCGTGATTGACAAGTTTCTGGACATCCCAAAGGACTTCAAGAAGGTATATCACTTGACTTAACTTCTTGAAGAGATTAGTTGCACACAGACACACACACACTTTCATATGCATTTTCATGTCTCTCTTGCATATGTGTTTCCTTGATTGTATGCTTTTATGCTTTATCTCATGATTCATGTATGTTCTTAGCTATTGTACTTATATGATTGCATTTGTGTTTCTTGTTGTGTGCATTATGTTAGATTTGGTTTGGTTATTTGGAGTAATGTGTCTAGTTTCAAAAAATTGGTTTTCAATAATTTAAATGTTTTTCAAAACTGGCCATTGTATGGTCTTGTGACCATAATGTTTTACACAAAGATCCAAAATGAGTTTTGAAAACTTTTGGATACACTAGACACCCATACCTTTCCAACGGTATATTATTCGTAATATTTCATGACCATTTGAATTGGTTTTGAAATCTCCAAAGTGACCACTAAAACAGGGTACCTCTGTTTTTATCCGAATCTAACCTTTGGTCACCCAAATGGCCATAATTTTTTCTACATATATCAAAAACTCATTCTGTAAATTGGACTAGAAAGTATATTTCAATACCTTTCCAATGGTATATTATATGACTTTTTTCAATGTCTTTTGGTCATGTTTTGAGCCGCTTGAATATCAAGCTGCAGTGATGTGATTGGTTTCCGCGGGTCAGCTCGATTTTTTCATTAAGGGCAGTTTTATCTTTTCTCTTCAGATCTTTTTTTCCCTAGTATAAATATACCATCTTCTTCACCATTTCAAACCAGCAACCCATAAATTAAACCCTAGAGAGAGAGCTCGTTTTTAGAGAGAGAAAGTTTCAATCCATTGATTTCTAACTCTCCAATCAACTCCAATCTTTCATCATCTTCATCATTCATCATCATATTGACATGGGTCTTCAAGTTCTTGACTAGATAACATCATTTTCATCTCTATTTCATATATTGATGTTCTTGACCTAGGTTTAGCATTTATTACATGATTAAATGCTTGATTATTATCTTTTGATGAATGTATTGTTGAATGTATGTTGATTATATGATAAATATATTGTTGGGTATTTTTATTGAATATATGTTGAATATTTGTGAAGGAATTTTTTGGGTCTCTCTTTGATTGAGTTTATTTATGATTGCTAGCATCCTAAGTTTATATAACATCTAGCAAAATCATTTTATCAATTGATTGAGTTTGTTTGTGATAGATTGACTCTAGGGTTGCATTTATTATATGACTAAATGCTTGTCTATACAAAATGATATATGTTGAATATATGTTGAATTATTTGTGAGACTTTATATTGATTAATTTGGGTTTATTGTGATTGATTTTGATAGCTAGCATTCTAAGATTTGCATCTAGCTAAGTTTATATCATTGATTAATTGAGATTGTTTATGATAGACATTGTTCTAGGATTTGCATTTATTGGATGATTAAATGCATTGTCTCTACCACGTGAATATATGTTGAATATATTGTGAGTGATTGATTGAATGTGGTAATTTATGATAGCTAGAAATTCCATGTCATTTATGCCATCTAGCTAAGTCTTTAAGAGTATTCATTTAGACATTGATAATTGAAGTTTATTGACTTGTCATTAAATCTCTAGTTAAGCATATAGTATTATTGTCTAGCATTGTATTGCATTTTGAATATCATTACATATTCAACTTAGACTTGTATTGATCTCTTCATTGAGTTAAGTCTTGTGACTACAAGGTGTAGTGCACAAGCAAGTGAAGTCTTGCAACCAAAAGGTTGGTTGGCAAGCATTGGTCTAGGATCACTATTAAAGGCCCGCGGGGTAGAATAGATTGGGTTACGAACCTTGAAGTGTGACTAAGTTGTCAACTGATCGGTATATTTCTATACATATTTTAGGTCCCTATTTCCTATTATTTGTGCTTTGTTTTTAGGTGAAAGTAGGTATTTTATGTGTTTGTTGAGCGTGTATAGGTCACATTCCTTAGATGAAGTGTTTGAAGGTATTTTCAAGGAAAAGAGCTTAAATGTGAAGAAAAAGAGCAAAGCTGTCATCCACCGCTGTGTAGGTCGCTCTTCATGCACGACCTCCACCGCGGTACGTCCAGCGGTACATTTCAGTAGGCTTTCTGTTCTTTTCCGCGGTCCATACCGCTTCCCAGGCATCAACCTCAACCGCGGTCTATGCCGCACATTATTCCGGGAAAGGCTGATTCAGCCAGTGCAGAACAGCCAGATTGCGGGGGTCATATCTCTCAGCTCCAATTGAATTGTGTGTCCTACCACCTATGGATGGAAAGCCCCGGAGGTTTAGTTTCTGGTTCACTTTACGGATCGTAATTCCGATATTCCTAGAAGACGTTATGCCCATTTTAGTATCCGATGGTCAGATCAGTCATAATTCCGTAAATAGTGACGGGATTTATTTTGCAAGTTGTCGGAACGGGAAATATTACCTTATTGGACATGAGTGTGAGTCTTGGAAAGCAAGTTGACACCTACTCCTTATCATCCTTCAATAAGTAATCAATTTGAGTGGATTAGGAAAGAATTAAATCCCAAAAAGGTAGAGTTCCAAAAGGGAACCAATTTCCTTGTTGTTTAAGGACTTGGCTTATCATCAAAAGCCTATTTAAACCCCTGTGAACCCTAATTTCGAGAGAGAAGCCAAGGGAGGTCCCAAGCCACCAAGGGGGGCTATCCCCCATCACTCCATCACCACACATCACCTCAAGACTCATCCATCCATTGTAGAAGAAGACGAAGAAGAATTGGAGGAGCTCTTTGATGATCATATCGGGTTTTCTCTACTCAATCTCTTTTCTTTTCTTTTTCTATGATGTGTAACTAATCCCATAACTATGGAATCAATGTGAACCTTTTGTGAATGCTCATGTTTGGATTAATTATTAATTTATCAACTTAATTCTTGATTTATTCATTATGCTTAATTGTTTAATCCTCATTAGTTTTAATATTTATTCACACCATAGACCAGGGGTGAATAACTATTTGGCATGATTTTAGGGTTAAGACTATCTAAGAATTAGGGTTAGAGTATAGACCAAACCTAACTTTGATTAATGCTCTTTTGAATGAATGAATTTTATCTTTAGCATAGGCCAAGCAAAGTATAGAATTTGGTTCTTATTTCTTGCACTTAAAGGGTTTCTAATCGTTGTTTACACCATAGACCAAGGGTGAATAGTGGTTGGGAGCACGTGACTCATCCCATGACCATACGGTAATAGTCACATTAAAGACAAAGAATGAACCCTAGAATTGATTGAATCTTGTTTACAAATTAATTTCATACATTGAGTGTTCATAATTGGGGATCATTAATGACTTAGTGTTTTCTTTCCATTGATCACAACCATATTCTCTTTAATTGTTTTCTTTAGATTAATTTAATTTAGTTTTAGTTTAATCAATCAAACAAACAACATCTTTGGTTACTTTTAGTTTAATTAGAATTAAAATTAGTTTTCAATCAATAAATCTCTTTTCCTCGTGGGAACGATCCTTACTTGGCACTGTACTTATCTTCACGATTCGTGCACTTGCGAGTGAGTATTTTATAACAAGATTTTACACATCAAGTGAATTTGTGTTTATTTTATTTTTTGAGCCATTTGTTGAAATCTGCGAAAAAGTGACCTGTTTTGAAATTTTTTGAGGCAACCATTTTGTTAAAACTGTATTCATTGGCGAGGAAATAAATTTTTCCGTCTGTGCTGGGTTCATCGTTTTTTCGATACGAATCCAACGGTATAAAGAATGTGAAATTCTGAGTGGTGGTTTAAAAGTTATGATTGTTTCTTCGACCAAAGGTCATGGGCGTACCCTGTTTTTAAAATTCTGCACGTGAATGTTTTCCGTCGTCTGTTTTCTCACTTTTCCAATTCGAATTTTGAAATGTTTTCTAAATGAAAGGTGTGAGTTTGCATGTCTATTTTCTTGTGTTAAAATTTGGTTAACTTTTGTTAGTATTTTGAGAGATATGCATTAAAGAACAGATGTACATCAATTTCAAAAGTCACCAGTTTTTGAATTTTTGTCCTCCATGTTGAGATGCTTCTTTTGTGTGCTTTAAAAGCAGTAATATATGCTTAGGTTGTAAAAAATTATTCAAATAGTGGATTTGAGGACCGAAGTGGCTAAGTGGTTAGCCCGTGAGTTTTGCCCAGTTGGAGGGTTTCTCACGTACATCAACCAAACGTGTTTTTATTGTTTTCCGCATTTATTATTGTTGTTCTATGTTTGGTTGATTTGGTTATGCTTTGTGGATTAATATTGACTAATCGAAAAATTAGTAATAATCGATTAACAACCCATTCACCCCCATCTAGGTTGTATTAGACACACTTTGTGTAATTTCACACCCTTTGTTGACGGTAATTTTTTGGGTCTACGTAAAGTTGATCACGCGTCCAACAAATAATCGTTGATTGCTAACAATGCTATGGAAAGAATGAGAAAAAAGGAACATACAAGCACACTGTTTTACGTGGTTGTTAACAGCTTTTTTTACAGGGGACCAAAGAAGAATTTTCCATCAGGTTTACTCATGGCTGGACCTAAACCGAGATCATCCCAGTTCCCAGGTACCGAGAATCACTGATGCTGCGATCTGGAGAACCGCGATACTGCCACATACCTTTCTCCTTGGTACCTAGAAATATCGGTACCACGACACCCATTACTTGGTAACCTGGTACAGCGATACCTGTCCTGGACCGAACCAATAAGCATATTCTATCTATCCAGCAATGGAGAGCGATAGCAAGAAGGCTCCAGTTTGATAAGGAGGAAACCGCCCCAGTAGAAATGGACCGATACATCCCAAATCCTAGAATAATTGGACTGGTACACCAGGGATAGAGTAACGACACCCCAACTAAAGGAACGAAGCCAGCTTTTTATCCCCAGCAAGAAAGAAAAAATGAGTTGACTTCTTCGCCACTTAAAACGCCATAAATAAGACCAAGAGGTCAACCAAATCAGAATTCAAATACAACATTAATTAGAGGGATCGAATCCCGCGCCTTTAGCCCCAATCAATGTCATTCAAAGCCTAAAAAGCACTCTAATAATTCTCAATAAAGTGACTTGATTCTCAGGAATAAGGGATGGTTGGGAGATCATAAATACGGCAATTGAGGACGGGAGAAAGGATCCAAAAATTGTGAGAGGTTTCTGACCACCATTTACAGAGAAATATCCACTTATCGACTAGCACGAGAGCTCCATCGCCAACTACGTAAGAAAAAGAGAGAGAAAAGAGGGTTTTGTAATCTGGTAACCCCCACCATTGTAATAGAATGCCAAGTGATCAATACAATAGCTTTTTCCCATTTTTTTACCACATACATGTCATTCCCACCTTTTCTCTTTGTTACATTTATTTTGTCAAAATCACAATATCGATGAGATATCTCCCCCGCTGCGACCTACCGGGTTGTAGCTTGAGGGTGTTAATCAAAATTTTTCCTTGTATGAATTTTCGGTTAATGGTGGTAAAACCCCAAATTGGGGAAACGTCCACGGTTACTGGTGACGACAAGAAAAATAGTCCACTATGTGTGAGATAATTACACGTTCTAATTCTCTCTCTCTTACGTACTGGTATCTTCTAACCCTTACAATGATATTTTAGGGTCTGTTTATACATATATAGAACCCTAATTCTTGATACACAAGTAAGGAAAGTTGATGAAATTTAATGAAACTCTAACTTGTCGGAGTTGTGATTATCTTCTTTTCATGTCCCGTGTTCTCGTATTTTGAATGTATTAGATCTCTTGCCCAATTTGGGTTCTGATATCTCTAAGGAAGTGTATTTCCTTATCAAAGTATGCTTTGAGAATCCTTGTTTGAGTAAGACTCTTTCTCTACGTATTTGAGTCGTGGTTGCATTAAATTTGACATTGTCCACATGTCGCTCAACCGACCACTTACCAGACCCAGACTTCACTTTCCCCGACCGGTTACTTGACCTCAATCGGACGTCTTGACCCGACCAGTTTAGTGATTCCGACCGGATCACCTTTACCTGATCGATCTAACCATCTCAATTGAGTTATTTCTACCCGACCGTCTGTGTGCCCCGACCAGGTCTTGTGAAGTCAAGGTTTAGTTGACTTTTGACATGGCATCTCTGACTACCGTGAATCTAGGCGATCACGCTGATTTGTCGCCCCACCAGATTTTAACAATAACAATACCCTCTTAAACATTTGAACCGAGTATCTCGTTCAGCAAGAAGAATACGCTAGGTGAGGTATGTTTAACTTTTGCTTTTATTTTTATCTTGTGGCTCATTAATTCTCATTAATACTTAACAACTAAGCATTTATCTCATCCACAATCACTTGATTTTGCCCAAAGGACATGACGTGATGATAGAATCAGCGATGGATTTCTTGTCCCTCAAACGTTGCCTATCACGTGCATTGCTCAAACGTGGGATGACGTCACCATTTGCTATATATTTTCAAAAACTTTTCATTTTCCCTTTTATCACAAACTTCCTTTGCAACCTATCTTGTGAGAACAAAAACCCTAACTTCTTCGCCTCCTTATTGCTCAAATCTTCAAAAAACTACTCGTTTTCACCGAATTTTTGGTTTTATCAGCACCAAAATTCATGTCATTATCGTCTACTCAAAACATTCAGGTATTGGACCCTATTACTCATCACCGTTTTGTTGAGCTGTTTATGCGTGCTGTTGAGATAGGTGACAAAGAGAACGCTGATAGGATTGAGTTTATCTTAAGAGGACGTTCTCAGGTTTTCACTCATCTGACTCAACCCACCGCTCTTTGCATCGATTATTTGATTGCTCATCCTGAATTTCAACCTTCCCATTCTAACCAAAACATTTCTTCTATTGATACGTGTCCATAGATGTCGAGGACAACTGGCACCGGTCGAGGTGGTAAAGCTGCTGCTAAGGACTCCCCACCGACTGAGCTAAAGATCCCTTCTTGGCCATTAAAGTTGGAAGATGTCCCTAAAGGGTGCCAAGTTCATCTGTTGAGATTCTTTGCTGACTAGCCATGCGCTTTCGATTCGGAAGTAAATGCAATGACTGTCCAAGAAATTGTGAATCTTACCAGGAGTAGTGTCCGAGGCACTTCTACAGCCTAGATGTCTGGAACAAATCCCTTGCCTTGCTAACCAAAAGGAATGCAGGCCAGGCAAGTGATTCAAGCTACTAAAAAATTCTAGGAAGCCGTGCGCTGTATGTAGAGTAGAGTCTGATCAGACTGGGCTTTTCCCAGCCATTTCTAAATAACGCAGACGCCGTAAGTTCATATTGCCTCACACTTTTCATGCGTTCGATTTGTTCTTTTATTTTTTTTACCTGATAATACTTGTATTTGTTCTTCATTGTATGATCATGATATTATTGCTAGTGAGCAAGCCAAGAAAGCTAAGAGCATGGACAAAATCAGCCGAAAAGAGGTTGTTACCCAATTGGCCCGAGGAATTGCTCCCTCTGAACATGACTTAGTTGAGCATACCTACGAGCCTGATCCTAACACTTCATCAGTTTGTGCCGATCGGGAGCAGAAAGAGAAGACTCCTTTAGGGACTCAAAGATTTAGGGACTCAAAGAGGAAGTTCACCAAGGAGTCTGCTACTAGGAAGGCTAAAACAATAGTTGATGGGGAGGATGATGATCAGGAAATATTGACCGCCCTGATTTTAAGAGAGCAGTGTTCAAAGAGGAGGACTGACCGTCCTTCTACGACATCCACTTCACTTCCATCTAGCCAAGTCAGAGTGGAAGACCAGGTTCCTGCTAAGATTGATAATCGGGTTTGTCCCTGACAGATTGAACACCCCCAACCGACTGATCGACCGGCCTACATCGTCTCCTGCTCAAGTTGATCTTTCTACAAGCTAGCCTCCAACTAACCTTCCTTCCTAGAGAGCTGGCAAAGCTCCGATGCAGTTTGTAGTGAAACGCCAAATTGTCTTCACTGACTCCGATTATGATAGGGATCAGTCTGATCCTCCCGAACTTGTCGATTTTGACAATATATCTAACCATTTCTTAGATCATGTCGATAAGATATATGTGCAATCAGACCGGCCATCCAGGGTTCTACCAAACATTGATATGTCTCCCCCCGGTAGGTGATGCAGGAGCCAATTTGGCTAGCAACACCAATCAATAGCAATCTGGCTCCATACCCTTAGAGACAATTCCTGACCTTTCTCCGATCGGTGAAGGTAACGCCATTCGGGTGGTTGGTGTGCAAGGAGAGGTAAATCCTTTAGTGGATGCCAATCTTGAGGAAATTAGAGGAATCATCTGAGCTACCACGGTAACTAGCCCGACCACCATAGGCTTGTCCCCAGTCAGTTCCCTACCTTTAAGATAAGATGAGATAACTCCCTAAACTACTTGCTCTGTATGGGGGACTAACTTGTACCAGCAACATGCATCCTTCATGAGTAGAGCTCAATCTAAACCCTCTGCCTATTCAAGCTCATAAGGACAGTTGATCGACCCCCGTTGACATGTTAAGCTCCATGCTTGATGGCAAGGGATATATCGGGGAAGGATATTGAAAGGAAGCCAAAGTTTCTAGCAGCTTCGAGCGAATTCGTGCAGTCTTCAACAATGGTGTATATATGTGAGTACCCCACATCCTTTATCTTTAACTCAGACCTACCATCATACTCCTTATTCCTTTTTACAGGCTGTGGAGGAGTTGACTCAAGCTCTGATCACTCAAGATAGACAGGCGATTTCCCGACTAGAGAAGGAGCTCGCTGAATAGAATGAAGTGCTCAAATCCGCTTCAACTAGGGAATCGAAGATAAAACAGTCATATGAAGAGGAATTGAAACAGGGTGATGTGACTGAAGACACTTTGAGGAGATCGCTGGCCAAAGCCCAGAACAGGGTCTCTGTGGCAACTGAGAATGTCAGTGAGCTTTCTTCAAAGAATGCTGAGTTAGATGTGAATATAGCTAAGGCTGAATTGCATTGCACCGAACTCGAATCCAGGGCTATTTTGGTTGAGTAAGAAGCTACCAAGCTTGAAGAAGAGGCAAAAATTGCCAAGGATACTCTGCCACTCCTCAGCACTTCATGCTTGAGTTGCAACAGAAATCTGATGAGGCTAAGCTACATTATGAAAAGCTAGTTGAAGATTTGAACCAACAACAAGTTAGCATGCAGGTGCTCTCACAAGAAGCCAGATTGGCCTTTGAAATCCAAACTGTTGATGGATATAAGAGCTCTCCTACCTTTGAAGTTGTCATGTTAAAGGAGCTAGAGTAATGGCTCATTACTGCTTGAATGTTCTTTAGTGCCAATGAGCGATCTACCGGAGAGGCTTGCCAAAAATGGGACAAAACGATCCAAAGGCACAAAACTGATTCCCTGGAGGCCATTAGAAACCAAAGAATACGATGGAGGGCCTATTCTTTCCTGTCCCATGTCTCTTGTATTTTGAATGCATTAGATCTCTTGCCTAATCTGGGTTCTGATATCTCTAAGGAAGTTTATTTCCTTATCAAAGTATGCTTTGAGACACCTTACTTGAGTAGGACTCTTTCTCTACGTATTTGAGTCGTGGTTGCATTGAATTCAACATTGTCCACGTGTCGCTCAACCGACCGCCTACCAGACCCGACCCGACCAGACTTCACTTTCCCCGACCGGTTACTTGACCTCAATAAGACGTCTTGACCTAACCAGTTTTGTGATTTCGACCGGATCACCTTCACCCGATCGATCTAACCATCTCAATTGAGTTATTTATACCCGACCGTCTGTGTGTCCCGACCAAGTCATATGAAGTCATCTTAGGTCAACTCAGGTTGGTTTAGTTGACATTTGGTGGCATGGCATCTCTGACTACCAGTGAATCCCGGCGATCTTGCTGATCTGTCGCCCTACCAGATTTTACCTATAACACCCTTCATCTTATTTACCATCACAATCTCATTCAAAAACATAAACAACAAAAATTATTTAAAAAATTTAGAGAAAAAAACTTATAATAGAGATTCTACATTGAGGATATGTGGTTTCAGATCTCTTTCATTTTTGTTAGAGATCTAGAACAAAAATCTTCATTAATGGAGAATTAGGATCTCCTCCATTTTTGGAAAAAATCTGGAACCAAATCTCCATTAATGGAGATATGTCATCTCCATTAATAGAGATTTTAGATTTCCTCCTATGGAGATCTAGTTCTCCCACATTTGATGTCCATGGAGATCTTATTTTGTATAAGTTTACTGATTTTTTTAATTATTTGATTTTTATCCTTTTTTTCAAAATTTTCCTATTTCTTTTTGATAGTTATTTGATTTTTTTATATAAATATTTTTCTGAATTTTAATTCATTAATTTATTTAATATAATATTTCTAAATACTAGAATAAGGGCAAAACAGACATTATCCATTTTCCATAATTGACTAATGGGTGACCACCATTAGTCAACGGGTCAAGGAAAGTTTAATATCATTATGATTTTTTTTACCAGTTTTAATATAATTATTCATATAACCAGGGTAAGTTTATATAATTTGCCCATAAAAATGGGTATACAAATAATTTTTCTTTGTGTGGCAATATCTGCACCATTTGGGTTAATTATTTGGTTGTAATGTTTAGAGATGCACATTTTCCCCCGGATCCCCAAATCCCCACGTCCCCGTCCCCATCCCCATTTGGGGAAATGTTTTTGGGGGAAAGTGGGGAATGTGGTGGGGATGAGGTTGATTTTGTATAAAGTGTGCATTACAAATATATTATGTATTTGTAATGCACACTTTATGATTTTATTACGTATTTGTAATGCATTAATGGATTTTAGTTTGTATTTGTAATGAGATATTCTTTTTTTAATTTATAATTTTTAATCAAATGGGAGAATGGGGAAACAGGGAAACAGGAAAACGGGAAAAAATGGGAAAAACGGGAAAAACGGAAAACTGGGGTTGGGGATGAATATACCTCCCCCAAAATTCTCCATCCCCATTTTCTCCAAATGGGGAAATTGGGGGATGAGGGAAGGGTCTGGGAAGTGGGGATGGGGATGGGGATAGGAGGACCTATATCCATCCCCATTCCCCAAATGTGCATCTCTAGGACTAATGTTGCATAGTATTACTCTTAAATGATAGCATATTTACAAATAAAAACAATTTTGAATCAAAATAAAATCCAGCAATAGTAGGGGTCTGAAAATAACATTTAATTTGTGTGAGAATTTTCTGTAATTATAAAAAACGTAAGAGAGGTCGTTCAAATTGTCTCTAAACAGTTACTTTTCAGCTCTCTCTCTACTATAAAAAACCCTAATTTTACTTGAACATAAAATCTGTATCCGTCTCTCTCAATTTCCATATAAAGCTTTGGTTTTTCCGGCGCTCTAGTGAAGACGATTGTTGGGTAAAATCAATTTGTGCTTTCTGGTTCTTTAATTTTCGCGACCCTAATTTGTTGGGTTTGAAAAGAAATTCATTGTAATCGTCGACTTTTGCAGGAGCCTACTAGTCTGCGCAGAGCAGCGACGGCAACAGCAGCAACTCGAGTATACTCCACTGAGACACACCCAGGTGCCTTTTTTTTTTTTGAATCGATCGTTTACAAGATTGGCTCTTTTTCGATTTTTATAGAGACCCGTGAATTGAATTGGTGTAGGACTGTTGGCTGAGGTGATTAGATCTTGATTTGTTAAAAGAGGAAGTGTTTTTAGGTTTGAGGAGATCAAAATCGTTGTTATTCTTGTTAAATATGCTAAATATGCTAATTCAGTGGGATTCTGGGATTTTAGAGTAATGATATAGTTTTGGATTTTTTTTTGTCTTTTTGATGTTTGTAATTCTATACTATGGTTTTAGCTGTGGATGAAAAAGTCATTAAAGCATCTACATCTAAGGTTTAGAGAGTGTTTTCCATGGAAATAGCGATAGAAGACCGAGTTACTTTGGACAAATTATATACTCGTATATTTCATATCTGCTTCTGATTTATATATCATTGTTTAATCTTTGGGCATGCAGGACTACTTGTTATCTGCCAGATTCATTGTTGTAACGGAGTATAACCAGTATGGAGGACTGGGGTAATATAACCGACTTCAGATTTTCATTTTATTTGTTATCAAATGATGGTTATCTTCATGCTAATTTTATACTATTGCTATTTGCTACTATACAAAGCTGTATATTAATATTTTATCATCCAGCGAGTTAAAAATTCAACTTATGGGAAATATGGATTAGTGATGTTTTATATTACTACTGTTGTTGTTCTCGTCATGTTGTTTTTGTTGCTCTAAATGGGGTAGTTTGAGGATTGTGCCAGACTAAGGTTTTGGATAGTTTTAGTTATTTCACGGCGATGGAATTTTTTTACCATGAAATGATCATCGATCATCATATTGCTAGTAGCACTCTGATTGCAGTTTAGATCAGTATCTTCAGTATAGATGATTTTGAGAGTCTGTTGTAGCAATGCATAGCACTAATTAGACTTTATCATGCAATGGGAAAAAAATATGACTTATGGGGAGTGTGGTTTAGTATTCATTATCACTATTATTTCTTCTTGTTGTCATTGTCATTGTTGTGCTAGGTAAAGATTGTGCAAAGTAGATAATCCAAGAAACTTGTCAACAATGTATTGTTCAATAAACTAATGTAATTTCATTTCCTTGAGATACTGAACTTTCATGATATTCAAATATAGTAATAAGTTGATACAAAGCTTTGCTAAAGTTTTACTTTATGAACACTAGCTAGCTAAGTGTCTTACTTTAGAGTTCTCTATAAAGTTTCATTACTTCCTGATAAAACATTATTGTCGATGTTTCACTTGAGGTTGTCACTTTTCTTTTTTTGTGAACACCTAAGTTGAAAGTTTCATTCAGATATGATTTTTCATGTTGGCTTCTAAATTGCAATGAAGTCCCATGTCCTTTTTGTATTTTGTATTTTATATTTTATACAAAGACTACAATTTATCTCAACTCCAAGAAAACATGCATTTGTTTCAGAGGATGAGCAAATTCCACCTATTGATTTAAAGGAACCAGCTAAAATTAGATGGGATGACGAAGATGTGGATGAAGATGATGTGAAGGAATCGTGGGAGGATGAAGATGAGCCTGCTCCAGTATGTTTTATGATATAATTATATTGTAGAGTTGTTATTCATTTACCGCCATATGCTTTTTTTCCCGCTCATCAATGAATGAGTGGACTAGATTAGAGCATTGGTTCCTTAAAAATGTTTTTTGAGCAACTTTTGCAATAGGAAATACTAGGAATGTTGAGCCCGTAGTCATTTAAGTAATTGAGTGTAAAGTACTTACAATTTAGCAACTCGCCATACTCTGAATTACCATCATTTATTAAACACATACATTCAAAACTAAAACTTTTCTTACATTAATAATATTTTTCATAAATAGCTGCTCAACAGGTAGATCTCTCTCTAAATTATTTTTTATAGCCTCCAAAATTTAGGTTAACCACTTAAGGTGTGCATGTCTGTTCAAGTGCATTTTTTAAAAGTTGGAACATCTCAGCTCTTTTAAAGTGTCAAAATATCAAAATTATGGGTGGGGCCAACCGGTCAAGTCCAAGAGGCGTAATTGTCAAAATAATGCTTTGCATATGTTCAATCATTTTTATTGGCAGAGAAGACATCTCCAGTTTGATGAATATAAAGCGGGGTCTTGTTGTTGGTCCTTGGGGCATTGGCTCAAATATATAACTAAAGGAATAAGTCTGTAATTTTGTGAATATAATTGGGGTTTTGTTTTAGTCCTAATACGTATCCAATATTTTTTACAACTTATCCAAAATTTGGGAAACTGCATGCGTTGATGATCTATAATGAACTGTAACAATAAACCAAAAGCCAATAATAATATCTAGAATATGTATAATTAAGTAGCAAATTCACCCTGTATTTTTGGTGGTTCTCTTTTTTGTCTTAGTTATTTAATATTTCAATGCAATGTTTCAGGTAGCTCCAGCACAACCTCCTGAAAAGCCCACGAATAAACCTGCAACAAAAGCTCCTGCAAAGAAAGAAAAACCTGTTGAGGTAGCAAAGGAAGAGCCATTGGATCCTGTAGCTGAGAAGCTTCGCCAGCAAAGGTAGAAGGTTAACATTTACATTTCTATTAAATTTAGGAAGAACATATGCTATTTCACATGAACTGTAGCATTGTTATTCATATTTCATAAGGATGTAACAAGTTGAGCTGAACAGAGTGGAGTTGAGAAAAACTAAGCTAGAGCTTGTTCAAGCTTGATTTGATGAGTTTGAATTATTGTTTGAGCTAAACACTTTCTTGATCATCCTTAAATAGGTCATCTCTAGCCTGGTTTATGAGCCACATCAAGTTCAAGATTAACTCAATACGCTCATTATGATCTATTGAACTTGAGCTTGAGCTGGAGCTCTCAACTTACCTCATTGTTGAAAATTTATCATCTTAGTTTATTCCTTTAGAATTTGTACAGCATGACATCTAAGTCAATAAATGTTGAGAAAAATGGAATAGCCAAAATAGGCATGTTAGATTATAATTTCGTTCCTTGTATATTCCTAAATCCTAACAAGGTGTGATAAGACTAAAAACTTTAATAATGTAGGATAGTATTTAATTTAGATTTTTTTTTTATATTTTCGTAGAATTCAATCTTCTTTCTTTTTTAGGATTTATTTTCCATGTTTGTTTCATTTTTAATAAGTTAGTTTTATTTTGTTGAAAACAAGTGTTTTAAAAGGATTTGTTTGTATTCGTGTAGGATTAGGACTAGTTTATTATGGATAGAAGACTTGTTGTCCCTTTTGAATATTTCTATGATTATTCAAAAGAATTTTCCCTTTAGAAACTTTTTGTTTCTTTATTTTTACCATTTTCTTTTCGTCAATTGTTATCAGAGATTGGTCTCTACCTTCCTTTTGATGGAGTGCAACAAAAATACCACTTGACAAAGAAAAAATGATTAAATAAAGGAACATGAAGTTTTTGAAAGGGAAAGCTTTTATTGAATAATAATAAAATGATGATTTTAAAGAAATATAAAGCCTCTATATATAATGGATTAGTCCTTGTAACCAAAAATTATGTTCAACACTTCAACATGCCAAGATCAACTCGAACAAATTATGAATAAATTGACATTCTAAAAAGTTCTGCAGGTCAAATTTTATAAATTTCTTCCTTTTCTGTATCTTTTTGTTTGTTTGTGTGCCTCCTCCCATGATATTTTCTTTGTATTAAGGGTTGCCTAACCTTTTTGCATTCCTTATATTAAAACTTTGCCGTGTTGCAAAAGGAAATATGATTTGATGAAGTGAATCTGTAAATGTCATTTGTCTTCAAACGCATGGCTCTTAATGATATCTATAATTTGTTTTGTTCCACTTTTGTTGTATCTTGGTTTGTTGATGAGTATTGGCTAAATTGCTATCTAAACCGTCTTCAACTGAGGACAGTTTGGAGTATCGGTTTACTTTGTCTGTTTTGATCTGAGAGAAGCTTTAGATGTTTAGAATTGGCTATTGTTAAGTGGCTGAGGTTTAAGAGATGGGCATGAGAGAGACAGAGAGAGAGAGAGACAGTTATGTGTTTAGCAGCAGCCAAAGAATGAGCTTTTAGGGTTTGTTTGGTGTATTTATGGGTGGGCATAGTCAGGGAATATTTGCGATTAATTAGGGTTATAACGGCGAAGCAATAGGGTATGGTGTGAGAGAGCTATTTGGATAGGGTGGGTTGCTTCTAAATTTGACTTATATCATACTGATATTTTTGAATTCATATGCAAGGAAAAACTGATTCTTAGAATAAGATTTATGAGAGTAACCCTTAGGGTTCGTTTGGTACGCGGGATGGGACGGGACAAAGTGGGACAACTTGTTCTTGTCCCCGCGACCTTAGCATGGGACAGGACGGGACAAGGTGGGACCTTAATGTCTTTTAACTCTTAATTGATCATTAATACTCGCACTTAATTTCATAGAGCCTTAATTGCTTTAACTTACGGTTGATCTTTCATGTAAAATTGACTTATTTTTAGTCTGCAATATTGAATCGGTATAAGTGTCAGGGCTTGGTTAGAATGATGGGTACATGATTATGCTATTTTTATTTACACTTCTAATTTTGATCTTGTGAGATGTTTGATTCACATGTATCCGCCATGCGTTAAATAGATAAAAAAATAAATAATTTCATTGTGATGTAGCCCACAAATCTACATGAAAGGCTTAATCAGTTGTTCAAACATGTTTGGAATTTATCCAGTTTTTCTGAAGCCACCTTGGACAGTTAGTAATTTATGAAGTGAAATTAGTACCCACTTGTCTTAATATGCCACTTGTCTTAATATGCCAAACATGTCAAACAATAGCTGGTCAATAGAAGTATACTATACATACCATGTATATTTTTTGCGGCTTGTCTTATGTTGTAGGAGGGGGTTCTTACTGAACTTTTGTCCTCTCTAATAGGCTAGTAGAAGAAGCGGATTACAAGTCCACTAAAGAACTGTTCGGTAAGAGTGGTGATGAGAAGACCCTGGATAATTTCATTCCCAAATCTGAAAGTGACTTCTTGGAATATGCAGAGCTCATTTCTCACAAGCTTCGGCCATACGAGGTTTGTTGAATTATCTTCTTTTTGTTTTTGGACAGAAGGTTGCATAGTTTCTGATTAGGCCAAGTTAATTTTTCAATGCAGAAAAGTTTTCATTATATAAGTCTACTCAAGGCAGTAATGAGATTATCAATGACTTCTTTGAAAGCGGCAGATGCAAAAGATGTTGCATCTTCCATCACAGCAATTGCAAATGAAAAGCTAAAAGCAGAGAAAGAAGCAGCTGCGGGTAAAAAGAAGACAGGTAAACATCTTACTTAATTTGTTTTGACTTTTAATCGGTATTAATGCCAATGTTCAGTTATTTGCTTCAGTGATATTTGTATTCTTGAGTGGAAATATTGAGTTTGGAAAGTTATTACAACACTTGGCTTTAAATGTAAAATTTAGACTGATGTCTTTCAATGTATTGGGTGTACAGATTGTGATGATCCCCAAAAATGAGAATATGGATAATCTAGAATCATTAAAATTTGTGCAAGCAATTTGGAAAATTAAGAGTTCAATTTGTGCACCATTACATCACATATAAATATGCTTGTGCGAAATACATCTTGATTTACACTTGTATCAAACACTTGTCACTTTTTTTTTAAGATGGCCTATTTTTTTAACATTGATTTATTCTTGGATATTGTCTAATTTTTTTTTTTTTTTTTTTTTTTTCTGTTCTTACTCTTTGGACTGGACATTAAAATGTGCTAACAAATTGGGTTATGAATTGCTCATTTCAGGTGGGAAGAAAAAACAGCTCCATGTCGATAAGCCAGATGATGATATGGTTGTGGGCGGTCAGTATGATGCTCTTGATGACTATGATTTCATGTGAATTTTCTTGGTATCTGTTTCATTTTAGTGTTCCATCTAGAAGTACAATAGAATACTCCGTACCTTACGTTGAACGAGAAAAAAAGGACCCAACGGCTTCTGTTATTGTCTCAATTTGCCGATAATATATTTTTAGTGAGCCTTGCAGATGTGAAGGACGTAAAACTGCACTCACTGAAACGATGAATGATACGAACATTTGTCGTCCAATTTTTATTCGTTTTTTTTAGTGTTGAAAGTGTCCATGGGAATTTGATTTGGTGGTTCATTTAAACATTATTGAGAAATTTTATTACTTTTCCAGTTGTGGAAGTAGTTCTTGTCATAATTTATGTTTACATTGGTTTGAGGAAAATCAATAAACACCCTTGGTGTTATTTTAAAAAATTTTGTGCTCTTAATTTGATAATTCAAAGTCTCTATGAGAGGTTTGATCACCATCCCCGGATTGGATTGTGAATGATAGAATGAAGTGATGCCAATAGCTCAAACCTATCAAAAGGTTTGCTCTCATTGAACAGAGCTTGTGGCATCAACCATTGGGAATTACTATATATCATGATCCATTTTGATTCAGCAGTGTAGTACAACAAGATGGTTGATACCTCTTGTGTTGAGTATTCTGCAATCAGTTTTAACAAGTTTGTGAATAGAAACTGTCATTTGCAAAAGCATAAAAATAGCCATGAAAATAGCAAGAAAAACACGTCTTGTAGTTTGCACTTGTTTCACCAAGTACATTTTATCTGCTCCGGGTTCCAAAGCAGGAGACAATATAATAGTTTATGGAGCTACAAACTTGTAATTGTTTTTCATAACAAAATGATATTAGTTGCTTAATGTTTAGTGGCAAAAAATTTTCCACCTACTCACGTCTCACTAGTATGCAAGCTAGAGTACAACTGCTACACCAAGAAGAGATGGGCAATATCACAATTCACAAAGTAAATTATGTTAAGCTCTCTAGTACTTCTTTTGAGAATCAACTTTTAGTATTAGGGGCCGTTTGGTATGGAGTCATCTTTATATGGGAATGAAAATCTCATAGCATTCTCATGTTTGGTAAAAGGTTTGGGTTTTCTGTTTTCCAGGAAAGTGAATCCCATGGGAATCACATTACCCTCCCAGGGGGTAATGTGATTTCCATCTTAATAGGTGGGTTTCAGATTACCTTCCATTTGATTCCCACCGTGGGACCCACCCTCATTAAAAAAAATTATTTTTATTTTATTTTCTCTTCTCAGTTCTTCCCGATGATTCTAAAAATTAACATAAAAAATCCTCAATTTTATTTTCTTACACTTTCTCACTATCCAAACAACAAATTTTCAGACCAACTAAACGATACCCAATTTTATTTTCTTACACTTTCTTACTACCCAAACACCAAATTTTCAACCAACTAAACAATACCCAACTTCATCTTCATCAAAACAAGATTTGGGTTTGCTCAAACAACATCAAACACCATTACCAACACAAAAAGAAAAAAACACTGCAGCAAGTTCTGGGTTTGTTCGATGATGACGACGACGACGAAGAGCTTCAATGATGACGACGACAAAGATCCCGGCCGGACGAAGGCAACAACGATGAAGATCTCGGCCGGACGGAGGCGACGATGACGAAGATCCCGGCTGGAGGCGACGACTACGACGATCCAGGCTGGAGGCAACAACGACGACGTGGAGGCAAGGAGGACGACGACGACAATAGGTGAAAGATCTAGGTTTTTTTTTCTTGAAATGGGTCTCTTTTCTTGAAGGAGATAAAAGATGGATTTGGGTTTTTTTTTTTTCTTGAAAGAGATCAAAGATGACAAAGATAAATAGGTGGGTTCATTTTTTTGTAAGGATTTCGAATTTTTTTTAATTTTTTAGTTTTTAATAAAAAAAAAAAATCTAATTCCCATGTACAACCAAACACTATTACCTAATATTCTCAGGAATCCGACATAATATTCCCATACATAACCAAACACATGTATACAACTTTCTCAGGAATCACATTACTGGGTCTCACTTTCTCAGGAATCACATTATTTTGATTACCACATACCAAACGGCCCCTTAATGTGGAGAATCTATGGATATATCATATAAGGGGAATTACAGATTGGTCCTTATGTTTTAACGAAACATTGTTTTTTTACCCGACTTATGTGTATTAGAGTCATTAGTCCTCATCTTTTTGGAAATGCATCAAAAAAGTCACTCTGACCAAAATATTGACAGTCAACGTTAATAGAAGTGTCAAAAAGACGGTTTTACTCCTAAGCAATGCAAAAAGACTGAAATGCCCCTCTAACAATTACTCTTAAACCCTACGAAAAGACTAAAATTTCCCTGAAACCCTTTGACAGTTAATCAGAAAATTAAAATGAATTTATCAAGAATTGAACCCTTGACCTTGTGATTTAAAGTCATAAGCTCTAACCAGCTGAGCTATTACAACTCACTGTTAGTAATTTGTTGATTTAAATGCATATATAGTTATATAATTTGTTTAAAATAATGTAAATCTGTTTATATAATTTAAAATAAAATCACATATATATATATATATATATATAATTTGAAATAAAATCATATTAATAATAATATATCAAAAAAGATTTATGAACAAGAAAAAGAAAACAAAAGGAAAAAAATATTTAAATTTTACCCTTTTCAGTTTATGGACTTTGATTTTCTGGGTTTTTTTTTTCTTTCTCAAATCGAATTAAAATCTTTTTTGAAATGGAAAAAAAAAAAGAAACAAAAGGAAACCTAGAAAATCAAAGCCCGTTCTTTTTTTATTTAATTTTTTCCTTTTCAAAAATTATTTTATTTCAATTTGATAAAAAAAAACTCAGAAAATCAAAGTCCATAAATTGAAAAGGAAAAAAATTAAATGTGTTTTTTCCCTTTTGTTTTCTTTTTCTTTTTCTTTTTCATAAACTGTTTGATATATTATTCTTAAATATAATTTTATTTCAAATTATATATATGATTTTATTTTAAATTACATATATATGATTTTATTTCAAACTATATATATATATATATATATAAATAAATGCTTTTATTTTAAATTATATAAACAGATTTACATTATTTAAACAAATTATATAACTATATATGCATTTAAATCAACATACTATTAACAATGAGTTGTAATAGCTTAGTTGGTTAGAGCTTGTGACTTTTAATCACAAGGTCATGGGTTCAATTCTAGATAAAGGCATTTTAATTTTCTAATTAACTGTCAAAGGGTTTGAGGGGTATTTTAGTCTTTTCGCAGGGTTTAAGAGTAATTGTTGGAGGAGTATTTCAGTCTTTACGCATTGCTTAGGGGCAAAACTGTCTTTTTGACACTTCTCTTGACGTGGCTTTTTTGACGCATTTCCAAAAGGGTGAGGATTAATGACCCTAATACACATAAGTCGAGTAAAAAAACAATGTTTCCTTAAAATATAAGGACCAAACTATAGTTCCCCCTATCATATATATGATGAAGTGATTGACATTTTCAATTAATGATATTTATTGTAGTTGACTCATCATCTTGACATCTCCTTCTTTGCTTCACCCAAAACGATACACCCAAAATATAAGAAAATGTATGTTTGGGTGAAATTTGTATGTAAGCATTATTTAATTTTTTGTATTAAATACACAAGGGTTGTTTGTTTTTTTGTCTGAAGACTGAACAGTCCTGAATTTTTCTGAAGACTGAATAAGAACTGAAATCTGAACTTGAATGGCATGTTTGTTTGTTTGTTTGTTTTTTCCTCACATCTGAATGTATTGTCAACATGTTTGTTTTTTAAAAGTAAAATTGTCTGAAACTAAGTAATTTTACATTTATACCCACGTTAAACAATTATACATATAATATAGAATAAAAACAATCAAAAAATAATAATTATATATGAACACATATGATGATGATTTTCTTCTTCAATTACAAATAAACTTCATTTTTATTAAGAAAAAAAAATGTTTTTTTTTTCAAAAAATAAAAGCGACAGTAGGAAAACTCACACAAAACACTCTAAAAAAATAATATATAAATACATCACCCTAATATCATAATAAAGTATTTATATTAAACATCAATATGAGAAGTGATTAAGGTTTTTTATTTATTTTTAAAGCCATTTAAAATAAACAATATATTAAAATAAAGATTTTTGTACCATATATAATTATGATGAAATTGGAAATATGTTATATATAGGGGATAATATCGGAAAAAAAGATTTTAGATTGCATTTAATGCAATTCAGTGATTTGCAAGTGAAAAGTCAGGATTTTTTACTTTTTATTTTAAGTTGTTTTTTGACATTTTAAAATTGTTTTTTGACATTTTTAAGTTGTTTGACCACTTATAAAAACAAACAAAACAACTTAATAATTATGATTTAGACATATTAAGTTTTAAGTGGAAAAAACAAACGTCCCCTAAGTATAAATAAACGAAGTATGAATAACGTATCTCGTAATGAAACTAAGAGCTTGTTTGGTTGGGTTTTTGAAAAACCTCTATTGGTATAGTAGATCTATTAAAAATAGAGTTTTTGAAGAAAAATAATTATAGTTGTTTGGTTGGTAGATTTTTTTAAAAATAATCTATTTGGAGAAGCACCTCCCAATGAGCTTTTACATAGTAGAAGTTTAAACTCTACTAGCATATACTCAAATTAAAATAGACAATCTCAAAAGCCCAACCAAACAGCTCTAAAAAACTCAAATAGATATTTGTAGTCCTTTTGAGACAGTAGAAAGTTCAACCAAACAAGCACTAAGCCTATGGTATCATAACCTGAAATAATTTGAAAAACATAAATAAGAAATTAGCAATCTCTATTCTCACGCCTTCTCATATGCTCTAATGGAAGACAAAAGTTTATTAATCCCATTAGTGAGTGAGAGAGTAGGGAACATATATATAGTATTACACTTTTGAATCATAACTCATAAATACGATTAAAATTAGGCTCACACATAAAATAGTTCATACCAAGTTTTACACTGTGATAGTACAGAGAAGTTGGTTTTGTTTGATTGAAATGTGTTGGCATGAGAGGGCTCGTTTGTTGTAAAAAATACAAAGTGGATTCTAATTGGATCAAAGTATGATCGAATAAATGCGAACGTTATATATGTTGAATATATAAATTTAATTAAAAATTTTAAGTCGATACAGCTTGGATTTTTCAGCCTATGAACCAATATTAGATTTATCAATGGCTTCACAAAAGCAAAAAACCAACTTAATAAAAAAGAGATTTTGCATTCCTTTTAGAAAGAGAAGCATTTCAATCCTGCTGTTTCAGAGAGAACTGAAGATATGAGGTATGTTCAGTCCTACCAACAATGGTGGAGAGTCTGAAGATGATAAGAAACACACTACTCTTCAATCTTCATTAACAGTGAACTTCTACTATCATAAAACTAAAAATTTCACACAAACATCATATTTGTTTCTTCGGTCATCGAAGATGAAGCGATCCCAGTTTGATTGTATGAGCTCTCCCAATTCCTTCCATCATACTGCTTAATCTCAACATGAGACAGAGTGCCCGGATCCACGCACCTCAACGTAACAGCAATGCCATCTGGATTTGACCGTGGAATATAGAATGAAGTGATGCCACAAACCTTACAGAATGTATGCTTTGCTGTATGAGTGCCGAAAGTGTAAGTTGTAAGAAACTCTTTGGAATCTCCCAATAGCTCAAACCTTTCGGACGGGACTATGAAATTAATATTTCCTCTCATGGAACAGTCAGAACAGTTGCACTTCCAAGCTACAACACTGTTTGGTGCTTGGACTCGCCATCTTACTCTCCTGCAGTGGCATCCGCCGTTATGAATTATTATGTCGTGATCCATTCGACAGCACTCTGAATTTTCAGTAGTACACGACAATGTTGTCAATCAGTTTAACAAATCAAGCTGTCACTGCAAAGCAAAAGGGATAACAGAACATAACTAAATCTGTTAAAATTATAGTAAAATCATGAAATACAAAAGCAATTTTCTTTTTATAAAATAAGGCAATGCAATTACGCTGCACTGTACGACCAAAGTAAACATATTTTCAAGGATGGCTACAAATATTATGCATCGAAGAAAATAGTTAAGCCTATTCAAAAATCTAATAACAGAATTTAAAACAATGGTAAGGCACAAATGGCAAAAACATTCTGAAATTCAACACCACAAGTTCGACAGTGTACAATATATGATCTAAATTGAACCGTCATGGGATTAGAAATCTCAACAAAATGGAAGAGGTAGATGTTATTAGTAAGAGAGTAAATACCATTTCATGATTCATCTGTAAAGTTTGTCACATTGATAACAATATGCGGTTACAAAATAGGCTACTTTACCTTATTAACACTCGGTTATATTCAATATCAAACCGCATAGCTACAGGTTTTGATAAACTACAAGACAATATTGTGCTTTCTTGGACACATTTTCTTGACTTTTGAATCACAATATAATTTCCAGGGTTGCCCTAGAATGTTTTAAGTTTCTTTTAGTTGTAGAAACAGATTGGTTAGTGAAAAAATTGGGTCGAATCAACCGCAGAGCTGATTGAGTTGGTTCAGTTCAAGATCATAACATTGTAGAACCAAACTATATTCTAAAGTTATGAAATTACGTACTGCATACAACCTTAATCCAAAATCGGTTCAACTGTACTCCATGAGGTGCATCCCTCCTAAATAAGTCAAATCAACCATGAAAGGTACCAAGAAAAAGCTAGTTTTGAAGTTAAAGTTGCATGTATGATGTACTGAAACTGGACTTTGATGTGATCAAATCAAATATACTGGAACACCAACAGATCAAATGGAAAACGTGAGAAACAAATTAAAACCCACTTTAGAAACAGATCGAACACATCAAATAGTAAAAGAAGTTAACATTTTGAAATCTCGCTTGAGACAGAATTTGAGTGATAGAGAAGGAGTTTTCACCTGGGATTGAAAAGAAATTGTCGTGTCGAGTTTCTGATGTTGAGAAAAGTTACAACCGAGCTTGAATTGAATGGCCCAAAAGTTAGATCATCAACTGGCCGACAAGGCTAATTTCTTCTAGAAAATGGAGAATTGCAGATACCTACCTCATGTTTGAACATTTTTCAAAACAATTTTCTTTATTTAATTCTTGATGAAAAATCCTCTTTTTGTATACCAAAAATATTTTACAATTTCAAATTTTGTTCAAAGTAATCAAATAGAGCCAGAAGCAAGAATTGACTTGAAGCCAGAAAAACTTAAACTTTACATGCATGTAGTTTGAAAAAACAAAATTTATACATATTGTCATGTTATGACTTATGAGAACATACAAATTGTGGTTTTTTGAAAACTAAATAATTTTTTTTAAAAGAAAACTAAATAATATTCAAGGACACATAAGACATACATCAACTAAAAACACCAAACACAACCATAATCCAATGTGATTCAGTAATAAATGACACTTATTCTGTCTTACAATGTCTCATATTCGAGTCGCCGTTATATATATAAACTAAAAACACAGAAAAATCCCCATTAGTTTAAATGGTCAGTAAACTTATTGTTAAAAATGTCCAAATTGTTGTACTAGTGACTTTTTACCACTTGTGTACAATACACAAAATATCTCCCCATTTAATCCACCGCCTCCCTCTTGCCTATAAATATATCTCTTTTCTTTGTAAAATAGCTGATCACACAAAAGTCAATTAATACAAAGGTTAGATGAATTGTTCATTCATTTTCTCTGCTCTCACTCTCGTTTCTCTCTCTTCTCTCTCTCTCTCACTCACTTTTCTTTCTCTTCATCTGGGTTCTTCAATGTTCTTCAAATGTTCTTATATTATTTTTTATTTAGTTTATAAAAGGTTATCAGGACGAATGTATGTAAGTAGAGAGGATCTTCTGATGAGTGATTTACTTATATTTTAATATTCTTGATCTATATTCAGTTCTGTATAACAAGATGGTTTATGTCGTCAATGGAACCTATATATAGTTCTGGATTTATTTATTTATACCCATTTATTTTTATGCACATATCAAGTGATCTCATGACCCTGTAAGGTGATCTTATGACCTTGAAATCATTTATTTTTATGTAATATATGAGACTGGCATATGATGTGTCTCGGGACTAGGTTTATGCTGTGTCTCCAGATAAATTGTTTAAATATTTGTATTATTTAATTATACGTAATATATGAGATCGGCCAGACCGACTAAATAGAACTTAAAGTTTCTGGAATTATGATATTTAAATTGACACGGTTTTGAAACCGATGAGAACCTGGAGTTCTGGATCCAATGTTATATACATAAATGCCATACTTCATTATTTGGAACCTGGGGTTTTCAAACCCATTCAGAATCTGAAGTTAGCTCATACATATGAAGTGATATGTTTATATATCATTTATTTGAGAGAGTGATCTACACATCCAACAGGATGCTGTGAATATCATAAAAAGATTTAAGATCCTAATATCATGTATAATGAAATTGGAAATAATTTTTTATCCATTTCATACACATCAACAGGATGCGGTGAATATCATAAAAGGATTTAAAATCCTAATATCAAGTATAATGAAATTTGAAATAATTTATCTATTTCATACACATCCAACAGGATGTTGTGAGTATCATAAAAATGTTTAAGATCCTAACGTATAATAAAATTGGAAATAATTTATCCATTTCATACACATCCAACAAGATGTTGTGAGAATCATAAAAATGTTTAAGATCCTAACGTATAATGAAATTGAAAATAATATTTTCAAACACATCCAACAGGATGTTGTGAATATCATAAAATGATTTAAGATCCTAATATAATGTATAATGAAATTAGAAATAATTTATCCGTTTCATACATACTAGACAAGAGAGAAGAAAAAGAGGTGTATGCAGAAATTGTGTGAAGAACACCACTGCGCAATCTTGATCAAACATCGACATCTCATTCGTCTGAGATCAGTTTAGGCTGAAATTTAGTTAGCACATTCTACTCTTGTAGTTCTTAAATCTAAAAGGTGGGATTGTCAATCGGAATTCCCTGTGGTGAGTTCTGCAGTTCCGAACAGGGCTGGACAGAAAAATAGGGGAGGAAATTCTAGTATTGCGCATGTTTCATCAATGAGTGATGTCTTTTTGATCTGTGGTCCGATCGGGTTGAAATTTAGTCAGAACATTCATCACCCATGGTTCTACAATTTATTGGTTGGATTGTTGATTGGAAGTTTCTGCAAAGAGATATACACCTCGAACAAAGTATCCAAGTTTGTGCTATTCTCTCTATTGTTTCACTTATTGATATTCCATATATTTATTGTAAAATTGAAATCATGGATCCATGCCATAATTGTTATATACCTATATGGATGGAATAATTGAAAAAAGGGGGAAAATTAAAAGAAAAAAGGTTTATAGAATAAACCTATTAAAAGGAAAGATTATTATCATTTCAGATGAAATATAAATTGGAATTAAACATAATGTTCATAAAATTCCCAGAAGGGAAATATATATGTCTTGCCGAGAGTGCAAAGACTCATACAGTTTTGCAGAGTCAAATATTTTATGAATTTGACTTTACTCAGAACAAAATGTTAATATTGTATCAGGTCCAACGAATCTGATAGAAAGCTCTAAAAGAGTCATGATATTGTTATCAAACAATACTAAATCATGTATCAGTGATACTTGATATTATTCAAAGCAGAACATAAAGGAATATGATCAGTTCAAATACATATGAAGTTAATACCATATCGATCAAGTGGATCTAATTAAAGGCTCTAGAAGAGCCACAATCTTATTACCAAATGGTATTAAATTGTGTATCAATGATACTTTATATCATTCAAGCATAACATAAAGAAATCTGCTCATACCAAAGATATATAACTTTATTAAATGTTATATTGAGTGTTGAATATCTATGCATGATTCAGGCCAGAAACTCATTATAGAAAAACTGTGTGCTTTATCATTTGGATTATGTATCAGAAAAGGGATATATATATATATGGATATATTCACCCACCAAAATGAACCCTTTCATTATTTTATGGTACTGGTTGATGCATCGGTCAGATGGTCACATGTGTGCTTATTATAAATCTTAATGTTGCCTTTGCAAGATTACTTGCACTAATTATTAATTTTTCAGGCATAGTAACTTGATTGAATTTACAAGATATTTGATGAATATTGCTAAGTAGAAGGGATTGATGTTCAACATCTAGTTTTCAGATATACTTATAATCACAATGGATCAGGAGAATCACTTATCAAACCTCTCGAGGTAATTGTGAGAACTTCATTATTTCGGTACAATTACTAAATTCGATATAGGGACTTACTCACTTTTTTAAGATATTTGATTGTATTGCATATCCCCTTATTGCATATCTGACATGATCTAAGATAAAGCTTCTATATCATTATGAGATGAATATTGAATATGATTAATCAAATATTATATCATTTAAACTTCTGATAGTTTATATTTTTACGCACAATCTGCATATTATCATATTGATTAATTTCCAAATGGGAAAGTTTCTCTAAAAGAGAAAAGTAAATGAAAAGTTACTTATACAAAATTGAGATACCAGTTCCGTTTATATATATATATATATATATATATATATATATGTGTGTGTGTGTGTGTGTGTGTGTGTCTCATTTCAATCTTCGTACCTCTCAAATACAAAAGATAATTGATCATCAGATGATTATTAATCTGTTATCTGGTATATTAAAAGTAACAAGATTTTATAAGTTGTCATCTCATAAACCCCCGCCGGGTGATTGTTCTTGAAGAACGATCAGAGTGAATGGCAACAAATGAATCATCTGATGCATATCATAAGCTTATGAACCTTTTTGAAAGGTATTATTATTGAGATCCCAAAAGTAAACAAAACTCGAGTTATAAATAAATCTATTTTCTCTAAAACAACTCTATAAGAGTCTGATATATCTAAAGAAACACAAGTCTATGAAATGACTAAATCCATTGAAATGGAAGAAATCTCAACAAAGATACAAAAATATAGAAATTGAACAAATCCACTTTCTCTAAATCAACTCTATAAGAGTCTAATATATCTAAAGAGACACAAGTCTATGAAATGACTAAATTCATTGAAATGGAAGAATCTCAACAGAGATACAAGAATATAGAAATTGAGAGAAATTCTATAAATCATACAGAGTCTATGAAATGACTAAATCCATTGAAATGGAACTAATCTCAACAGAGATACAAAAGTATAGAAATTGAGAAAATTTCTATAAGTCATATGAAAGAAATGTGGAATCATAAGGAAACAATCATTGATAATGTATTTTTATACACAATAGCACTACTGAAATTATAAATGATAATTATGATATTGATAATATCAATGATTGTAGACAAAATGCATGATTGGTCTAGATGAAAGAAGCAATTCAAGAAGAATTGATTACATAAGCCAAAAATAAAGTGTTTAGATCAATAGCACTCCAAACACCTGGAGATGTCAAACTAGTTGGATACTAATGGATATTTAAACGGAAATGTAATGAGAAAAAAAAGATCGTGAGATATGAGGCACGACTCGTAGTGCAAGGTTTCTTACAGAAACTTGGTATTCACTACTGATGAATACGATTACCGTTGTTGATAAATTTGGTTGCCTTTAAAAGGCTTGAAATGTGTCTTTTAAACGTAGAAATCATTTATCTATATGATTCACTTAATGATTTATAAATCCTGAAGGATTAAAAATGCTAGAAGCATGTAAATCGAGATCTCGTAATCTGTATTTGATGAACATACAAATTCCTTATATGGATTAAAAACAATATGAACGGATGTGGTATAACCGTCTCAGTTAAATATCTGATAAAGATAAGGATATAATAATCATATTATATACCCATTTGTCTTCATAAAGAAATGAGAAAAAAAAAATTTATTGTCTCGACCTGAAGATCGAACATAGATCAAATGGAATGCTTGTCCATCAATCAGAATATGTTGTAAAGATTCTAAAAAGATTCAATATGGATATTACTTCATAAAACAAGTCTTTGCTCATACTCCATCTAATCATTTATGGTGTTATTGCATTTTATGAAATAAACATCAATGTGCTTCAGTTTAGCAATCTAGAAGATTGCTTCAAAAGAACTTTTATCAGGGGAAGCTTCCCGTCAGGGGGAGCATATCAAATGAAGTATATTAATTATTTGAGACATATGTTCATTGTGCTCTTTTTCCTTTCAATCAGGTTTTTGTCCCATTGAGTTTTCCTGATAAGGTTTTAATGAGGTAATTCTATTAACACACCCAAAAATTATTTGATCTATGAAGATCATCATAAATATTACTTTGATCCGACAAATCAATGAATATCTTTGCTTAGGTTTTTATCCTATTGAGTTTTTCCAAGCAAAGTATAAATGTGAGAAATGTTTTGAAGAAAAATATTAAATCTGGACATATGTACACTATACTCTTTTTCACTTCGATCAAGTTTTATCCCACTGGGTTTTCCTGACAAGGTTTTTAATGAGATAGTTTTTAATGTCCAACCATACTAGATCTATAGAGATCATTGTATACATTTTTCTCAAATTTTATCCCATTAGGGATTTCCTAGAAAATTAATACAAATGGTATAAATCCAAGGGGAGTATTATAATAGTGGCTTTTTACCATTTATGTACAATACACAAAATATCTCTCCATTTAATCCACCGCCTCCCTCTAAATATATCTCTTTTCTTTGTAAAATAGCTGATCACACAAAAGTCAATTAATACAAAGGTTATATGAATTGTAGATTCATTTTCTCCTGCTCTCACTCTGCTTTCTTTCTCTCTCACTCACTTTTCTTTCTCTTCATCTGGGTTCTTCAATGTTCTTGACTTCACATGTTCTTATATTATTTTTTATTTAGTTTATAACATAAATGGTATTTTAAACTGTTTTTTTGTATACTTTTATTAGAGATGTTAAATGACCTTTTTACTCATTTTTAGGGACGGATGACAGACAGTTCATGTTATTGTGTCGGATCATTTTATTGTATCAACAGTATTACATTAATGTTTCCTTTCAAAAAAAGTATTACAGTAATGTTAATTCAATTTTTTTTTAAAACAAAATAGCTAAAACACCAATTTAAAAGATACGACAAGTGATTTATAATAAACATGTTATCTATTGTATCATCCCATAATTTATTTTGTATAACAAAATCATTTATTACATCATTACGGGCAAGCATTCTCCCAAAATCCCCAAACTCTCATCCCCATTTCTCTCCAAAAAAATTCATCACCAAATGGGGAAATGGGGAGGGATTTATTCCCAAATTGAAATGGGGATGCAGATGTGGGCGCGGGGGGAGGGGGTGCCTGACCTTTTTTTTTTATATAATTATTGTATTCCCCTTTTTCCACATTCCTCCACTTTCCCAATTTAAACCCCTGACTCTAAAACTTAAAACAAAAACCTAATCTAAAACATATTTGGTTGGATGGAATGGAATGGAAAGAGAGTCATTCCTAATGTTTGGTTTGTTAAAATGTAATAGAATGAGGATTCCAATGGAATGTGGATTCCACCATTTTGGTGGAATGAGTTTTCCATCCAAAAACCAATGGAATGCCCATTCCAATTCCAAACTAAAATTGGTATTCCATAAATACCCTCCTATGCCCCAATTCTATTCCAAAAATACCTCCTTTCCAAAAATAATATATATATATATATATATATATTATATTAATATTATAATGTATATAATGATATATAAATATATATTATGATATATATATTATATAAATATATATTATATTATATAAATATATTATTAATATATATTATATTATTATATATTATTTCATTATAATAAATATATTATATATTATTATATTATAATATATATATTATAATAATATACAATATTTTTATTATATTATATATAAATATATATTAAAATATATATAATAATATTTATATTATATATATTATTTTGTAAGATATGTATATTATATATATGTATATTATATATATATATATATTATAATATATAATAATATTAATATTACTAACATATAATATATATTATTTATTATATTACATAAAAATATATAAAACATTATTTATGTTATATTTTTTTTTGATGAAATTTGACTGATTTAAAGGGAAAAAGCATCACAAACGATCATATGCAGAAAAACCCCTAGACAGTATCCAGAAATATATTAATAAAGAAAAATAGTAACAAAAGTAATAGCAATACATCACAAACAAAAGGACGCAGCCCCAAAATAACCAAAGGCACGCAAGCCACACAAGAAAAACAAAGCTAGGAAAACCTAAACGATTCTCTACCCATACAGTCATTACAAGCTAGCGAAGAACAGAACGAAGTAATGAAAGACCACTAGGAATCAGAAGAAAGATCCAAAACGTGTTTAGAGAGAGCATCCATCACATGATTACCTTCCCTTAATATATGAGAAACCTGGAACTCCATATGCAAGATCAGATGAATGCAGCGCTGCCAAGCTTGACGAACACGCAAGGTAACCTGATCATTCCTAATCGAAAGAAGCTGTACAACATAAGAAGAATCACTCTCGAGCCAGATTCTATTCCAACCTAAATCCTAGCATAATTGATGGCTAAAGGTGCCGCAAGGAGCTTATCCTCAAAAGCAAAAACCTGACCAAAGGGGACCGAGAAAAAGGCCTTAACCAAAGATCTGCAAGTCCGAAAAACACCCCTATAACCTCCCACACCTGGCGAACCCAAAGCTGTACCATTGTGTTAACCTTTATCCCCTCCCCCCCCCCCCCCCCCCCCCCCCCCCCAGAGCCGGGGGTAACACCCCTAAACCAAACATTTGCTCATCCTCGAGCAAACATAATCTAAAACAATCAGACGACAACTGATTGTAAATCCTAGACACCTAAACAATAATTCAACAATGCCGCAAGTCCAATGTGTGATATGATACACATAGGTGTGATAGAGAGGAGAAAAACATATGCACAAGATCAAGAGCAATTTGGAGACACCCAAGGGAGGCTCGTAAGAACACGAATCCTACACCTAAAGGCATTCATGAATTAGGGACAACTTACTCCCATACCTTGAGCATAATTTGCTTCAATTATAAAGCTCGCATGGATTCTCTCTTTTCTTTCCTCACAGAGTCTTAAGTTCCACACAAACGAGTATGCAAAGATGAATTCTGCACAAAATTTAAGCAATGAACTATCCTAGGAAAGAGTCACTATGCCATGGACGTGAAAGATCGTACTTCAACCGACATTCCCAAACTAGATGTTTGTTCTTACTTACCAAGTCAAGATTGATGAAGACCCATATGTGATTGATGTAATGGATGTCTTGGATGAATGGGTTTTGGGTTTGGAAAGTCAAAGAACAAAGCTAGACGTTTTCTCACTCTAGGGGAGCTCTTTCTCTCACTATATTCTGATTTTATGAGCTCTTGGTCTAAATGGGGAAGAAGATATGATCCAAGTGAAACTAAGTCGTTTTGAGAGAGTTTAAAACACAATTTTCTGGGCAAAAATGACATAGTGCCTGGGTATACTTCGCTGGTAGGACTAGAAAAGTTACCAGTAGACTGGGACCATGAAAACCACCCGAGAAGACTACGCGGGTATGGACCCGCGCACTAGCAAATCAGTACAATAGCCTAATTTTCAAGTGGCTCAAACCATGACCAAACGACATTGAAATTTAACAAATAATATGCTGTTGGAAAGGTATGGATGTCTGCTTTCTACTCCTTTTTACAGAATGACATTTTGATGTATATAGAAAGAGATATGGTCATTTGAGTGACCAAAGGTTAGAGACGGACAACAACAGAGTTGCCATATTTTGGTGGTCACTTTGGAGATTTCAAAACTAATCCAAACGATCATGAAATATAGCGAATAGTATACCGTTGGAAAGGTATATGTGTCTAGTTTGTAAAGAAATTTTCAAAACTCATTTTGAAGCTTTGTATAAAATGTTATGGTCACAAGACCATACAAAGTTCAGTTTTGAAAAACATTTAAATCATTGAAATCCACTCTTTTGAAACTAGACACTTTACTCCAAACAAGCAAACCAAAACTAACACTTAACCCAAAGAAGATAAACTCACACGTTAACCCAGGTCACCACATGTCGGAACTGCTACGGTTACCAGCTGACCAAGGTAACTGATCAAGGGTTAATTTGAAATTCAATCTTTTCGATAAGTGCGCCCAAAACGTGAAATCGCGCCAGAACAAGGTGCCACGTCAGCCCTAGGTGGTGAACTACTTCAACCCCAGCAGTTGAGCTTCTCAAAGTCACGAAGTAGTCGACACTTTGTCGCAACTAAAGTTCTTATCAGTCATCTTACTCGACACCTTATCGAATCCACACTCGACTCTACTGGAATTTGATTTCATCTTTAGAGAGTGAGGGACAAACTGTGGTAGCCAAAATTAGCCTATGGGCCTAACTTCTGAATCCCATTGATAATCTTGAGTCAGGCCTAGGCTAGGCGCAACTAATCCGGGTCGACCCGAATAGCCTTACCAGAGTTACCATTTAACTTGGTCAGTCATTTACTGAATATGATAACAAACGTGTTCATTGGTTTGAGTTGGTAAGAGTTTATGTGATCGCATGAAATCCGATCGAGATTTCAGGGATACTCTTTAACCTTCTTCCAGCATTCAAAGTTTTTGGAGAGCTATAAATAGGACATTTCTCCCACAGAGAAAGGATTTTGAATCCTCACTATTTCAAAAGCTTTAGAGTGCCGAAACTCTGCTTAAACGACCTCCGATCACCGGAATCTTACTTTTATCCTTTGTCTAACATTCTAACGCTCAGCCCAAGCACATCTAATGCCTATAGTCGATACCATCACCATCTTTTCTTTTCTTTTTCTGTTGTTGTTTTCGTCTTTTTTGCAGGTTATTTTTAGAGAAGGCGACCTATCTGATTCGACTAGTTCAACCAGGCTGTTTGGGCCTAATTCGAACTCGACCCAATCTACTAATTGTAGAACGACCTTCTCCATTTACCTGCGGTGAGTATTTGATTTTTTTTATACAATTGCTTCAAAGAATAGAAAACAAAAGGAAAAAAGTTGTCAGTTGTTGGTCCTAACTTTTTAATTTTTATTTCTTTTTTCTAATACAACCTTTTCAATTTAATTATATATATAATATCAAATGAAATGAAAAAAAAATAACATATCCAACGAGACCAATACATTATTAAATTTAAAAAAATCAATTTACAATATTTTTTTCAATTTAAATTTTATAGAATAAAAAATAAATTAAATAAATATCTAAAGAAGATACTGTTGTATCTTAGTAACAATAGTGATTAATTGATAAAATAAAATACTTTACATCAATAATATTAATTTTTAATTTAAAATAATACAATACAATTCAATAAAATGTTGTCCAGTACGATCTAGTATAGCGGCACCATGGGATAGTACTAAATACAATCCAATTTGGATTTCATCTTGTTTATATTAAAATAGGCTTTATGACCAATCATGTGTTGGTGTGAGTGGTTTGACACTCTCATCTCTTAAACAAGGTCGTGGGTTCAACCCCCCTTGTGAACGGAGTTGCACATATTAAGAGCATTTTACCCCTTAGTGGGCCGACCCGGTGCGAGTCCGGATTAGTCGGGGTTTGGACAGGGCCGATTGCACCGTATTGTGGATCCGCCCCATCCGGAAACCAAATGGTATAAACCAAAAAAAATAGGCTTTATGGGATAATTTTCATGTAATAACAAGTATTGAGGTGAGAAGAAGACGAAGTATCATTATCAAATTTAGATTTCAAACTTGAACTATGATTTTTACTTGGAACATTTGACTTACTTGATTGATCGTATTCTATTTTTTTTTATTGAAATAATAAAAGTTATTTCATTTTTTCTTCGCATTATGACTTAAAAAGATAATAACAAAAGACTCGGTGCATAAATTCCAAAAAAAAATCTCAATTATAAATAGTACCCAAAAAAAACTTTAAAATATTGGGGTTATTAAGCCTATAATGTTGTCTCTAACTTTGGCATCCCTGTTTGTTTTGTTTTGTTTGGAGTAAGGGAGGGTATATGTGTTTGCAAACATCGACAGTACTCATGTACCATATTGTTGGGAAAAGCCGATGAACACGGAAACGTATGCCTAATATTCGTCACATAACAAATAATGTCTATTAGCAGAAAAATAAGATAAGAGAAAATAAACCAATCACATACAAACACAAGATACAAGTGGAAACCCTAAATAAGGGAAACAACCACGAGCCGTCAGGACGATAGAGAAAAGATCCAATAGATAGTAAATTTGTACAACTACATATCCCAGGTTCTCTCTCTAACCCCAAACCCAAAACAACCGAGCCTTACCGAGCCCCTTGTAAGTCTCACCATTTTTTGATTTGCTTATTTCGTTGACAAACCATATTGAGATTGATATTGTAAGGGTAGATTTAGGTGATTGAACTTATTCGTTATCAAAGCACCCTCCGGCATTCCTAGAGCTTCAAGAGTGAAGAGCTACAAATGTATAACACTTGACTTATACTCTTAAAGAGATTAAGTGCACATACACAAACGCACACACACACACACACACACACACACACACACACACACAAACACACACACACAAACATGTCATTCATTTGTGTTATTTTATTGTCATTTGCGTGTGCATTTCACCATTCACACACTTGCACATTTTGCATACAGGTTAGTGTGTTTGACAGCATGAGAAAGCATTTTTCTTCTCATTTTCGAGGTCTTAGTGTCGTCGTGGAGAACCGCGAAAAACCTTCTAGTGGTTTTCGCGGTCCAAGTGTCGTCTTGGACCACCAGGACAAATGGGCATGACATTCCTTCTAGAGGATTTCATGGTCTAAGTGTTGTCTTTGACCACCGTGAATAACCCTCCAGTGGTTTTCGCAGTTGTTATGTCGTCATGGAGAACCAAGACAATTGGCGAGAAGTTTTCTCCAGTGGTTTTCACGGTCTATATGTTGTTATGGACCACCGCTAAAAAGGGGACTGCGAATCTCCGACGACGTTTGAGTTGCCTTTGTCTCGACGGTTTGTCGTATTAGTCAACTGCGAAAATTGGACCGCGACAATCTGTTCTTGTTCAAAACGATGTAGTTTTGGGAGGACCCTTTATATAGCCCATAACAATTCCTTGTTCATCAAAAACTTTGGATTTCATACTCCTTTGTGCGAGAATAGAGTTCTTAGAGAGAGAAATCACCAAGATTGTCTTTTTAACTCTCCAACCCCAAATCCATGTACATTTATCATCTTTAAACATCATTCAAGCACCGTGTCATAGGTTTCATCATTTGGTAAGTTAGAACAAATACTCTACTTCAGTTATTGTTCTACTTAGCCAAGACATCTCATTTATTGCACGTTGTTTGCAAAGACTTTGTCTTAAATGCACATACTTTGAAATCATGATGTTTGATTAGGGTTGATTAATAGCTAGAATGTTAGGTTACATTTTCTTCATCTAGCTAAGCCTACTTGTATGTTCATTTAGGCTTATTTAATAAGTAGGATTGTTAGATTATATTTCTATCTTTCTTGTTAAGCACATTGTGTGTTGTCTTACACTTTATTGCCTATAGGACATTGTTACATGTTCACTTAGACTTAATTTTCTTCATTAGAGACCAAGTCTTGTGGCTACATTTGATAGTTGCACAAGTATTATCAAGACCCACTTTTAAAGGCCTACGTGTAGAATAGTTTTTGTTACGAACCTTGAGAAGAGTGACTAGGCTATCAACTTAAAGTGTAAACAAATATTTAATTAGTGCAGTTTCTGTGACTAAGTGGCTAGCGAGGCTAGTCCAGTGGGTTTTTTTCCGGTTGGAGGGTTTTCCACGCAAAAATCAAGTCTTATTTAATTTCCGCACTAACATTTGATTTTTGTTGTTATTTTGGATTGGTTTTTGTAATTAATCTTGACTAATCGAAAAACTTGGTAATTATTCTATTAGCAACCAATTCACCCATCTAGGTTGTTTACACACATATTAGGGTAGTTTCACCCTCCAAGCTCACAACCGAGTTTACATCCTAACTCTCAGCTCACAACGCTCATTGGGTCCTCCTAGAGTGCACCCACCAGAATATCCCCCTAAGTCTCTCCTGAATATCACCCACAGATCTCTTGCCTCGATCCCCAGATATGTTGGGTGTGCAACCAAAGTCCCACATTGGCTAGACATGGGTATGATATTAGGTATATAAGTATGGAAACAACCTCATTGGTATGAGGCCTTTTGGGAAGTGTCCCAAGAGCAAATCCATGCGGGCTTAGGTCCAAAGCGGACAATATCATACCAATGTGGAGAATGTGGGGTTCCTTACTTATAACAAGTGGTATCAGAGCCAACCCCAAGATTTATCCAACCGTAACAGAACTAAACCAGGAGGTGGTGGGCCTCAGGTAGCTCTCGATGGGTCCGTGATGTTAGCTCTCTAGGCAGGCGATGCTCCAGTGCTTCACTTAAGGCTTGTACACTGTTATATGGATTTTTTGGTAACATGACATGTCAGTAAAGATAGCGGATAATTCGGAATATATAGTAGACCACGTCAACAGAGAAGAAAAACAGTCGTTAGTGATTAGCGAACGGTTGGATGAACCGAACCGGTAAAATAAACCTGATCGGATATAGTTAACTGATCTAGTAAAGTAAGCACGGTCGGGTAAAGTCAACTGGTCAACATTCATCCAAGTCACAGTTGATGTTACTAGACTAGGCGGTCAAACTGAACCGATCGGCCAAGATAGGTCTAAACCCGATCGGGGAGTAAAACCTATCGGAAAAGGACCCGGTCAGATTGAAAAAAACAGTCGGCCAAGAGATGCTTAGTCAAGACAGTAACACGAGTTCAACTACGACTTAATTATGAAAAGGAATAATCTATTTCAAGCAAGGAATCTAGAACCACATTCCGATAAGGAAATATTATTATTTCCTCTTACATATCAGAGAGTCCAGATCAAGCAATAACTCTGCTCTTCTAGAAGATTGCACACCGATCAGGAAATAAGTCCTAAATGGATTACTCAACTAGAATTCCTACGAAGATTCTAATTCAATACGCAAGATCTTTGAAATAGGAAATGAGTTAAATACGACTTCAACAAGTAACAAGTTCTGATTAAATACTACCACATTTCCTTACTTGTACAACAGAGATTAGGGTTCTATGCACATATAAATAGATCCATAATCTCATAATGTAGGAGGAATCGAATGATCTGAGTGTAAGGGGGATCTATCGATCTTTGTGTAAAAAAGCATAACAACTACTCGAGAGAATGAGAGATTGTGTGTGTAATCATTCTATTCATAGTGGATTTCTTCTCGCCGCCACCGGCAATCGTGGATGTTTCCCCGCCTTGGGGTTTTACCACGTAAAACATGTGTTATGTTTTATTCATCTTTTATTCATCTTTTATTTCCTACTTTTATACATTATCAATCACAAATACGAACAAATCGTATCGCATCCACGTGGAGAAAGAGGCTTGATTATTCAACCCAAGATCGGTTAAAGCTTCGATCTGCCTACGTGTTAATGTTTGACGGTTGACTTTTCAACGTTCCAAAAATCACCGTCAACATACACCAACGTGGTGGAGATGAGTGACCTCGATGGAGTGCTTCCCCTAGCATTGACGGATGGATGATCGCTTGAGGGGAGGCCCGGACCATGAAGATAATGATGGTCCTTTGTTCGAGGGAAGGATTGTTGGGTGTGCAACCAAAGTCCCACATTAGCTAGACTGTTGGGGTTTGTGCCCTAAAGATGTAATTTGTAAATGGATTTATGAAATAAATAAAAAGAAAAGTTCAATTCATTCTTGTTGTGTTGTTTATTTTATAACTTGTGCATATATACATCCTAGATTATCGGATGTAATCTCGAACTGTGTATATAAGTGTCATATACAGATGGATACAGTAAGAGACATGCAATCTAAAGAGTCCATTGATAGCAAATAAAACTGGGTATTTTATTTGTGATTAATCTATAGCTGCGGTCCATTCCATAATGTACGGTGATTCTATCCTGAATCATCCATATGAAGATATGGGATTGGAGGCATCTTGTATGATGTGATCATATAGGACTGGGCCATGATCTATATGAATCTCTCACCAAGATCCGTTTGCCGATGAGATTCATATATATCAACTAATGATGGCTATATGTGGGTGATCTTAATCCTGAGTGTCATATCGACTCCTTCAGGTTAGATCATGGTCTTTGATATACCATGGGTGAGGTTGGATGCAGTTCCTGATCAATATGCTCCGTATGTTGGAATTGCGGTTTGGCTTGTGGCTGGAAGGTTTGTACACAATAGTGGAATCCACTCCTTCTTGTGAGAAGTAGATGGTAGTTCCCTTAAGAATTGATTCAGGGATTGGACAATATGAGTGCTCTCCTAATTCCGCGAGGAAATAGGATTTGTTGTCAATTAGAGAATCAACGGTACTTAAAGGATATATGTAATTAAAGGGGTATAACGGACATTATGACCCAGCTCTAATTATGAACTACTTGTAGAGGATCACACCATGTGTAATAGCTATATCGATGGACACCGAGTTGTATCGGTTTGTGTAAAAGCGTCTGCAGTTGAGAGAGTGCAGCTTCGGGTTTTTAGTGGAATAACACCAGAGTTAATAATCAAGGAATATTAATTAAAGAGTTTAATTAATGATTCTGAGGATTATTGGAGCTCAAAATATTGTGGGTCAATTAGGTCCCCTTGCTAGCCCGATCGATTTAGGTAACAAGATTCACGGATAATTAATTGGACAGTCCAATTAATTGTGTTACGAAAGTGACACATGTCAGGAGTTGATTGAGTAATTGGATTATTCAATTGATTAAAATCACAATTACGACAATTAAATAATAAGATTATTTAATGATGTAATTAGTCATATATAGAGGGTTTCATTTATTATTTATTTTGAATAGTGAGATAATGAGATTATCTCATTTATTAAATAAAATAAATTGAAATATATTTGAATTTAAATTGTTTAAATTTAAATATACGTAATATCTTTATTGATAAATAAAATATAGTTTTATTTTAAAAGATAAGGTGTGGTTATTTGAAAGTTATAAAAGAGTTTTATATATTTTGACTGACCTAAAAAACCAGATAAGTGTTTGAAAGTTATAAAATATTAGTGTTTGTATAGGATACAAACTATGTGTGTGCGTGAATCAATAAGAGAAGCACACAAATTTGCTGTGCGTGAGATAAAGAAAGAGAGAAAAAGAATGATAGTGCAATTGTTGCACTATTGAAAACAAAAAGAAAAAAAATTATTTTTTTTTTCTCTTAAAATAAATTGTTTCTTTTTCTTCATTCTTTTTGAATCCTCCATTCAAGTTTCTGAGACTGTAACACATCCACACACAGTTACCAGTACTGGGATATAACGAGGAAGATCGGTGGTACAGACCAGGAGCATATTGCATAAAGTGAAGGAGCCTCCAAATGTTGGTAAGGTTCTAAATTTTTTTTTATTGATTACAATTTCCTGAGTTTATATATTGTATCCATTAGTTCCGGAAAAAATAATTACGATCTCAAGTTTACTGGTTTCAGATTAATTATGATAAGTATAAAAAATTTTAAACCTATTTCCGCTGCGTTACCAATGAACGGGGTTCCAATATAGACATGAGTATGATCTTGGGTATATAAGTATGTAAACAACCTTCATTGGTATGAGGCATTTTGGGAAGTGTTCCAAGAGCAAATCCATGCGGGTTTAGGCCCAAAGCGGACAATATCATACTAATGTAGAGAATGTGGGTTTCGTACTTATAACAAGATATTCCCTAGATCCCTCCTCCCCAGATATTCCTATAAGGTCCCCCACCCGGATCAAACCCATTCTTTGATGTTACAGGTGTTTCTTTCTGTTTTGTGCTCAATAAACAAATATTACATGTATTTATACTAGAGTACTAGGGAAATTTAAAACCAACAAGAAAACCTTCTCCTACACGTATAAGTCTTTCCGTTCCCCAATTTCCCCAATTTTCTCAATTCGAATTTTTTTCTCGATTCCTCGTTTCCCCGTTTGACTAAAAATTACATATTAAAAAAAAAAACTTATAACACATGCATATAAAATTTCTAATACAAATACAAACAAAATCCAATATTCAAATAAAATCCAATTCCAATACTTTTAGGTGGCGTTTGTTGCCATGGTGGAATGGTAATTGGAATGGTAATAGGAATGGAAAATTGATTTCTTTGTTTGGTTGGGACTTTAGAATCAGTATCTGATTCAGTGTTATTTTGTTTGATTAACAACTGAATGGAATGAAATTAACTGTATTTTGACCAAAATACTCCTAATTACAAAACATTTATAATAACATGATATATTATGGATAATAATAATAAAATATGAAAGTATATATAATATTATACATATATTATTATAACATATTATATATATTTATTATATAATATATACATTATAATATATAATATATATTATAATAATATAATATATATTATATATAATATTATATATATATATATATATAATATACATAATGTCGATGATGTTCTGATCTTTTGTAGGGGCACGGTCAGAAACCTGGGGAGGGTTATGCATGCTTTCAGAGTTTATGGTAGCATTTCGGGTCAACTTGTTAACTAGAGTAAGTCCTTCATCTTTTTTGGGTCTTCAGTTTCTCCGGCTCGGATTAGTTATCTTCAGTCCATAATTGAGATGCAGATTGGTCGGCTTCCATTTTCTTACCTGGGGGTTCCTCTTTTCCGAGGTAAGCCCAGGAAATCGGTTTTGATGCCCATTATGGATAAGATCTTGTTTAAATTTGCCAAGTGGAAAGGTAAGTCCCTTTCTTTGGCTGGTAGGGCTACTTTGATTCGCTCGGTGATTACTAGCTCCTTTGTTCATTCTTTTATGGTTTATAAGTTGTCCATTTTCTTAATTTAGATGGTTACTAAGAAGATCAGAAATTTCTTGTGGACTGGTTCTTGTGAGGAGATAAAGTTGGTATGTGTTGCCTGGAACCGATGTTGTAGACCTAATGCTCTTGGTGGTCTTGGTTTGAAATATCTGGCCTTGTTGAACGATTCATTACTTTGGAAGCTCACTTGGAAGTTTATAACTTCGAATAGTCTTGCTTTCACTTTTTTGCACGAGAGGTATATTAGGCAGCTGTAGAAACCGCATAGAGGTTACATCACCTCTTCCATCTGGAATTCTTTTAGGACTAACTATGCTAAGCTCATTAAGAATGGTATCTTGCTTTTCAGGGAAAACTCCTAGAGGGATTTTTGGCGTGATAACTAGCTTGGGGTGCCCATTTTGGATCTTCTTGGGATTCCTAATTTCCTGGCCACGCATATTCAGGCTAGGGTTTTTGACTTCATTTGGGATGGTAGATGGATTTTGGATGATCGCTTTCGAGCTTGGTTTCCAGATCTCTACTTTCTGATTAGTAGGATTGCGATTTCTCCGGAGATAGATTATTTGGTGTGGCCTCACTCTAGAGAAGGTAATGTTTCTTGTAAGGCGGCTTACTCTAGAATGTTTCATGACATCCCGCAGGTCCCCTAGTGGAGGGACGTCTGGTCTCGCTATATCTATCTGTAAGTGTCTCATTTTATGATTGGCTTATTTAGTTGACAAAAACACATTTGGGGTCAAATATTGTAAAGGATAGATTAGGAGTTTAAGATCTCCCATCATCAAGGCATTAGACTCCAAGTGCTTCAAGGAAGGTAGATTACTTGACTCTACTCTTATGTGAAGAGATTTAGTTGTACACACACACTTTTCTCATGCATACTCTATTTATCTTGCATTGTGCCTTCTTGTTTTCTTATGTGTGTGCCTCCCTTGCATGTTTTCCTTGGAAATCCTTGTATGTGCGCGGGTAGGAGACCCATGCACAGGCTAGCAAAAGACCCGAGCACTTTGTTGTTTCTGCTGCTCCTCTATGGCACCGCTGCTTATGCGTTGTGAATTATCACATCGGTGTGTGTCCAGTAGGTCATTGCTATGGCACCGCTGGCTGTGCGCTATAAGTTGTCACAGCGGTGCTCGGGCTAGTGAGTGGGTACGTACCCGAGCAAGTGGGCCTGCGCACTACGTCAATTTAGCTTTGTCTTATTGCAAACTTTTCCAAAACGACGTAGTTTTGTCCAGGGCTTCTATATATATGTTCTTTTCTCTCCCATTTCATCTCTAGAGCTTCAGAATTCATTCTTACTCCATCTTTCAAGAGCTCAAGAGTGACTTGTAAGGAAAGTTAGCAAGATTGCATTTTTCTTAACCAAAACCCAAACACCCATCATTCATTCATGAATCAAGCATCATCTAGCTGCATCTAGGATATTTATAAGCATGGGTCTTCATCTACATAGTTGACTTGGTAAGTAGAATATCATCTTTATCTATTTTCATATTCTTGCTTAAAAAGAAACCTCTTTTATGACTTGTTTGCATTTATACTAGGGTTCTAATTACAAGTTGTGGTTTTTGTATGTTGTTTTGTTGGGTTGTTGTATTGTGATAGCTATTGCATCTAGGAATGCTCTTTATTTCATATAGCTAAGTTGTATGCATGCCATATAGCAATATGATATCTAGGAATGTTTTTAAATGTCATCATTAATTCCTAGATAAGTATCAAATGTGTTGACCTAGCATTTGTTCACTTAGAATATTTTCATATTCACATTAGGTTGCATAACTCTTTTATTGAGAGTTGAGTCTTGTATGTACAATTGGTAGTGTACAAGCAAGATCCTAAAATCACTATGCGGGTAGCAAAGACATATTAGTAACCGATTAGGTGTGATGTGGTCAACCGAGGTTGTAATCGTATTTGTAAATAGTGGATTTGAGGGTTCGAGTGGCTTTTAAACCCGTGAGTTTTTACTCTATTGGGGTTTTCTCACGTAAAACAAATCATTGTGTGTTTATTTTATTTTCCATACTTCTTATGACAGTGATTATTTACATTGGTGCTTAGGGGTTAAGTGATTAAGTTTGATTAATCGGGAAATTTGGTAATTGATTCGTTTAAAGCCTATTCACCCCCCTCCCCCTAGGTTAATTAGACACACATTGTAGTATTTTCACCCTCCCTCCTGTTCGGTTATGTCTTGGCGGCTTTTGCTTGATAGGCTCCCCACCGAAGATCATTTGTGCAGGTCCGGGTTTTAATTAGCTTCCAAGTGTAGTGTTTATGGTGCTAGTTCGGAATCAGTGGATCATCTTTTTCTAAAGTGCCTTCTTGTTATAACTCTTTGGGAGGGGGATTTCTCCGCATTTCAGAGGCGTGTCTTCGCTGACACTTGAGGTTCTTTTTTCAGGTATGTCATGTCTGTTTCTTTCAGTGATCAGATTAGGGTTTTGTGGAGAGCTGTTATCTATGCTGTGGTTTGGAGTGTGTGGTATTCCCGTAACTAGTGGATTTTTTAAGGAAAATCTATTGATTTCAAGGCTGCTTTATCTCTAGTGTGGCGACCTGTTTATGATGCGAATCGTTTGGGGATCGCCTTATTCGTAACTATGTTGATGATCTGCTGATTTTGAACCGGTTTGGTCTCAGTGGTCGACCTGGTAAAGCTCCGGTTATTAGGAGTGTAGTTTGGTCGCCTAATCGTGCCAAATATGTAGTATATTTAGGCACTCAAATCCTTACCTTGTGTTCTATTTTCATGCGTTTTGGTTTCTCTAATGGGTTGTTATGTGCGTAATTATAGGAAATGGTGCAATGATGGGTTTGGAAGCATGTTGCGGTGGTTACGACAGAAAAGGGGGAAAAGAAAAGACAAATGATCATAAGCAGCTCTACAGTGCAGGTCAAGTACGGGTCGCAACCGCACTCTAACCGCACTCATGCTCATAGCCGGGACCTATTACAGGAGAAGAGTTAAAGTGCGGGTACAGTGCGGGTCATTTAACCGCACTCCACCCACACTATTGCCAAACTAGAGAAGCTGATTTGCACCTGACATTAGAGTGCGGGTACAGTGTGGGTCTTGCAACAGCACTCCACCCACACTGTTGCTCAAGATAGAAGAGTGGATTTTGCACCTGACAGTAAAGTGCGAATCAAGTGCGGGTCAAGTGCGAGTCAAGTGCGAGTCAAGTGCGGGTAATCCAACCGCACTCCACCCGTACTATTTCCCAGATCTGAGAACTGAAGATGAAGACAACCCATACAGTGCAGGTACAGTGCGGGTAATTCACCCGCACTCTACCCGCACTCTGCGCCCGACAGCTTCTATTTTCAAGCTTAATTGACCTATTTTTCTCTCCCCTACAAATAGAAAAGCATGAGAACGAACCAAATGACTCCCATATCTCCCAACACTTGTATTTTCTATTTTCTGTACATAATCTAACTAGAAACACATCTCCCTCTCATCCAAACCATCTCTACTCAATCAAAGGCAACTAGGAGACTTGGATTCAAGCTTCAAGGAAGGAGATCAATCTTCAAGGGTTTTCTCTCTACACTCTCTCTTAGTTTATTAGTTTGTAATAGAACATGAGTAGCTAAAATACCCCACTATGGGGTTGATGTTATTTGTTTGATGGATATTTGGGCTTTGTAAATAAACTCTATGTGTTATATTTATTCTATCTCTATATTTTATTCCATTGCTTGAATTGATTTCCATTATTGATTTACTTGGATACACCCTCTTTGCATGTTGATTTGGATTACTTGAGTAGGCAATTAGGTTGTGTAATGCTCCAATGAATGGAAGGATTTCCGAAAATCCGACTCTACAACCATACCCTTAATCTAATCTTGAATTAGTGGCTTTCACTATACACCATAGGTTAGCCACTTGTGAGAGAATTAGAAGCCTCCACTATACACCATAGGTTGGCTACGTTAATGATTTTACGAGAACTAACCTTCGAGTAAAATTTGGTTGATAACCTCGAGCCTCATCCAATCTCAAATGGGTGGCCTTCACTATACACCCTAGGTCGGCCACTTGTGAAGGAATTGGAAGCCATCACTATACACCCTAGGATGACTAGATTAGTAATAGGTTGAGCCATAGCTAGGATAGATGAGCATTCATCGAAAAAGTCCCGATTGAGTAACTAGACATTGTTGGTTGCTTAGGAGGGATTAATGGCTAGTAGGAGGTCTTCGCTATACACCCTAGGTTGACCGCTTGCTAGAGATATATACCAACACTATACACCCTAGGTTGGTTGGTTACATTTGTCAAAACGTGCTTAATTGAGAGTTTGTTGTAATTGCCCCAATATTCACTTACGAGTCGATCAACTCCGTAGTTTCATCATCATACATTCATCACTCCATTTTCATCCCATTTTATTTGCTTTCATAGTTTAGTTTATATTGTATTTTCATTCACCATCACTTTTAATTTTATGCATACTAGTTATATTAATCCTAATCTTATCACCGCTACCCCGATCTTAGTGGACGACACCTGTGCTTACCGCTTTACTCGTATTTCTACTTGTGAACGCATCACATAGGTTTTATAAATTGTTTTGACGGACGGTTTTCTAACGGCGAAAATCTTCTCATCAAATGGCGCCGCTGCGGGGGATCGGTGTGCGTAGTAGTGCTTCGATTAGTTTTACTACTATTAGTTTATTAGTTGTTTTTAGTTTTGTTAGTTTCTTTTTATTGCTTTGGTAGTTTTTGTTTTTTATTTGTTTTAGGACTCTATGGATTCCTTTTTGGAAAAATTCAGGGTCAAGTTACGAGCCTAACGAGAATACCTACATCTCATCATTCCAGTCAAATTCCGTTGAAGATCAACTAAGAAATTTCATGAAGAATCATGTGCGGGAGACTGAGCAGATGATAGCTTCTCAACAAAAGACTCAAGCCTTCATAGAAGAGAAAACCACCCAAATGCTCGAATCCGCCCAGCAGTCCACCCCGGTAAATCAGAGTTGTTTCCAAGTTAAAGCAACCAAACCTGTGGATTCCTCTAATTTCTCAAAAGAAGACATGTATAAGATCCGAATAGAGTTTGAAGTGGAGCGAAGCAAGAGAATGGACGAGATGGACAGGATGATCAAGGTGAACCAAGAGCTTATGAGCATGAGCATTGAGCTAGTGTTGGAAATGGGTGTGTTGAAGGAAGAGAATGAAGCACTTCAAGTGAGAGAAGCCTTGGGAATGGAAAAGACGAGTAATCTCCAAGAGTTAAACAAGAAACTATTATTTGAAGTGAATATGCTCAGGGTTGAGAATGGTACTCTCAAGAAGACAAATGGCGAAGTCTCCGACAAGAACAAAGAATTGGAAGAACGAATTGAGAGATTTGAAGCCGAAAAGAGTACTGCATCGAAGGATTTGGAGAACTTAGCAAGGCTATCAAAAGATTTTGAAGATGAGATAGCTCACAAGTCAATGAAGATGCAAATAGAGGTTGATCAAGAAGCCAATGCCTTAGAGGAAGCAAATGTAGCACTAAGCAAAAAGGAGGAAGAGGTCAAGGCGTTACAAGTGAAATAAATCAAACGTCCTCAAGACCAAGCATTAAAGGGGAGTTCCTCTAACTCTAATATCTTTTGCTATGCCTATTCTAAGATAGAGCATTTTAAGGCTAAAAATTACAAGCCAAATCAACAGAGGAAAACTAGAGGTCGTAGGAATATGTGGAGTCCACCTAGGGTCAAGCAAATATGGGTAAGGAAAGACCAAGTGCACTTACATAGAAACATGAAAAAGGAAAACATAATGAAGTCACCTAAATTTATTTGGGTAGTGAAAAATAGAGAATTTCCTAACTTGGTCAAACCACCCTTAGAGGACCCTAGCCTCTCCATGATTGCATCCCATTGAATAATTTTGATGCATGTAGTTAGTTTTATGTTTTACGTTGTTTAAATTCAATAAATTGTGATGTTGAGATAGTTTTGTTTGAAGGCTATATTTTGTGGATATTTGCACATTGAATTTATTGATTATATTTGTGGATGAAAGAGTCGGATGCTCTTGTGCAAGTATGAATGCATGAGCTTATGTCTAGATCCAGTATGGGGGTGTTGAATCCTCATTCCACAAATTATGAGATTATGCTTTTTATTGGTTGCGTTTTATGCATGTTCATATTTTTGAGTCTTATATGGTGTTTCTCCTCCGTTAGAACATACCTTGTAAATTCCAACAATGGGGACATTGTTGAGTTTTGGTTTGGGGGTGTGTTACGCCTTGTACAGTCGTCCTTGTAGTCTTGTAGTGTCCAATTTTTCAATTTTGTCGCTTGTCCAATTTTCAAACTGTAAGCAGTATGGGTATAATGCCTCTAACGTGTACTTTTGGAGAGTTCTTTGTATGTGCTTTAACCTTGTGACATAGTTTGGTGCTACTTGAGGGTTCGCTTGCACCGCCATGGGGTCGTCCCACCCGTTGGTGTTAAGTAGTGGGGACTTAATGTTCCCATGCCTAGTTCTAATAGTGGAGATTCTCGTGAGATCACAAACACAAGCGTTAAAGTGCGTATTTTGAGTGTATTATTGATTATTCTTAAACACGCCTCTCGTCATTTATGTCATGTGCCATAGGACTCGCATATCATTTTGTGAAGTGCGTGATGGATGCTTTCATTCCCTTTTTAGATGGTTGTAGAAGCGATATTAGGGAATGTGTGTGCACTGAATTACTTTTACTCGCCTAAACACGTTCTTACCATATTGTTTGCTCCAAAGTCAAGTTTGAGGCCAAACACTTAATCTTTTAGTTGGTACCACATTCAACCATATACCTCATAGCCTAAACACATGCCTACCATTGTACTAATCATGTTAGGACGTGAAATGGTGGTGACGAAAGGAGTTAAGCTCTAAATGGTCAAATAGCTGGTAAAATTAAATAATTGTTGAAAATATGTAAGGAAAGGGCTAAGAATTGTACTTGTGTGCCATAAGTGCCCAAGAAAGGGAAATTGTACAACTCACAAACAGAGTACAACATTGTGATTGTGAAATTGTAAAACTCAAAGGGAAATTGTACTTGTGTGCCATAATTGTGATTGTGTTATGCTAAATACGCTCAAAGCGGAGTACAACATTAAAGGCACGAATGTGGGTTAAACGATTGCCTAGAGGTTTGCGTATGAGTGATAAAAGAGCATTGTATGGGTGTAGGGATATATTCTAGCATGATTGGTGAGTTTGAACCCAAATGTCCATATTCTTTGTATAACCTCATTAAACCCCATAGCCACACTATAACCGGTGGAAAAGTCCTATTTGATCCATATAAATGCATAGGATTTGTAAAAAATCATTTTTGAATGTATTGTTGTGTTGATTGATAACATGATTGGGTTTGTTTGTGATAACTTAATTAATTATGTCATTTTTGCCTAAAAGCTAGGTCATAAATATTCATGTGTGATTTATTGATAACTAGGTTGAGAAATTGTGTTTTAATCAACTAGTTAATGTTCATGAATATTTGATTGGGTTTGTTTGTGATAGTTAGCATTTAGGACATTATTGCCCTCTAGTTAAGTCTTTATGCTTTGCATTTAGACATTGTTGTTTATGCCTCATTAATTGCATTTCTTGATTGCATATTTATTGCCCTTGTTATATATTTGTGACAACTTGTGTTGGTTGGACTTTATTTGACAATTAGGTTGTTAGATTTTATCTCTACATCTAATTGAGTCCTTATGTATGAGCATGTAGGTAATGTTTGATAACTAGGTTGTTAAATTGCATTATAACATTTAGTTAAACATTTTGTGTGTGGTCTTACACATTATTGCATTTGAGAATATTGTCTCACATTCACTTAGACCTTATACTCTTCATGAGTCAAAGTCTTGTGGCTTCTAAGTGAAGTTGCACAAGCAAGTAAAGTCTTTCAACCAAAGGTTGGTTGGCAAGCATTGGTTGCCAAGAGCCACTGTAAAAGGCATGCGGGTAGAGTAGGAGGTGCTCACGCCAAGAGTAGTGGATCAGGGAATATCACTAGCGACTGAACCAGGAGTGGTGAGTGGTAGTGTCAATAGCCTGAGGTTGTCGAGAGTGAGGGTCCGAGTATCACTTGAGGGTGTAACCTTTTTAACATATAGTAGATTTATGTGGCTCAAGTGGTTAGCGTGGCTAGTCCCGTGGTTTTTCCCATTTAGAGGGTTTTTACGTAAAAATCAAGTGTTCTTTAATTTCCGCACTTTACTTGATCTTTATTATTATTTGAATTGGGTTTTGCTTGTTAATATTGACTAATCAAAAAATTTGGTAATAATCGATTAACGACACACTCACCCCCCACCCCTCCCTCTAGGTTGTTTAGACAGACGCTTGAGCTGTATTTTCATTTTGGATATATATATAATCATTTCCTCCTCATTGTGCACTGATATAAAATAATCAGTGCATTGCATGTGGGTCAAAGATTATTGATAAGAATTGACAAGTGCATACAGACTGTGTCAAAGCAATTGAATCTAATGGTCCACATCTAACGTAGTACTGAGGTGAAAATTATCTTATATATATGTTTACAAATGTTTTGGATATTAGTTAAAATGTTTTTATTTTGTAACATTTTATTAGGTAACTAAATTAATATTTTTAAGCACAAGTATCTTTTTTTTACCACCACCCAATGCCACCACAGGTATATATATTTTAAAAGAAATAACTAATAACTCATGTTTTTAATGAAAAATTTCGAGAGTTATATATATATATATATATATATATTGGGTCTCTCATAAATGATTCTTTATTTTAATTTTGTTAAGAACCTTATTTTAATTTTTTTATAAATAGATTTCAATGAACTTATCATAAACAAAAAGAAATTTAGACCAAGGACATGGTCCATTTCCTTTTTGTCGAGTCTTCTGCGAGAATCATTAATTCCAATTCGGCCTGTAAATTTTCGTTAAGAGTGAAATCCGCTATGTGGTCAGCGAATACCTATGATTTCATTGTTGTTCACGGTTGGAATGAGATGTCGTGTTCACTGATCTCGACCGCCCACTTTGTCAGTCGACCTGAAAGTTCTGGTTTATGCAATATATTTTTTAATGGAAGCAGGTTAGTACCTTGATCGGGTGACATTGGAAGTATGGCCTTAACTTGCGTGCGGCTGCAACAAGTGCTAAGGTCAACTTTTTAAGCTTGCTATACCTGGTTTCTGCGTCGAGTAGTGCCTTGCTTACAAAGTATACTGGGTGTTGCGAATCTTCTTCCTCTCTGACTAGCACGGCACTTACTGTAGTGTCAGACACTGTCAGGTATAAGTAAAGTATTTCTCCATCCTTTGGTTTCGATAGCAACGGAGGTGAGGCCAAATATTCCTTCAAATCATGCAAGGATTTTTCACACTCCTAATTCCATTTGAAAGCTTTCTTTTTTCTCAAGGTATTGAAGAAGGGTTGACAGCGCTCGGACGACTTAGAAATGAACATGTTTAGTGCTGCTACTCGACCTGTGAGTTTTTGCACGTCTTTGACGCACTTTGGAGATTCAATTCCTATGATTGATCGGATTTGATTGGGATTTTCCTCGATTCCACTTTGGCTCACCAAGTAACCTAGGAATTTACCAAAAGATACACCAAAGGAACATTTAGTTGGGTTTAGTTTCATACCGTATTTGTCGAGTACGACGAACTACTGTCTCAGATGTTTGATGTTTTGTTTAGCGACGGGGGACTTGACCACCATGTGGTATATTTAGACTTCCATGGTCGATCCAAGCATGTCAGTAAACATTTTGTTGACCAGTCGCTGGTATGTTGCATCTGCATTTTTTAGTCCAAAAGGCATAACTTTATAGCAGAAAATTCCTCTTTCGGTAAGCCATTTTCTCCTGGTTGAGAAGTTCATGTCCCGAGGTGGCATCGACTAGCAGGTCGATGTGTGGAAGTGGGAACTGATCTTTGGGGCAGGCTTTGTTGAGGTCTTTAAAGTCAATGCAGACACACCATTTCCCGTTATTTTTCTTTACGATTACGACATTTGCCAGCCAGTCGGGGTATTTAACCGCCCTAACCGACCCGATGTTGATCAGTTTCCGTACCTCTTCGTTGATTATCTAGTTTCTTTCTGAAGCAAATTTCCTTATCTTTTGTTTTACTGGTGGACGATTGGGGTCTACCTGCAATTGATGAACAATTACATTACCATATTTGAGTGCGACCAAGCAAAGTTGTTGCGTCGTTGCTTTAAAAACTCGATCAGCTGGTTCCGGATCTCATCAGGTAGTCTGGACTTGATGGAAGCTTTGTGCTATGGGTGTTCTAGGTCGATCGACATTTCATCGAGTTCTTCAACTTTTGGTTTATTTGGAGTAGATTCTACCACTATGTCCTGTAGTTGATATAAATGTTCTTTATTTTTCTTCATTGCATTTTGGTAGCACTCTCTTGTGGCTCTCTGTTCACCTTTGATTTCTCGTACTCCCCATTTGGTAGGGAACTTGATCATCTGGTGGTAAGTCGAGGGGATCGTCTTTATCTCATGTATCCAGGGTCTGCCAAGGATGGCATTGTATGGAGATTGGCAGTCGAGCACCAACAAGCTGATATATAGGTTGACTCCTTCGGCGTACACTAGTAGTACGATTTTGCCTAATGTACTCTTCTGTTCGCCGCTGAACCCAGTTAACATAGTCGTTCAACGACTGATTTTTAATTCGTCGACCTGCATTTCTCTGAGAGCACTGTTAAACAAAATGTTTTAGGAACTACCGTTATCGATTAAAATTCGTTTAGTCAAACAGTTAGATACAAATAATGAAATAGTAAGAGCATCATAATAAGGAGAAAACAAATCTGATTTGTCGGACGACTTAAAGGTGACTGTTTCGTTGATTTTTGAACGATAGTCACTGTTGGGCTGAATCTCTGAGTTCGACACTTGTCGAGCGTGTCTCTTCACAGCTGAATAGCTCATGCCGCTAACCTCTGATCCGTCTGCAATATAGTTGATTACTCTCTCTTGTTGGGGCAGTGTTGGCGGTCTGTCCTCCAAATTCATCTGTTGATTTTCTTCTCATCGAGTGACAATTTCCTTTCCTTTATCGGTCAGGTACTCCAGCAGGTGTCCTCGCTTTAAGAGTTCTGCCACTTCAAGCTTTAGGGCGATGTAATCTTCTGTTCGATAACTGTGATCTCTGAGAAACTCGCATCGAAAGAGAGCGTCTCGATGTTCTAGTGGGCGTTCATCTTCCTTGGCCATTTGACTATTCTCTCCATATCTTTCATTACTGCCACAAGGTCGACTGGTTCGATGCTGAGATTGTATTCTGGGATTGGGGCACATGATCGACCAGTTCTATATGGGCTTTGATCGTATGACCTTCTGTCGTTAGGTCTGTTATAGTGGAAGTTATTGTCGCACCGATTCCCTATTGGATACGGTTCGACTCGTCTGTCGGTTGATCTTCGATCGACACTGTCGTTGCACCTGTTGTAGTTGTTGGTCTTCCTGATGTAATTCGCTTCGTCCTCTTCCTATTTGATTTGGGCACATGCTTTTGCCAACACATCCACCATTGTCTTATAGGTATACTTGGTAAGTTCCTTGTAGAGGTCAGAGTCGAATCGAAGTCTTTTCCTAAAGGCTGAAATCGCTGTCAACTAGTGGCAATGCGGGATTTGCACCTTTTCTCTGTTAAAGTGTCCGACATATGCTCTCAAGTTCTCTCCGCTTCTCTGGGTTATTGTGTAAAGGTCGTCCGGCTGCTTCTTAAGTTTTCGACTGCTTGCGAATTGCTCTACGAAGGTGACTATGAGCTGCGTAAAAGAAGAAATAGAGTTGTTAGGTAAATTTGCATACCAGTGTAAGGCAGGGCCACCGAGGCTGGATCCGAACGCCTTGCACATGCATGCTTCTCTAAGGTAGAGTGAGATCGTCGTAGTGAACATGCGCTGCTTGTATTGCGTTACGTGGTCGTTTGGATCTGTCGTGCATTCTAACTACTTCATATTAGGGAAGCTGAACTTCCTGGGCATCTCAACGAGTGCGATGGCGTCGACCAAGGGCGAATATGCAAAGTTGTTCGCCATGCTTTTCTTGATGGGTGATAGTACCCTTAGGATCCTTTGTAAAACGGCTCCCATTTCTACAAACCTGCGAGAGATTTCGGGGTCATCAAATAAACGTAAATCATCATTTGGAGTTACCGAATTTGGTGTTGACTGAAGCGACACTAGGGTCTTCAAAATATTCTCATGTCGCGGATCGACATCTGGATTTGGCTCCTGCGGCATTTCCAGCTGGATCTATTGATCAGACGGGTTTGCTTCAGCTTGAACCGTTTACGTCGCATCATGGATCAAACCCTGGTTGGAGGATCCGCGGAGAAGGTAGGGGATGTCCTGTCTACATTTTGTCCACTGTCGAGCGCTGGGACTGGGGGTTCTGGAGTTACATTTATTGGGTGCCCCGTCGATTATGGCTCGCAATTCAGCATTGCGAGTTCGAACCACAACGTTTTCCACTTTGAGCACCCGCAGTCTTTCAGCATTCGTGGCCATTTAGGCGGTCAGCATAGCGATCAGCTCCTCAACAGTGGGGGTATTTCCATCTCTTGACATTTTTGAAGTCTCTCTTTTGATTCAACTGGTTCGTCTATCAAGCTGCAATGGGTCCCACGGTGGGCACCAAACTGTAAAAGGAGGTTCTACAATTAGTGGATTGGGTCGAGTTCGAATTAGGCACAAGCATCTTGTTTGAAATAGTCGAATCAGATAGGTCGCCTTCTCCAAAAAATCTATAAAAAAGATGAAAACAACTACAGAAAAAGAAAAAGAAAATAAGGTGATGGTATCGACTATAGGCCTTAGGTGCGCTTGGGCTAAGCGTTAGAACGTTAGACAAAGGATAAAAGAAAGATTCCGGTGATCGGAGTTCGTTTAAGCAGAGTTTCAGCACGCTAAAACTTTTGATACATTGAGGATTCAGAATCCTTTCTCTGTGGGAGAAATGTCCTATTTATAGCTCTTCAAAACCTTTGAACACTGGAAGATGGTTAAAGAGTATCCCTAAAATCTCGATTGGATTTCAGGGGATAACATAATCTTTTACCAATGAACATGTTGTTATCATTTTCAGTGGTGGAGTTGAAGTAAATGAGTGACCAAGTCAAATGGTAACTCTGGTAAGGCTATTCGGGTTGACCCAGATTAGTTGGGCCTAGCCCAGACCTAGCTCAATATTATCAATGAGCTTCAGACGTTGGGCCCATATGTCATTTTTGGCTACCACGGTAAGCAGGTGCGAATCAAGTCCGGCCCAGTCCGGCTTTTATAGGATTAGTTAAATAGTGCTATATGAAATTTTTTATCAAACATCGAACAGTACTGTCCGGTCCATTTATTCTGTCCAGTAATGTGTACCAAACAAGGTCTTAATTCACTAAATTTATATAGTTTGATACTTCATAGAAAAGGTCTCGATTGAAACCCCTTTCTAAAAAACTAAAGTATTCTTTTGGAAAACAATATAGTAAAAAGTCAGAGTTTAATTTTTGGAATCTGCCTAATGAAAATTGTTTAATAAATTATTGAAAAATATAGTTTTCAGATTTTACACGTAAGAAGCTGAGTTGTCATGTCAGGGTGTCACGTGTCACCATTTTATTTAACTAAAACTAAAAGAATCAAAAAAGTAAAAAAGAAATCCAGTTTAAAACTGCAAAATCTTCAATAAACAGTCTCACAATTCACACATGGAGGACCATCGCGAATCCGAGAGCATCAACGGCGAGGAAAACGGTTGGACCACGACCGTCAAAATCGACCGACGCGACGAGACGCTCTACAGTGTACTCCACTGTCTGATCTCCACGATCCTCTTCCCCGATCACGACAGCGCAGCTGCATCGGCTCCTCTGCTGAACCGTGTCAAGATTTCTGTCTCCGAGAACGGGCCCCGCCTTCACGAAGCTTCTAGAAGCACCGGCCGTAGTGTTCTCGTCTGGACTCGTAGAGGCAGCCCTCTCCGAGCAGTCATTGTCATCTCAGTGAGTATTCGAATATCCAACAAATATTTTGTGTATTTAGTGTATAAAGATTTGTTTTTTAATTGTGCATTTAAAGTTTAAAATTTTAATGTTAGTAACTTATTTTTAGTTGTATTTTTGAGTTAAAAAGCATTGATTGTGATATTTACATAAATTACCCAGCGTTAGATTAGACATCAGAGTGTTCTACGAAACAGTTGATACAGTTTATAAGGACTAGATATGATTTGCTGTTTTATTGTTGAATTGGGACACTCGAATTTGAGTTGCGTATTGTTGTGTGCGTGGAGAGATTTCTGTAAAAATTGAAAATTTAGAGGTGAAATCTGAAAACGTTAAAGGGTTATTGAATGATCGATATGTAAATAAGATATATGATGACATTAATTGCTTATGTATGATTAGTTTAAGCTCTTTAGTTAAATTCTGATGTTTTGAAGTTTGACGTTGTTGTTTTGTTTATATTTTTTTGAGGTTTTATCTGCTGAACTTCTCTTGATGCCTTGTAAAATCGTGCAGGTTGGGACGGTTACTCTTCTTACATTGACAGGATTGCTTTTGTTTATGATTTTCTTTGTGGCTGCGACTGTCAATGCCATCGTCATATCTCTTCTTGTGTCTTTGGCCGCAGCAGGAGGCTTCTTGGCCCTTTTCTTTGCTTGTGTAACTGCTATATATATTGGGGCATTATCGGTTGCTGCTTTTGTTATTTCCACAGCGACAATTTCAGCAATTTTCGCTGCTATCATAGCTACAGGTATACTTATTTTAAACTTTCTTTTCTTAATCTACCAGTCAAGTTTTTCCTCATCTTACACTGGGACTGTGAGTGATTTCATATATATTTGACATTGAACCATTAGGCCAATAGGCCATAACATTTGACTGAAGTTGATGTTAAGTCTGCATCGGTTCAGTGACTGTTTTGAGATCCAAACTTGTAGTGATCATGATGAGTAAAACTCTCCACACAGATTGAACAAAGAGGACCACATCCCGCTACTTTGTTTTCTCACTCATCATGCCATATGTGTTTGATCATAATTGCATGAGGTCATCCATTGCTTGGTTCTCCCTCTCCCTCTCGTTGCTAGAGTTAATCCTACATGAAAAAATATACAGGATTCCTGCACCTAAAACCTCCTCTCTCTCCCGCTCTCTAGAATATTAAAAAGACCATTGCTGTTTTTGTAACTATGCTATCTCAATTCTCATCCCATCAAAATTTAAGACTGGAAAGGATCTTTTTGATGTTGCGTGCTTGTGAAGCTTGAGAGGCTTTAAATTATCAAGTTGTTTCTGTCATTTCAATTCTGTAACTTATGTCTCTTCAACTGTCGTTCTGGATAATTTTGTGTTAATCAGGTTGGATTGGGTTCTTTTGTGTCGTTTGGTTGGCTACCAAAAAAAGCTTTGGCCTTGCTAAGCAGTCATTGACCATGACTGGATCGACACTTTCAGCTTACTCTTCGGCCAGGAATGCTCGTCATCATAATGAACCGGAGAAGGTTGTTGCATTTTGAAGAGTCACTAGAATACGACAACTGCGAGTATAAATAATATGCTTTCGTTTCTCACGACTTTGCTGTGATTATGTGTTGTGCTTGTAGAGGTACTTTTTCTATCTATAGTTTGGAAGCGTATCTGAGACTAGGCATTGTATTATCTTGCTTGCTAAATTTTAAGGCTGCTTGGTTGTGGGTTTATCGCTCTCGTTGGGTGGAATGGAGACTTATGGGTCGTTTGTTTTTTTTTTTCTTCTGAAGACTGAATAGTCCTGAATTTTTCTGATGACTGAATAGGGACTGAAATCTGAACTTAAATAATCTGTTTGTTTGTTTTTTCTTACATCTGAATGTATTGTCAACACGTTTGTTTTTTAAAATTAAAATTGTCTGAAACTAAGTATTTTTACATGTATAATCATGTTAAACAATTATACATATAATATGAAATAAAAACAATCAAAAAATAAAAATTATATATGAACACATATGATCATGATCTTCTTCTTCGATTACAAATAAACTTCATTTTTATTAAGAAAAGAAAAAGGTTTTTTTTTTTCAAAAAATAAAAGGGACAGCGGGAAAACTTATACAAAACACTCTAAAATAATAATATATAAATATATCACCCTAATATTATAATAAAGTATTGATATTAAATATCAATATTGGAAGTGATTAGGTTTTTTTTAAAATTTTTAAATCTATTTAAAATAAGCAATATATTAAAATAAAGATTTCTGTACTATATATAATTATGATGAAATTGGAAACATGTTATATATGGGGATAATATCGGAAGAAAATATTTTGGATTGCATTTAATGTAATTCAGTGATTTGCAATTAAGTAAAAAGTCATGATTTTTTACTTTTTATTTTAAGTTGTTTTTTGGTATTTTTAAATTGTTTGAACACTTGTAATAACAAATAAAACAACTTAATAATTATAATTTAGACTCATTAAGCTTTAAGTGGAAAAAACAAATGATCTCTTACTCTCGAATCTGTATGGATTATATCGTAATCGGTTGTCAAACGGTTATCAACAAATATCAGGCGTGAGTTTTAGGATCCTCCGCTGAAAGCTATGTTGCAATTTAAATTAAATACCAACATTATTAATGTTGTATGGTTAAGATTTGTTCTTTTTCATCCAATTATCAATCCGACACATTACAACACGTGTTCTGATAAAAATTCATATCACATGTGTTCTGATAAAAATTCATATCGGTAGAAAAATCAGTTTTTTCAATTTGGCAAAACTTTCGAATCTGAAGCCATTTTTTCTCTTGTAATGAGAAGATTTACTACCGGCACTTTTATATTTGGATTTGGAATTAAATTTTAAGATTAAGATTCGTTGTTATGATTATCCTAATTTTGCCCAAGTTTGGGATAATTATTAAATGGCAAACTTCAATAAATTGCCTGACATTAGGCGTAGAAACATGAAAAATGCCAATTTAGTTGTAATCACATGCAAGTATCCCTGATCGGCATAAGGGTAAGATAGTCTTTTACATGTGGAAAACTACAATGAATAAAAAATTAAGAGCAAATTGCACAACACATCATGAGGTTTTCCCTTTTACATTCAGAAACAACTTTATCGAAAATTGACACTTAACCTCTTACCGTTAGTCAAACATGATCAAACTTAAATATTGACCACGTTTGACTGTCAAAATTAAGGGTATTTTGACATTTCAAACATTTTTTAAAAAGTATTTTTTTTATATGTAAAAAGTAAATAAATATGATAAAAATAAAAATTAATTGAAAAAAAAGAATTAAAAAAAAACAAAAATAGATCTCCACCATCCATCTCGAAGATGGATGGTCGAGATTAAATAGTTTTTTTTTTAAAAAAAAAAAAACCAAAACAAAAGCAAAAGCAAAGTAGAACAGAGAGGTGGATATCCATAGAGATCAATGGACCACTCTCTCTCCTCCATCATCTCCGAATTTTAAGCCGAAAACTTTACCTAGAAGAGACGAAACCCGGTTGGCAATTCGATAACTTTGATTCATTTCTTGATTTGTTTTGTGTTTTACTGATATTAAAGTTGATAAAGATTCGAACTTCTTGTTGATTTTGTGGTTGTTATTGTGATAAAGTCTACTGTTGTGATTTTTAAGGGTGGACAAAGTGAAGCAACTCTTGGGGAAGCCGATACAGTTGGCCTATCAGGTGGTAAAAGCAATGAAGGATGAGGAGAGATCTCCATGGACCTTGTGGAGATCCAATATCCAGATTGGATCTCCACCCCTTATCTTTATGATGGATGGTGGTTATTCATTTTTAAAATATGAATTTTGTTTTGCTTTTTGTTTTAATTTTTTATTTATGTAATTTACGGATTAAGGGTGGTTTAGTCTTTTTGAAGGTCAACTTTGTTAATGGTTAAATTTGACCAAATTTGACTAATTTAAAAGGGCTTGAGTGTCAATTTTTGATAAAGTTATTTCTGGGTATAAGAGAGCAAACCTCAAGGAACTTAAGTGCAATTTGCTCAAAAATTAAAGCGTCTTTTTTTCTTTTTTAAAAGTAATAACACACCCTGAGTTTTTTCAAAAATGCTTAGGGGTTGTTTATTTTTTCCACTTAGCACTTAATGGTTTTAAGGTGAACCGTTTAATTTGTTTTGTTTTTTTTTTAAGTGGTCAAACAACTTTAAAATATCCCAAAATAACTTAACATAAAAAGTAACAATCTTGACTTTTAAATTTATTCCAATTCACTGTATTGTATTTAAAATATATATTTTTCAATATTATTCTTCCAAAGATAATTATTTTCAATATAACCATAATTTTATATTATATAAATTTCTTTCTTTTGACATATTATTAATGATAAATAACTATAAAATAATTAAAATAATAATAATAAACCTTAATCATATTGTCACTTTCACCTCCATTGAAAAATCAAAACATTGAATAATATCTTATCAATATTTACATAAAAATGGTTTACTATTTATTAAATTATTTTTATTTAATTGTTTGTATCATATCAAATTAAAATACATAACAATTAATAATAACAACGGTATTGTAATAAAATAAAATGAAGAACAATTAAGAACAAATAAGTGAATCAATAAATGAGAGATCAGAAGCTGTGCGAGATCATTGATAAATAAAGAAGAGAGATGCGAGAGGTAGAGAGAGAGAGAGAGAGAGAGAGAGAGTAATGATTTGTGTATTTATTTCTAGAGCTTATCAGCTAGCTACCTTTCACAAAAAGAGCCCTATATATATATATATATATATATATATATATATATATATATATATATAGGGGTGAATTCATTAATAGCCAACAAATTTATGGATTTATTGTTTTTAGCCACATATATAAATTTTCTTGTTGTTATCACTTTTGACCCATTTTGGACATGTTTGCCCTCACTTGAATTGAAATTAAAAATAAATAAATAAACGTGTTGTTGCTTTAGTTAGGGTTTCGGTTTCCAGAAAGAGAAAGAGAGAGAAGAGAAAAAGAAAAAGAGACCAGAGCATCGCCACCCTCTTGCCGTCGACGCCGCCACCTGCAGCGATCTTCCTTCCGATCCCGTCAACATCGCACTTTGCCTTGGCCGTTTTTCTCTCGTTGATGACTTCGCTTGGAGCCCGTCAACGCCGCAGCGTGTTCTGTATTCAAACGGCAAACTACTTTTCGACCTTCAGGTGAGTTCTTACATAATACAATAGTTAATCACTTTTACATATATTTATCATTCATAAAAATAAGTTTTCTTTTATTTAAAATAATAATAATTGTTGTGTTGGATTTGGTGGGTTTTGATTCGTTTTATGCTTTGGTGTATAAATTAACGTGAATAGGTGTTTGAGATTTGTTTTCTTTTGGCTTAGCTTCTCTTCCATTCAAGCGTTAAGTGATTTCTAGTCATATTATCAATAATGATAATTTTTTGTTTATTTAGTTGTTGGCTTTTTTTCCCTCTGTTTATTTGCTAAGTTTTTCTTACAATTCTGAAGATTATAATTCTTCGTTCTTCGTAAATTTAACTAGCTTTTAAGTTTTTGTAATCTAGGTACCCTACTCTTAAGTTACTCAATTTATTTAATATTAAGTGTTGCATATACTTTTCAATTGTTTTTAAATTTTAAACATGTTATTTTGGTTCTTCTTCCATTTTACATTCGTGATGTGAGTTGGACTCTTTAGCATTTGAGGTTAGTGATTTCAAACTTTTTTGGACTTCAATTTGATATTCTGTTGTTTTTACATGTTTGCTTTGTTAGATATTGTGTTTTTTTTTGTAGTATTTAGGATATTGTGTTATTTGACAGTAGTTAGGATATTGTTTGTATCAAATGTGGGTTGCAGAGAATTTCATTTGATCAATTCGTGATAAAGTCGGATCAGATTTCTCAGGAGTAGCAATTGATATGGTGTAAATGAATTGCAAATTGAAGCTGGTTTCGATATAGTGTATCAAAATATAGTGTAATTAGTAATACATATACAAGAGACAGAGAGTTATAGAGGATTATTCAATTAGAGTTGTCTTTGGTTGTAGTAGTTGAATCTGAAGATGAATTTTAATTTATGTGTCCAGAAATAACTTCCGTCCATTCAACATCATCGCCATCAGCTTAGCCCTATGTATATCCATAGCTTAGTCCATTCACTTTTTATAGGAATGTGACTTGAATTGGATTTACTCTTCTCTGTTGCATCAATATTTTGTATTTACTTTTTTTTTAACCGCCAGTGCTCTAGTTTATGATTTTTTAACAAGAATCGGGTGGTGCATTGCATATTTGCTCAATGCTGTTTGTTTTTGTGTGAATGGTCAGTATACCACCAAAAGCAACACTACTTACTGGCTTTCTAATGGTGAATCAGAACTTTGGTTTCACTTTTAGGCTGTCAACTACATTAACTAAATATGCAATGCACCACCCGATACTTGTTATTGTTCTACTAGTTCAATGTTATTTCAATGTTATGCATCTTGCAGAATGTGTTCTGAAAATATTTATAGGTGTTTTGATAAGTTTCTACTGGATTGTTTTGAATACTCAGAAGAGTGTAATGCTGATTTTAAGTTTATATATGTCATCATATTATTCGTATATGGATGTGTTTTCCATCCGACATTTTACATACGGTAACTCCAAGCGGGTCATTTTGTTGGTGACTGCATCTTGAGTTCAATGACCGTTGTTTTGGAAATTATCCTTTTGGTTTTAGGCTTCTAATTTAAGAGAAAGATATAGTGTCAAGCAAACTTCTCTTGTTCACTTTCAATATCTTTATCGCTTACTGTAATTGTATATGTTCTATTGTCTGGTTTAAACATTGAGTTGACGCAGGGTACCAGGACTGATAAGACCGAGGTTGCTTGGGATGACTTGGGTATAGCTTAGTAAAGGAGCTGCTGGTCTAATGGTGTGCTTAACGCATAGTTTGAAAGGTGACTACTGCTGAACTACTAATATGAGTCCTTACAAATTCTTCAATGATTAAGTGGTCGGCTGCCTCTAGAGCCACCAAGAAAACTTGTGCACCCCAAGCATGAGAGCTGGTGGAGAGAAAACAGATTCGAAACGAGGCACAGAGGTGAAGAAGACACGGTCTTGTATTGCCAAATGACTTGATTATTATTATTATTTGCTGTAGTTGACATTAACCTTGGACATATGTTCCTAATATACGTATAATTTTTGCTTTAGTTGTGGTGTCTTCATTTGACAATACGTCGAGATGTTGATGCGTTATCGTTGTTTTTAGGGATAGGGAACCAAAAACGTCCTCGGGTTTATGGATGATATGGCACTAGAAATTTTTGTAAACAATGTACCGGTAGATTGATAACTTTGTATGAACTTGTGGTTTTTGATAACTTCTAGCATGTAACTTCAAATTGCACTGGCATGTAACTTCAAAATGTACTAACATGTAACTTCTAACATGTAACAATACTGGAATGTCTTTCAAGTGTGAAAATGAATTGTAACTGGCATGTAACTTCAAATTGCACTGGCATGTAACTTCAAAATGCACTAACATGTAACTTCTAGCATGTAATAATACTGAAATGCACTAACATGTAACTTTTAGCATGTAACAATACTGGAATGTCTTTCAACTGTGAAAATGAATTGTAACTGGCATGTAACTTCAAATTGCATTGGCATGTAATTTCAAATTGCACTAACATGTAACTTCTAGCATGTAACAATACTATAATGTCTTTCAACTGTGAAAATGAATTTTAATTGGCATGTAACTTCAAAATGCACTGGCATGTAACTTGCATCATGTAAAAATACTGGAATTTGTTTTCAGTCTTTAAACGGTTGAACACTGGCATGTAACTTGTAATTGCACTGGCATGTAACTTCAAAATGCACTGGCATGTAACTTGCATCATGTAAAAATACTGGAATTTGTTTTCAGTCTTTAAACTGTTATACACTGGCATGTAACTTGTAATTGCACTGGCATGTAACTCAAAATGCACTGGCATGTAACTTGCATCATGTAAAAATACTGGAATTTGTTTTCAGTCTTTAAACTGTTGAACACTGGCATGTAACTTGTAATTGCACTGGCATGTAACTTCAAAATGCACTGGCATGTAACTTGCATCATGTAAAAATACTGGAATTTGTTTTCAGTCTTTAAACTGTTGAACACTGCATGTAACTTGTAATTGCACTGGCATGTAACTTCAAAATGCACTAGCATGTAACTTGCATCATGTAAAAATATTGGAATTTGTTTTCAGTCTTTAAACTGTTGAACACTGTATGTAACTTGTAATTGCACTGGCATGTAACTTCAAAATGCACTGGCATGTAACTTGCATCATGTAAAAATACTGGAATTTGTTTTCAGTCTTTAAACTGTTGAACACTGGCATGTAACTTGTAATTGCACTGGCATGTAACTTCAAAATGAACTGGCATGTAACTTGCATCATGTAAAAATACTGGAATTTGTTTTCAGTCTTTAAAAATACTGGTATGTAACTTCAGTCTTTAAAAATACTTGAATCATTGCTAGATCTTACTTAATAAAATCTAAAATACAAAATATAAGAATTACAACATCATTGCTAGATCTTCTAATCCGGACTTCAAATTGCTCCTTCAAAGCAAACATATGCAATGTTCGCTTAAGATCTTTCTTGCATGGACCCACTTTGTCATACCACCCTCGTAACAATTGGTCGCCCAACTTCCACCATGATGGATGACCAATTTCTTTGCACCCATATTCCTACATGTCAAGTATTTACATGAAACATTTAAACTGGCTGGGAACTGACATGTAACAAAACAACAACTGATGGACATGTAACATGGGTACAAAAAATTACAACTATCATGTAACTTAGAAATACACTAGCATGTAACTTACAAATACACTAGCATGTAACCTGGGAACAAAATATCACAGTAGTAGGTTTCGCTCTAAACTTACAAATACACTAGCATGTAACTTACAAATACACTAGCATGTAACTTACAAATACACTATCATGTAACTTACAAATACACTAGCATGTAACTTGGGAACAAAATATCACAGCAACTGGTTTCACTCTAAATTGAAACCGATCTCTTTATCTTCATATCAAACATAATGATCCTTGTAAAAAACAAGTGGGTAAGAGATACATACCGTTGAAAAACGTTGTTTGGCTTCGGATGGTGGTGTCTTTGCCCAGAAATTTCATCTTCTGATGGTGGTGTTTTTGCCTAGAAATTTCAGCTTCGAATGGTGGTGTCTTTGCTCAGAAATTTCAGCTTCTTGCCCACAAAATTTCAGCTTCTTGCCCAGAATATTTCGTTGACACTTCGTCTTGCCAAGATTGAAGATTTTGTAAGACCGAGATTGAAGATTTCAACAGTTAAAGATTTCGTGAGAGAGAGAGAGATCTGAAAAATTTCGTGAGAGAGAGAGAGAGCTCACAATTTCGTGAGAGAGAGGGAGAGTTTTGGGTGGAAAACATATTGGAGGGATTTGGAAATAAGAGAAATTATTTTTGGGGGAGAAATATTGAAGGAAGTAAAGACAAAATAAGGCTATATTTGGAAGTTCATGCATAAAAATGATAAATATAATCAAAAATATATATTTGGCTAAAAACAATAAACTCATATATTTTATGAGCATTTCTTGCAATTTCCTCATATATATATATATATATATATATAGAGTTTTGTGTGCAAGTGGATAAGCGGATGTGTGTGTAAGTGAAGCTATCAAATGGATAGGATCAATTGGATCAAATTGAGAGTTGATCAGGTGGTGGAACATGTGTAGAAGTGTTAGACACTTAGGCGGTGGGAATCCACCCAATTACAATACTCTCCATTGGATTTCCACCACTTGAATTTTAATTTGTTAAGGAAAAACCCAATGGGACAAAAATCTAGGTAACAATATATACAATGATCTTCTGGATCTTATAGTGTTGGACGTTCTCAAAAATACCTCATTAAAAACTTTGCCAGTAATACCCAGTAGGATAAAACCTGATCGAAGAGAAAAAGAGTATAGTGCACATATGTCCAAGATTAATGTTTTCTTTAAAACTATGTTCACATTTATACTTTGCTAGGTAAAACCCAGTGGGATAAAAATCATAGTGTAAGGACCTATATTTTATTATTGGCTTATTTCATGACAAACCACACCACATTGGGGATGATTTTGTAATGGGTAGCTTAGGTCCTCGTTGGTAAGCTTCCAAAGCATCTACATAACTTCAAGAGCAAAAGGTATATTCACTTGACTTTTGTCTCTTGAAGAGTTTAGGAGCACACACACACTTCATGCATGCTTTGTTCATCTTGCATTTTTGTTCTTTATTGTTTATATGTGTGCATCCATTACACATTTCAAACTTGCACCTCATTGTTAGAACTAAGTGTGGTTTTGTGTGCTGTAATTCGTTTCCGTTTGTGTGATCGGAAACGTCTGCGCTTGCATGATGGTGTGCATGTCTTAGCGCGATGGTTGACCATTTGAGAATGTCCCCTTTTTTCTCTTGGATATGTGTTAGATTTGGTTTGGTTATTTGGAGTAAGTGTCTAGTATCAAGAGATTAGTTTTTTAATGGTTTAAATGTTTTTCAAAACTGACCTTTGTATGGTCTTGTGACCATAACGTTTTATTCAAATATCCAATTTGTGTTTTGAAAATTTTTGGACAAACTAGACATCCATACCTTTCCAACAGTATATTATTCATATAATTTCATGACCGTTTGGATTGGTTTTGAAATCTCCAAAGCGACCACTAAAACAGGGCATCTATGTTGTTATCCAAATATGACCTTTGGTCACTCATATGACCATAACTTTTTCTATAGACATTGAAAATTCCATAAATAGGATTAGAAAGTAGACATCCATACATTTACAACGGTATATTATTTGATAAATTTCGATGTCGTTTGATCATGTTTTGAGCCACTTGAAAATCAGGCTATTGTGCTTATTTGCCTGCGCGTGTATGGACCCACGCAGACGTAGTATACCCGCGCACTGTGTCATTTTTGCCCAGAAAATTATGTTTTAATCTTTCTCAAAATGACATAGTTTCATTTGGTTCATACATATACTTCATCTTCTTCCCCAATTAGACCTAGAGCTCATAAAATCATAATATAGTGAGAGAAAGAGCTCCCCTAGAGAGAGAAAGCTTCAAGTTTTGTTCTTTGACTCTCAAAACCCAAAACTCATGCATCAATGACATCCATTGCATCAATCACACATGAGTCTTCATCAATCTTGACTTGGTAAGTAAGAACAAACATCTCATCTTCATTTATTGTTCTTTGAGTCCAAGATTTCGTTTTTAATGCATAGGATCTGTATAAATCATTTTTGAATGCATTATTTTGTTGATTGATAACATAATTGGGTTTGTTTTGTGATAGCTTAATTGATTAGGTCATTTTAGCCTAAAAGCTAGGTCATAAACATTCATTTGTGATTTATTGATAACTAGGTTGATATAATTGTCTTTTAATCAACTAGTTAAGCTTATTGAATGTTTATGCATGTTTTGTGTAACAATTAGTTTGTTATAAATTCTCTACACAACTAATTGAGATTTTAATTGAGATTTTGTTTTTGATAGACATAGGTCTAAGACTTGCATTTATGGTATGACTAAATGCTTTGTCTCAATCACATGAATATATGCTAAGTATATGTTGAATACATTGTGAGTATATTTGTTGATTCATTGTGATTGTTTGTGATAGCTAGGATTGTTGTTATTGATAACATCTAGCTAAGTCTTTGTGCTTTGCAGTTAGACATTTGACAACTTGGATTTGTTCCTACAAACTTCTAGTTGAGCAATTTGTGTTGTCTAGCATAATTTGCATTGAGCATCATTTACATGATCACATAGACATATAATTCTTTTCATTGAGTCAAAGTCTTGTGGCTTCTAGGTGAAGTTGCACAAGCATTGAAGTCTTGCAACCAAAGATTTGTAGGCAAGCATTGGTTGCCAAGTGCCACTGTAAAAGGCCTGCGGGTAGAGTATGAGGTGATCACGCCAAGAGTAGTGGATCATGGATATCACTAGGTATTGAACCAAGAGTGGTGAGTGGTAGTGTCCATAGCCTGAGGTTTTCGAGAGTGAGGGTTCGAGTATCACTTGAGGGTGTAACATTTTACTCATATAGTGGATTTCTTCGGCTCAATTGGCTAGTGTGGCTAGTCCAGTGGTTTTTTCCCGTTTGGAGGGTTTCCACGTAAAAATGTTCTTTAATTTCCCCACTTTACTTGATTTTTTATTGTTTGATTGTTTGGGTTAATGGTGATTAATATTGACTAATCCGAAAAATTGGTAATTAATTAGATTAACAACCCATTCACCCCCCCCCCCCCCCCCTTCTAGGTTGTTTAGACACACGCTTGAGTTGTATTTTCAATTGGTATCAGAGCAAGTTCCTAGACATACATAGGAGATCCATGCTATTTTTGTGTGTCTTGCATTTGTGTGCATTTTGATCTTTGCACTTCATTTGCATTCATTTATTCACTAAACACTATGTGTGAGAGTGAAACACTTAGAGTGGGTATTGCTTCGATGACCTCCAATGTTGTGAGGGAGATAGATGACTCCGATGAGGAGATGACTCTCATGATTGAGAGATTTAGGAGATTTGTGAAATCTTAAAAGAAGGGTGTGACCTCCAAAGTCAAAGAGGAAAAGAAAATGTCAAGGAAAGATGTCACTTGCCATGAGTGTGGTGGAATTGGCCACATTGCCTCCAAGTGTGGTAACTTGAAGTAAAAGAATGGATGAGTTGGCATGGTCGCTACTCGGTGTGATAGCGAAGTTGAAGTAGTTGAAGAGTGCTCCACAAGCTCGGTTGCTAGTGAGATCAACTACCTCACATTTCTGGTTTCCTACCAGGAAGAAACTCAAGCCATCACCAAATGTTTATCACTTGAAGATTTCAAGATGGGCAGCCTTGAATGTCAGAACCGAAGAGGAGCATGCTTGAGAGAAGCAAGCCTTTATGATATGAATCTCACAAGCATAAATGTGAGAAGCTTCGATAGTGTTGATTCATGCTCCGGATACTCTTGTGATAATGTGGTGGATTATCAAGAGTTGATTGATTCTCTTCAAAAGTCTTTGAAGGAGAAGGAAAATGATATCCTTATATTGGAAAAGGATAATCTTCAACTACAAGTCAAGATGATTCACTTGAATGATGTAGTGAGATGTGTAAAAGAAAGTGAATTTCTATGGCTCAATTGGCTAGCGTGGCTAGTCTCGTGGTTTTTTCCCGTTTGGAGGGTTACCACGTAAAAATCAAGTGTTCTTTAATTTTCGCACTTTAGTTGATTTTTATTGTTTGATTGTTTGGGTTAATTGTGATTTTATATTGACTAACCCGAAAAATTGGTAATTAATTGGATTAACAACCCATTCACCCCCCCCCCCCCCCTCCTCTCTAGGTTGTTTAGGCACGCGCTTGAGTTGTATTTTCACATAGCATTGATATCCATTGATCTGTTGGATCAAAGTAATATTTACGATGATCTTATGGATCAAGGTAACATATATACGATGATTAGCAAGATCAAAGTAATATTTACAATGATCTTCTTGATCAAGACAACATATATACGATGATCTACTGGATTAATGTAATATTGATGATGATCTTTATGGATCTCAAAAGATTTTTGGGTATGCTTAGAGGATTGCCTCATTAAAAACCTTATCAGGAAAACCCAATGAGACAAAAATCTGATCAAAAAGAAAAGAGTACAATGCACATATGCCCCAAAATAACTAATATACTTCATTTGATATGCTCCCCCTAATGGGACACCCCCTGATAAAAGTTCTTTTGAAGCAATCTTATGGATTGATAAAACTGACGTATACAGATGTTTATTTCATGAAATTAAATAACGTCATAAAATATTGGAGGGAGTACAAGCAAAAACTTGCTTTATGTAGTAATATCCATATGGAATCTTTTCATAATCTTTTCAACATATTCTGATTGATGGACAATCATTCTATTTGATATATGCTCAATCTTCAGGTCGAGACAATATTTTCTTTCTCATTTCTGTATGAAGAAACTTGAATATATAATATGATTTATTATATCCTTTTCTTATGGGATATTAACTAAGACGGTTATATCACATTCCTTCACATTGTTTTTAATCCATATATATAAGGATTTTTGTCTGTTCATCAAATACAGATTACGAGATCTCGATTTACATGCTTCTAACATTTTAAATTCTTTAGGGATTATAAATATCTACATTGAGTGAATCATATAGATAAATGATTTCTACGTCTAGAAGACTCATTTTAAGTCTTTCAAAGGCATCCAAATTTATCAAAAATTCAGAACGTAATCGTATTCATCAGTAATGAATAGCAAGTTTCTGTAAGAAACCTTGAATTATGAGTCGTGCTTCATATCTCATTATCTCATTTTTCTCATTATGTTTCCATATAAAGACCCATTAGTATCCAACTAGTTTGACATCTCCAGGTGTCTGGAGTACTATTGGCCTAAACACTTTATATTTGGCTTATGAAGTCAATTCTTCTTGAATTGCTTCTTTTCATTTAGGCCAATTGTGCCTTTTATCTACAATAATTGATATTATGAATATCACAATTATCATTTATAATTTCAGTAGCGCTATTGTGTATAAAAATACATCATCATTGATTGTTTCCTTAGATTCAACATTTCTCTCATATGATTTATAGAAATTTTCTTAATTTCTATATTCCTGTATCTCTGTTGAGATTTCTTCCATTTCAATGGATTTAGTTACTTCATGGACTTGTATGATTTATAGAAATTTTCTCAATTTCTATATTCTTGTATCTCTGTTAAGATTTCTTCCATTTCATTGGATTTAGTCATTTTATAGACTTGTGTCTCTTTAGATATATTAAACTCTTATAGAGTTGATTTAGAGAAAGTGGATTTATTTATAACTCGAGTTTTGTTTACATTAGGATCCTAATAACAATACCTTTCAAAAAGGTTCATAAGCTTATGATATGTATCATATGATTTATTTGTTGCTCTTTTCTCTGATCGTTCTTTATGAATAATCACCCGGCGAGGGTTTATGAGATGGCAACTTATAAAATTTTGTTACCTTTAATATATTAGGTGACAGATTAATAATCATCTGATGATCAATTATCTTTTGTATTTATTGAAATGAGACACATTTATATATATAAAGAATTGAACTGGTATCTCTATTTTGTATAAGCGTAACTTTTCATTTACTCTTCTTTTTCATGAGAAACTTTCCATTTGGAAATTAATCAATATAATATATAGATTGTACGTAAAAATATAAACTATCTGAAGTTTAAATGATTAAATAGAAGATTAATCAAAATCAATATTAATTTCAGAATGATAAAGAAGTCTTATCTTAGATCATGACAGAAATGCAATAAGGAGATATACAACACAATCAAATATCTTAAAAAGTGAGTAAGTCTCTATATAGAATTTAGTAACGGTATCAAAATAATGAAGTTCTCACAATTACATAGAGACGTTTGATAAGTGATTCCCTTGATCCATTTTGATTATGAGTATATCTGAAAACTAGATGTTGAACATCAATCCCAACTGCTTTGCAATATTCATTAAATATCTTGTAAGTTCAATCAACTTAATATGCCTGAAAAACTAATAATCAGTGCAAGTAATATGGAGATGTTTGATAATAAACAAACATGTGATCATCCCGTAGATGCATGAATTAAAACTATAAAATAATGAAAGAGTTCATTTGGTGGATGAATATGTCCACATATATCCTCTTGAATGACGGGGATTCAAAACCAACTTTAGAATAAGATGGTTTATTTGGTAGATGAATATATCCACATATATCCCTTTGAATGATAAGGATTCCAAACCAAATTTTAGAATGAGATGGTCTTATTACTAATATCCACTTGTGAACATACGGTGCATATATTATTATGGAATTAAAGAATCTTCAGGCTCTTTAATTGATGTCCATAATAATTTTTGATGATCCTACGCATCATCGTAGATCCTTGATGACCAAAACTGTCATGTCAAAATATAATCATTTTTGGATTTCAGAACTTCTAGTTCATAACTGCATAAACTTTTACACATTTTAGAACTGTGTAATATAATCTAGATGAGAAAGTATGTAGCGCCTCAATAATGTGCTTATGGCCCAAATCATATACAGATATTCAATATCCTTATTATTCATAGTCTCAGTGTGACATTAATAAAGTTATATGTCTTTGATCTAAGCATATTCATTTATGTTCTGCTTGAATGATATTGAGTATCATTGAAACATAAGTTAATACCAGTTGGTAATAAGATTGTGGCTCTTCTAAAGCCTTTAATCAGACCCGCTAGATCTGATCTGGTATTAACCTTATATGACTTTTTATAACTCATCTGAAATGGTAATAATCTCCCCCTTTTTATTTCAGCAACTCTTGATATTGCTTCTTAAGGAGCATCAAGCATGTACGGAATGGATAAAATATTATTTCCAATTTCATTATATGTTAGGATCTTAAATCTCTTTTATGATACTCACAACATCTTGTTGGATGTGTAGATCTTTTTTTCTCAAATGAATGATATGTTAGGATATTAAATCCCTTTTATGATACTTTTAACATCTCAATGAATGTGTAGATCTTTTTTCTCAAATGAATGATACGTTAGGATCTTAAATCTGTTTTATGATACTCACAACATCCCGCTGGATGTGTAGATCTTTTTTCTCAAATGAATGATATGTAAACATATCACTTCATATATATATATATATATATATATATATATATATAAGATAAAACAAAATCATGGATTATATTGATTTTTCGAACTTCTGGTTTGACCATGAACTGCAAGTTCATATATGATATTCAAAAAACTTCAGATTCTAAATAGATTTGAAACCCCAAATTCCAAATAATAAAGTATGGAATTCATGTACATAACATTGGATCCAGAACTTCAAGTTTTCATCGGTTTTCAAAACCGTGCCAACTTAAATATCGCAATTCCAGAAATTTGAAGTTCTGGTTAGTCGATTTAGCCGATCTCATATATTGATATAAATAATACAAATATTTAAAGAGCATAATAATTAAATCCATAACTATAATAGGTGTTGTCGACACAACCGTAGTCAGTCTCTATCGACACAGCCTGCAACCAGTTTTATATATTGCAAATAATTAAATACGAATATTTAAAGAGCATAATAATTAAATCTAGAACTATAATAGGTTCTATTGACACAGCTGTAGCCAGTCTTTGTCGACACAATTGTAGCCAGTCTCTGTCGACACAGCCACAGTCAGTCTTATATATTGCGTAAAATTAAATACAAATATTTAAAAAGCATTATAAATAAATCCAGAACTATAATAAGTTCTGTCAACACATCAGTAGCTAGTCTCTGTCGACACAGCCGCAGTCAGTCTTATATATTGCGTATAACTAAATACGAATATTAAAAAAAAGAATAATAAATAAATTCAGAACTATAATAGCTTATGTCGACACAGCCGCAGTCAGTCTTATATATTGTGTATAACTAAATACGAATATTAAAAAAAAGAATAATAAATAAATTCAGAACTATAATAGCTTCTGCCGACACAGCCGTAGTCAGTCTCTGTCGACATAGCCGCAGTCAGTCTTATATATTGTGTATAATTAAATACGAATATTTAAAAAGCATAATAAATAAATCCAAAACTATAGATTATGGTGACACTGCATAAGCCAGGTTTATATATTGCGTATAAATATATAAATATAAATATTAAATATAAGTAAATCACTCATCTGGAGATACTTTTTAATTATATATGATCGTGCCGATAATGTGTTATAAAATAAAATGAAGAGCAAAAGAACAAATATGTGAATAAATAAATGAGAGATGAGAGCTGGGAGAGATCAGTGATAAATAAAGAAGAGAGATGAGAGAGAGAGAGAGAGAGTAATGCTTTGTATATTAATTTCTGGAGCTTATTGATCGTGCCTAAATTGTTGTATATTTCGGCCCTCATTCCTATTCTTTTGTCTCGTTCTCGTGTGTATTTTCTATATATATTATGTCTTTTATGTCTAATAGGCTCATTAGTGTTAATTGTAGGCAATAGATGTAATTCTGGTGTTAGAAGTTAATTGCAGTGGTTCCGGCAGAAAAGGGGCAAAAGGGAAGACAAGGATCATAAGCAGCTCAAAAGTGCGGGTCAAGTGCGGGTCGCAACCGCACTCCAACCGCACTCCTTCCCACAGCCGGGACCTGAAGCATGAAGGAAATATAAAGTGCGGGTAAAGTGCGGGTCATCCAACCGCATTCCACCCGCACTATTGCTCAAGACAGAGGAGCTGATTCGTACCTGACAGATAAAGTGCGGGTCAAGTGCGGGTCAAGTGCGGGTCAAGACAGAGTTTAATTCATTAAAGTGAGGGTCATTCACCCGCACTCACCCGCACTCCACCCACACTATTGCTCAAAACAGCTCCAACTGACACTAAAGTGCGGGTAATCCAACCGCACTCCACCTGCACTGTTCCTCAAGACAGAGGAGTGGATTTACACTTGACACCAGAGTGCGAGTACAGTGCGACTAAAGTGCGGGTAAAGTGCGGGTAATCCAACTGCACTCCACCCGCACTATTGCACAGATCAGAGACCTGAAGATGAAGAAAACCCTTACAGTGCGGGTAATTCACCCGCACTCTACCCGCACTCTGCGCGCGACAGTCTCTGGTTTCGAGCTTAAGTGACCTATTTTTCCATCCTCTATAAATAGAAAAGGATGGGAACGAACCAAAGGATCACCATACCTCCCAACACTTGTATTCTAAGCTAATAACACATCTCCCTCTCATCCAAACCATCTCTACTCAATCAAAGGCAACTAGGAGACTTGGATTCAAGCTTCAAGGAAGGAGATCACTCTTCTAGGGTTATCTCTACTCTCTCTCTTAGTTTATTTGTTTGTAATAGAACATGAGTAGCTAAAATACCCCACTATGGGGTTGATGTTATTTGTTTGATGGATATTTTGGGCTTTGTAAATAAACTCTATGTGTTATATTTATTCTATCCCTATATTTCATTCCATTACTTATATTGATTGCCATTATTGACTTGCTTGGATACACCCTCTTTGCATGTTGATTTGGATTACTTGAGTAGGCAATTAGGTTGTCTAATGCTCCATTGAATGGAAGGATTTCCGGAAATCCGGCTCTATAACCATGCTCTTAATCTAATCTCGAATTAGTGGCTTTCACTATACATCCTAGGTTAGCCACTTGTGAGAGAATTAGAAGCCTCCACTATACACCCTAGGTTGGCTACTTTAGTGATTTTACGAGAACTAACCTTCGAGTAAAATTCGGTTGATAACCTCGAGCCTCATCCAATCCCAAATGGGTGGCCTTCACTATACATCCTAGGTCGGCCACTTGTGAGGGAATTGGAAGCCATCACTATACATCCTAGGATGGCTACATTAGTAATAGGTTGAGCCATAGCTAGATAGATGAGCATTCATGGAACAAGTCCTAATTGAGTAACTAGCCACTGTTGGTTGCTTAAGAGGGATTAATCGCTAGTAGGAGGTTTTCACTATACATCCTAGGTTGACCTCTTGCGAGAGATATATGCCAACACTATACACCCTAGGTTGGTTACATTTGTCAAAACGTACTTACTTGAGAGTTTGTTGCAATTGCCCCAATATTCACTTACAAGTCCATCAACTCCATAGTTCCATCATCATTCATTCATCCCTCCATTGTCATCCATTTATTTGCTTTCATAGTTTATTTTATATTGTATCTTCATTCGCTATCACTTTACTTTTATGCTTGATAGTTATATTAATCCTAATCTTATCACCGCTACCCCGATCTCAGTAGACGACACACGTGCTTGCCGCTTTGCTTGTATTTATACTTGTGAACGCATCGCATAGGTTTTATAAATTGTTTTGACGGACGGTTTTCTGACGGCAAAAACCTTCTCATCAAATGGCGCCGCTGCCGGGGATCGGTGTGCGTAGTAGTGATAAGATTAGTTTTAATACTATTAGTTTATTAGTTGTTTTTAGTTTTGTTAGTTTCTTTTTACTATTTTGGTAGTTTTGTTTTTGTTTGTTTCAGGACTCTATGGATTCCTTTTGGCAAAATTCAGGGTCAAGCTACGAGCCTGTCGAGAATGCCTACAGCTCGTCATTCCAGTCAAATTCCGTTGAAGATCAACTACAAAATTTCATGAAGAATCATGTGCGGGAGACTGAGCAAATGATAGCTTCCCAACAAGAGACTCAAGCCTTCATAGAAGAGAAAACCACCCAAATGCTCGAATCCGCCCAGCAGTCCACCCCGGTAAATCAAAATTGTTTCCAAGTTAAAGCAGCCAAACCGGTGCATTCCTCCAATTTCTCAAAAGAAGACATGTATAAGCTCCGAATAGAATTTGAAGTGGAGCGAAGCAAGAGAATGGACGAGATGGACAAGATGATCAAGATGAACCAGCAGCTTATGAGCGTGAGCACAGAGCTAGTGTTGGAAAGAGGTGTGTTGAAGGAAGAGAATAAAGCACTTCAAGAGAGAGAAGCCTTGGGAATGGAAAAGGCGAGTAATCTCCAAGAGTTGAACAAGAAACTATTATATGAAGTGAAGATGCTCAGAGTTGAGAATGGTACTCTCAAGAAGACCAATGGCGAAGTCTCAGACAAGAACAAAGAATTAGAAGAACAAATTGAGAGATTTGAAGCCGAAAAGAGTACCGCATCGAAGGCTTTGGAGAACTTAGTGAGGCTATCAAAAGATTTTGAAGAAAAGATAGCTCACAAGTCCATGAAGATGCAAATGGAGGTTGACCAAAAAGCCAATGCCTTAGAGGAAGCAAAGGTAGCACTAAGCAAAAAAGAGGCGGAGGTCAAGGCGTTACAAGTAAAACAAATCAAACGTCCTCAAGACCACGCATCAAAGGGGAGTTTCTCTAACTCTCATATCTTTTGCTATGCATGTTCTAAGATAGATCACTTTAAGGCTAAAAATTACAAGCCAAATCAACATAGGAAAACTAGAGGTCTTAGGAATAGATGGAGTCCACCTAGGGTCAAGAAAATATGGGTAAGGAAAGACCAAGTACACTTATATAGAAACATGTTAAAGGAAAAGATAATGAAGTCACCTAAATTTATTTGGGTAGTGAAAAATAGGGAATTTCCTAACTTAGTCAAACCACCCTTAGAGGACCCTAGCCTCTCCATGAATGCATCCCATTGAGTAATTTTGATTCATGTAGTTAGTTTATTTTTTTTATGTTGTTTAAATTCAATAAATTGTGTTGTTGGGATAGTTTTGTTCGTATGCCATATTTTGTGGATATTTGCACACTGAATTTATTAATTATATTTATGGATGAAAGAGCCGGAGGCTCTTGTGCAAGTATGAATGCATGTGCCTTATATTGTTTAATTCGGTTTGGGGGTTGTTCATGCCCCATTCCGTCCATTTTGATAAAATGCATGATGTTAAGCTTGACTTGTGCTTCAATGATATATTGCATGAATTGCCTTTATTTATGAGCCTTGTTTGAGTCATTTTTATTTTGTTGGGGCATTGATTGTGTTTGATTAATGCCTAGGTTTGTTTGAGTCATGTTAGGTGCATGCCGCTAGGCCAGATTCTCTTGTCTTCAACATTGAGGACAATGTTGGGTTTTGATTTGGGGGTGTAGACGCCTTTTTGAGTCGTCTTTTGTGTCTTGAGTCATTTTTGTGTCTTATTTTCGAAAAAGTTGCTGCTTAGCCAGAATTTTGAGCTTATTTAGCTTGGTGAGATACCTGGAGCATAGTGTTTGTGGCGAATGTGTGTATGCTTTGTGTGCTTATTCAATAACTCTTAGTCACTTTAGGGGTCTCACTTGCACTTCATGGGCTAGTTTCATCTTCTAGTGTCCAAGTTTAGGGAACTCGGTGCTCAAGCGCCTTGTTCTAATAGTGGAGATTTCCCTTGTGAGATCACAAACACAAGCTAAAAGCGTGTATATTTGAGGGAAAATGTTTTTCAAATCTGTAAACACTATTCAAACACCATGCATAGTCTCACTACATCAAAAATCAGCATTTGTCATTGAACATGCATCATATATGTGGACTGCTTGACAGAAACTTTTATTCCATTGGTAGATTGATCCTTTGAAGTGATATTAGGCAATGTGTGTTTTAGCCACTCAAAAAGAAAGCCTAAATACTTCCCATTCCCGTAATATGTGTGCTCCCAAGCCAATTTTGAAGCCAAACACATATAGACTTTTCCTTTCTACACCCACGTTATCCATAACCCAAGCAACCTAAACACTTAGCCAACCCTCTCTTAATTGATCTTGTTGAGGCTTAGGAATGTAAAATTGTGCTTTAATTTGATAAATGGTGTGTACCTAGGCAAGAGTAATGAGTTGTGAAAATGTGCATAGTAAAAAGGCATGAAAAGAAAAGAAAAGAAAAGAAGCAAACAACAAAAGAAAAATATGCTTCAAATGCATTGTGTAAATTGTAAATGCTACTCAAAGGTAACATGAGTAGTTAAAGATTACACGTAGAGTCTAATTGTATGCCTGGACGCCATATTGTATTTGGAAGTGGAGTTGCACGAGAAATTAAATGTTTAAGTGTAGAATGTATTGCCTTAACTTGGTTGATTAGTGCTTGTGCCTAAATTTCTCATTCTTCTAATCACCATTCACCGTGGCCATGTTACAACCAAAAGGAAAAGACCTAGTTGATCTTAGGGGATGTCTAGATTGGGAATATTAGTTAATGAATGCTCTTTCCACGTTCATGACAAGTGATTCTTTCATGAGACTCACTCACTAAAAACAGCGTTTATTCTACACTAAATGTATGCAACTAAGTTGATTCAGTTACATAAATTCATTGGCATACATGTTGCATGAGTGTGAACCTAGGTTCTAAGAGGAAAGATAAGAGAAAATCCATGTGAGAACTTAGTGTCGAAGCGAATTATGCTTGAGGTGTGAGAGTGAGTAGTTTCTGAGGCGCGGGCATTTTAAGTGTGGGATTCGTGTTGTGCCAGTTTCCCTTGAGGTGCCTTCGAGTTGTTTAGAACATTTTGCATATGCTCATTCCTCACTCCCATATTGTTTTTGCGTATCTCTCTGCTATTTGGTTCTGCAGCAAGTTTTTCTTTTTGTCTAGGGAGTCCTTAGTTTGAGTCATTTTTAGTTTGTCTTATTTTGTTTTAGATTATGTTTGCTCGAGGACGAGCAAATGTTTGGTTTGGGGGTGTTTGATAGTGCCTAAATTGTTGTATATTTCAGCCCTCATTCCTATTCTTTTGTCTCGTTCTCGTGTGTATTTCTATATATATTATGTCTTTTATGTCTAATAGGCTCATTAGTGTTAATTGCAGGCAATAGATGTAATTCTGGTGTTAGAAGTTAATTGCAGTGGTTCCAGCAGAAAAGGGGCAAAAGGGAAGACAAGGATCATAAGCAGCTCAAAAGTGCGGGTCAAGTGCGGGTCAAGTGCGGGTCACAACCGCACTCCAACCGCACTCCTTCCCACAGCCGGGACCTGAAGCATGAAGGAAATATAAAGTGCGGGTAAAGTGCGGGTCATCCAACAGCACTCCACCCGCACTATTGATCAAGACAGAGGAGCTGATTCGTACCTGACAGATAAAGTGCGGGTCAAGTGCGGGTCAAGTGCAGGTCAAGACAGAGTTTAATTCATTAAAGTGCGGGTAATTCACCCGCACTCCACCCGCACTCACCCGCACTCCACCCGCACTCCACCCACACTATTGCTCAAAACAGCTCCAACTGACACTAAAGTGCGGGTAAAGTGCGGGTAATCCAACCGCACTCTACCCGCACTGTTCCTCAAGACAGAGGAGTGGATTTACACCTGACACCAGAGTGCGAGTACAGTGCGGGTAAAGTGCGGGTAATCCAACAGCACTCCACCCGCACTATTGCCCAGATCAGAGACCTGAAGATGAAGAAAACCCTTACAGTGCGGGTACAGTACGGGTAATTCACCCGCACTCCACCCGCACTCTGCGCGCGACAGTTTCTGGTTTCGAGCTTAAGTGACCTATTTTTCCATCCTCTATAAATAGAAAAGGATGGGAACGAACCAAAGGATCACCATACCTCCCAACACTTGTATTCTAAGCTAGTAACACATCTCCCTCTCATCCAAACCATCTCTACTCAATCAAAGGCAACTAGGAGACTTGGATTCAAGCTTCAAGGAAGGAGATCACTCTTCTAGGGTTATCTCTACTCTCTCTCTTAGTTTATTTGTTTGTAATAGAACATGAGTAGCTAAAATACCCCACTATGGGGTTGATGTTATTTGTTTGATGGATATTTTAGGCTTTGTGAATAAACTCTATGTGTTATATTTATTCTATCTCTATATTTCATTCCATTACTTGTATTGATTGCCATTATTTACTTGCTTGGATACACCCTCTTTGCATGTTGATTTGGATTACTTACGTAGGCAATTAGGTTGTCTAATGCTCCATTGAATGGGAGGATTTCCAGAAATCCGGCTCTATAACCATGCTCTTAATCTAATCTCGAATTAGTAGCTTTCACTATACATCCTAGGTTAGCCACTTGTGAGAGAATTAGAAGCCTCCACTATACACCCTAGGTTGGCTACTTTAGTGATTTTACGAGAACTAACCTTCGAGTAAAATTCGGTTGATAACCTCGAGCCTCATCTAATCCCAAATGGGTGGCCTTCACTATACATCCTAGGTCGGCCACTTGTGAGGGAATTGGAAGCCATCACTATACATCATAGGATGGCTGCATTAGTAATAGGTTGAGCCATATCTAGATAGATGAGCATTCATGGAACAAGTCCTAATTGAGTAACTATCCACTGTTGGTTGCTTAAGAGGGATTAATCGCTAGTAGGAGGTTTTCACTATACATCCTAGGTTGACCTCTTGCGAGAGATATATGCCAACACTATACACCCTAGGTTGGTTACATTTGTCAAAACGTACTTACTTGAGAGTTTGTTGCAATTGCCACAATATTCACTTACAAGACCATCAACTCCATATTTCCATCATCATTCATTCATCCCTCCATTGTCATCCATTTATTTGCTTTCATAGTTTATTTTATATTGTATCTTCATTCGCTATCACTTTACTTTTATGCTTGATAGTTATATTAATCCTAATCTTATCACCGCTACCCCGATCTCAGTGGACGACACATGTGCTTGTCCGCTTTGCTTGTATTTATACTTGTGAACGCATCGCATAGGTTTTATAAATTGTTTTGAACGAACGGTTTTCTGACGGCAAAAACCTTCTCATCACTTATCAGCTAGCTACCTTTTACAAAAGAGAACCCAATATATTTAGAGTTTTGTGTGCAAGTGGATAGGCGGTTGTGTGTGTAAGTGGAGCTATCAAGTGGATATGATAAATTGGATCAAGTTGAGAGTTGATTGGGCGATGGAACATATGTAGAAGTGTTAGACACTTAGGCGGTGGAAATCCACCCAATTACAATAGGTATAAATGTCAAATCATTTGTTTTCAAATAATTTTATCTCTAAAAACAAACAAATTGACATTATATTTAGACATGAGAAAAATACAAAACAAACATGTCATTCAGTTTCGGTTTTCTGTCTCTATTCAGTTTTTAGAAAAATTCAGGATTATTCAGTCTTCAGATAAAAAACAAACGATCCCTTAATATTCAACTAATTGACTTAATGGCTGCCAACCCCCTGCCATTAGTTGACTTCCATCCTATTTAATAGTTGACTGAGGTTTGAGTGGAAAACGATGAAAATGCCCCTACATCTTATTTGAAAAAGTCTTAATTGCCCTTTAATCTTAAAATAATCAATTTTAAACTATTAAATAATCAAAGTAATAGTAAAACCTTTTTTTAAAGAGAATTGTAGAGAGATTTGTTTCTGGAAAGATCTTTAAACATGAACAAAAAAAATAACCTTACTAGAATTCTTACCAGGTTACAAAAACAAAAAATTATGGTTCCAGATCTCCAAAAAAATTGAAGGAGATATTTTGGAAACCAGATCTTTATTAATAGAGAGAATTAGATCTCAATTAATGGACATATGATTCTCCATTTATGGAGAAAGAGATCTGGTTCTCCTCCCAGATCTCTAGCAATCTCTATTTCACACAAATGTTTATTTGAAAGCTCTATTCTCCTTTACAATATCAGATCAAAAACAATAAATTTGAGTCCTGTAGTTTGAAAGATTCGCCAAGTTTGGAATTTCATCGTATTCGAGGAGTCCAAGATTTATTAGAAAATTCTGAATCGAAGAAGAGGCAGATCGAATAGGGTCGACGGAGCCCTGAGGTTGTCGATCATCTTTAAAGGAGATCGGTGATATTTGGTTTAGATTTCCTCCATTTTTGGATGAGATTTGAACCAAATCGCCAAGAGTCTAAGATGACGATCACTTCATTTTTTCTGTTTAGTTTTTGATTAAAAACTAAATTATTATTTTATTATTAAATTTTTGGCCAAAAAAACTGAGTTGTCCATGACAATTTCACCCCTATCAAACCAGTCAACCTTTATCTCTAACGAAGTTTGACTGACGGTAAAGGGCTACAACAATTAACTCAATTAGTTTAATATTATACCTTTTTTTTTGGAAAATCTTAAGGTATTTTATTGCAATTAACCTCTTTTTTATATAAAAAAGTGCCTCTTTTCGAAAAATAAATAAATTAATTAAAGTGTTTAATGAAAAAATACCACGTCACCCAAATGTGTTTTTAAAAAGTTAAATTGCAATACAATACCGGACTTTAGGCGAAATTGTAAATAAAATAAACTTTTTGTCAACATTATAGCTTTGTAACTTAGTACTTAACCACTGAACTTAGGATTATAAAAATAGCATAAAATGTCCAAATTTCCCTAAGTTACCTATCTTATCAATTATTATTTAAATAATTCTTAAAACAAGTTAAATTTTAGGAAATAAAATAAAAATAATTTTTTTTTAAAAAATAACAACAATAAAAAAATTAAACATTAGATAATAATAACTATACAAAAAAATATAAAAATAACAAATATATCAAATTTAAATATCAAATAATAACAACAATAAATTAATAATTATTAAAATTAAAATGATAAAAAAAAAAGACAAGTTTTGATTAGAAATAAGAGATAGGATTCATGAACCCTACAAAAAAAGGTGAATAGTGGTCGCTACTAGAGTCATTCTGTCGATGCTACTGTGCCACTACAGTAATTATGTCACTGATACATTGTCACAACAGTAATTTCGTTGCTGCTATATTGACGTTACAGTAATTTCATTGCTGCTACAATACGCTACAATGACTCTACAGTAATTTTGATGCCGTTATAGTGTTGCCGCTTCAAGCTCTGCTAGGGGTTCACGGAATTAGGGTTTTGGCCAATATCGAGCTCCATGGATCTTATATGCATGGAGGTCACTTTGTCTCTTTCGTCAATGGTGGCAGAGTCGAGCCCGGTGGCGGTGGCGATGGCGATGGCGGTGTCTTCCTCCTCAGCTGGTCAGGTTGGTCTGATTACGGTGAGTGGAGTGACTTCCTTTTCTCGGGTTGTTCATCTCACATCTGGTGGGGTGTGTTCATTGGTTAGTGAGCTGATTCCTCCTCAACCTTAGGAGGGTGTCTTGGTGATTGTTTCGGATTCAGAGTTCAAAGCCTCTAGTCTTAGATGGTAAGTCTTTTGCGGGTCTCTTCAAATAGTCTCATGTTGAGACTTTACCAGTGCCATCAGTGCCCTCTAAGAAGTGGGTATGTGTTTGTTCGAGTGGATCTGGTTGCTTATCAGCCCATCTTGAGTTGTGTAGGAATGTTCTTATTGGTCGTGTGGTGCTGTCTAGTGGTGAGCGGCCATGGAAGCTTGTAGATCTTAAGGCGATACTTAGCAAGAATTGGATGCTGAATTCTGATTAGCACCTTATATCTCAAGGGAGAGGCTATTATCAAATTCATTTGAAGTCTCTTGTTGAGAAGAATCTTGTTTGGAGGTTAGGTTCAGTTCATCTGAAGCCGGGCATTCTTCGCTTTCAGCCTTCTGTCCCGGATTTTAACCCATCGCTATAGAAGTCCATCGATGCTCAGGTTTGGGTTAGGTTCCTTGATCAATCGTAGGAATACTAGTATCCAAAAATTATTTCTGACTTGGCTAGATGGATTAAGGTGCCACTGCGGCTGGACAAGGCTACCGGTGATGGGGATTTTGGTCATTATGCTAGAGTTCTAGTTGATGTGGATGTGTCATCAGTGATGCCTACTTCAGTGTTGCTGGAGATGGATGAATTTCATACTTCTTTTATAGCTGTTGAGTATGAGAATCTCCCATTTTTGTCTCCACTTGCTTTTCTATTGGTCATTTCCCAGTTCTTATCGTTGGAACAATTTTTCTAAGGTTCCTTCGACTAGTTCTGTAAAATCAACCCAAGAAAAAAGTGAGGGATTCTAGAGTTTCTAGGGATGATGGTTTTCAGCCTATTCGGACTTGTTCTTCTAAATCGGTTTATCGCCATGTTATTGCACTTTAGGCGGAGGTCCCATTATCTAATATCTTTTCAGTTATTCACTAGGATCTAGGTGGTCATGATTATGTGGTTGTCTATACTTCAACAGGGTCTAATTTGATCTCGGGTTCCACTTCGTCCGCCGGTTTGGTTCTTTCTTCGGATCTGTCTTCATCGGCTGTCTCAGCTATTTCAAAAGTGAATTCAAGTTTGGTTCCTCCTATGATTTCCCTAGCATTGCAGATTAGCGAGGGTTCAGGATTTGATGACGGGGTCACTGATTTAGTTTTGGTTTCTAGTTCTTCGGTTGTTGATCCTAATGTTAATTCTGTCAGTTCGGCTGTGAGGGTGGTACATGATTCGAGGACTATTGTTCAGGGCTTTTCAGTTGCCAATTAGGTTCGCCATACGGTCAATCAGAACCATACTCATGTATTGCTCTTCTTGCTCAATCTTAGGAGCTTGCTCCTTAGAGAGCTTGATTCCATGCCTAAAAGGTAAGAAACCTTTCTTGGAAACTTGTAACGAGAACTTAGACAATATCTTGTCTATGTAGGAAGCTTGGGATAGTGCAATCATTTTGTTCTTCATGTCTCATATAATTTGTATACCAATAATAAAACTTGCTTCTCCCTAGTCCCTCATGCTAAACTGTTTTGCTAGCTATTCTTTAATAGATGTCAACCCTCCTACATCATTCCAATGAGTAGGATGCCATCAACATAAAGAACTAAGAATGCCATCTTGTTGCCATTTATCCTCTTGTATACACAAGGTTCATCAACATTTTGAATAAAATCATAACATTTTATAGCTTGGTTGAACCTTATGTTCCAAGATCTGGATGCTTGCTTAAGTCCATAAATGGACCTTTGCAACTTGCAGACTTTTTGCTCTTAACCATTTTCAATGAATCCTTCTGGTTGCATAATATATATACTTTTGTCAAGATTCTCATTCAAGAATGTTGTCTTGACGTTCATTTGCCATATCTCTAGGTTTAGAGACGCTACTATGGATAAGAGAATCCCGATGGACTTTAGCATTACTTCCTTGTATGTATAGGAATCAATATCGTCAGGGATTCTCAATAAATTCTCCAAGATCAATATATCTATTTGGTTGTTTTACAACTCTCCCACTACTTCTAGGTAACAATGGTTGTTGATTTTCAGATGGCGCTACGTCATCTGTTAGCATTGTTTGTGTTTATTTTATGAAGCGCTCTGTTGAGTTGTCTCTCCTGAAAGTTCATTCAGGACAACTCTACTCTTGGGCACAAAATAATTCATATAATCCTCTTCTAAGAAGGTTTCATTTGTCGAAACAAATAGCTTATTATCCGAGGGACTATCGAAACAATATCACTTAGTTCCTTTTGGATATCCAACAAACAAACACGTTTCCAAACGTGATTCCATCTTTTTTGTCTTTCCCTTTCACACGTGTGCATGACATCCAAATATCCTCATGTGTCATAGAATAGGCTTTCACCCACTCTTGGATTTTTAACTTGCTTAAAATTTCGTCACTTACCAACCTTTTGACCCTATTTAGATTAATACGTCCTTGTCTCAAGTGCCACAAGTAAGTTTCATCTTTAGATAATTTTATTCTCTTTGAATTAGGTTCATCTTGTTCAGTGTTAAGCAGTGAGATAGTTTTAGTTTGAATATGATAAAAAATCATTCTCTAATGTACCTTTGCATAAGACTTTGTCATTCTTGCTAAAAATAACTTCTTTATTAAAAACAATTGAGTAACCAAGTCTAATCAAGCTAAAAACAGAAATCAAATTTCTCCTAAACTTCAGTTCATAATAAATGTCTTTTAAAATCAAAATTCTTAAACTATTAAATTAAAGAACAACTTCTCACACTGTGTCTTCCAACACTTATGCTCTAGTGCCCAAACAAAAACTGATTTCTTCATTACTTAGCTTTCACGTTTCCTAGAACATCTGTAAGAAATTACAAACATGGCTAGTGGCTCCAGAATCTACAATCCAGGATTCCGTAGAGTTAGCAAGAAAACATGTTTCTAGATAATATAAATTACTGAAATATAAAATACACGGTTTTGGCCTAATTTCAAACCCTTAGAACAAGCATTTGTTTGTCCCTCCAGATTGCTTAGTTACCACATCACAATCACTTAAATCAAATAAAAGAATGTAGACTTAGATACAAATATCTATTTGAGTCCACTTCCACAAATGTGAGGGTCATATGCAAACAAGTAAACCTTACAAATGATTATTCTAAAAATCTAATATTCACAAGTACAAGTATATCCAAAATATCAACAAGTAAAAGATACAAATAATGATCTTATTGAATGTTTGTCATTTATCTTTTTGTCACTCAAACTATAAAGTATCTCATATACAAGTATTATCAACAAAAGCTCAATTTACAAGTTGTACGTTAAGTATTACAACTTCATTCTTTTAAGCAAAACTTTACAACTTGAACCAAATTCTTAAAAAATATTCAATAGAACTCAAATAAACAAATATAAAGGAGTTTGAGTTAGAGACATTGAACACATGACTTTTACGTGGTAAACCACCGAAGAGGAAACATCCATGGGTTGATTCCACAACAACAACAACACCACTATCCACTAGTTGAATATGTGTACACCTCCAAGTGACCAATCTCCATGATCTACTACTATTGGCATGTCCCACAATATTCTACCCGCTTGCCTTTTACTAATGGTAGCTTGCCCGGTCAACCTAGATCCCGTAAGACCTTATTGAAATTTTAAATCTATTCTAACGCATCTAAGTGATGATCTAAGTGTTCATGACAAACACAATCAACATACAATGCAAGATCAATACATCCTATGGTAACTAGATATAATATAAGCACTGTTATTGGTAAAATCCGAAAAGATATTACACATCAGCATAAACATCATGTTTCGCGGAGATAATAAGTGACATGCCAACGAATGTCAACTAGATTAAGCCAACCTAAGATGGCTAGAAGATAACCCCACAATGATGGTAAAGGTTACTTAGATGGTTGGGTGGAAAACATTCAACCAAGGTAATTAGCTTGATCAAGTAAAGTAAATGGTCGGGGAAACCCAAATGGTCCGGTTTAGTTATCTGGTCGGGTAAAGATCCCTGGTCGGGGGGTGTAAGAGGTTTGGTGGGGTTCGGTGGACGGTCGGCTAAGCGACACGTGTACAACTTAGAGATACGCTCGGATGCCTGACACATCGACAACGTAGAATTCAATATAATCACAACACAAATACGCAAAAGAAGAATCGTACTCAAATACGGTGCTATAAAGCATACTTAGATAAGAAAACAAACTTATGTATAGCTATCAGAGTCCAGAATAGGCAAAAGACCTGATTGTTTAAAACACAAACAATGCAAAATGGGAAAGAAGATTAAAACGACTCCAACAAGTCAGAGTTTTATCAATTTACTACCACCTTTTCTTTTACCTGTACTCTAAGAACTAGGGTTCTATACATGTATAAATAGACTTTAAAAACACCCAAAAGGGGGATTAGCAAAACCTAATATAGAAGAGTGTAAGAGAGATCGAGTTTGTAACAAGATTCATCATATTGAAGCTTTTCCTCGCCGTCACCGGCAACCGTGGTTTTTTCCCTTCTCTGGTTTTTCCTCGTAAAATTGTGTTTGCATGCTCTCTTTCTCTTTTCAGTTCATAATATTATTGTCAACTCACCATAATTTGTTAGACGAGTGATCGAGTTTATATAATCCCAAAAATCACCATCAACATTTGGCGCTAGAAGAAGGCGAATAACAAAATATAAGGGAATTTGTGTGACAGTAACATGGCAAATAATAGATATGGAAGTCAGCCCTCACGTGAAACTGGCACCCCACGTGGTGTCAATGATGCTGGTCTAACAAACACCAGTGCTGCCGGAGGAGATTTACCTTCTAGAACCCCGACTTCCATCGGACAAGATATGATAACTTTTACAGATGCCATCCCCGGTATCTCCCTGAATGCTTTTTAGCAAATCCAAGAATCCCTACGGAAAGTCATCGAAGACGCTGCCAGACTAGGGAATCAACATAACTGCTACCACCAACTTGACCTCACTGTACCAGCTATTTACATCGGTGGTAGCTCGAGACCCTATGGTACGTTCTGAAATAGTGGTTACGACCTCAGGCTCGCCGTAGAAATCTGGTAGAGACAAGGCAGACCGTCACGAAATGAGGGAACATTCCTAAAAAAGAGATGATCGCCAAGATGACCATGACCATAGAGAGCATGGGGGTTGGGAAAACCAAGAAAGAAGGGAACAAAGGGAGTCTAGTTTGCAGGGGTATGCATAAAGGTACCATGGACAGGGAACGAGTTACGAACGGGATGAAAGGTACGATAGTCACAGGAGGAGATCCCGATCAGCTTCAATTGACGAAGAAGGTCCACCCAAGAGACGTAGGGAGACAACCCCAGGACCTAAGTACAACGTTCGGGACGCCCAGGTCACAGAGCGAGTGTCAAGGGACCCACATGATCTCACCATATGTCAAAAGTTTGATGAGCACTGTGAACCGGAAGGAGAACGGGAAGTTCTGTTAAGAAGGATAGAGGCATTGGAGCGAAGACAAAGTCACGGGAATCTGCTAATTGGTAAATCGGGGAGTCCATTCGCTGCTTCCATAAGGCAAGCTTGCTTTTCAGAAAGTTCAGGATGCCACACGTGGAGCAATTTAAGGCCAACACCGACCCCCAAGAGCACATCAGAAGATACCAAAGCGCAATGGCGCAATATAACTATGATGATGCACTCATATGTAGGATGTTCCTTCAAACATTAGGGGATCAGGGGTCTAGATGGTTCGGTTGCCTCGCTAGTGGATCAATCAAGAATTTTGAAGAATTAACACAAGCTTTCACTAAGCAATTCATGGGGAATATTCAGCATAGAAAGTCAATGTCCTTCCTTTGAACCTTGAAACAAAGAAAGGACAATAAGTTAAAGGACTACCTCACCAGGTTCTCGCAGGAAGTCTCGAAAGTGCAGAGCCCCAACGATGAGGCAGTAGTGTCTGCATTTGTCAACAGTTTGCAGCACAGCCAGTTGTCACTTAGCCTAAGGCAGAGGGGGCCTACCACTTATGCAAATTTGGTGGACGATGTGGAAGGATACGCCATGGCCAAAGAAGAGCAGATAGCCCATAGAGGAGAACTTATACATGGCAGCCGACTAGGAGAATGCCAAAAGCCCAAAGATAATGGTTCTAAGGGAAATACTAAAGGAGACCAAAAGAACAATTCTAGGGAAAGGCAAGAAAGGTCGCAAAGACGATGATCAAAAAGGCAATAAGACCTTCAGAAGGCAATACACTAACTATACCCCACTGCCCTAGAAGAAGGAAGAAATTCTGAACGTAATAGAAGATAAGAACCTGTACAAAAAGCCCTCAAAGCAATCCAGTTTTGCAAGAAGAGACACCTCTAAATACTGCCGATTCCATCGGAAGAACGGTCACAAAACTTCCAAATGCTACCAACTGAGGGACTGTATTGAAAAGTTGATCAGAGAGGGGCGCCTGAAAGATGTGGTTCTCAAAGGAGGCGATGATCGGCAGAATGACCCTGTGAAGAATGACTAAGACAAAAAAGGCAGTCCAAGGGGAAATTCAGATGTTGGCGCTATCAACACCATCTTTGGCGGGCCATGCACAGGAAGAAGTAGCAGAGAGAGAATGACTGAAGTCCGTGAGGCAATAGATGGCTAGAAGAAATTGGAAGTAAACTCGGTATAGGGAAAAATATGAAAAATGCAGCAGAAGCGAGACTAAAAACAAATTTAGTACAGTTTAAAATTTTTCCAATATTTGAACCTTAACCCTTTAATTAATTAAACATACATATATTCAAAAGATATCATACCTCTTGTCACGTGATCCGATTGACTTAGCGTCGATGGTAATCTGCAAGATCTTCCAATCCGATCACGAACGTGAATCACCTAGGAGCATGGTCTCCCTATTCTTTGAATTGCGTACCTAAGAATGGAAAAACGAAATCTTCTTTCCTGATCGTTAATCACAAAAACTCCAAGAGCCTAGAATGATTGTTCCGATCACTTTTGAATGCACAATCGTTATGACTGAAACTCACGTGAACCTAAATCGAAAGTGTGCATAAAACCTTTTATGTAAGGGCTTGCAAGTGCACTATCGAATTTAGAACTATCTTTCTCTCTTCCTCTTGGCCGAAATTTCACTATGTTCTAGAGTTGGATTTTTTTTAAGCAAAAGAAAAATCTCTCTAGCAAGAAGCATTCACTTGGCCGAATTTTATCCCATCATATATATATATATATATATATATAGGGTGGCCGAATTCTATTTCTAATTTAATTAGGGTTGGCCGAATTCTCTTAATAGGAATTCTAGGGTTGGCCGAATTCCTCACTTCAAGAGGATTTGTGCTTTACCTAAATTCCTATCAACTCAAGAATCCTAACCCTAATCCAACTCATAAGTGTATTTGTGATTATATTAAAGACTTCCTTATTTGATTAGATAAATAAATTCTTTATTTATCTACTTACCAAATTAAGTCTTTTATATTTATTAAACTACTATAATAGTATACTACTAGGAAACATAATTCCTAGTCAGAAAACGATTTTGATTTTTAATTAAATAATTAATTAATCAATTAATTAATTTCCATTTAATCAAACAATAAAATAAAATAATATTTTAGGCTATTATTATAGCCTTGCCGCCCACATACAAAAAATATGGGCCAAATATTATTTTCTTATTTTATTTAATCCATTCAGACTTTAAATAAAAGACCACATGTGAACCAGACCCATTCTTACTTAAAGAAACAAGCCCACATGCCTCTCATTAATATATTAATATAATTTGAGCAGCCCATTAAATAAATAATGTGCAAATTATATTCTTAATATATTAAATACAATTCTAGATGGACCCATAAATTAGTCCGGTATAATATATCAAGTGATCCATGCAAGTCCGTGTGGATTGGGGATCTTGGCGGGCTATCTAAATTTAAGCTTCAATAGACATAACCTAATCACAATCAACAAATGATTCACTTAGGTCCGATCTATTAATTTTAGCTCATTCCACTAATGAGCTAAAATTGAACTCTTAAATAAAGATAGAATAAGAAGATGTTTCTCATTCATACCCTAGACAATCTTATTGGAGATAGTGTATCCCCGTGTATAATATCAGTAATCGCCAAGAGCTCATAGACCGCCTATAGCTCTCCTAGTTACCATATTTACTCATATGACCACGTTTTGAACTTGGATATTTTGACTTGTCCAGAAGCCATGTTTTCAATAGACATTATCGAAAAACTCAACGTTGAGATTTAATATCCAATACCTCAAAATATCCATATGTTAATATTATACTCTCATTCAATAAATTGAGCCACGATGTCCATATCTATAAATGAAGTCCTCTATCGATTGATAAATGAATACCACCAAACTATCGAGGATAGACTATGCTATATAATCGTACTCATTGATAGCTCAAATGATAACACTTGCAATCATAAGTCCATCATTTATCTCAGGATTAAGATAGACTCTCTGATTGTCCTTATAATGAAAAGACTTGTATCTACTGACGATTGTAGATAAAATATTTCATTGTGATCCCGTTCAATGCACCCAGTGCACTAGATTCTTTTACTAGAAGACCCTTTCGATGATTTTAGACTCATCATAACTCATTTGATCCCACTCAAATGCCAGCAAAAGAATTCTACAACTTTATCAAGATAAAGGTGCCCAACCTTTAACTTAAGTTGTGAACGTTTATTCAAGACTAACTAAAGAATTGTGTCTACCTCATACATATCCAGATGTATGAACAATTCTTCCTTTCTCATAGTCTTTTGACCTTAAGATTATTTACTTTGACAATTATCATTATAAATGCTATAAGATTTTGTAAAACCAGAAATCACTTTATTAATATGAAAAGATTGTCAATTACAATATTACACTCTTGCTATTGAGCATAATCCTTACACTCGGTAGGTCCCGACCAAAAGAAGCTTAAGCGAGGTTGGGACCCTAATCATTTTTTTCGAAGCCGATGTCCACAGACTTGAAGTCAGACCAAACAATGCAATTGTGGTGTCAGTTCGTATTGGTCATAGGGAAGTAAGGAGAGTGCTGATCGATAATGGAAGCTCGACGGATATCCTAAATGTTGGGGTATTTGATCAGTTGGGGCTATAACGGAAGGATTTACAGCAGCTGATGATTTTGCTCAAAGGATTCGGAGGAGCAGAATTGAGATCACTAGGGACGGTCAAACTGCCAGTTGAGATAGGGAGCTTCCCATGTCGGAAGACGGTGTTACATGATTTCATAGTTATCGACACCAAGAATTCGCCCTACAATACCTTGTTAGGAAGACCATTCTTAAACAAGTCAAAGGTTTTCATGGAAACCTATGCCTTGACTGTCAAATTCCTGACTGAGGCAGGGGTCGGTGTCATGAAAGGTTCTCGGGAATAGGAAAGGAAAGCCAATCTGGCTGTTTATAGAGAAAAGCAGAGCCAGATGTAATGCAGAGCCAGATGTAATGCAGATAGACCTCCCCTAGTGGGAAAAGTGTCCGAAGGTAGATGAAGAAGAGGAAAAAGTGGAGACACCGACCCACTTCAACCTAGACCAAATGGAGTCATCTCTAAAAGATGGGAAAGACTAGGAAGGGGAACCAACTAATAAAGTTGTGATAGACGATAAAAACCACAAGCAGGTAGTGAAGCTAGGAGCGCAGTTGATAGAACAAGTACAAAATAAGCTGGTCCACTTGTTAAAAGAATACAAGGACGTGTTCACTTGGAAGCATGAAGATATGATGGGGATCAATGCCAAAATAATTTCCCATGCCCTGGCAGTTGACCCCAAGCGGAAGCCATTTATCCAGAAGAGGCGACGATTTAACCCTAAGAGAAGCCAAGCTATCAAAGATGAAGTCCAAAAGCTACTGGCAGTAGGTTCAATAAAGGAAGTGCAGTACCCTGAGTGGGTCGCCAATGTCGTACATGTAAAACAGAAGAACGGGAAATGAAGAATGTGCTTGGATTTCACGGACCTAAACAAGACATGCTTGAAAGACAGTTTTCCTTTACCGCGAAAAGACCAGATGGTCGATGCAACGGCGGGGCATGAGCTACTAAGTTTTATGAACGCCTATTCGGGTTATAAATAGATAAGAATGTTCAGCCCAGATGAGGAAAAGATTGCTTTCACAACCGACCAAGGGCTTTACTGCTACAAAGTAATGCCTTTTGGCCTCAAGAATGTCAGGGCAACTTACCAAAGATTAGGAAAACAAGATGTTCGCCCATCAGATTGGTAGAAACATGGAGATGTATATAGATAACATGCTAACAAAAAGCATCACTGCAGAAAAGAATGCAACCGATCTGGAAAAAACATTTTGGGTGCTGAGAAGGTATGAGATGAAGCTTAACCCGAACAAATGTATTTTCGGGGTACCATTGGGAAAGTTCCTTGGGTTTCAAGTGCACCAGAGGGGGATCGAGATGAATCCTAAGAAGATAAAGGCCTTGGCAAAAATGAGGTCCATGATTACCCTACTAGACATTCAAAGGTTAACGGGCTGCTTGGCCTCATTAAACCGAAAAATCTATAGACAGATGCTTGCCTTTCTTCAAAGCCATAAGGAAGGGCAAATGAGTGGAATGAAATGAAAAGTGCGAACAAGCCTTCTAGAAAATTAAGGAATATCTAGGTAAGGCCCCAATCTTGTCGAAACCTCTGGAAAGAGAAGTGTTGTATTTATATCTGACAGTCACAGCTGTGGGCACGGGGTCGGTACTGGTCAACCTAGTCGAAGGAGTACAAAAACCTGTATATTACACTAGCAAGGCCTTGCTGCCAGAAGAAACGAGGTACTCTGCAGCCGAGCAGATGGCATTAGCATTGGTGACAGTAGCAAGAAAACTGAGACCCTATTTTCAGGCTCACAGGATCGAGGTTTATACTGACTGTCCGTTAAAGCAAATCTTATCTAAACGGGAAGTGTCAGGAAGATTGACAAAATGGGCAGTTGAGCTAAGTGAATTCGATATCACTTACTTGCCAAGGGCCGCGATAAAGAGTCAGACAGTGGCACATTTGATCGCTGAGTTCACTGAACCAAACAGTGAAGTGATCAGAATGCTCGAAGACAAAGAGAGGAAGATGATGAGTACCAGTGAAGTGATTTTTAGCTGGAAGTTACACGTCGATGGGTCGTCAAATATGCATGGCAACGGGGCAGGCATAGTGGTATCCACCCCAGAAGGTGATCAAGTAGAATGTGCCTTGCGATTTGACTTCAAAGCTACCAACAATATGGCTAAATATGAGGCATTGTTGGCAGGACTTACGGTTCGCACGACACTGGAAGCGGACGACTTATAAATATTCAGTGACTCACGGGTCATGGTCAACCAGGTCTTGGATGAGTACCAGGCGAAGGACAACAATATGGCAGCTTACCTAGAAAAAGCTAAAACCCTACTCAGGAGATTCAAAACTTATAGAATCACTCAGATCCCAAGAGAGAAAAATGAGAAGGCCGACAGTTTTATCAAGATTGGCATTAGCAACCACGGGTATTTGGTCCAAAACAATCCCAGTGGCCCATCTCAAGAGACCTAGTATCAAAGAAGAGGAAAAGCTGATAGTCAAAGTGATTGAGAAAGGGCAGATCACCTGGATGACCAAATTAGATAGTACCTAGAAGATGGCACGCTTCCCGAAGATACTGTCGAAGCAAAATGTGTCAGGTACAGGGAGGCCCGATATTCAATAATAGGAGGAGAGTTCTACATAAGGGGGTTTTCAAAGGCCTTGCAGAGATGTGTCAGTCAGGCTAAGAGAGATAAGATTCTGGCAAGTATACATATAGGTGTATATGGAAACCACACTGTGGGAAAAAATTTGGCTCATAAAACCCTTAGACAAGGTTTCGATTTGCTAACCTTGTTTCAAGATGCGCAATCGGTGTCTAAGAAGTGTTGTACTTGTCAAAGGATTACAAATGACAGCAAGCAGCCACCTGAACGTTTGAAGAGTCTGACCTCGCCTTGGCCATTCACAATGTGGGGTTAGATTTGATCGGTCCAATGTCAACGGTGACCAAAGGAGGTGCAAAGCATGTCATAGTAACAGTGGACTATTTTACAAAGTGAGCAGAAGCAGAGGCGTTGGTACACATAACTGAGGCTAATACCACTAGCTTCGTGAAGAAAAATATCATCTACCAGTTTGGAATCCCAGATACAATGGTCACCGATAACGGGACCCAATTCGATAGTGATAATTTCAGGGAAATTTGCTAAAAGTACCACATTAAAAACTACTAAGCCACGCCAGCACATCCTCAGACCAATGGACTGTTGGGGTGGGGTTTTTGCCCTAAAGCTTGTAATTTGTAAATGTGAATTGAACATGAATAAAAGAAGTAGTTTATTCATTCAAATTGTTTCATACTTTTATATAACATGTGTATGTAACATCCAAGATTGCCGGATGTAATTTTGAACTAAGTATATGAATGTCATACACATATGGATTCTGTTTGAAACGAGCAATCTAAAGAGTCTGTATATGCAAATAAAGTTGGGTACTTTATTTGTGGTTAATCTACAGCTGCGGTCCATTCTGTAATGTATGGTGATCTTATCCTGAATCATTCATATGGTGATATGAGAATGGAGACACCTTGTATGATATGATCATATATGACTGGGCCACGATCTATATGAATCTTTCAATAAGATCCGTTACATGATGAGATTCATATATATCGACAAATAATGGCTATATATAAATGATCTTAATCCTGAGTGTCTTATCGACCCCTTCAGGTTAGATCGTGGTTTTTGATATACCATGGGTGAGATCGGAGTTACATTCCCGGTCAATATGCTTCATATGTTGGAATCCGGCTTGGCGTGTGGCTGGGAAGGTTTGTACACAATAGTGAAATCCACTCCTTCTTGCGAGAAGCAGACAGTAGTTCCCTTAAGGGTTGATTTAGGGCTTGAACAATATGAGCTCTCTCATAATTCAGTGAGGAATGTAGGATTTATTGTTTATTAGAGAATCAATGTACTTAATGGAAAAGATGTAATTAGAGGGGTATAACGGACATTATGACCTAGCTCTAATTATGAACTACTTGTGGAGGATTATCTTATATGTAATAGCTATATCGATGGACACCGAAAGTTATTGGTTTGTGTAAAAATATCTACAGTTGAGAGTATGCAACTTCAGGTTTTTAGTGGAATAACACCGAAGTTAATAACCATGAAATATTAATTAAAGAGTTTAATTAATTATTTCTAAGGATTAATGGAGCTCAAAATACTGTGAGTCCATTGGGTCCCCTTGCTAGCCCGATTGATTAGGTAACAAGGGTCACAGTTAATTAATTTGATTGTCCAATTAATTATGTTACGAAAGTGACACGTGTCTATTCGGGAATTAATTGAATAATGAGATTATTTAATTAATAAATATTAATGATAATGTTAATTAAATAATTAGATTATTTAATTGTGTAATTAATCATTAGATGGAGGGTGTTGATTGATATTTAATTTTGAGTGAAGATAAGATAATTTGATTATTTTTATTTTCATTTAATTAAATCTTTAAATTTGAATTTAAAAGAGTTTGAATCCAAATCAAATAAAATAAATTAATATTAATTAAATATATCAGATATCTTAAAAGATTTGAATTTAAATTTTAAAGAGTTTGAATTCAAATCAAATCGAATAAATTAATATTAATTAATATCTTTAAAGATATCAGATATCTTAAAAGATTTGATTAATTAGTTTTATTAAAAATATATATATGATATATGTTTTTGGAAACTAAGACAACACAACATACGTTCAGAATTGAGAATCAATTTTTGAGCGTATAGAACCAAAGAAGAGAAAAGAAAAAAAAAACCCCTAGAAAGTGTTCTACGTTTTTTTCGGCCAAAGAAAAAAAAAATTATTTTTCCTCTTTTCTTCGTCCTCCTTGTTCCTGAGTACCGTGACGCGCCCACACGCCGTTACCAATCCCGGGAGATAGCCAGGGAGATCTTGTGGTTCAAAGCAGGAAGCAAATCGAAAAGAAGAAGGAGCCTATAAATGTTGGTATGAAATAGTTTCATCTTTTTCATATTGTTTTGGATTATTACTGTACAATGTGTTTAATTGATGATTGCATTGAAATTTTAAAAACTTCATTCCGCTTCGCAATCCAAAATCAGGAACCTACATAGACAAACCTAAGTTGTCAACAAGATCATCAAGCATACCTTGAAGGCCAAACTTGATGACAGAAAAGGAAATTGGGCAGACAAGTTGCACGAGGTACTCTGGGCATACCGGATGACTGAAAGAACATCAATAGGAGAAACACCTTATTCCTTAGCGTTCAGGACTGAGGCAGTTATCCCACTCGAAATAATCATACATCCCCCAGAGTTCAGCTATATCAACCTTATGCGAATGTAAGGACTCTAGAACAGAATCTGGATGAGCTGGAATAAAAAATGGATATGGCGAGAGTGAGAAACGCTGCCTATCAGTAAGGGGTCGCTAGATATTACAACTCGCACGTCCGAATAAGAAAATTCCAACTTGGAGATCTGATCCTCAGAAGAGTATCCCCAAGCACAAAAGAAAAAGCCGTTGGATCTTTGGCAGATAAATAGGAGGGGCCATATCAAGTGATCGGATTAGCTGGGCATGAAGCATATCACTTTACCCTACCAGAAGGGAGAGAGTTGCCCTGACCTTGTAACACTTAATAATTGAAGACATTCTACCCTTAAGGGGTTTTTTCTTTTTTCTTTCAGTTTATTTAGATGCTCTGTTAAATTTAGAATTATTGCAGATTTTATTTATTCCTGATTAGTTGTCGCTTTTTTCTAGTTTTTTTATTTATTGAAGTTATCAATAAAAGCCCCTCAAGGGAAGAATAGTTCAAGAAAAGTGTTCTAATAGTGCTTTCGTTTACAAAGGCAATCTCGCAGCACCTAAAGTCGTCAGCACCTAATGGGTGCTCAGGGGGTCCAATGATGGGGCCAAAAGTATATGTCATAAAGACAACGCACATTCACCGAAACTAACTGGGTGTATATAAACATTGTTAGAGCGCCTTCAGGTTATAGATACATTATGAGATGCACAGAAAGTTGGATGGGGTAGCCCAATTCTCATACTTGAACACTAGTCAGTGATCGTGGTTTTGCAAGTACCAAAAATACCACACTTAGTGTACACAAATCGTATCGAAATATATAACGGCAAGCGGGATCGTTCCTCAGGGAAAGGAAGGATATTCATCTATAATTAGGATATGTATACTAATCTAAACTACTAGCGTAAAAGTAAAATTCATTTTTGGTTTGGAAGTTGTTTTGAAAGCTAATTTAAACTAAATTAAACAAATGTAAAATTAAGTGACTAAGATTGAATGAGTGGAAATGTACGGGAATGGATGTTGGGGAATTGAATCAATAACCAAAAGATTTCTTAATGTAATGAACTAGTCCAATTAAGTACTTTAATCCAACTCAAAGAGTGTTCTAAAATTGATATAAATCATTTATAGTCCAAATTCAAACCTTAACTCAAGTAAGCCCTACTATGAGTCGTAATAAGAATAGCAATTAAAGTTCCTACTCAAGTGAGCCCCACTATGAGTATTCACTAGATAAAGTCTCAAGCATACATTCAAAGTCTAATACCATATAAAACATTCAACTCATATATTTCAATTCATAAATGCCCAAGGTTGGAGAATGAGTTGAAAGCCATTCAAACTCTAAAACACAACCTTCATATTTGAACTATATTACAAACAAGTTAAATTGAACCCCAATATTAACTAGTAAAGTAAAATGGCAACTTTAAAGCAATGAAAATGAAATAATCCTTGAGAGGATTCATAATAACATATTACTAGTTCAAATACATAGAAATATCATATTAGTTGTCTCATCAATTCCCCAACATAAAAGTTTAGTTACACATATTAGAAATACAAACAAAGGAAGCTAAGTTGAAGAATAAACCCATGAAAGCCTTCACAAGTCTTCTTGTTCCTTGATGGCTTGAGATTACCTTTTGCCTTGGTGAAACTCCTCTTCTTCCTTCAATGAATGTCCAAAATGTGCTGGGATTTGGTGTGTGATGATGGAAAGGTCATGTGTTTGATGGAAAGAAGGCTAAATGAGTAAGGTTAGGTGATTTGGGGTGAAGGTTTTGTAATGGAGGTTGTAGAGAAAAGGTGAGTGTTTTGTGAGAGTGGAGTATTGTTTAGAGAGTGGTGAATGTTTTGTGAGAGTGGAGTATTTATAGGGAGCTTCAAAAGGTAAGTTAACATCTCGAGGTTGGTGAAAAGTATGTCATCGGCATTTGAAACGGCTGTTATTGTGATAGCAGAATCAACCACCGAATAAAGGTGGACATTCTAGAGAAAAATGGTGGTCATAACGGCGGTTAGGTGATGACCGTTAAATCAACCGCTGAATTGAGGTGGTCATTCTGTCCAAATTGTATGATTGGAAATACGGTCGACATAACTGCCGAGTTGAGCGCCAAATTGCACCTGGTCATTTGCTGATTCTGCAGTTGAACGGCAGTTGTAACGGTGGTTATGTGACCACCGAACTGCATCTGGTCTTGGCTTCTCACATTTTTGTCCCAAGAGTGCTCCATTTATCATTTTTTGCTCAAAATTGCTTGCTTCTTCACTAATTACCCCATTATTGCAAAAGTACCTGCACAATACAAACTCGAGCCGTAAAATACACGAGTTTACTCGAAAACCTGGACGTAAGCATTGGAAATGAGGTTGTATATATATATATAATGGCTCGATCATTTAGTCAGATTCTCGGTTGAGATAAGTTAAGTTAATGAGATGCAGATCATCCCCATCGCAACGAATCTTGAGCAATAGACTACTGGGAGACGTCCTAGTGACTTAGTTGATAGATAAAAGACAAGCGTCTATAAATTAGATACCATGCAAATGGTTCATGAAAAAACACTACTTGACAAAATATACAAAAGCGATTGCGAGCAGCCCAGGCAAACAAGGTCAGGAAATTGTTCTTGCAGCAAACCAAAAAGGGCCAGTTAGTAATAAAACTGGCTAGACCAAGTTCGGTCAGCTGACAAGATAGCTGACCGGGTAATGGCAAACAGTTAATAAGTTAACTGATCAAATCAAAACTAATGACTAGCAAAGATTATCAACTATAGTATAGATATCCACATAAGTAAATAAATATTTATATTATCAAAAAATGAAATAGACTTTCATACAATGGTATAGAAGATTTACAAGATGTGTGATGATAATGAAGGAGTGACAAAAGTAATGCTGTCAATAGTCAATGCAGCCAAATCAGGCTCCAAATGTGATCGAGGATCGTCGGGTCCAGAATTCCTAAGGGGGTTGCTTTCATCCTCATTGCCATTGGTCAAGTCCGTAAAATACGGCCAGCAGATGTCATCCTCTAGATCATCAATCATAAAGGATGAGTAGTTAGCGTCAGGCAATGGTCTAGCATCAAATCCCTTGACTGACGTGCCACTCTCCCCACCCGCGTAGAAGGTCACCAGGGAAGATTTGGAGGGGAGTTATAGATGCATGATGTGAGGGTCCTTCCCGATCGATTTGCAGTAGGCCCTCCATCTTATCCTTTGATTTTTTATTGCATCTAGAGACTCGACTTTATGCTTTTAGATCGTCCGATCCCATTTTCAGTAAGCCTCCTCAGAAGACCATTCACTTGGTCCCAAAGAACATTCGAGCAGTAACGAGCCCTCGCTCTATCTCCCTCAGCATAACTGCTTCGAATGCAGGAGACCTCTTGTACTGATCGACACTCTGGACCTTGATAGCCAGTTGGCTTCCTATGAAAGCACCTTCACACTGACCTTCTGCTGCTTCAGGTCTTTAACCAACCTCTCATAACGAAGCTTGGCCTTCCAGATTCCTGTTGGGCCACGAGCATGGATGGTTGGGAAGCAGCTAGAGTTTCTTTAACAGCACGAGCTTCCGCTTTTTGATTAGTAGTTGTTTGCTCTGCTAGAATGATCTTTTGCTCCAACTCTGCACACCGCAGCTCGGCTTTCGATAGGCTCTCTTCAAGCTGGGTACCCCTCCTAGCAAGTTCAATGAAATTTTCAGTGGCAGTTTTAGTTCGGGTCTCAGCATTAGCCACAGACTTCCTTAAAGTAGCTTCAGTTACATCACGCTGCCTCAGCTTTTCTTCAAATGATTCCTTCAGTTTTGATCCACTTGCTGAGGCAAAATCGAGCGTTTTCTTCTTTCCTTCAAGTTCCTTCTTCAGCATGGAGATTTCAGCAGCCTGCCTTTCTTGAGCAATCAACCCTCAGGTTAGCTCTTCCACGGCCTGAAAAAGAAAAGAAATAGGATATAATAGTGAGCCCAAAATCGGATGAATCGCTCAGAAAGTGACATTTACGTATACGCTGTTGTTGAAAACTGCGATGATTTGCTCCGAGCTATTGGCATTTCGAAAGTCCTTCCAATAACCTTCCCCAACATAGCCTTTTCTGGTAGACATGGCCCGTAACATGTTAAGGGGGTCGATCGACGCTTCCCTAGAGTTAGAAGGGCCGTCAATGGCAAGTAGTTTCATCACCTCAAGACTTTGAGGCAGCTGACCAACCGGAAGTGTACCACGGGCGGATAAGGTGGCCTCAGGAGTAGCTTCTTAGGGTCTAGCAATAGTCTGCTCCTGATCAGTGGCTCCCGATGAACCCACTTCAGTATCACCTACAAGAGAGGCCATTTCAACACTTCGACATTCAGTGGATCTCCTATCTCCTTCCCGATCATGAGCGCCCGAAGATGTATTGGGATCGAGCTCATAGGTATGTTCAACCATGTCTTGTTGAGGGGGAGCAATTCCCTGAGCCAGGTTGGGCAACAGACTCCGCTCGGCTAACCCTATCAAGGTTCTTAACCTTCTCTGCTTGCTCGCCAGCTACGATGTCCATCCCATACACTGAACAATTAATCCAAAGAAAATCAAAAAAAGGCAAATATAGTTAAGGTAAGTCGAAATTGGGGGCAAGTGGTGCTTACAGCATTTGCACCTGATTGGATATAGCAGGAAACAATCCCAGCTTTAGAAGGTCCATTTCAACAAACAATACATGTCAATCTCTGGCCTCCCAAGTTGTTTGGGCGGCCTTAATTACATTCTTAGCATGATCCTCAGTCAGCATTGCGGGAGCCTTGTTCCATAGGTCAGGACTGTAAAAGTGCCTAGAAACACTATTCCTAGCTAGTTCCAGGCGAGGGTCAGCAACCACAGTCTCGCCCCATTTGCCTCGGACGAAGAACCAGCTATTTTTCCAATATTTGTTGGAAGAAGGAAAACCCCAAATGAAGCCCTTGTGATCCTTGCTAGACGCGAGTGGGCCGCTGGTTATACCCACTAGAAATCCAGCAGTTGAGAGAACTGGATTGAAGATGGAAAGTACCACATTGTTCGATCGACCCAAGGTATAGAAGTTGCAAATTTCATGGGGCGTCGGAGGGTACTTGGCACCAATATACCTCCACAGGTGCCATAAACTGATCAAGACTCGATAAGAATTCGGGGTAAGTTACGCAGGAGCTATTCCAACCTCAGCTAGGAATCGGGCGATGAAAGGATGTAGGGGCAGCGTGACCCCAGATGTGAGCATGGCTCCGTAAATGGCCACAACGCCCTGATGAAGGTTCCAGATAGCGCACTGACTGCTCATGAATAGTTCAGTCGACCGAGGGAGATCAAACATCTAGCTATATTTTATTATCTCCTACTTATCCACCACATTCATTTCAGAGTCAAAGGTGTTTGGTTGCTCGGCATAAAACCTCAATAAGTGGGCCAGATGCCTCTTAGGAACATCTTCCATCTTCAACAGTTAGGAAGGAATCTTCAAATCAACTACTGAGAATCCTTAGCAGTTGTTTTACTTCCCCGACCGGATCCTGATGTCATCAACATATCTGGGCATGTATTAGGAGAAGCAATGTTTGGGTTAGCGGAGTTTGGATCAAATTAAGAAGGTTGAAACTCGGGATGAGCAACTGAATAATCAACGCTGAGAGTTATGGGTTGAGTTGTAGGGGTATAATCTTGAGAACGTCCGTCGTAAAATAAACTCAACCCTATCACCGTTCTCTTTGTCTCCAGTTTCAATAGCACGCATTAATAATTCAACAAAGCGGTGACGGGTAATAGGGTCTATACCTGAATGATTAAATTGGATGAAATGTGAATGTTGTCGACGACGAAGTTGAAGGTCCGGAGAAGGTGAAGAGTTTTGAAAAAAACTTAAGTGATGAAAAGTTTCGAAGAAAAATAGGGTTGCAGTATTAAGAGAGAGAAACGCAAAAATCGTATGAGAGGGAAATGAATAGTTTTGAATATATATATATATGTGTGTGTGTGTGTGTGAAGGTGACTTCATGCGAGAGTGGGGGTTGGTGTGCGAATCCCGAAGATCACGTGTCATTTGAAATTCGAATCAACCGCTGTCAGTTATGTCATTCGCGTCAAATCACCTAGGCAAATCAAACGTTTGCGGTTAAAATTTAAAGCTTAGCTGTTAAGCATTAATAAGTATTACTGAGCTACAAGACAAAAAGGCTCCCGGTTAAACATTTCTCACCGAGCGAGTTCTCTTTGTTGAACAGGATGGTCGGTTTGAATGTTTAAAGGGTGTATTGTTATTGGTAAAATCCGAAAAGATGACACATCAGTATAAACATCGTGTTTTGCGGAGATAATAAGTGTTGTGCCAATGAATGTTGACTAGATTAAGCTAACCTAAGATGGCTAGAAGACAACCACATAATGATGGGCAGGGTTACTTAGATGGTCGGGTGAAAAACATTCAACCAAGGTAATTAGATTGATCAAGTAAAGAAAACGGTTGGGGAAACCCAAATGGCTGGGTCTAGTTATCTGATCGGGTGAATATCCCTGGTCGGGGGGTGAAAAAGGTTTGGTCGGGTTTGGTAGACGGTCGGCTAAGCGACACGTGGACAACTTAGAGATACGCTTGGATGCCTGACACGTCGACAACGTAGAATTCAATGTAATCACGACTCAAATACGCAAAAGAAGAATCGAACTCAAATAAGGTGATATGAAGCATACTCAAATAAGGAAACAAACTTACTTAGAGTTATCAGAGTCCAGAATAGGAAAAAGACCTGATGTGTTTAAAACACAAACAATGCAAAACGGGAAAGCAGATTAAAACGACTCTAACAAGTCAGAGTTTTAACAAGTTACTACCACCTTTTCTTTTACCTGTACTCCACGAATTAGGGTTCTATACATGTATAAATAGACCCTAAAAACACCCAAAAAGGGGATTAGCGAAACCTAAGATAGAAGAGTGTAAGAGAGATCGAGTTTGTAACAAGATTCATCATATTGAAGCTTTTTCCTTGCCGTCACCGGCAACCTTGGTTTTTTCCCTTCTTGGATTTTTCCACATAAAATTGTGTTTGTATACTCTTTCTCTTTTAAGTTCATATTATTATTGTCAACTCATCATAACTTATTAGACAAGTGATCGAGTTTACATAATCCCAAAAATCACCATCAACAAGCACAAATAAAAATATAATCTAGTTAAAAATAAGCTGGATCTATGATAAGCATAATCAAAAATAATCTAGCTTAAACTAAGAGCTAATATTCATAAAATAATGTAATCAAAGAACAATATAGCTCTAAATCAAAGTAAAAACACCAATCTATGTAGTCTAGGTCAACATACAATAAAATCAAAGTAGCAAATACAAGATATCATGCAATCAAACCAAAGTGACATGAAAGAAAAAGAGATACCTTGAAAAGTAAAGAGGACCTCTACAAATCACAGTGAAGTCACTCTGTGACCTAGAATTTTGACCTTAAAAATGATTGAGCTTGAATCTACTATGAAAGACAAAACCCTCGCATTTGAATCACTCAAAAATGGACCTCTAACTAAGGAGAAACAGTCAATTGAAAATCAGTGCGCATAGCTGGATATAAAAACGAGATGGACGACGCGGTGTGAGAGAACACACGCCACGGTTGTGCAAACCATGCACATGGGTAGGCGGACAAGCCATACTGCGCGCATGGCGTGCACCTGCGAGCATGTTTGGTGCACAACCTGCGCACTTTCCACAAGCATGGTTCTACCTTGGCAGCATGTTGGCGCCCCTTACGAGCCACTCCGGCTTTGGCATAGGGCCATGCTTGGCGCACCTTGACATGCCCCAAGGCAAGCTCGCCAATGTGGGTCAGCAACCATGTTTTGGCGAGGCCTAGCCCTTGCCAAGGCCTTTTGTCCACACCAAGGTCATTTTCATCTGGAAACCAATTTCGACCAACCCAAGACTCGAAAACCAAATCTGGTCTTCTACCAACACTCGGAATGTTCCAACAGTCTCGGAAAATGTTCAAAACATTTTTAAATTTCTAAAATATCCTGAATCATGTCATGACTCATAAATGTTAGGACACATTTGAAACCACTTAAACAAGTCACCGAATCACTCGGAGCTCATCTAAGAACAAACCCACGCATTATTGGACCCGTAATATATGGAAAATCTCGGAAATATAATTTCATGGAAACCACACAATAAAATACACAAACACATTCAAGTATGTCGTTCCTCAAATCTAATTCCTAGAATATGCTTATCTAAGAATTTTTACAAGCTAAATACATGAACATACAACCTATGAATGTGTGTGCTACATAGAATTTGCACAACGATGCAGTGATACAAATGTATAATGTGTGTGTGTGTGTGTGTGTGTGTGTGTGTGTGTGTGTGTGTGTGTGTGTCTGTGTGTCTGTGCACCTATGCCTTGCAAGAGGATTAAGGTCTCATTTTTACCTTAACTTGATGATGAAGCATCACCTTGTAACTGTCTCATTATTTGATTGGCTTATTTTGTTGACAAAATCACATTTGGGATCAAATATTGTAAAGGGTAGATTAGGAGTTGAAGATCTCCTATCATCAAGGCTTTCGACTCCAAGTGCTTCAAGGAAGGTAGATTACTTGACTCCACTCTTATGTGAAAAGATTTAGTTGCACACACACACATTTCTCATGCATGCTCTATTTATCTTGCATTGTGCCTTCTTGTTTTCCTTGTGTGTGCTTCCCTTGCATGTTTTTTCCTTAGAAGGCCCTATTGTGCGCGGGTATGTGTGTGGATAAAAGACACGTGCACAGGCTGGCAGAAGACGTGCGCACTTTGCTGTCTTTGCTTGATCCGTTGTGGCACCGTTGTTGGTGCGTTGTGAATTATCATAGTTGTGCATGTCCACTAGGTCATCGCTGTGGCACCGCTAGTGGTGTGTTGTAAGTTTTCACAGCGGTGGACGGGTTACCCGCCTACTCGCATAGTGGACCCGCGAACTACGTCAGTTTTGCTTTTTCTTTTTGCAAACTTTTCCAAAACGACATAATTTTGTCTAGGGCTTCTATATATATGTTCTTTTCTCTCCCATTTTGTCTCTAGAGCTTCAGAATCCATTTTTACTCCATCTTTAAAAAGCTCAACAGTGACTTGCAAGGAAAGTTAGCAAGATTGCAATTTTATTAACCAAAACTCAAACACCCATCATCCATTCATGAATCAAGCATCATCTAGCTTCATCTAGGACGTTTCTAAGCATGGGTCTTCATCTACATAGTTGACTTGGTAAGCAAAACATCATCTTCATCTATTTTCATGTTCTTGCTTAACAAGAAAACTTTTTTATGACTTGTTTGCATTTAGACTAGGATTCTAATTACAAGTTGAGGTTTTTGTATGTTGGTTTGTTGTGTTGTATTATGATAGCTATTGCATTTAGGAATGCTTCTCATTTCATATAGCTAAGTTGTATGCATGCCATATATCAATATGATATCATGGAATGTTTTTAAATGTCATCTTTAATTCTTAGATAAGCATCAAATGTGTTGACCTAGCATTTGTGCACTTAGAATGTTTTCATATTCATATTAGGTTGCATTTCTCTTCTATTGAGAGTTGAGTCTTGTATGTACTGTTGGTAGTGTACAAGCAATTACCTAAACTTATCATTAAAGGCCTGGGGGTAGCAAAGACGGATTAGTAACCGATTAGGTATGATGTGGTCAACCTAGGTTGTAATCATATTTGCAAATAGTGGATTTGAGGGTTTGAGTGGCTTTTAAGCCCATGAGTTTTTACCATATTGGGGTTTTCTCACGTAAAACAAATCATTGTGTGTTTATTGTATTTTCCGCACTTCTTATGACAATGATTATTTACATTGGTACTTAGGGGTTGGGTGATTAATTTTGATTAACCAAAAAGTTGGTAATTAATTTGGTTAAAACCTATTAACCCCCCTCCCCCCTCCAGGTTAATTAGACACACATTGTAGTGTATTTTCACACCTCTTGAAGACTTGACTTGTTTGCATGATAAGTTGGCTTCCATCTTTGAAGCTCGAATCATCACAAACAATCAACTAACTATTATAAACACAAGATGTTTTGATACATAATAATGCATGGAAGAGGCAGTTTCTCTTCCAATGCCCCTTGATCCCACAATGGAAACACTTTGTAAGAACCTCAATTTTTATGATTGGCTTATTTCATGACAAACCACATTGAGGATGATTTTATAATGGGTAGCTTAGGTCTTAGTTGGCAAGCTTCCAAGCATCTCCGTGACTTCAAGATCAAGAGCAAGAGTGAAAGGTATATTCACTTGACTCTATCTCTTGAAGAGCTTAGGTGCACACACACACACACTTCATGCATGTTTTGTTCATCTTGCATCTGTGTTCTAATTGTTTATGTGTGTGCATCCATTATACATTTCACATTTGCACCTCATTGTTAGATCTAAGTGTGGTTTTATGTGGTGTAATTCATTTCCGTTTGTGTGATCGAAAACGTCTGTGCTTGCACGATAGTGTGCATGTCTTAGCGCGATGGTTGACCATTTGAGAAGGTCTCATTCTTCTCTTGGTTAAGCGTTAGTTCGGTTTGGTTGTTTGGAGTAAAGTGTCTACTGGAGAGGAGAAATATAACCCTAATGGAAATGGTGAGATCTATGATTAGTTTCTCATCATTACCAAATTCCTTTTGGGGATATACGTTACAAACAGCGGCATACATTTTGAATGTAGTGCCATCCAAATCTGTTCCTGAAACTCCCACAGAGTTGTGGAATGGTCGTAAAGCTAGTTTACGACATTTTCGCATATGGAGGTGTCCAGCACACGTGCTGAAGAACAAAACTGGAAAGCTAGATCCCAAGTCTGTGGTCTGTTTGTTTGTAGGATACTTCAAGGAGACCAGAGGTGGATACTTCTATAGTCCTGAAGATAACAAAGTATTTGTATCGACAAATGCACGGTTTCTTGAGGATAACTATATAAGTGATCATAAACCTCGTTCTAAAATTGTATTAAATGAGTTGGAGCCTGGTGAGACCAGTACTCAGTCAACTAGAGTTGTTAATCCATTAACATCTGAAAGTCAGATAATTCCTAGTCAGGATACACTACTGTAAGTTCCTCATATTTTGATTGGCTTATTTCGTTGACAAACCACATTGGGGATTATTCCTTGTAAGTGTAAATTAGGCCTATTGTGTGTGATCAAGCTTCAAGGATATCATCTTTCTCAAGAGCACTTCAAAGGTATCTCACTTGTTTAACTTTCTTTGAAGAGATATAGTTGCACACACTCACTTGCATGCACTATGTTCCTATCTTCATGTTATTGAATGATGTATTGTATGTCACTTCTCACACTCAACACTTGCACTGATTGCACATCACTTAGTGTGTTGAGTTTGCCTCGAAAAGAGAAATTATTCTCTTAGCGCGGCCCAGACCACTTGGCAAGACATGCATGCACCGCGGCACACAGAGCGGTATACCTCAGCAAGGTCATGCTTCCTGTACCGCTTCCTGTGCACTTGCACGCATAGCGATCCAAGTCGCGGTGTTGTCCAGAAGGCCTCTGTTGCCCATACCGCGGCATGTGCACCTGCATGCACAGCGCCCTGCACCGCGTTGTTGTCCAGAAGGTGCACTGCTGTGTGTACCGCGGTCTGGACACTTGCCTGCGACGCGGTCCATCTAGCGGTATTGACGGGATTTTATGCCCTAAGTTCAAAACGACGCTGTTTTAACTAGGGCTCCCTTATATATACTCTCTCTTCTTCCTTGCTCGTTTTTATGAGTTCAAGAAGCCATTTTTTTAGAGGCCAAGCTTCCCTTAGAGAGAGAAACTCATAAGAACTCATCTTTACTCAACCAAACACAAATTCATGTGCATCTAACATCTTCAAGCATCATCTCATCATGGATTCTTCTTGCTTTCATTGACTAGATAACTTGAACATGCCCTAAATCTCTTTGTATTTATTTATGTTCTTGTTTGCCTAGGGTTAGCTCTTTTATATGATTTTATTGCATATCTTTATGTTTATTGGCATTTATAACATGTTTGAGTTGATGTTTGTTGGTTGAGAGCTTTGTTCATTAATAGCTAGCATTAAGGACGATTTTACCCTTCTAGCTAAATCTTCATGCATTTGCATTTAGATATTGATATCTAGGATTTGCATTTATTGACATCTTTAAAATCCTTAGATAAGCATTTAGTGTTGCCTAGCATTAATTGCATCTTTGAATATCTTTTACATATTCATATAGGTTGTTTAACCTCTTCATTGATTGTTAAGCTTTGTGACTAAGTGGGTTAGTGCACCAGCTTGTGGTCAAGAATCACTATTAAAGGCCCGTTGGGTAGAGTGAAAGGGTTAGTGACCAAGTAGGTGTGACTTGAGGTCAACCTAGGTTGTAAACTTTCGTTCAAATAGTGGATTTGAGGACCGTATGTGGCTAGAAGGATAGCCCGTGAGTTTTGCCCAGTTGGAGGGTTTCTCACGTAAATCAATCCTTGCATTTTTATTGTTTTCCGCATATTTATATTGGATTGATTGATTGCTAATATGGGGTAGGATTATTAAAATTGATTAAGTCGAAAAGTTGGTAATAAATCAACTAAAACCTATTCACCCCCCCTCTAGGTTGTATTAGACACACTTTGTGTATTTTCAATTGGTATCAGAGCGGGTTCCTAGATACACTTAGGTGATCCTTGCTCTTTGTGTGTCTTGCATTTTGTTTGTGTTTGTTACATCATAAACATTCATCTCATTCATACCCAAACACTATGAGTGGGAACGGAAGTGGTAATGAGGGAGCCTCTAGCACAAGACCCCATTTGCTCACCGGAGTAAACTATGCCTTTTGGAAAGGCAAGATGGAGTCTTACATTTGCCAAATAAATGACCGAGCATGGATAGCAATTGAAGATGGCTACACTCCTCCGGAAAATATTCTTGAAGACGAAAGTGTAGTTCCCAAGCCAAAGTCGGAATGGTCAACTCAAGAGTTTGAAGCATCCAAGTGGAACAACAAGGCTATGCATGCTATTCTTTGTGCAATGGATGACAATCAGTACAAATTGATCCAAACAACAAGAATTTCAAAAGAGGCATGGGAGATTCTAGAGACGGCCGATGAGGGAACCGAGGTGGTCAAGGACTCTAAGCTTCAAATCCTCCAAACACAATTCGAGCAAATTAGAATGGAGGAGGATGAGTGCTTCAACGACTTTCAAGTGAAGTTGATGGATATAGTCAATCAAAGTCATCAACTTGGTGACCCCTATTCGGATAGGAGAATCAAGCAAAAAATTATGAGGTCGCTTCCAACAAGATTTGAGTCAAAAGTGACGGCGCTTGAGGAGAACAGTGATTACAAAAAACATGAAGCCAGTGAAGTTATAGGAAGACTTCTAGCATATGAGTCTAGGTGGACTCCTACACCTACACCTCCAAAGAAGCAAAAGAGTATTGCTCTGAAAACTTCCAAAGTAGAGAAAGAGGAAGATGACTCAAATGAGAAGATGGCCCTCATGGTGAAACGATTCAAAAAATTCATCAATTTTGAGAATAGGGGATTTGGATCCAAAGGAAAGGAAATGAAGAAGAAGACTCATTTCAAGAAGTTTGAGTCAAGTGAAGATAAGCCTACAAGAAAAGGGATTCAATGCTTCGAATGTGGAGGTTTCGGACACATCTCCACGAACTGTGGAAATTTGAAAAACAAGAAGAAAGGAAAGGCCATGGCCGCCATGTGGAGCGATGGTGATGAATTGGAAGAAGAAGGAGAATCCTCGGATGATGAGGATCATGTGGCAAACTTTATTGCCTTCGCATCTTCTCTCAAGAGTAAGGAAGCAATAGATGATGAAGAGGTAGAGAAACAAAGTGAAGATGACTCTAGCGATGGTGACTCTTCATCCCATTCAACAAATATGGATGTAGGAGGAATGGACCTTGAAGGCTTCATTGAGCATTTTCAAAGCTCAAGATTGAAGATGAAGAAAGAGATTCAAAGGCTAAAATGAGAGAATCTCAAGCTATCTACCGAAGCTACTCACTTAAATAAAGAAGTGAAGATAGCCAAAAGGAATGAGGAATTGATGGAAAAAGAGCTTGAAGAAGCTAGAGAGATCATTGCTAAGATGACTTCAAGCACGAATAAACTTGACCACATGTTGGGAGTTGGCAAGAGGCCAATTGATAAGAAAGGTCTTGGCTATGAAGATGACAAGGAGACTTCATCCTCAAGCAAGATTGTGTTTCTCAAGAGTTTGGATAACAAAGAGCCTCCACCCCCACAACATCCCAGGAAGAAGATCGAACTAGGAGAGTGCTCTAAAGATTCTCAAGTCAAGGTAGCACAAGGGAAACAAGCTCAAGCTCAATCAACAAGGGTGCATCAAGCAAGTTTCCCTCAACCCAAATACCATCAAGCCAAGAAGCGATTCATGCAAGGTCAATCAAGGAAGCAATTCATTCCAACTCAACAACAAAGAAGGAGAGAACCAATCCAACACCAAAGACAAGCTCAAATGCGTGGGGAAGCCCCTTTGTACTCACAAGGGCATAGTATGTCTTCTTATTTTATTCCCACTTGTCACTTTTGTGGTGTTGATGGTCACATTAGACCAAATTGCTTCAAATGCATTGAAATGTGTAGAATCAAGAGCATGATTGAAAGAAATAGAGCTAGAGCTAAAATGCATGTTCCTAGGAAATCTAGAGCCAATTTGCATGATCTTAGGAAATCTAGAGCCAATGTGACTAATACCACTAGGAATGAGAACATTTCACCTAGGTGGATTAGAAGGGATAACTATTCTTGCTATGTGGCTCAAATTGCCTTGAAGGCAAATGCCTCTAACACTAGATATTTGGATAGTGGGTGTTCTAGGCATATGACGGGAAACAAGAGCTTCTTCAAATCCCTTGTCTTGGAGGACGGAGGATTTGTCATCTTTGGTAATGGATCTAGAAATAAAGTCATAAGGAAAGGAACCATTTCCATTCCCGACTTACCCTCCTTGTCCAATGCTTTACTTGTTGATGGCTTGCAAGCCAATCTTATAAGCATTTCTCATCTTAATGATGATGGACTCTCCATCTTGTTTAACAAAAATGATTGCTCTATTTTAATGCCAAATGGACAAACCTTGCTAAAAGGAAAGAGATCTAGTGACAATTGCTATTGTCTTGAAGCTAGTGCTATCTCTTGCAATATGTCCAAATGTGAGGAAGTTGAGTTATGGCATCAAAGACTTGGCCACATGAACTATCGAGATTTGAGGATCTTAGATAAGTTCAAGGTTGTGCGTGGCCTCCCTAAGCTTGGGAAGAAAGTCGATGGCGTTTGTGGACCTTGTCAACAAGGGAAACAAACCAAAAGTATGCACAAGAAAGGCAAGTATCTCGCCACCAAGGAGCCATTAGAGCTTCTACATATGGACCTTATGGGTCCCATGCAAACCGAGAGTCTCGGTGGCAAGAGATACATTTTTGTTTGTGTGGATGATTTTTCTAGATTTACATGGGCATATTTTCTTAAAGAAAAATCTGAAACATTTGAAAATTTTAAAATGCTTTGCACTAAAATTCAAAATGAAAAGAACTCACACATTAAAAGCATTAAAAGGATTAGGAGTGACCATGGGAGGGAATTTGAAAATGCTTGTTTTGAAAGCTATTGCAATAGCTTAGGCATTTCCCATGAGTTTTCGGCTCCTAGAACTCCTCAACAAAATGGGGTTGTTGAGAGGAAGAATAGGGTCCTTCAAGAGATGGCCCGTGTGATGTTGCTTAGCAACAATGTCCCTAGGAACCTTTGGGCCGAGGCCGTCAATACGGCTTGCTACATAGGAAATAGAGTCTTCCTAAGGCCCGGTACTAGGCAAACCTCCTATGAATTATGGAAGGGTAGGAAGCCAAATGTTAGCTACTTCCACTCATTTGAGAGCAAATGCTACATTCTGAATGACCGAGATCAACTTGGCAAGTTTGATGCCAAGAGTGATGAGGGGATTTTTATTGGCTATGCCCTTAATAGTAAGGCCTATAGAGTTTTCAATTTAAAAACTCGGAGTGTCATGGAATCATCTAATGTAGTCATAGATGATTGTAGGCCTAAGACTAGAGACCACGATGAGGAGGTCAGTGTGCTTGATGATTCTTCCTTGGAGAAGAATGGTATGACTTCAATTGATGTGAAGTCAAGTCTTAATGAAGAGGTCATTCAACCTCTTGATAGAGATCCATCATTAGACTCTAAAGAACCCGCTCCATGGGTTAGACATCTCCACAACAAGAATGGCATTCTTGGAGATATGGATGAGGGTGTTAGGACTAGGCGTCAAATAGCTAATCAAATTAGCTATACTTGTTACACCTCTCAAATTGAACCCAAAAAGGTTGATGAAGCCTTGAATGATGAGTTTTGGGTTCTTGCCATGCAAGAAGAGCTAAACCAATTTGAAAGAAATGAGGTTTGGACTCTTGTTCCTAGACCCAAGGATACTAATGTCATAGGCACCAAATGGATATATAGGAATAAGTCGGATGAGAATGGCAACATTGTGCGCAACAAGGCTAGACTTGTAGCACAAGGATACTCTCAAATTGAGGGTATTGACTTTGAGGAGACTTTTGCTCCGGTTGCCTTCTTGAGTCCATAAGACTTCTTTTATCCATATCATATGTGCACAAGTTCAAATTGCATCAAATGGATGTTAAGAGTGCCTTTCTCAATGGTTTCTTGCATGAGAAAGTGTTTGTTGAGCAACCCAAGGGGTTTGTGGATCCACACCACCTCAATCATGTCTATCGCCTCAAGAAGGCTTTATATGGGTTGAAACAAGCACCTAGGGCTTGGTATGAGCGCCTCACTCAATTTCTTGTTGACAATGACTACACTAGGGGTAATGTTGATAAAACCTTATTCATCAAGAGAAACAAAGATGAGCTTTTCATAGCTCAAATTTATGTTGATGATATTGTTTTTGGCTCCACTAACAAATCCAAAGTCCAACAATTTGTTGATGTCATGTCTCATGAGTTTGTGATGAGTCTTGTTGGAGAGCTAAATTACTTCCTAGGTTTGCAAATTAAGCAATTTCATGATGGGATTGTCATATCCCAAGCTAAGTATGCTAAGAATCTAGTGAAGAAGTTTGGCCTTGAGAATGCCAAACATTGTGACACACCCATGAGTACCACCTTGAAACTAAGCAAGGATGCTAGTGGCAAGAGTGTGGAACAAAGTCTTTATCGTGGCATGATTGGTAGCTTGCTTTACTTGACCGCAAGTAGGCCCGATATAGCCTTTAGTGTGGGTGTATGTGCTAGGTACCAAGCGGATCCCAAGGAATCCTGATCGTGCCTAAATTGTTGTATATTTCGGCCCTCATTCCTATTCTTTTGTCTTGTTCTCGTGTGTATTTTCTATATATATTATGTCTTTTATGTCTAATAGGCTCATTAGTGCTAATTACAGGCAATAGATGTAATTCTGGTGTTAGAAGCTAATTGCAGTGGTTCCGGCAGAAAAGGGGCAAAAGGAAAGACAGAGGATCATAAGCAGCACTACAGTGCGGGTCAAGTGCGGGTCGCAACCGCACTCCAACCGCACTCCAACCACACTCCTTCCCACAGCCGAGACCTGAAGCATGAAGGAAATATAAAGTGCGGGTAAAGTGCGGGTCATCCAACCGCACTCCACCCGTACTATTGCTCAAGACAGCAGTTGATTCGTACCTGACAGATAAAGTGCGGGTAAAGTGCGGGTAATCCAACCGCACTCCACCCGCACTATTGCTCAAGACAGAGGAGCTGATTCATACCTGACAGATAAAGTGCGGGTAAAGTGCGGGTAATCCAACCGCACTCCACCCGCACTATTTCTCAAGACAGAAGAGTGGATTTACACCTGACACCAAAGTGCGAGTACAGTGCGAGTAAAGTGCGGGTAAAGTGCGGGTAATCCAACCGCACTCCACCCGCACTGTTGCCCTATATCAGAGAACTGAAGATGAAGAAAACCTTTAAAGTGCGGGTAATTCACCCGCACTCCACCCGCACTCTGCGCGCGACAGCTTCTGGTTTTAAGCTTAAGTGACCTATTTTTCCATCCTCTATAAATAGAAAAGGATGGGAACGAACCAAAAAGATCACCATACCTCCCAACACTTGTATTCTAAGCTAGTAACACATCTCCCTCTCATCCAAACCATCTCTACTCAATCAAAGGCAACTAGGAGACTTGGATTCAAGCTTCAAGGAAGGAGATCAATCTTCAAGGGTTATCTCTACTCTCTCTTAGTTATTAGTTTGTAATAGAACATGAGTAGCTAAAATACCCCACTATGGGGTTGATGTTATTTGTTTGATGGATATTTTGGGCTTTGTAAATAAACTCTATGTGTTATATTTATTCTATCTCTATATTTCATTCCATTACTTGTATTGATTGCCATTATTGACTTGCTTGGATACACCCTCCTTGCATGTTGATTTGGATTACTTGAGTAGGCAATTAGGTTGTCTAATGCTCCATTGAATGGAAGGATTTCCGGAAATCCGGCTCTATAACCACGCTCTTAATCTAATCTCGAATTAGTGGCTTTCACTATACATCCTAGGTTAGCCACTTGTGAGAGAATTAGAAGCCTCCACTATACACCCTAGGTTGGCTACTTTAGTGATTTTACGAGAACTAACCTTCGAGTAGAATTCGGTTGATAACCTCGAGCCTCATCCAATCCCAACTGGGTGGCCTTCACTATACATCCTAGGTCGGCCACTTGTGAGGGAATTGGAAGCCATCACTATACATCCTAGGATGGCTACATTAGTAATAGGTTGAGCCATAGCTAGATAGATGAGCATTCATGGAAGAAGTCTCAATTGAGTAACTAGCCACTGTTGGTTGCTTAAGAGGGATTAATCGCTAGTAGGAGGTCTTCACTATACATCCTAGGTTGACCTCTTGCTAGAGATATATGCCAACACTATACACCCTAGGTTGGTTACATTTGTCAAAACGTACTTACTTGAGAGTTTGTTGCAATTGCCCCAATATTCACTTACGAGTCCATCAACTCCATAGTTCCATCATCATTCATTCATCCCTCCATTGTCATCCATTTATTTGCTTTCATAGTTTATTTTATATTGCATCTTCATTCACTATCACTTTACTTTTGTGCTTGCTAGTTATATTAATCCTAATCTTATCACTGCTACCCCGATCTCAGTGGACGACACCCGTGCTTGCCGCTTTGCTTGTATTTATACTTGTGAACGCATCGCATAGGTTTTATAAATTGTTTTGACGGACGGTTTTCTGACAGGTAAAAATTTTCTCATCAAATCCCATCTCTCCTCCTGTGAAGAGAATCATTCGATATGTGAATGGGACATCCAACTATGGGATATGGTACTCTTTTGACACTAATGCTAGCTTAGTTGGCTTTAGTGATGCAGATTGGGCAAAAAATTGTGATGATAGGAAGAGTACATCGGGCGGTTGCTTCTTCCTAGGTAACAACTTGGTCTCATGGTTTTGCAAGAAGTAAAATTCCATCTCTCTATCCACAGCTGAAGCGGAATACATAGCCGCCGGGAGTGCTTGCACACAACTCCTTTAGATGAAACAAATGCTTGTGGATTATGGCTTTGATCAAGGTATTCTAACCCTCTATTGTGATAACATGAGTGCAATTAACATTTCAAAGAATCCTGTTCAGCACTCTAGGACAAAGCATATAGACATTAGGCATCATTTCATTAGAGAACTAGTTGAAAACAAATGCATTGCACTTGAGCATGTTGGCACAAATGATCAACTAGCGGATTTATTTACAAAGGCCTTAGACTCAACTAGGTTCAAGTCACTTAGTAGGTCTATTGGGATTTGTCATATGCCTTGATGTGTTTTGGTGATTGACCCTTTATGGGGAACTCAAGCAAAGAGAGCAACCTTGCATGTTGAAATAAGCAAAAACTTGATCAACTTTATGCTTCTTTATTAACTGCTTGAGTATTTTTGGTTGTGCTTATATATATATTCTTATATGGCTTTTTATTCAATAAGTGTGCCTTGCTTGGTTTGTAATCCATGTCACCTCTATGTTCAAACATGCATCTTTAGATTAGGAGAATTGATTGGGAAGTTCATTTGAATGACCTCAAATTTATCTCCATGACATGTGAACTTGATTTTGACATGCTCAAAATGATATGCATGAAATATGTCCTGATTGCTTTAATGCAAATGTGTGTGAATGCAAATGAGAAGACTAATCAATAAGGATCTTGTATCCATGTAATCAATAAGGATTTTATATCCAAATTAGTCTTCTCTCTCTTCTTAATTGTTAATCAAGACTACTATCATACGGATAATTATCCAGAAAAATCTAAAAGGATCTCTTGATCCAATGTCTTGACTCTCTTTTAAGGATTGATATAGTTTTGTGTGCGTTGAAATTTCTTTTCAAAATACTATATCATGTTATACTATGGCAAAAGGGTGCAAATTGGTTTGAATTCTTTTGGAACCCTTTTTTGATGTTCTCCTTGCCAAATACCATTTGCTTGAACCATGATGCTACATGTCTTACACCCAAAGCAACTAAGTCACACATTTTCTTCTAAACAATAAACCCTCAATGATTCTCTCTCAATTAATTAAGTTGCATAAAGTTGTTGTATATGATTATGCACTTGTCTTGCAAATAGCTCTCTTTGCTAAAGTGACCCGGTTGGGGAATACTCATTTGCCTATCTCATGACAAAAAGGGGAAGTAATGTGGTTTTATTTAAGGGGGTTGCATATTTGGAGAGATTGTCCCGTTGAGGGGGAGTAACCTTTATAGGGGGAGCATTTGTATGTTGGCATGTTGTAGTTTTCTTTTATTATACAAATTGCTCTTATTTATTTATCTCTCTTGATCACCTCACATACACTTGTCTTGGAAAGTGTAATCTCATTCTTATGTAGGGATGGCTATTCTACAAGAGCTTGAAGATTTGAAGAACTAGCATCTAGGTATCTTTTTGTAATGTAGAATTACCTTGTTGACCTCTAGTTTTTATTCTTTTGTGAGGATGATTTGTGAGAGGTGGTTTTGTCACGAAATAGCCAAAGGGGGAGATTGTAAGTTCATCATATTTTGATTGGCTTATTTCGTTGACAAACCACATTGGGGATTATTCCTTGTAAGGGTAAATTAGACCTATTGTGTGTGACCAAGCTTCAAGGATATCATCTTTCTCAAGAGCACTTCAAAGGTATCTTACTTTTTTAACTTTCTTTGAAGAGATCTAGTTGCACACACTCACTTGCATGCATTATGTTCCTATCTTCATGTTATTGAATGATGTATTGTATGCCACTTCTCACACTCCACACTTGCACTGATTGCACATCACTTAGTGTGTTGATTTTGCCTCGAAAAGAGAAATTATTCTCTTAGCGCGGCACAGACCGCTTGGCAAGACATGCTTGCACCGCGGAACACAGAGCGATATACCTCAGCAGGGTCATGCTTCCTGTACCGCTTCTTGTGCACTTGCACGCATAGCGATCCAAGTCGCGGTGTCGTCCAGAAGGCCTCTGTTGCCCATACCGCGGCATGTGCACCTGCATGCACAGCGCCCTGCACCGTGTTGTTGTCCAGACGGTGCACTGCTGTGTGTACCGAGGTCTGGACACTTGCCTGCGACGCGGTCCATCTAGCGGTATTGACGGGATTTTGTGCCCTAAGTTCAAAACGATGCTGTTTTAACTAGGGCTCCCTTATATATACTCTCTCTTCTTCCTTGCTCGTTTTTATGAGTTCAAGAAGCCATTTTTTAGAGGCCAAGCTTCCCTTAGAGAGAGAAACTCCCAAGAACTCATCTTTACTCAACCAAACACAAATTCATGTGCATCTAACATCTTCAAGCATCATCTCATCATGGATTCTTCTTGCTTTCATTGACTAGGTAACTTGAACATGCCCTAAATCTCTTTGTATTTATTTATGTTCTAGTTTGCCTAGGGTTAGCTCTTTTATATGATTTTATTGCATATCTTTATGTTTATTGGCATTTATAACATGTTTGAGTTGATGTTTGTTGATTGAGAGCTTTGTTCATTAATAGCTAGCATTAAGGACGATTTTACCCTTCTAGCTAAATCTTCATGCATTTGCATTTAGATATTGATATCTAGGATTTGCATTTATTGACATCTTTAAAATCCTTAGATAAGCATTTAGTGTTGCCTAGCATTAATTGCATCTTTGAATATCTTTTACATATTCACATAGGTTGTTTAACCTCTTCATTGATTGTTAAGCTCTGTGACTAAGTGGGTTAGTGCACAAGCTTGTGGTCAAGAATCACTATTGAAGGCCCGTTAGGTAAAGTGAAAGGGTTAGTGACCAAGTAGGTGTGACTTGAGGTCAACCTAGGTTGTAAACTTTCGTTCAAATAGTGGATTTGAGGACCGTATGTGGCTAGAAGGATAGCCCGTGAGTTTTGCCCAGTTGGAGGGTTTCTCACGTAAATCAATCCTTGCGTTTTTATTGTTTTCCGTATATTTATATTGGATTGATTGATTGCTAATATGGGGTAGGATTATTAAAATTGATTAAGTCGAAAAGTTGGTAATAAATCAATTAAAACCTATTCACCCCCTCCCCCCCTCTAGGTTGTATTAGACACACTTTGTATATTTTCAACTACCACCTAGACGAAGTGAGAGGGTTGTTAGACAGCCTGAACGCTATTTGGGTGTAAGTGAGGGACAAGATCTTGTCTCTGCTGATAGTGTGGATGATCCATTGACATTTAAGAATGCAATGGAAGATCCTGATAAAGAGGAATGGCTTAAAGCCATGAATCTCGAGATGGAGTCTATGTACTCTAACTCAGTCTGGGAACTTGTAGACTTACCGAATGGGGTAAAACCCATAGGATGTAAGTGGATCTACAAGAGGAAGAGAGGAGTAGATGGGAAGGTAGAGACCTTCAAGGCAAGGCTAGTGGTCAAGGGTTATACCCAGAAAGAGGGGGTCGACTATGAAGAGACCTTCTCGCCAGTAGCCATGTTTAAGTCTATTCAGATTCTCTTATCCATTGCTGCCTATTTAGATTATGAAATTTGGCAAATGGACGTCAAGACTGCATTCTTGAATGGCAATCTTGATGAAAGCATATACATGATGCAACCAGAGGGATTTGTGTTTCCAGATCAAGAGAAAAAAGTTTACAAGTTGCAAAGGTCTATTTATGGACTTAAGCAAGCATCTAGATCTTGGAACATAAGGTTTGATGATGTGATCAAAACATATGGCTTCGAGCAAAACGTTGATGAGCCTTATATCTACAAGCGCATCATTGACAAGAAAGTAGTTTTCTTGGTCATATACTTAGATGACATCCTACTCATTGGGAATGATGTAGGAGTGTTGTCTGATGTAAAGGGCTGGCTGGCTAGCCAATTCCAAATTAAAGATTTGGGAGAGGCGAGTTATGTTCTAGGGATCCAACTTATAAGGGATCGTAAGAACAAACTCATAGCATTGTCTCAGGAATCATATATCGACAAGATTCTTATGCGATTTTCGATGCAGAACTCCAAGAAAGGTAATTTACCTTCTAGACATGGGGTTCACTTGTCTAAGGAACAGTGTCCTAAGACACCTCAAGAGGTTGAGGATATGAGACGTGTGCCATATACATCAGCAGTAGGTAGTCTCATGTATGCTATGTTATGCACGAGACCGGACATCTGCTATGCAGTGGGAGTAGTCAGCAGGTACCAGTCTAACCCAGGATTAGATCATTGGGTTGCTGTCAAGACTATTCTCAAGTATCTTTGGAGAACGAGAAACTATATGCTAGTGTATTCCGGACAGGATTTGATCCCGTTAGGATACACAGATTCTGATTTTCAGTCAGAGAGAGATTCTAGAAAATCCACGTCTGGATCAGTATTCACCCTATGTGGTGGAGCCATTGTGTGGAGAAGTATAAAGCAATCTTGCATTGCTGACTCCACCATGGAAGCCGAATATGTAGCCGCTTGTGAAGCTGCTAAAAAGGCTGTTTGGCTCCGTAAGTTCTTGAATGATCTGGAAGTTGTTCCAGATCTGGATAAGCCCATCACACTTTATTGTGATAATAGTGGTGTTGTGGCTAATTCCAAAGAACCAAGAAGCCACAAGAGAGGGAAGCATATAGAGAGAAAGTATCATCTCATTAGAGAGATAGTGCAGAGAGAAGATGTGATCGTCACCAAGATAGCCTCACAAGACAACCATGTTGCATCCATTTACGAAGACCTTACCGGCTAAAGTGTTTGAAGGTCACCTAGAAGGTCTAGGGTTACGAGACATGACTCATATGCTTTAGTGCAAGTGGGAGATTGTTGGGGTTTTTGCCCTAAAGCTTGTAATATGTGTAAATATAATTTGAACATAAATAAAAGAAGTAGTATATTCATTCATTTTGTGTCATACTTTATATAACATGTGCACTTAACATCCAAAATTGCCGGATGTAATTTCGAATTGAGTATATGAGTGTCATATATAGATGGATTCAGTTTGAAACGAGCAATCTAAAGAGTCCGTAGATAGCAAATAAAGCTGGGTACTTTATTTGTGGTTAATCTACAGCTGCGGTCCATTTCGTAGTGTACGGTGATCCTATCCTGGATCATTCATATGTAGATATGAGAATGGAGGCACCTTGTATGATGTGATCATATAGGACTGGGCCATGATCTATATGAATCTCTCACTAAGATCCGTTTAACGATGAGATTCATATATATCAACTAATGATGGCTATATGTGGGTGATCTTAATCCTGAGTGTCTTATCAACTCCTTCAGGTTAGATTGTGGTCTTTGATATACCATGGGTGAGGTCGGAGTTGCATTCCCGATCAATATACTCCGTATGTTGGGATCGTGGTTTGGCTTGTGGGTGGGAAGGTTTGTACACAATAGTGGAATCCACTCATTCTTGTGAGAAGTAGATGGTAGTTCCCTTAAGGGTTGATTCGGGGCTTGAACAATATGAGCGCTCTCCTAATTCCATAAGGAATGTAGGATTTATTGTTCATTAGAGAATCAATGTTACTTAATGGAAAGATATGATTAGAGGGGTATAACGGACATTATGACCCAGCTCTAATTATGAACCACTTGTGGAGGATTATACCATATGTAATAGCTATATCGATGGACACCGAGAGTTATTAGTTTGTGTAAAAACGTCTACAGTTGAGAGAGTGCAGCTTCGGGTTTTTAGTGGAATAACACCGAAGTTAATAATCATGAAATATTAATTAAAGAGTTTAATTAATAATTTCTAAGGATTATTGGAGCTCAAAATACTGTAGGTCCATTAGGTCCCCTTGCTAGCCCGATCGATTTAGGTAACAAGGGTCAAGGTTAATTAATTGGATTGTCCAATTAATTGTGTTACGAAAGTGACACGTATTTATTCGGGAATTAATTGAATAATGGGATTATTTAAATAATGAATAATGGTGATTAAATAAATTAAATAATAAGATTATTTAATTATGTTGTTAATCACTAAATGGAGGGTGTTAGTTGATATTTGATTTTAAATAAAATAAGATAATATGATTATTTTATTTTCAATTAAATATTTGAAATTGAATTTAAAATGTTTGAATTCAAAAATAAATATTTAATTATTTTAAAAAAAGATATGAGATATCTTTGTAAAATTTTTAAAAATCAAATTTGATTTTCGGTTTTGTTTGAATATATATGAGATATATATTTTCAATTAAAAAGGTAAGTTGAACCGAATGAGATAACTGACATAGCAAATGAAAAGTAATATGATTACTTGAAAAGAGAAGAGAAATAGTGTTCGTGAAAAAGAAAAACACACAGCAAACAAAAAGAAAAAAAATAGGGTGTGGTGAGAACACAAGTGCTGCACTTCTATTTGTGTGTGTGTTCTTCTCTTCTTCCTCCATACAGGTCCTGAATATCGTGATACGCCCACACGCTGTTACCAGTTCCGGGAGATAGCGAGGAAGATCACGTGGTTCAAATCAAGAGCAGTTCGTATCAAAGTGAAGGAGCCTCCTACGTAGGTATGAAAATGTTTCATCACTTTATTATTGCATTTGATTATTACTGTACAAATGGGTTAGTTTTATGATTGCATAAAAATTTTAAAAACCTTCCGCTGCGCAATCTGTAACCCTAGGTTCCAACACATGTTGGCACAAATGATCAACTAGCGAATTTGTTCACTAAACCCTTAGACTCAACTAGGTTCAAATCACTGAGTAGGACTATTAGGATTTGTCATATGTCTTGAAGTTTTTGGTGATTGTCCCCATATGAGGAGCTCAAGCAAAAAGAGCAAATTGGCATAATAATGTTTTGTGCTCATTGATAATTTTATGCTTCTTTATTAATTGCTTGGCATGATTGGTTGAACATATGCTTATATGTTTTTTTTAATGAGTGTGTAACTTTGCTTTACTTGCAATCCATGTCTTATTTATGATCAAAAATGCATTTTTGGAATAGGAAAATTTACTTTGGAAGTACATTTTGAATGGCCTATGATTGATCTCCATGGCATGATGATTTTATGAATGACATGCTTTGAATTGATTTGCAAGAAGAAAATCTTGAATGCTTTAAAAAAAATGAATACAAAATTTGTGTGTGGAAGCAATGTTGAGACTTCAATCAATAAGGATCTTGTATCCATTCAACGGATTTTATATTCCAAAGTCTTTCTCTCTTTATTAGTCGAACAAGACTACTATCATACGGGTATCTTACTCGAAAAAATCAAAAAGGGTGCAGAGTCGCTCATGTCTTGTTTTGATTATAAAGTTCGATATAGTTGCTCTTTAAATTGAATTTATCTTACAATCTATATCTTGTTTAATTCCACGACAAATGGTGAAATTGGTTTGAATTCTCTTGGAAACCTTTGTAGTTTGTTTTTGCCAAATACCATGTTTTTTGAATCTTGAATGCAACTTGTCTTGCAGGCAAAGCATTCTTTCACACAATTTTCATGAAATAAAACTCCTTGAATCTCTCTTACTTAATTGAGTTGCATAAATTTGCTTATATGATTATGCATATGTTTTTGTGCCATAAGATCTCTTTCCCAAGTGCTTACCTAATACGTGGATACTCATTTGCCTATCTCATGACAAAAAAAGGGAGTAGTTTGAAGTTTATGGGGAGTTGCATATTGGAGTTGCATAGGGAGGAGATTTACCAGTTAGGGGGAGTTTATTTTTTGGGAGAGTTGTTGTAATCATTAAGGGGAGCATGTTGTATTGCATAGCATAACATGATTACATTATTTGATTGTATTGAGTTAATTTGCTATAAATATTGCAATTGTTTTTGTTAAAAGCACCTCAAACACACTTGGTCATGGAAGGTACTTTCTTGTTTGATTGTGTGTAGGTTGGATGTTTTTACAAGCCTTGGATTGACTTGAAGATGTTCAAGACTTAGATAATAGGGCATATTGTAATGTAGAAATTATTGTTGACCAACTTATTTTTTTTATTGTTGTGAGGTTGCTTTGTGAGTGGTGGTTTTGTCACGAAATAGCCAGGGGGGCGGGGGGGATTGTAAGTCTCTCATTTTATGATTGGCTTATTTCGTTGACAAAATCACATTTGGGATCAACTATTGTAAATGGTAGATTAGGAGTTGAAGATCTCCATCATCAAGGCTTTGGACTCCAAGTGTTTCTAGGAAGGTAGATTACTTGACTCTACTCTTATGTAAAGAGATTTAGTTGCACACACACACACCTTTCTCATGCATGCTCTATTTTTCTTGCATTATGCCTTCATGTTTTTCTTGTGTGTGCTTCCCTTGCATGTTTTTTCCTTAGAAATCCCTGTTGTACGCGGGTATGTGTACGGGTAGGAGACCCACGCTTTGATGTCTCTGTTTACTCCGTTGTGGCACCGTTGTTGGTGCGCTGTGAATTATCACAGCGGTGCATGTCTAGTAGGTCACCGTTGTGGCACCGCTGTTGGTGCGCTGTGAGTTTTCACAGCAGTGCGCCGGTTAGTGAGTGGGTAACTACCCGCGCAATGGACCCGTGCACTACGTCAGCTTTGATTGTCTTTTTGCAAACTTTTCCAAAACGACGTAATTTTGTCTAGGGCTTCTATATATATGTTCTTTTCTCTCCCATTTTGTCTCTAGAGCTTCAGAATCCATTTTTACTCCATCTTTAAAAAGCTCAACAGTGACTTGCAAGGAAAGTTAGCAAGATTGCAATTTTATTAACCAAAACTCAAACACCCATCATCCATTCATGAATCAAGCATCATCTAGCTTCATCTAGGACGTTTCTAAGCATGGGTCTTCATCTACATAGTTGACTTGGTAAGCAAAACATCATCTTCATCTATTTTCATGTTCTTGCTTAACAAGAAAACTTTTTTATGACTTGTTTGCATTTAGACTAGGATTCTAATTACAAGTTGAGGTTTTTGTATGTTGGTTTGTTGTGTTGTATTATGATAGCTATTGCATTTAGGAATGCTTCTCATTTCATATAGCTAAGTTGTATGCATGCCATATATCAATATGATATCATGGAATGTTTTTAAATGTCATCTTTAATTCTTAGATAAGCATCAAATGTGTTGACCTAGCATTTGTGCACTTAGAATGTTTTCATATTCACATTAGGTTGCATTTCTCTTCTATTGAGAGTTGAGTCTTGTATGTACTGTTGGTAGTGTACAAGCAATTACCTAAACTTATCATTAAAGGCCTGGGGGTAGCAAAGACGGATTAGTAACCGATTAGGTATGATGTGGTCAACCTAGGTTGTAATCATATTTGCAAATAGTGGATTTGAGGGTTTGAGTGGCTTTTAAGCCCATGAGTTTTTACCATATTGGGGTTTTCTCACGTAAAACAAATCATTGTGTGTTTATTGTATTTTCCGCACTTCTTATGACAATGATTATTTACATTGGTACTTAGGGGTTGGGTGATTAATTTTGATTAACCAAAAAGTTGGTAATTAATTTGGTTAAAACCTATTAACCCCCCCTCCCCCCCTCCAGGTTAATTAGACACACATTGTAGTGTATTTTCACACCTCTTGAAGACTTGACTTGTTTGCATGATAAGTTGGCTTCCATCTTTGAAGCTCGAATCATCACAAACAATCAACTAACTATTATAAACACAAGATGTTTTGATACATAATAATGCATGGAAGAGGCAGTTTCTCTTCCAATGCCCCTTGATCCCACAATGGAAACACTTTGTAAGAACCTCAATTTTTATGATTGGCTTATTTCATGACAAACCACATTGAGGATGATTTTATAATGGGTAGCTTAGGTCTTAGTTGGCAAGCTTCCAAGCATCTCCGTGACTTCAAGATCAAGAGCAAGAGTGAAAGGTATATTCACTTCACTCTATCTCTTGAAGAGCTTAGGTGCACACACACACACACTTCATGCATGTTTTGTTCATCTTGCATCTGTGTTCTAATTGTTTATGTGTGTGCATCCATTACACATTTCACATTTGCACCTCATTGTTAGATCTAAGTGTGGTTTTATGTGGTGTAATTCATTTCCGTTTGTGTGATCGAAAACGTCTGTGCTTGCACGATAGTGTGCATGTCTTAGCGCGATGGTTGACCATTTGAGAAGGTCTCATTCTTCTCTTGGTTAAGCGTTAGTTCGGTTTGGTTGTTTGGAGTAAAGTGTCTAGTTTCAAAAGAGCGGATTTCAATAATTTAAATGTTTTTCAAAACTGACATTTGTATGGTCTTGTGATCATAACGTTTTATACAAAGATTCAAAATGATTTTTGAAAATTTTTGTACAAACTAGACACCCATACTTTTCCAATGGTATATTATTCGTAATATTTCATGACCGTTTTGATTGGTTTTGATTTCTTTAAAGTGACCACTAAAACAGGACAACTCTGTTGCTGTCCGTTTTTGACCTTTGGTCACTCAAATGACCATAACTTTTTCTAGAGACATCAAAACATCATTATGCAAAATTGGAGTAGAAAGTAGACATCCGTACCTTTCCAACGGTATACTATTTGATAAATTTCGATGTCGTTTGATCATGTTTTAAAATGCTCGAATATCGAGTTGTTGTGTTGTTGCGCCTATGCGCTGCTCGTCAAGCGCCCTTATTGCGCTGCTCATCAAACGCATGTCCTCAAGTGGTGTTGCGCTGGTGTGGCGATGGTGTTGCGCTACTCGACCAGCGTTTTTGGTCCTGCGCAATGATCCGCCCCTGTTTCATAATTTGGCCATATCTCACTCATTTGGAGGCCGATTTGGCTCATTTTTTAAGGGCAATTCATGGAATTTATAGGGCTATCATCTAAGCACTATATATTCATCACTTTCTCATCTTCTTTGGGGTATGACTCTCACAAAAAATGAACCCTTGAGAGAGAGAGGGAGAATCTTGAGAGAGAAAGCTCCATTGAAGCTTGTTTAACTCTCCAAACCCAAAACCCATACATCCTTCCTGCATCAATCATTCATGGGTCTTCTTCATTACATCACTTGGTAAGTAGAACAAACATCATATCTTTATTTATTGTTCTATCGTAATCAAGACATGTCTTTGATTACTTAGTTTAGCAAACCTTCACTCTTATTGCATATTTAATGAAGTTATAACATGATTGGGTTTTGTTTGTGATAGCTTAAATGATTAGGTTGATTTTCCCTAAATAGCTAACCCTAGAACATTCTTGTGATATTGGTTGATGATTAGGTTGATAGATTAATGTTTATTTATCTAGTCAAGCTTTATTGAATGTGCATGTGGATTTAATTGACAATTAGGTTGTTAGAATTCTCTACAACTCTAATTGAGACCTCATGTATGGGCATGTAGGTATTGTTTGATAACTAGATTGTTAAATTGCATTATAACATCTAGTTAAGCATTTTTGTGTGTGGTCTTACACATTATTGCATTTGAGCATATTGTCTCACATTCACTTAGACCTTATACTCTTTATGAGTCAAAGTCTTGTGGCTTCTAGGTGAAGTTGCACAAGCAAGTCAAGTCTTGCAACCAAGGTGTGGTTGGCAAGCATTGGTCAAGTACCACTATGAAAGGCCCGTGGGTAGAGTAGGAGGTGCTCACGCCAAGAGTAGTGGATCAGGGGATATCACTAGGGATTGAACCAAGTGTGGCGAGTGGTAGTGTCCATAGCATGAGGTTATCGAGACTGAGAGTCCGAGTATCACTTGAGGGTGTAATCTTTTATTCATATAGTGGATTTCTGTGATCGTGTGTGGCTAGAAGGATAGCCCGTGGTTTTTCCCTTGTTGAAGGGTTTCCACGTAAAAATCAAGTGTTCTTTATATTTTCGCACTTTACTTGATTTTGCTTGTTTATTTTACTTGGTTAATTGTTATTAATATTTACTAATAAAAAATTGGCAATAATCAATTAACAACCCATTCACCCCCCCCCCCCCCCCCTAAAAGTTGTTTAGACACACGCTTGAGTAGTATTTTCAACTTTCCTTTGTCTTTCCCATCCTTCGTGGTCGAATTCTTGATAGGCTCATGAACCTTATTCTTCTTTTGCTTCTTGCCCTTTCTTTTGGGGTTGGGCTTAACAGAAGACTTAGATTCCTACTTGTCAGAAGTGTAGACCTCTTTATCCTTGTTCTTAACAAGAATCTTCTCGACGCTTTACACATCTTGCATCAATCCTTACAATGGGTAATCCTTAATATTCAAGGTATAGCCTAACTTGAATTGATCAAAGGATTACGACATTGAATTCACAACCATGTCGATTTGTGTTTCACCATCTATCTCAGAGCCATGGATCTCTACTGTGTCAATATGTGCTATGACATTCATCATATGCTCTTTAATAATTTGTCCAGGTTTTTGTCTAAGATTCATAAAAGCCACTACAGCTTCTCTCTTAGCATTCCTAGACCTTACATCAAACATCTCTCTAAGAGATATCATAATATCAGCAGCAGTACCAATCCCTTTCATGTTGTTGTTGCAACACGTCGTTCATAGTAGCCAAGATATAGCACTTGGCCATTTCATTGTTCCTCTGCCACTTACTATCACTACAAAAAATGGTCTTTTCCAAAGGTTAAATGCTATCAGAAATACGCTTGTCATAAATAACCATTTACCAACAAGAAATACATTTCCGTCGGTGATGGCCGTCGGAAAAAGTTGAATGATAAAAAAATGACATGACATCGAACTTAACAAGCGCCGTATCACCCATGCCCAATTTGAACTGCATTAAACTCCATGCATTTTCTATGATTCGAAACCATGGCCTCGATGATAGTAAAGGTTATTCTTACCATTTTACTATAACTTTATATCTGATATGTTTTGCATACTATTTATATATATAAGCTATTGATATGTTTGCATACTATCGAATTAAATATATTTTTTGTTTACTATTTAAATATAACTATTGATATCTTTTTAAAAAAATAATATTTTATTAAAATATTTCCCTGATCTTATAGGAATTTACATTTTACTACTACTTAATCTTTAAATAGGAAATAAATATTATATCCTTATTGGTTTTATTTTTTATAATCAACATTTTACTAAAAATTGATAATTTTCATTAATTAATAATTTAAACTTTTTTCAGTAAATTTTGTAATTATTTTGTACAATAAACAAATAGATATTAAAAAAATTTATTAGAGTTTATTTTTTTATAGTAGTGTCACTAAACATAATTAAAAATAACTAAATTTTCTTGTAATTACTAATAATTTTACTATATTTTATATTGAGTTAATTTAGTAAGATGTACCCATAAAGTAGACTTATTATTAGTACCATTATTTTATTCTTAAAGTCTAGTCCCTATTGCCTAATTTTCTTACAATGATCATTATAAATTCTAGGTTTTTTTTTTTACATTATCTATGACATATTATTTGAAAATTTCAAAATTAAATCAAAATATTTGGCAAAAAATTTGATAGAGTGATTTCGCTAATAAAATAGTGATAAATAAAAAAAATAACACATATATGATACTTTTAAAATATTGACCTACAAGTCACATTTTTTTAGTCTATAAATTATCATATACATTCCATTATAATTTATTAATTAATATTATAATAATAAATTAATTATTTTTTCTATGACAATGCAAGAACAAATAATGTAGAAAATAGTACTACATTTTCAACAACATAATAGCCGTTAAAATTAATTTGGATTAGATTTTAGCATTTTCGATGGCACTTTTTATGCCATTAGAAACTTGGGCAATATTGACGACTTATTCGACTATTTCCGACGGCCCAAAAGCCGTCGAAAGTGCGGTATTGCTTTTTTCATTATTTCCGACGGCAAAAAAAGTGCCGTCAAAAAATGTGGACTATTTCTTACGGCCATTAGGCCTTCAGATATGTTGTATTTCTTTTTCCTCATTGGGCCGTCGGAAATGTGGTATTACATTTTTACTCATTTCCCGACAGTATTTTTTGTGCCGTCGGAAATAATTCTGTCTAGAAATGGGAACAACATTGATGGTTTATTCGACTATTTCCAATGGTCATTGAACCGTCGGAAATGTGGGTTACATTTTTACTCATTTCCGACAATACTAATATGGCCATTGGAAATGGTACCATTACTGACATTAATTAGCACGGTCGAAAATAGTTCGTCACTAATAGGCATTTTTTGTAGTGTATAGGCTTCCCTCTCCACATCAGTTGAGTTCTCATTAGGAACGGGAGGGCATGGAGTGTCTGACACCCAAGTGAGTTCATCAGATGGTAGCACAATATCAATATTATGTTTCCATTGCACATAGTTATTTCCATTTAAATAGTTATCTTTAAGGATGTTAAATAGGGATGACTTAATTAGTCATTTTACTGAAAAACAAATAAACAATGTATAAGCAAAACATTCATAAAACTCTAGGCAATAGACAAGATCAAAATTGCAATAATAATTAATTCCCATGCATCACGTACACATTAATTATCACATATATAGAATAAACCCTAGAGTGTCATCTCTCCCAACATAACATGCTTATCAAAGAAATTTAAAGATTAGTTCGAAGATTTAATTCAAGATACACTAGTTTAGAATATAATAATTGGTGCTCGAATACCAATTGCAGGAAAAAAATCCGTTTTGGAAAACAAATGTATACGTGGAACTAAATTTTTTTTTCAAAACCTCACTTATCGTATTCTAAACACAATATAAATTGAATTAATTTAGATATTATATTTGTAGTTTAGTCTCCTCAAATCTTCCGCACTTAGAACAAGATTGAATCACCTAATAGCGTGAGCTCCTTTTTTCTTTGAACCAAGGTGTAAATCCAGTTACAAGACTTAAAGAAAAAGATTAAAAGCTCAAATAAAATTTGAAACTTAAAACTTACTTTCAAGCTTGTGTCAACGTCAATGAGAATGACAAGCTTGGTGTGTCTCTTTTTTATTCTTTCTCTTAAGCCACCTATTTATAGGTTTAGAAAAAAAAAATATGTTTCCTCATAGGAAACAAGACTCACAATCGTATTGTGATTTAGTAAGCCTAATCTTATTAGGAATCTTTTCCTTTTTCTTTTACTTTATTTATTTTTCCATTAAAATTCTATTTTGATTTGTCTTCCATTCCTAATGGGAAACCAACTAAAAGAAGCAAGGTGGCAATCCCTTTTCCATTTACCCATAGTGGTGTGTGCCACTTTTATGCAACTAGGGTTCGGACACCCTAATATTTAAGGTTGGCCGAACTCTTCTTCTACCAAGGATCCAATTTTGGATCATTGAGTCTTGTCTTGGGACCCAACATTTTAGCTCAATAGGTTCATTTTAGATTATTCAATTTAACTTATGAAGTTTATGGATCCACGTGTTATTTTAATTATAAGCTCCAATATATTTGGCCCAAGTACCAATTAGCTCTTAATTAATTGAGTCCAAATATATTAATTTCAGTTTAATCCACTAAAAAACTGAAATTGCACTCTTGAATTAAAATAAAATATATTAAATATTTTAACCTTAAGCAATTGTGTTAAATATGTACTCTCATGAAAAATACCACACAATAAAATACACAAACGCATTTGAGTTTGTTGTTCCGTAAATCTAATTCCTTGAACATTCTTATCTAAGAATTTTTACAAGCTAAATACATGAACATACAACATGTGAATGTGTGTGCTACATAGAATCTGCACAACGATACAGTGATACAAATGTATGATATGTGTGTGTGCGCACCTATATCTTGCAAGAGGATTAAGGTCTCATATTTACCTTAACTTGATGATGAAGCATCACCTCTTAAAGACTGGTTTGGACCATAATTTGTCTTCCATCTTTGAAGCTCGAATCATCACGAACAATCCTAGCAACTAATCATTACAAACATAAGATGTTTTGATGCAGAATAATACCAACACAAAAACTAAACCTAACAATTACCTTTTTCATGCTCTCTCACTAAGTACTTGAGGCAGTTTCTCTTTCAATGCCCATTGATCCCACATTGGAAAGACTTTCCTTTGTCTCTCTCATCCTTCCTGGTCGACTTTTTGATAGGCCCATGAACTTTATTCTTCTTTTGCTTCTTGTCCTTTTTTTTCGGCTTGGGCTTAGCAGAAGACTTTAGATTCCTGCTTGTCAAAACCTAGACCTCATTATCATTGTTCCTAACAAGAATCTTCTCAGCGCTTTACACATCTTGCATCAATCCTTACAAGGAGTAATCCTTATAATTAAGGTATAGTCTAACTTGAATTGATCAAAGGATTCCGACATTAAATTCACGACCGTGTCGATCTGTGTTTCCCCATCTATCTCAGCGCCATGAACCTCTACTGTGTTGAGATGTGATATGACATTCATCATATTCCTTAACTGCATGTCCAGGTTTCTGTCTAAGATTCATATAAGCCAACTACATCTTCCTCTCTTAGCATTCTTAGACCTTACACCAAACATCTTTATAAAATGTACCAATCCATTTCATGTTGTTGTTGCAACAAGTCGTTTGGCCATTTCATTGTTCCTCTGCCATTTACTATCACTAAAAAAAATGGTATTTTCCGACGCTTAAGATGTCGTCGGAAAAGACAATTTCCTATTAAAAATAAGCTTTTTGTTTTTTTTTTTTACTTTTAGTGTATGTTTGATATGACTTTTGTAAATATCAAAAGTGTTTTTTTAATACTAGAAGATATTTTGAAGATTTTTTTAGTTGTTTGGCAAAATCCAAAACAGCTTTTTTAATATATATAAATTGTCTTAATTACCTTTTATAAAAGCCATTTTATATCTACTTGGAGAAGCCCAAAATTTGAGATTTTCCAAAAAGTTTTTTTTGAGTTTTTTTAAAACATATAAATTGTCTCAACTACCCTTTATAAATTTTAAATATTCCACCATACAACTTTTTCATTATAAATATATTGTCAACACCCTTTTTATAATTAACACAACCAAAAACTATTTTAAAAATACATTATCAACATATTTTTTTATAATTTACATAACCAAAAGCTTTTTTTATTAGAATCTCTACTTATTAGAAGCACGACTACACTCCAAAAATCTCTACTTGAAAAGCTATGTCAAATACACTCTTACTCTTAATCTTAAACGAACGGTCACGATTTGAGTCCATTAAAGATCAGACGGTCTAAAAAGCAGCCAGCGCTCTTTATTTCACACAAAGACTGTTTCTACTTTCTAGAAACTACTACCACTGAGCTCTCCCTCTATTTCTCTCGTCAATTCTCTACTCATTTTGACATTATTTTTTCTCTCAAAACAAACACAAAGTTTACAAAAAATAAAAATAAAAAATGTTCGGCGTTGTGTTCCCTAACCGGAGCTTCCCTATTGACATCTCTACCTTCTCCCAAATCGACATCTTCCATTGGATCCTCGACATGAACACCTTCGTAGGTAATGTTACCTCCTTTTCTCTCCCCCTATGGTTCCCGGTAACGGTACCGGAACTGGCCTAACTGTTTGATTGATTGATTGATTGATTCTAACTCAGGGGAGGCGTACGATCAAGTCCGCGAAGTTTGCATCTTCCTGCTGAACAACTTCACGCTGCCGCCGGACAAGGCCTTGGCTGTGTACATCCAATCACCGGGGTCGCAGTTCATGTTCGTTGGCGCTGTCACACTAGCGCGGCCCTCCGCCGTGCTGTCGCTTCGGTGGCCGGAGCCGGGAGGGCAGTTGCAGCTGATGGCGCCGGAATCGGCGCCGCCAACAGCGAAGATCGGGGTATCGGTAGTGGAGCTGGCGACGCTGTCTTCGCTGGACGTGGTGGCGGAGAATAGGATCGAGCGGCTGGCGATGAAGGTCGGCGAGAATCTGTTCAACTTCATGCAGTCGTTTTGCGGCGTCGACGGAAACAAGCTGGTGGTGCCGATGGACATCCTGGACCGGTGGTTCAAGAAGTTTCAGGAGAGAGCGAAACGCGATCCCGAGTATTTGAAAGGTTTCACGTTGTGATCTTTGTAGACAGATTTCAGCTTTCAAAGGTATAAATTTCATGTTTTTATTTTTATGTATTTTGTGATTGAATCTGTAATTTAGTGAATAAGAAATTGAGAATGGTTTTGGTGTTTAGATTATGTTGTTGCATCCAATTTCGTTTAGGAGGATGATGGATGGGGTAGTAGAATAGTAGTGTAGTTCATACTAAGAATATGATATTGGAAAGGTTATCTGTTTTGCTAATTATTGATATCGATTAGTAATCATTCAATCCAAAAGCTTAAGATATACCTGAATGATACAATCTAACCTCTAACACACCCTTCACATCGATCGGGGTTTTCAGGATTTGAATTCAAGACCGTTAGGTCAAATATGCTCTAATACCACGATAATGAAGGGAAGCAAGGCTTCATTAAACCCTCTTTTCCCTTTCCTATTTTGTGGTGATGAAATAATGCAAATATGGTATCGAAAGGTTATTGTTTTCGCTTATTAATGGTATTTATTGGTAACCACTCAATTGAAAAGCTTAAGGTTTTTAATAGGGGTTTCCGGGATTCCAATTCAAGACTTCTAGGTCAATTATTCTGCAATACCATGATATGAAGGGAAAGTGAGGCTTCTTTGAACAGATAGTGCAATTAGCCTTGGGGGTTTTCCACATTAATCCCTCATTCCTATTTCCCATTCTTGTTGATGAAAAAGGAATGTAGAAGAATATCTGTGAATTCAAACAAAAGAATGCTTGTTTAGGGATTGGAAACACAAAATGGTTTGTTGAATTGTTGGGTAAATGTTTGGTCCTTGGTGTCGTCGTTTAGAAATCGTTGTAGATATGGCATTAGGTAATGTGAATATACCAATTTCATCAGATGCCATTGTAGATATGGCATTAGGGAATGTGAAAATACCAATCGATGTTAAGTTGTTTGCCATTTTACATTTTGAACTAGCATTGGATGGTAAAAGCAAGTTACTAGATTCCAAATTCAAGCTGTTTAATAAAGGAATAAGCTTGATAAAATAGGCAGATATATTCACGTTTGAATTTGATGAAATGAAGTTGACCCAAAATGCTGCCTGCTAGTGGTTGATTAGACAAGTGATTTGCTTAATTTTTGCATATATGCTTTATTTCTTCAAGTTAGATGGGGAAGATGTGGTATTGAAGAAATTGATGGATGGATAATTGCAGTTGATGTTGAAAGATGTATAATGTATTATTATGTGGCAGTTTAAAGAAGAGACATTATAAAGATGGTCCATGTTTTATCTTGTGTCATATTGTCTACCCTTATAATATTTTTTCTTCTTGTTGTGTTTGCGTAAATGAAAGATGTATGGGTGTATTCATCTAGAATTTTAAAATTTTATAGACTTTTTTAAGTGATTGACCTTTGTAGATTTCATGGATTTTTATTGACTTTTACCGACCACAATTTACAAATTAGGAAACACTTTCCATATATTTTATACTTTCATTGAGTTCTAAATATAATGTACACCTTGTAAAAAAATTATATTTTTCATGTCAATAAAAATATTTTCTTAAAAGAATGAAAAATAAAATCACCTTTAATGTCAATGAAACTGGATGAAAATGGAGCATAATACATGTTTAAAATACAATTAAGAATGTAAAATTTTCTTTTAGTATTAAATGTAGCAAACTGATAATAGTATTAATTTTTACATGTTCTGTACAAATATGACCATTGGTATGGGTAGACATGACCGCGGTTCAGTTCCGGTTCCAGGGGATCTGGAATCAGAACCGGAATCCCCTGGAACCGGAACCGGAACCAGAACCAGAACCGCTTGACACCGGTTCCGGTTCCAGGCGGTTCGGTTCCTTTTTTTAAGCCACTCACCTCACTAGGCTCACCAGTCAAACACTCATTACCTTTTTCAACCCGCATGCTGTCATCCACTCACCCATGCCATTACCCATACCCATTACCTTTTTTTTAATTCAACCACCACCAAATCACCAATCTTCTCTCATCAAAATTCCAACACTCAATTCAAAACCTCTCACCTCTCTCCTCCAAGATGTCGCCTAGAACATCTAGTTCTCTTATTTTTTTTTTTTAAATCTTGATCTACACTGTCTACACACTACACTTCTCAACTCTATCTTCTCCATCACAAAAGTCTTCAAAACTCCATTAATTGGAATCCTTCAACCTAATTTTTTTTTTCGACCAACAAAAATCACGCCCAAAAGCAAACTGATTCATCTCTCTCTCTCTCTCTCTCTCTCTCTCTCTCTCTCTCTCTCTCTCTCTTTCGCCCAAAAGTGACCGTCCGTCGACCTCCGGCAAAGGATGAAGAAGAGATCGATGAGAAGTGCAGTCTTCTGCTCTGTTTCAAGAATAGGTTTTGTGGGTTTTGTGGTCTGTGTTCTCAATTTTCTACATCTGGAAATTTAGGACATGTTATTTTCAAACATAAATTTGCAATTGTCTCGGTTTGTGGAGAGAATTGAAGATGAGAAAACGAAGGTCATGAAAAAACTAAGAACTGTGATTATGTGAACTGAGGATTTTTATTAAAAAAAAGTAAAAAAAAAATTTGGCTAGAACCGGAACCAAACCGTCGGTTCTAGTCTGTTTTTTTTAGAACTAGAACCGGAACCTTAAGGCTCACGGTTCTGGTCCGGTTATAGAACCAGAAGCCATGGTTTCGGTTTCGGTTTCGGTTTCGGTTTTTTACCACGGTTACGGTTCGGTTCCACGGTTTGAACTGAACCGCGGCCATGTCTAGGTACAGGTAAAGAGAGTAAAAACTCTACCCGAAATTGACTAAAGTACCAAGACAAAACCTAAAAACCACATCTAAAAGTGGGTAGTTTATTGACTATATCTACATGGAGCCACGGCGTTGTTTATGGCAATTAATGTATATGGTTATCGATGTAGGCACTTACTGTATATGGTTATCGATTGTTACATCGGTTTTCTAATTTGAGTGATTTGTGTCTAAAATACTGGGAAAAAAAAACCAAAAGAAAGTTGATTTTGTTCGAATTTTGGTAGCTAGGTTTATGAGAAAATTTCAATGGGATGGTCTCATTGCCACATGGTGAGACTGTCCAATGAGATTGCATCAAATTATAATTTAATAATATATATTTATGTTCTCGAGATAAATTGTGCAATCTCATTGGGATGGTCGCACCAAGTGGCATTGAGACCGTCTCATTGAAGATTTTCTCGAGGTTTATAATGATAAAAGATAATTTGATTGGGGTATGATGTTGTCTTTTTTTTTTTCTCTAAGAAGAGGGATATGATGTAGTTTTTGTTATTTTTAATTATTATAAATGAAGTTTGTTTTGTTTCTATGTTGTAGGTTTTGAAAATGGTGGAAAAAAATGAAATTGAATCTATCATAAAAGTCTTTTAGCTGTTTCCATAAGTAAACATGTGAAAAAGAGAAAATGGGTGTAAATAGCACTCTTTATTCCCCTTGTTTTAGAACGATCACCGCTTTAATAACTCTAGTTTAAATAACATTATAGTATGTTTGAGACAAAAATGCCCTTCGTTTTTTTCCTCTTTTATTTTTTTGCATATTCGAGACTTATTTTGCAAATTAGAGGCTTATTAGGGAAAATTCAAGACATATTTTGTAAATTCGAGACTTATTTGGCCCAATTTGAGACTTATGGGGTATTTTTGCAAAATCGAGACTTATTGAAGGAGAAATAAGAATTTTTTTTTAATCTTCTTCATCGCGATAGAGGTCTGTTAATGGTGAAAGTGGTGATCCAACAACGGCAACGGTTGACTCCGGCAATAGTCGAATTTGGAAGATCGGATAACGTTGAGTTCGCTGGCGTTATCGGTTTCGTCAGATTCGTGACGGATCGTTGCAGATCTAACGATGAAGGTTCGACGACGATTCAGTGTTTAGCTTTGTTTCTCTCTACATAGCTCGAAACTAAAAACGGACACTTCGGTTACAACAATTGGCACTCGACGGACATTTTCCCGGTGGTTTTATCGATCAACTCGCCGGTGATGATGACGGCGGTGGCAACTCCATTGATGGAGTTCGAGCTCTATCAATGGATTTTTTGAAAAAAAAAAAAAAGAGGCTTGGTAAGAGAAAATTGTAGAATAAATGAATAATTACGATATTTTTGTCTCAATCCCATCATTAATGCTATTTAAAGTGGAGTTATAAAATTGGTGCTAATTGCGTAAATGATTTCCCAAAATGTGCTATATAATTTTTTAACCCTATGTGAAAATTGATACCGACATTATTGATGGTTTCTTTTTTTAGATGCATAGTTTATTTTGTTATTTTAATTTTTATCCAATCCGGTCTGTAACTAAGGCAATGTTTGGGGTTGCTTTTACTTGAGAATTAATCACTTATTTCTCCAGTTGTGAACAAATTGGTGTTTGGTAAACTTTTCAAAAACAACCTATTTTATAATCTGCTCTCCAATAATCAACTTTTGAAAAGTTGGTTGGGGATTGCTTTTAGAAGCTAATTATTGGAGAAGCTAATTATTGGAGAAGCTAATCCTTTATATTTCAAATGTCAATAATATCCTCACTATTTTAATGAAAACTAAATAATACCCTTTAATTGAAAACCCTAAAATTTAAAATTGATTTTAAAAAATAATAAAAATTTGCTCAGTTGTGGCCATTGGTGGTGGCCACCGCTAAAGATAATGGTCGGAGGAGAACTAGCATTCTCTGGTGATGTTGACGTTGCCAGAGGAAAGCCGGTTATCCTTCGGCAGTGAAGGAGGTGTCCTCCGTTCTCGCTAATCATTCGTGAGACTTCGCAGATCTAGTTGTGAAAATGGAAGAGGTTTCCCCCTCTTCCATAGCTGGAGTAGAACTGGCATCTTCGGTGGCGTTGAGGCGGGTTATATTCCGGTGATGGAAGTCTCTTCCATGATGTAACAAATCTGTGGATAAGGTGATCGTGACGGTGGTTGGAGATCGTTATTCCAAATACTTGTGCGTCGTCGACACGAAAGAGGAAATTGACAGCACGTGACGGAGGTTAAAGACGCTCTTGATGGAGCTGAAGATGGAGAAGGAAATGGAGAGGTCGACGTCGGCCGGAGTTCTAGATGCAGAGGTTGGCTGTTGAGTGTGTTGATGAAGAAGGACACCGGGTTGATTCAGTTAGGTTTTTTTTTTTTCTGAATTGACTCGGTGTTTTATTTTTAAATAGTTTATTTAAAACAATATCGGAAAATTAATCGTAGAAAAACCGTAAAAAAGAAAAAGAAAGCTGGCAAAAAAATCAAAAAGGTTTCATAAATAATATACATTATATTTTAACAATAAATACCCATTTTGGTCATTTTCTATAATCAATTAAAGTTTATCAAATATTTTTTTCTTACTTTTTTCTTAAGTTGATTATTTATAAAGTCAATTTACCAAACATCTATCAACTTTTTTGTCCCTTGTCTATCAATTCAATTCCTTGACAAATATAACAGTAAAAAAATTGAAAAGCAACTCTAATCAATCAAAAATCAAACTAGAAATCTGAACAACAACCACCAAAATAATAAAAAACCCTAAAAAATAAAAATCATGATCACTACTTACGGTGACAAAGCTCAAAATTTTCACAATAACAAGCTTTAACAACTCTTATCAAAGTAAACACAAAATCACGATTTCTACAAAATTTTCACAATAAAACCAAATTTTGTGGAGAGTTACAAAGATAATTGAAGAGGAAACCTAACCTTTTTCGTTTTTCAGGTGAGTATCCACGAGAAGTCTCTCATGCTCTTTGTTCTGCACCTCTGCCAATTACATATACAAAGTAAACAAAAAAAACAAAAGCAAAACAAATTTGTAGTTTTACTTCCAAAGAAATTTCTAAAAACAAAGAGTCAATTGAATCACCTCACAAAACCAAATCCCTAAATTCCCAATAAAAGCACTGAACTTTGATCCCCAAAACTACACAATCCTCTAAATGCAATCAACAACTGAATAGCTCAATTGAACAACTCCACACGAAATCAAAATTAAAATTGCAGAATAAAAAAACGAGGATTACCTGTAGTGAGAGACTGGAGCAAACGATCTTCTCTTTTGATTGTTTTCTGGATACATCTTTGTTCATGTCTATCCTCAAATCTCATAGTTATCTCTACGTTTTTTGACCTTTTGTTTTGTTATCTCTGCTCTTTTTTTTTAACGATCGAAATCTTGTTATCGATCAAAGTGAATTTTTTTTAATTGTTAATTATAAAGTAAATGACAAATTTGCAAACAATCCTCATTTAAATAATTATATAAACTTAAAGGGTTGTGTCTGTAATTTACGTTCAAAGAAATTAAAAGAAAAAAAAAAGGGGGGGGGGGGGGGGGGGGGGTGGCTTATAAAGGGCTTATAAGTAAATGACAAATTCGCAAACAATCCTCATTTAAATAATTATATAAACTTAAAGGGTTGTGTCTGTAATTTACGTTCAAAGAAATTAAAAGAAAAAAAAAAGGGGGGGGGGGGGGGGGGGGGGGGGGGGGGGGGGGGTGGGTGGGGTGGGTGGGGTGGTGCTATAATTCCAGCCGACAACTCCCTCTTTTTATATAGTCAATAGAAATGAGAAAAAAAAAATTAATCGGAGACCACACCTCTGTTTCATGATATTATCTCACTTGAACTCTGGTCAACTTCAAGTAAATCGCAATCGCGTCGTGATTTCTCGAACTGTCTTGTCTCGACTGTCGTTCGCGGTTGAAGGGGGCGCATTTGTCAGTGCTTCTCCTTAATCAGTGGCCCACATACAACGCACTGATGTAATTTATATCAGTGCGCACTGACCAAAACGGGGCTCTATATATATATATATACACACTCCTCTGATCATTCTCTTCTGCAAACCATAATTATTCAATCAAGACTCACTCCAAATTAAAAACCCAGGAACCAAATATCAAATCAAAGATTCATGAATCAGTAAACAAAACTTACAAAACTTTCAAGATTCAAAAGCGACGCTTTTTTTAACAAATGAGAAAAAAAAATTTAATCGGAGACCAGACATCTGCTTCACGATATTATCTCACTTGAAGTCTGGTCAACTTCAAGCAACTAGCGTTTTCGTCGTGATTTCTCGAACAGTTTTGTCTCGCCTCTGTCGTTCGCGGTTGAGGGAGGGCGGAGCACCCCCTCTGCAGCGTGGAAGGATGGAGATCGATTCATGGAGATTTCTATGGATCTGGTGCAGATAGAATATCCACCACAATTTTTTTTTAATTTTTTTTTAAATCTCCAGCCATTCATCACAATTATGGACGATTGGAGATTTAATGCTTTTTAAAAAAGTTTTTTAAAAAAACAAATTTGACAAATGTTTTTACTTTTATGTTTTTTTTAGGTTTTTTTTTCTCTTAATTATCTTATTTCGAGAATTAATATTATAAAAAAAATGCCACGTGTCACCAAACATTACAACATGATTGAAAGTACGGTTTTACCCTTGGACCGGTTAACTTTGACTAACAGTTGACTAATTGATGAACCATTTTGATGTATTTCTAAAAAGATGAGGACTAAAAACCAACTACACATAAGTCGAGTAAAAAAGTGACGTTTCTTTAAGACATTGATCAAATTGTAATTCTCCCTATTCTACAGTTGCTCGCTACACTTAACAGATTTAGTTTAAAACATAACAGTTAAAGGGTAATGTTGTCATTCAAAATTTTCATTAAAAAAAGAGAAAAGAAAAAAGATTTTTTCAATTTTAATTATTTTTATAATAAATAAAATGGTTTTACTAACTTATTGTCAAAAATACATTTTTGCTCTTTCTACGGTTAAGTCCATGTTAAAACTAACTTTGGTCAAACTGGTTAAGGGTACGTTTCTGTAATTTCAATAAAAATACAATATAGTTGTAGTATTGAAAAAAGTCAGGGTATGTTACTTTTATTTAATTTTTGCTTTTACTTTCAATTTTTTAATTTTTGTATAAGCGTATTTTGGACCTCTAAGTCAATGTCAATTAACAGAATAGTCAACTGCTGTTAAATGGAAGGGTGTTAGTGTAGAATTAGCAAACTATTCCATCTAGGTGCCTTAACCCCAAATCTGAAGGTGGTGTGTGTAATTCCCTTTCTTGAAAATCTTTTCATTACAGTTGATATCTTTAATGTTTTATAAATCATGCTATATTAATTCCATTCCGCTACTGCATGAGAAAATAAAAATAAAAATAAAAAACTAAGCAGTAATTAATGAATAATGACAACATATTCTATCATTCAAGTTATTATAGTGTGGTTGTTAAAATTCTGCAAAATTGCCACCGTAAAGAGAATACGAGTATAAAAAATGTTGACACTCGAGTCTCAAGATAGCATTTTAAGATTAGGGTGAAATTCATTTTAGTCCCTCTGGTTTGATCCTATTATACAAATTAGTCCCCCGGCTTTCAGGATTATCTTGACAGGTTCCTCTAGTTACCAAAAATTTATATTTGGTCCATGCCATCCAATTCTGCCAGGGTTTCTTCAGATCATTAAGGATATAATAGTAAAAGCAGGGTTAAAATTAATAATTTCAATTAAAAACAATTAAAAATTTGATTTAAGAATAATAATATTTAATTAATAATTTCAATACATAAACTCATTCCCACAGAACCTACCTTCATTTCTCTTCCCAAAAAAAATCTCTTGTCACAGATCCCTTCTCTTTTTTCCTATCTCTCTTTTCCCTCTTCTTTTACTTTGACAAAGTAGTGGCCTCTGCTTGACACGAGGTGAAGGGATGGACGTTTAACGGCTGCGGCTGCGGGTATGGTTATGGTAGATGGGTTTGGTTGGATTTAAGCCAGTGATGGTGTGTGATTGATGGGTTTTTGGATTTGGATTTGAGGGTTAAAGTTTGGTGATCAGCATGAATGGTGGTGGGTTTTGGTTTTGCAGATGGATGTGTTTAGGTTCAGGTATTGAAAACCATTTTTTTTTCAATTGATTTCCAGTTTCCGGTTGATGGAATCATTTGAAGAAAAAAAATTGATTTCTATTTCTTGTTTTGATTCAGGTGAATGGAATTAAGAATCAGTGGTTTCAGGTTATTGGTTCCGATTTTGGTGATTGAAAATGGTAAAAAAATAAAAACTGATTTGGATTTTAATAAATCTGGTAAAAACAAAATTGGAAGGAAATTCTGGAAAATTGACATTGATAGAGAATCTCTCATTCACCAGCGAGATCGACATGGATGTTGATGTGGGTGTAGCCATGGGTGTTGGTGGTTGTGTTTGACAATGGGTGTTGGTTGGATTTGGGTTTGGGTTTGATTTTGGTGGTTGTGATGATGATGTTATTGAACCTGGGTTTGGTTTGGGTTTGGTTTTGATGATTTATGGGTTGTTTGAAGAGTGACAATATTTACACCTCTTAAAAATCATATATACACCCCCCACATTAGTATGTATTTTAAAATCCAATAATATCCCTGAGTTAAATTACTTAGAAGACTAATTGTTTGTTAGTACACTCACCAGTAATTGTTAATTAGTTTCATATTTTAATCTTTTGTAAATTTGTTTTTTTCGTATTAATGGTTTGATATTAACAAATATCATAAAAACTCTTTCCATTTTAATAAACCATAGATTCTTTTTGAAATATATTTTCAACCTCTTTTAAGGAAATACAAATTGATTGATAATTAAATATGGAAAATGAATCAAAATCATGAGACAAATTTGGTTGTGAGATAGTAAAGTTTTAAATTATTTTTATTAGAAGAGCAAAATCATTATGTATTTAAACAGACTTTTAAATTAACTATATTATTTATATATTTTTTTATTTCTTTCAAACACATTTTAGACTTTTTTTTATTTATCAATATTATAAGTTCTTTCTTGTCAAAATATATATATATATATATATATATATATTAGATGTTCTTCAATTTCATCGAACACCTATCCTTTTTTTTTTTGAAACATCATTTAACACCTATTTACATCCACATCAATTGAGTTATTATACAAATCTTGCTACTCTCTCAAACAGAAAATAGTTATTCAATAAAAAAAAATCTTAAAATGGATTTTTAATGAAAAATAAATAATGAAAAATGAAGTTTGATTTTGAAAAAACCAAGAAGAGAAAAGAAGTAGGGAAGAGAAAGAATAGTAGGAGAATAAGAGGTAACAACAAAATTTGAAATAATAATAAAGTTTATTAAATAACATAATAATAGTCATAAGTGGTGTGTACTTATAAAAACACAATACAGTATAATTAAAGAAATTGCATTTTTTGACAGTAAGTGAGGTTTATTTACATATTAGATATTTTTTTTAAAAAAAATTGATAGGTGTGATTACGAAAATGGTGTAGATATAGTTTTTGAGGGGTATCATTATCGCCACTCTTGTTTGAACGAGATCAAAGTCTAAAACTTCAACAACAACAAAATTTAATTATTATTTTTTAATTTAGAGATTTTTTTATATTTTTGCTTTGTTTTTTTTAATCAGGGGCAGTAGGGTCATTTGACTCTCTGAGCTTGTCAGATTGCATTTTTTCATCGGAATTTTTAATAGAAGGACTTAACGAGATAATACTGAAAACCGGGGGTTCAGTTTATGTAATAGGTCAAACTAGAGGGACTAAAATGAATTTCACCCTTAAGATTATGATCCAGAATTTTCATTATTTATTGACAAAAGCGATGCCTAATTTCAAAGAGTTGAATCTTAGAATTTAATTTCAACGTTAATGAATACTAATGATAATTTCTTTGGAATATCACAACTTATATGAATTAAATTATTATATTTGCCAATTTGACGACCTCTTATAATTTCAATATAAAAAATTACAATTCCAATCATCTCCTCGGATGTCATATCAGGATTAAGATTGTATGCATAGTGAATGTTTTGAGATTATAATTGAGGTATCAAACTCAATATACAATAAATAGTCTTGTCGTCTTGAGACAAGGTTGGTGTAGTAGTATGTCTTACACAAATGTCATTACGAGTGAGTCTTATCTTCCACCTTTAAACTTCGAATTATTTGTAATCATTCAATAAAAAAATTTAGTCAATTAAATAAAATACACAAATAAAAATAGGAACACAAGAATTCCATAGGCAATAAGAAGTCACTATAATCTTTCACACAAATGTCGTTACGAGTGAGTCGTATCTTCCACCTTTAAACTTTGAATTATTCGTAATTATTCAATAAAAAAAATTAATCAATTAAATAAAATAAACAAATAAAAATAGGAACACAAGAATTCCATTGGCAATCAGAAGTCACTATAATCTTTCAATGGCTGAAAAAATTGAGCGAAGGCCCAACAGAATTTGAGAAGTGAATCACAAATTGTGGTTGCGTTGAACTATAGAGTACTGGATCCAACAACAAAAAATACAAATACAAAATAGAATGCAAATATTGCTATCCATAAAACTAATTATTACATCCATTTTTATTAGTACATCATATTTAAAATTCAAAAAATAAATATTAATATAAGCACCCATCCTAATACCAATAATATCTTTATCGAAATGAATATATTTATTTTAATACATTTCATTTACAAACCCTCTTAAATTATTAACATACCTAATTTATTTTTAAAAAATAATATTATTTTTTGGAATCAAATCCCCTTGTAATGATGATGGTCAGGAATTTTCTTATACAGGATATACAACTATCTTAAAAAAAAACTCATTGATATTTACAAACTATAGCTATTTTTTTATAAAAAAGAAGAAGTTATTTTATTTATTGAAAGAGTTCATAAATAGATATAAAAGAAAGAAAAAAAATTTAAAAAATAATAATACCTACCTCTGTATGATCAGAGTCCTCTGAAAATTCTTTTTTCATTACTTTTTTATATGATAATCATGTGATGATGAAGTATAAGATGGTTAATTATATTCTTTCCTGTAGAGTTCCTGGTTTCCCCTCATGAAGATTAAGGAAATTGTTAGTGAAAGTACTCAGTGGATCCTTGGGGATCACGGTATCTCGCTCTTTAGGAGCGTAGTTGGGTTTTATGTGGTATAGGAGAGAGGAATGATGAATGCGGACGAGGTTACTTAGTTGTTTGAGGCACTAACTTTGAGAGAGAGAGAGAGAGAGAGAGAGAGAGAGAATGGCTTTTGGTGCCGCTTCAGGCGGAGCTGAAAGATGATGGTAAAAAGCGACTGTCCTTATGATTGATGGGGAAGATTTTATCGAATAAGTTAGTGAATCGACATACTTTTACGCATCTAATTCCGAAGATTTGGAAGATTAAACAAGGGTTGGAGATAGAGGTGGTTGATAGAGATATGTTCTCATCCACGTTCAAGTGTGCAGAGGATTGATGTCTGGTTTTGCAAGGGGGTTGATGGAGATTCGATAAAGCGTTGTTAGTCCTAGCGGAACCAAAAGGGAGTGGAGATATTCAAAAGATTTCCTTTAAGAAAGTAGCATTCTGGGTCTAGATCCTTAATGTACCACTCCTATGTATGACGAGGGAGATTGGTATTTTCCTTGGAAAGATGATTGGAGAATTTTGGGAGATTGACGTTGACCCGTCAGGCGAGTGTGTTGGGAAGTATATCTGGGTGCGGGCAGTGATTAATATTGACGAACCACTCCACCGAATTTTACGAGTGGATGTGTTGGGTGATGGTACAGAATTGACAATGCTGATGTGGTACGAGAAGTTACCAGATCACTATTTTCGTTGTGGGCGAATTGGACATGTAGTAAGAGATTGTCTGGAAGGAGCAGCGGGAAGCGGACCAGAGGATTTCAACTTGCTTTTTGGTCCCTGGTTGAAAGTAGCAAGTCCTACTAAAAAGAATGACTTTAGGCAGAGATATGAGGATCATGAGAGTCAGAGTTCGTGGAGAGGAGAGACGAATGCTGGGGATCACCAGAATAGGAAAAAACGGGATAATCTGGCTTTGAAAGGGGCTAGGAACAAAGAAAGGGGACACTCGGTGGGTGGATTGACTGAGATGGTAGGGTTTCCGGCTATTCCGGTGGTGGAGGCAAGGAAAGTTTGACTAGTATCCTAGATTTTGGGCAACAAACGGATGATAGGGGCGAAAATCATGGGATTCAGAAAAATCAAAATAGTGTAGCCAGGAATCTCGATAACATTCTTGGCAAGGAAGTTTTGTCTCTTAAGAAGACTTTGGAGAGTGTTTCTATGGGCCCAAGGATAAAGGGTTTGATAGCTAGCCTTGTGCATGTGGGGAATTCTGAGAAAGGTGTAGGTGAGCTAGTAAGTGAGTCTTTAGTTAGCAAAAAGATCTCTATGGGGTGTGTGGAGGAAGTGGGCCGAGGTAATGGAAAAAGCAATAGCTAATGAAGACTTCGATTAACAGGGGGGTCGGGAACCAGAGATCAGTGCGATGGACATTGATAAGGGGCTAGGGAAAACTATTCAACCTGTTCAATCGGGTATTGGGCCTGAAGTAACGTTAGTTAGGCAGAATGAGGAAGGAATTCGAGATGGTCCGAATTCAAGGAAATGGAAGAGATGGGCAAGAAATGGCTAGAGATTTGTTAGTGGAGTATATATAGAAGCCTAGTTGGGGAATCGTGTTTGTACTTGTGAGATCTGGCATGTCGAAAAGAAGGTGAAGTTGATTACAGACAGTGAAGTTTCAACAGAAAATTCTGAGGTTATATCGGCGGGTCGACTCAATCTAGCCTGTCAAGAGCCATGAAAACCTTAGTGTGGAACGCGCGGGGGAAGGGAAGTACTTGGGCGTTCCATGTGTTATGGAGCTTCAAGCGAGCTCATAAACTAGATATCGTGTTTTGAATAGAGACTAAGGCAGATAATATTTTGATGGAAAGCATTCGTCTTCAACTGGGTTTTGTCGGCAAATTAGCTGTGAATTGTGTGGGACATAGATGAGGTCTGTGTCTGTTTTGGACGGACCTTGTTGATGTTAGTCTTTTATCTTTCTCTAGTTTTCATTTCGATGTTAGAATTAGTTTCCATTTGGGTGTTACATGGAGGTTTACCGGTTTTTACAAGCATCCAGAAGTGAGTCAAAGGCATCATGCTTGGACTCTATTATGTCGGTTACATGGAATATCGGGGATTCCATGGCTGTGTGCGGGGGACTTTAATAAGATTTTAGAGGACTCAAAGAAAGTTGGGGCCTTCAGAGACCAAGGGTATTGATGGAAAATTTATATTCTGTGCTAGATGATTGTGGCTTAGAGGATATAAGGTTCGTAGAGCCTGCCTTCACGTGGTGTAACAAGCGTGGGGGGTTGGAGATGGTTTAGGAACGGCTAGACTGAGGTGTGTGCAATATCTAATGGCGGGATATTTTCTTAGAGTCAAGAGTGACTCATTTAGAATATTGGAAGTCAGACCATAGGCCACTTTTATTTGATATACTACGTCAGAATGAGAGGAATAGGGGTCGAGTTAGTGGCATGATCCGTCGATTCTATTTCGAGGAATGTTGGGGCATATCAGAATAAGTGTGCAGATTTGATCAAGCAGGCGTGGAATAGTGTTTATATTGGTGTTGGTTTGGGTAGTGTGATGGATGGTGTTCGTTGTTGTACAGAAAGGTTGAAAGGGTGGTATGCAGGTTATAGGCTTGAGTTGAGTAAGAGAATTAAACTGAAGCAAGGGCCTCATAAAATGTTACGAGCAATATTGGTACTGGTTCTTGGGCAAACATCCATAATTTGTTGGAGATGGATGAGAGGTATTGGAAACAACGGTCGCTCAAAATTTGGTTAAAGAGCGGGGATAAGAACTCTAAGTATTTCCACTCTCGTGCCTCTGCAAGGAAGAGTCGTAATCAGATTGAAGCGGTGTACGACAATATGAATTTGGAGAGATGATCAAAGGGATATATGTGAAGTAATGGAGAATTATTTTGAGGGTATTTTTCGGTTTGGCAACTCTTCTCATAAAGATATGGACAGGATTTTCACTAGTATTCAGCCTTGTATCTCTGAGAATAAACTGACCTTCCTGGATGTTGACTTCACGGCTGAGGAGGTTCGAAAGGCAGTTTTTGGTATGTTCCTTACGAAGGCACCAGGGCTTGATGGCTTACCAGCTCTACTTTATCACAAGTTTTGGATAATAGTGTGGGAAAAGGTGACGAGAGCGTGTCTTCGTGTCCTTAATGAGGGACATGGGTTAGAGGAGATTAATGGTACCCTTATTGTCCTAATTCCGAAGGTGAGTAAGGCGAAGAGGATGACGGATTTTCCCCATTAGCTTATGTAATGTCTTGTATTATTGCTAACAGGTTCAAATTGGTTTTGGAGGACATTATCTCGGAGACCCAACATGTGTTCCTTTCTGGGCGGTTAATCGTAGATAAAGCTATTGTTGGCTTTGAATGCATGCATGCGTTGAGAAGGAAAAATAAGGGTAAAACTGGTGCGATAGCCTTAAAGCTTGACATGTCAAGGGCTTATAATAGGGTGGAGTGGGCATTTTTTGCAGGTATGATGCAGAGTATGGGTTTCTCGGATGCTTGGATTGGTCGAAGAATGTGGTGCGTCACTTCAATTAGATTTTCCTTTTTGGTTAATGGCGATATTAGTTGTTCGCTTACACCTTCCAGAGGCCTTCAGTAAAGGGACCATATGTCTCCGTATCTGTTTCTAGTGTATGTTGAAGGTCTCTCCTGTTTGATTTTTTCGGAGGAGAAAAGAGAGGATTTTACAGATTTTCTTTGTTTAAGTGGAGGGCTAAAGATTACTCATTTATTTTTCGCAGACAATAGTTTGTTGTTTCTCGAGCTTCGGATAAGGATTGTTGGTCAATCAGGAAGGTGTTAGGCTGTTACGCTAAAGCTTCGGGTCAAGAGGTGAACTTTCAGAAGTCTGCTATGTGTGTTAGTAAGAAGGTGTCAAGGAATATGGCGGTAAGAATGGCTCGTATAATTGGTGTCCAACTTGTGGATTGTCATGAATGCTATCTAGGACTAGCTAGTTTTGCAGGTAAAAATAAGACCAAACTGTTTGCTAGCATTCGTGTTTGGATTTGGAGGAGAGTCAAGGGTTGGCAAAGCAAGCTTTTTTTCGTAGGGGGTAGAGAGATTTTATTGAAAGCGGTAGTCCAAGCTATCCTTTTTATGTGATGTCTTTATTTAAGCTTCTAAAAGGTTTCGTTAAGGATATTCACAGGATTTGTGCTAAATTCTGGTTGGGTTCTATTGATGATAATAATAAAATTCATTTGGGTTCTTGGAAGAAGTTATGTGGTAGTAAAGATGTTGGGGGGTTGGGGTTCCGTGATCTATCAGTCTTTAACCAAGCTTTATTGGCGAAGCAGTGCTGGAGGTTGATTTGCAAGCCTTCTTCCTTGGCAGCAAGAGTCTTGAAACACTGTTATTACCCGGATTGCACTGTGTTGCAAGCTGATTATGGTGAGTCATGCTCCTTCTTGTGGAAAAGCTTTATGTGGGGGAATGGGCTCTTAAAGGCTGGCACTCGTTGGCGTGAGGGTAATGGTGCCTCGATTTCCATCTATAAGAACCAATGGCTTCCTAGGCCCTCAACCTTTAAGCCAATATCCCTTTCTAGGCTAGGACGGAAGGCTAAAGCCCAAGATTTGTTGCTGCCTGGTGAAGGCTGGAATGTTGATCTTATTCATGAGTTCTTTTGGGAGGAGAATGCTAAACTGATTCTTAGTTTACTCGGGTCACATTCGTCGTCTTCGGATTCATTGATGTGGCACTACGATAAGTTGGGCTCTTACTCAGTTAAGAGTGGGTATTATTTCTACTGAATCTTGGTGGAAATTTTTATGGCACATTCAAATCCCTATGAAGTTGAAAATCTTTACATCAAAAGCCTGTTTGAACTGGATTTCGGCTAGGTGTAACTTGGCTAATCGAGGGGTGCAAATTGAAGTTTCTTGTCTAATTTGTGGAAAACAGCCTAAAACTACAGTGCATGCTTTATGGTCTTGCCCTGCCCTTAAAAGTACTCGGTTTAGGTGCACGTTTTTGGGAAATGTTAGGGTGGTTAATAACATCTAATTACTGGGCGTTATGGTGTTGTGTAAGAATATTTTTGTTAACTGAGGAATTCGAGCTGTTTTGTATGGTGTTGTGAAGAGTGTGGTTTCGACGCAATGGGACGATTCATGATAAAAAGATCCTTACTAATCTGGAGGTGGTGCCATGGGCGACTTCATTCCTTGCTAAATTAAGACGGGCAAATATTGTGCTTTCTGGTGATGATTTTGAGGTGAAGAAGCCAAAACCGTAATGGAATCCTCCGCTTGCAGGAAAGGTTAAGATGAACACAGATGCGGCCATTAATTCTGATGAGGGCATAGTGGAGTTTGGGATTATTATCAGAGATAGCATAGGCAATGTTTTAGCTTCTAGTGCACAGAGGGTGTCGGCTGAGTTATGGCCTCAAATTGCTGAAGCAGTTGCCTTAATAAGGGTTTGATGATGGCCATATATGCTGGTTTGTGGCCTAGCGAAGTTGAAATTGATGCTCAGACAATTGTCAACTTGATTGTTTCCCCTGGTATCCCCTTATCTAATGTAGGGATGGTTATTCAGGATATAAAACTCCTTCTTGAGGAGTATCATGTTTGTTCGGTGGCTTTCGCTCCTAGGAATGCAAACATGGTTGCTCATTGTCTTGTCAAATTAGGTATGTCACTAGAAAATGATTGTTTTTGGATGGAGGATTGTCCTCCTGATGTGGTTTCTATTGTGCTGGGCGACTGCCCGTCCCTGATGTAATCTTTTCATTTAATGGTAATCTCTTTGTTTAAAAAATGATAATCACGTGATGATGGTAAAGTTTGATACTTGAAATAAAAGTAGAGTTTAATTAAGCTTTATCACAAGTTTTTTTTTTTAAATAAAGAGATATGGTTGTAGATATGGGTGTAATTAATGAATGTACATATTATTTGGTTTATTTAATTAAAGTAATTTGTTCTTATTGGTAAAATTCTATTGGGATATTTTTGTAATCAAATTTTTTAATAAGAGAAATGCTATTGACAATTCATTACTTATATGTTTACACTCCATTTTAATTTTTTGTATTAATAACAATTTTAACCTGAATTAAAATTGTTAAAAAGAAAAATATTAGATCGTAAGAAGAAACTCTCTTTAATAAAATATAGGTATGCTAATTAGTTTTATGGGTGACAATATCAGCACACTGCAAAATATTGGTAGAAATATATACTGATGATGCCCCAATTAGTGAGTGTGTATGTATGTATGACTTGTATATACATTTACACTTGGTTTGTTGCTGTTAAATCTCGATTATCAGTTATCACCAGTGTAAAATTCTTTTTTTTTTTCATTTTATATCTATGCCAATTCATTTTACACCGATACCAATCAGAATCATGTACGAAAAATCAGAATCATGAACAAAAAAATGCACAGAATTCCTACTACACCTATAAAGATGGTTTCTGATGTTTGATTTTCGTAATTTTTTTATACACTATTGATCATGTAATATTACATAGATCACCGGACTCACATTACTAAACGACTTTATATATTTTTATTTTTTAAAATATTACAAATTATAACTATTACAATAGAACTGTCGTCACATGTCAAGATAAGATAATATATATATTGGGACCGGATAACTCTTTACATAAATAGAAAGAAAACTCTTTATATATTTATAAAATGTGTATTATGGGACTCGAACCTCTCATTATCAGTCTATCACTATCGAAAAGAGGAGCACTAACATCTCTATTAAAAGGGGATGTATCAGAGTGACTTTATCACTTTTGGAACAATGTACATGTCACTCTCTCACTCTTATAAAATTGTTTTCATAATTCTTTGAACTCGACCGACCGAGCTCGTGAACCTTAAAAAGTGCTTTTGATAGCTCCTTTGTTATCTTTATAATTTATTTCAGAAGTGCTTCTGACTTGTAAGTGCATGTCATTGCAAGGTGGTGACTATTACTGTACGTGGCAGAATTTAGAGAAAGATAGTGAGCATCATTACATTTACACCATACCATGTACATATTTTTGGGAAGCTCGAAGTTTCTCGAAAATTCAAGTCTCATTATTTTCATGTGAAGATAGATAAAAGTTGGAAATGGAAATATATGATGAGGTTTTGACAAACAAAATGTACGAGGCATGCAATGGCTTTTCTATTCAAAAGTGCTTACCATATGACATCCCAAGTGTTGGTATCTATTCAAGCAAACACATAACAACCTACACGAATATAAAGTTCCCCAACTTTGATAGAGGTGTCCAAAAATCAATAAATAAATAACAAGAAGATTTTAAAAAGAATTAATGTATGTGTGATGTTAGAGGTGACTTTATTTTTTTTGGTAATTTCATTTAGATTTTTTATATATGTAAATATTGGTTTTGGATAAGAGTTTCAAAACTTAGATTATAAAATTTAAGTTTTTAGATTTATTAATAATTTCGTACAATATCAAATCGGAATCAAGTTTAGAAGGTTTTAAGTTCAAATCTCTTTGTAATCTGTACAACTATATTTTATTTCTAAAGGTAAAGGTAATATCATTAATGTCTGAATTTGTTAAATTTAGAATCTTGAAGTTCTAAATCGAAAGAGCAATTTTACTTGAGAGGCTAAAATGGGTTTCCATCAAATTTTGATGCGAGGAATATTAATTTTTGAAAATAATAATAATAATTCTATAGTAAGAGGTCTAATTAATGAGTTATTTTTATTATCTTCAGTACAAAATAATATTTTCGGTTTAAATTTCGCTAACATGAGTTATTTTTATTATATTCGTGGTAAGAAAGAAAATTTCCAAATAAGTAACTATTCTTTCAAACAAACTAAATATATTACACATATATGATGACGTCAATATGGAATGAAGTAATTTTTAGGTATTGATGACGTCTGAATATCGGATAATATTTGAAGAACTCAAAAAGAACTTCAAACACTAAAAGCTGATGTGTCAAAAGGAGATTGGTCCAGGTTTGCTGCCGCCAAATCTAATCGATCATTCCATAGACTTATGTAAAATCACAAATGAATTATTGTGTTTAGTTAGATTATGTATTCATTAAAATAAAAGCCAATAATCATGTGTGCCCCCACGAAATTTCAAAACCTTATAACAGTGGCGGCGATTTGAACTTAGAATAAATAGTTGTTTTTATCACCGAACTTAAGGGTGGAAGTTTAATGAGTTTGAATCATAATTATTAAGTTGTTTCGGTTGTTTTTATAAGTGGTCAAACAACTAAAAAAAATACAATAAAACAACTTAAAATAAAAAGTAAAAAATTCTGAATTTTCACTTAATTGCAAATCACTGAATTACATTAAATGCAATCCAAAATCTTTTGTTCCGATATTATCCCCATATATAACATATTTCCAATTTCATCATAATTATATATGATACAGAAATCTTTATTTTAATATATTGCTTATTTTAAATAGATTTAAAAAAAAAAACTCTAATCACTTCTCATATTGGTGTTTAATATCAATATTTTATTATGATATTAGTGCTCGTTTGGTTAAGCTTTCTACGGCCTCAAAAGGTCTACAAACGTCTATTTGAATTTTTTTAAGTTGTTTGGTTGGGCTTTTAAGAATGTCTATTTTAAATTGAGTAGAGGTTAGTAGAGTTTAAACCTACTAGGCAAAAGCTCATGGGGAGGTGATTCTTCAAATAGACATTTTTTTTTAAAATGTCTACCAACCAAACAACTATATTTTTTTTTTCAAAAACTCTATTTCTAATAGATCTACTACATGTAAATCTTTTACCAAGAGGCTTTTCAAAAGCCCAACCAAACAAGCTCTTAAGGTGATGTATTTATATATTATTTTTTTAGAGTGTTTTGTGTAAGTTTTCCTGCTGCCCCTTTTATTTTTTGAAAAAAAAAATATTTCTCTTTTCTTAGTAAAAATGAAGTTTATTTGTAATCGAAGAAGAAGATCATGATCATATGTGTTTATATATAATTATTATTTTTGGATTGTTTTTATTCCATATTATATATATAATTGTTTAACATGAGTATAAATATAAAAATACTTAGTTTCAGACAATTTTAATTTTAAAAAACAAACGTGTTGACAATACATTCAGATGTGAGAAAAAAAAACATGTCATTTAAGTTCAGATTTCAGTCCATATTCGGTCTTCAGAAAAATTCATGACCATTCGGTCTTCAGACAAAAAAACAAACGACCCCTTAATGTCCGATAATTTATGAATCATCTATAATAGTTAAAATAATTAAAGAGCAACTCTTTTTTAATTAAATGGGTTGAACAAACATATAATGTTATTGTTCTTAAACATTACATTCTTTGGAATATTGTCATGTATGCTTCATAAAATTTAAAAAAAAATTTAAAAAAAAACAACTCTTATTTAATTAAACAGGGTCGACAGTTTTGCAATTAAATTCAAAAGCGAATGGACTTTCTCATGATAAAAGTGACACACACGTCAAGAACACAACTTTTTCTCTCCCTTTTTGTATATTCTAATGACTGATCTCTAATCCAAATTCCAAAATGCTTGAGGAAGATTGTAGAAACATAGTGAGGTTGCAGAAGATAAGGCTTATTTATTTATTTATTTGTATTGATCAAAATATAATGATAAAAGAGAAAGGAGCACTATAGCCTGTATTCATGAAGAGAATCAAATAAAAATTTGTACACACATCAAAGCTTATTTGAATATTATTATAAATTTATAATTACCTATCTATTCTATCATCATGTTTCTATTTTTCTTCTTCATTGTGGGGTTCTTTGTCCTCCTCACTACACATATTGTTTACATGTATTCCAGTTATTATTCCACTTTTTTTCCTTTTTCTTTTATAAATAAAAATATATTTTAGGGTTTGGAGTTTGGACCCATCACCAGCTCCCAAAGCCACATATTAATATATTATAAACTGCATTTAGTAGAGTGGACACTTTATCCTTTCTATAAATAGGTTCAAGTATATATACCCAAAAAAAAAAATTATAATGGTAAGAAAATATAAGAAAAAAAAATTATGATACTATTTTTTTAGTTTTGAAAACGATGCCACTGTGATTCCATGAAAACTACAAAACATTCTTTATTTTTAATTTGTTTAAAAAAAACTAATAGCTCAGAAAGATTCCAAAACAAATTTTAAATAAAACTAACCAAATTGAATGTTCTCTCTCTATATATATAGGATCAGTCATTTTCTCCTCAGTACGTACTGATATAACTTATGTCAGTGCGTTGCATGTGGACCACTGATTATGGAGAAGTTTTGACAAATGCAAACACTTTAAGTCAAAATATGTAAATTTAATGGTCCACATCCAACGCACTGATGAAGTTATATCAGTGCGAACTGATTTGAAAATTTCTGTATATATGATAATTAAATAATGAATTAAAATATTCCTCGTTGTCAACTAACTAAATAGATCATGAGGTGCATATCTTTTTTTTTATGTTTTTGAAATGAAGGGTTTAAGTCTTATCACTTGTATTTATCATGATTTATGATTTATATATAAGAAGTAATGCTAAACATCACAACCACTATCACAACTTTTCAATCGCAACTCATGTGGTAGTTGACGTGTCAATTGGTGAGTGAATACACATTAATAATGATTTATCTCCTTTACCCATATATCCACTCACAAATTGACATATCGGCTGCTATGGGTTGTGATTGAAAAGTTGTGATAGTGGTTGTGATGTTTAGCATTATTCATACATAAATTTCAATTGTAGAATTAGATATCCTAACTGTGTATGTAATGCTTGATTTTGACAAACTCTTGATATGATCATCGACATAATCAATTAAAAAAAGGTTTAATATTAAAAATATCCCCTCACCTTTAAACTATTATTGGATGTATAGTTACAAATGCTTTTATTTTAGAAACCCCCCCTATAGACTAACACCGTTAGCATTCCGTTTGTGTTGACTGAGTTTGACAGTTAAAAAGTCTAAAATGTCTCTATTTAAGCTTTAATTGTATGAATTGACCATTATACTCTCATACTTTTACCAAATAAATTAATAAAATGATATAAAAGGCGGGAATGTTAACTTGCAAATAAGAAGTTATTTTGTGAACAACTTTATCCATAAAAATAACAAAATTACAAATGAACCAAAATCATGGAAAATAAACCAGAATATGTATTTATTTATCTTTTTTTATAAATCCAAACAGATACTCATTTTCAATGTTTTTGGTTCATTTGTAATTTTATTTTTTTAGACTTTTTAATAGTCAAACCCAATCAGCACAAACGGGAATGCTAACGGTGTTAGTTCATAGGGTATGTTTCTAAAATAAAAGCATTTGTAATTATACATCCAATAATAGTTCAAAGGTGAGGGGAGGTTTTTAATATTAACCAAAAAAACTCCAAACGGATGGCGTGGCATGAGTCACAATAGAGACAAGGAATGATTAGAAAAGTAAACCACACAATTCTAAGCTTTTGACGTGTCAAGAAAAGATTGGTTAATTTGGGAAATAGAAGACAAATGAATCATGCACTCATTGGATGATTGATTTTGATTAATCAGATTGAAATGGAGAATCATCATGAATATGCCAGCTGATAAAAACCCCTAAATGTGGGTACCAACACGGGGCCCAAAGTCCACTAAAAATTCTTCAGAGAGAGAGAGAAAGTCCATGCGCGTGGCCGGTCGGCCCATGATTCAGCAACCGCCCCATGTAAGCACAACATCAAAGTATCAAACCAAGCTAGCTAACTTGCCTTTTTTATTTTTTTGGGGAGGGGGGGTTCAAATATTTTGAGGGACCTATTTGATGAAAAGTGAAAAAAAAGTGGGTGACAAATCATCGATCAATATTATAATTTATAATCATGTTAAAATATGCATTAAAATTACACGTTAAGATCAATTATTAATATAAAAACAAAATTAACACAAATTATAAAAAATTTTATTTATTCAATTATATATATATATATAATTATTGCTTAAAATATTTGCCAACTTCTTGTGTTTTTTACTCCTTAACAAAGTATATCTAAAACTTCCCAATCAACTTATAATTTGCTTTTGCTTTGGTGACTACCAAACATATGGCTTATTGTTCTTGTTTATTATTATTGCTATTTCTTTCCAAATCGATTCACTCTTCCACCAATCTTCAAACCCCTTTTGTGGATTCAATGATTGATCGTTAGGGGGAGCATCCTCCTTTTCACATATGCATTTCTTTTATTTGCACTTTATATACTTTTTTTTTTTTGTGATTTCATGATACTTTTAAAATAATATAAAACTATTAGAGTTTAATACAATTGTTTGGATTTACAATTAATATAAGATATAAGATATAAGATTTGAACATTTGAGTTAAATTGATAGTTTACCTTAGTATCAAAGTTCAAATCCACCTAAATCATGAATATTGCACTTATTCTATTTGAATTTTAACTATATTTTAGTACCTTTTTATAGTATTTATTGTTTACTTGATGAGTTTAGTTTTCGGTGGAAATAGGGGGTTTTGTTACTCTTTTTAGTTGGTGTTTCACTAGTGTCACAACTTTAATAATTTAAGTTTTCAAGGCATCAAAGTAAGTGAATTCCAAAAATGTCATTACTTTACATATTTTTTTACTTTAACTTTTCTCTTAGTTTTATGTTGTCTGAAATCTACTTCTCTTTCTAACTTTAAAAGCTCTGTAAACTGAAATCAAAATTCATCTTCTTCTCTAACTTGCTCAAAGTTCATCTTCTTCTCCAACTCGTGGTCGCTAAAAATCGAAGGAGTTCCTTTTCTCCTTTTCATTTGTGTACAAATCAAGTTAAGGTAATCACATTTCTTGTGTTGTTTTGGTTTTGAACTTTTCATTGTTAAAGTTGTTGAAGTAGTTAGGTTGAGTTGTGCAGTCTAGGAAATTTCATTGGAGTGTTGATGGCACCTTTTTTCCCTATATCCGAGACTTATTTGATTGTTTCTGAGACTTATGTAAAGGGTCCGGGACTTTTGATATTTGTCTCCGAGATTTTCTGGTAATGGATCACAGACTGGTTTTTTGGCTACTGTTTCTGAGACTTAATATATCTTTTCTGAGACTTTTATTCTTTGTATAGAATATGAGACTTAATACATAATTTTTTAGACTCTTACGTTCAGTTTCCAAGACTTTTATATGTCCGAGACTTTTGCATTTAGTTTCCGAGACTTTTGTTTTATTTTTCCAAGACTTTTTCATTCAGTTTTCGAGACTTTTATTTTATATTTCCGAGACTTCTGTTTGATATTTCCGAGACTTATTAACCATATTCCGGGACTTATTGCATGATACCAACTTTTGTAATCATGTTTATTATAATCCGCATTGTTGTTATGTTTTGTTTAGTCGTTTAATTTTTGGTATATGATATTTTTGTACATGAAAATGGATTTGGTTAGAATTGTTATATCTTATAATGGTCAGTGGGAGTAACTACCAGACGGAAGTCAAGGTTGTTGGCTTTGATAATCAAGGAATAAATGTGGCAAATAATATGACTTTTAAAGAAATGTTGGCGCTTGTGCAGTCTATTGTGAAATATGATTCAAATAAATAAAATATTGATCTACAGTCAATATCAATTGTTCCTGGGACTACCTGTCGCAAATTTATAAGAAATGACGATGATGTTCAATTTATGCTCAAGTATGTGTTAGCCTAATTGAAAGGAGATGTGGAGGTGTGATGGGTGATGACATCTCTCTTCATGGAAATCCCCAACATTATGCATCCTTTAGCAGTAGTAACCAAATGTTCACACAATAGGGTGCGACTTATAATGATGGAAATCTCTAAGATCTAGAAAACATTTGCACTGTCCCTCTTGCAGTGAGCCAAATAATGATCATGTAGGTGACCGTTAAAACGTTGTTGAAGAACCTATACAATATCAAATTGAAGGAATGAGTGTACAAGATGATCGTCCCTGTGGTAGTGCACCGGATGTGCCAGGTGTAGGGAAAAATTAACTAAAACCGCAGCAGAAGGCGAAAAGTAGATTTTCGTATAGTTTAAAATTTTTCTAAAGATTTGAACCTTAACCCTTTAATTAATTAAACACAAATATACGGTTAGAGTTAAATACCTCTTGTCACGTGATCTGATTGACTTACGTCGATGGTAATCCGCAAGATCTTCAATCCTAGCAAGTATGTGAATCACCTAGGAGCGTTGTCTCCCTTTTTTCTTTGAATTGCTTACCTGAGAATGGATGTATGGAACTTCTGATCCTGATCTTCAATCCCAAAACACCAAGAGCCTAGAAAAATAGTTCCGGTTACTTTTGAATTCACAATCGATATGATTGGAACTCGCATAACCCTAAATCAAAAGTGTGCACAAAACCTTTTGATGTTAAAGGCTTGCAAGTGCACTATCGAATGAGAACTTATTTTTCTTTTTCTCTCTTGGCCGAAATTCTATGTGTATTGAGTAAGATTTCTATTTTTCAAAGCAAACAAAAATCTCTCTCACTCAAGCTTCTTGGTGGCCAAAATTTATCACCTTATATTTATAAGGTGACCGAAATTTCTCCTTCTCAAAATAGGATTGGCCGAATTCTTTGTGTATGAAATCTAGGGTTGGCCAATTCCCTTACTTGAAAAGGAATTGTGCTTTTCACTTTTTCCTATCAATTTAAGAATCCTAACCCTAATAGGACTAGGGTGGCCGAAATAATATCTTGGGCTATTTTATTAGTCTTACCGCCCACACCATATATATATGGGCCTAATATTATTTTTCTTATTTTATTTAATCCATTAGACTTTAAATAAAAGCTCACATGTGAACCAAACTTATTCTTACTAAAAAAAACAAGCCCACATGTCTCTTTTTAATATATTAATATAATAGAGCAGCCCATTAAATAAATAATAGACATATTATATTCTTAATATATTAAATGCAATTCTAGATGGACCCATAAATTGGTCCGGTAGAATATATCAATTGATCCATGCAAATACGTGTGGATTGTGGATCTTGGCGGGCTATCTAAATTTAAGCTTCAATAGACATAACCTAATCACAATCAACAAATGATTCACTTAGGTCCGATCTATTAATTTTAACTCATTCCACTAAAGAGCTAAAATTGAACTCTTAAATAAAGATAGAATAAGGAGATGTTTCTCATTCATACCCTAGACAATCTTATAGGAGATGGTGTATCCTCGTGAATAATATCAGTAATCGCCAAGAGCTCATAGACCGTCTATAGCTCTCCAAGTTACCATATTTCCTCATATGACCACATTTTGAACTTGGATATTTTGACTTGTCCAGAAGCCATGTCTTCAATAATCATTATTGAAAACTCAACGTTGAGATTTAATATCCAATACCTCAAAACATCTATATGATGATATTATACTCTCATTTAATACATGGAGCCACGATGTCCATATCTATAAATGAAGTCCTCTATCGATTAACAAATAAATACCACCAAACTATCGAGGATAGATTATGCTATATAATCGTACTCATTGATAGCTCAAATGATAACACTTGCAACCATAAGTCCATCATTTATCTCAGGATTAAGATCGACTCTCCGATTGCCCTAATAATGAAAAGACTTATATCTAGTGACTGTTCTAGATAAAGTATTTCATTGTGATCCTGTTCAATGCACCCAGTGCACTAGATTCTTTTACTCGAAAACCTTTTGATGATTTTAGACTCATCATAACTCATTTGATCCCACTCAAATGCTAGTAAAAGAATTCTATAACTTTATCAAGATAGAGGTGCTCAACCTTTAACTTAAGTTGTGAACGTTATTCAAGACTAACTAAAGAATTGTGTCTACCTCACACATATCCGGATGTATGAACAATTCTTCATATCTCATAGTCTTTTGACCTTATGATTATTTACCTTGACAATTATAATAATAAATGCTATAAGTATTTGTAAGAATCAGAAAACACTTTATTAATATGAAAAGATTGTCAATTATAATATTACACTCTTGCTATTGAGCATAATCCTAACACCAGGGACATCCGAGGTCCCGAAAAATGTGAATCTCTCCGCTTCTGATAATGCGACAACTTGGTTAATCCCGGATCCGATTCATATTTGTTTGGTAAAGTGAACAACATCATGGGATCAAGTGAACCTACCACTATGATTTACAAAGGTCAATATTTTCCGAGAAAAAAAGGATTTAAAGAGGTTTGTAGGTCTTCATGCAATGAGGCAAAACTTTGAATGGAAGGTGAAAAGGTCTAACAAGTCGGTTATATATTTGGTGTGCAAGATTGATAATTGTACGTAGAAATTAAGAGCGGTGAGGAGAAATGAAGGGACATACTTTCAAGTCAGAAGTTTTGTAAATGAACACAGTTATCCCTTGGAGGAGGTCCACTGGCGCCACCGACAGGCTAGTGCGGTCATAATTTGTGAAGTAGTAGCCTCTAGACTCCAACAGCACCATGGTCATCTAATGCGACCTAAAGACATAATTGCCGATATGTAAACAATGTATGGCATCCAAACTATGTATAGTAAGGCTCATCAAACCTTACATTATGCATTGGTATTGACTTATGGATAGCATAAAGAAACGTTCCAACTACTGTCATCATTTGGTCATATTCTGGAACAACAAAATCCTGGAACAACAAAATCCCGGCACAATCACAGAGTTATAGTGCATAGATGACAATAAACTTTTATACTTCTTCATGTCATTATGAGCTTCAATTAGAGGTTTTCAACGGTGTATGCGCCATGTGATTGTTGTTTACGGCACCCATCTAAAAGGGAGATGCGTGGGTACAATGTTTGTGGCGAATAGATTACGAATGACATTAGAAACTTTATGGTGAAAATCTTTAACAGTTTCTCTACCCTGAAAAAATGACATTAGAAACGTGTCCTGGAAATTATATTGAACAGTTATGAATAGATTATTACCTTTGCGGTGAAAATCTTTAATAGTTTCTTTCCCCTGAATCGTCGAGTCAACTCCCATTTTAGAATACGCGAGAAGGGTTCATCTTCCTTACGAGTGGTGAATTGCGTGGCAAGGGTTGGAAGAACTTCAAAACCAAATACCTACAAAATATCCAATGGAAATTCAATTGGTTAGTTGGAAAAAAAATCAAAAATCAATAAATACAATAATGGTAGTAATTAAGTTTGAAAGTCTCACTAATAGCGCGTATGCAAACTCGTAAATGTTGTATCTCTCATTCTTATGGTGTTCAATGCCTTTTTGTTATTGTCTTTGTTGAAATAGCTCTCTTCAACCATGTAACGCATTAGTGGATCCATATAAGGAGTATTTGTACAAATGTAAACCTCACGGGAACGCATTGAACGCACCCAAGTCATCAACTAGGCATAACTACCATATAGGTATGAAATCCCTCTCATTCAATCCGATCAAAAAGCAATTCACCATCAACAGCAGACATAGCTTCACTACATCAAATTGCTCTTGCCATTTAATATGTTCAATCCTTGCTTGGAGTTCGGTAAAACTAACCAAATCTTAACCACTGAAGTACCTTTGGTGTATTTCATTCTCCATCTCCTCCTGTAGCGTCTTGTCGAGAATGACTCTGAACTTCAACCCGATGATCAAACAAAAATCGACCCTAGAAAACCGGACTCTATGTTTACCGAACAAGAACCTCATCTCATCAGTGGGTTCATTGTGGTGCAACTCATGCAATAGCAACCGATGCACAACACCATTGATAAACTGCATTCCTCAATGCATGTGTAAAAAATGGCCAAACATGACTCAGAAAACCTCTCGCTATTAGATTCCATATTATAATACTTCATTAATTGCGCCCTCGAATACTTTGAGAAGTTCAATATGGTTGTGGCGAGTGATTTTTACGTTGTACTAGTCACTCTGGGGAGTTTTTAACCTGCCCCTGAAATTCATCATCTGCAATTCACAAGCAATACATATTTAAAAAGTATCGGAACATGTTATAAAAGTCTGAAACTTTGTTACTGTTCATCGTCTTCCCCAATCGAAAATCCCTAAAACTCAGAAAATCAAACCCTAGAATACAGATCTAACACTTTAACAATACAAACCAAATGAATACCCCAACAAAACACAATCAAATCAAACTTCAAAATCAAATCGAAATAGTTATATACTTCGTTTTTCATCGAAATCAAAACTTGCTACAATCGTTGGTGATGTTCTACATCGTCGACGTAATCATGTTCTTGGTCCACCGTCACCGGCACCGTTCACATGTTCGCCGATTTGTCAACGAGACTTTTTATCTCTACTCTCACAACTCTCTCTGTAAACTGAAAAGTAAAAAAAAAATTACAAATAGCTGACGTGGAAGTACTATGGGAGGACATTTTTGAAATAAACTCATTTTAGGTGCATTTTTGGAAGAAACTCATTTTAGGTGCATTTTAAACTTAAGTTTTAAACTGGTCATAGTCTTAAAATGTCACATTAAAAAGGTGCCACTTAATTTTTGAAC